>CM037877.1:243464543-244109543 GCA_021292165.1 Shinisaurus crocodilurus
CAACTAAGGAAACCTGATCTGGCATGCAGAGGTTCCACATCCAGCCTGCAGAGCTTCTTTGGGTTCCTCCAGGGGGCAGGGCTTGGTAACTAAGACCCTGCCCCCCTGGGGGAATCCCCGCTCTTATCTCCAGTCCAGAGATGGTAGGGATTTCCCCATGTACTGCTCTCCCTCCACTGGAGATAACAGCAGAAATGTGGGTGGCAGGGAAGTTGGCTGGCACTGGGTAGAGTGGATGTTCTTCCAAATGCTGTCCAGTGGCTTCGTATGGTGTGCTCTGCCCCCATGGGGATGACACACACTACACAAAGCCAGGGACTTGGCCAGTGCTGTGAAAAGCAGCTGCTCCTCTGAGTGTCTGCCGAGTGGCTTCATGTGGCGCATGCCACCCACATGGTTCTGCACCCCGTTCTGAACACTATGCCACACTGGCTCTAATATGGAATTAATATACAGTTGGTGATACATCAACCAAAGAAAACACATGCATAAGATTATGGGTATAGTGCTATTCCAAAATCCCACCTGCCCTTTCCTAACCTCTTTGTTCATTTCCCTGCAAAAGAGGCAGTCGTCCAGCTGAATGTTAACAGTCCTGTGTGCTCTTACTTGGGAGGAAGTGCTATGGAACCTTGCAGGACTTGCCTTTGCTGAAACATACGTAGGATTGGTCTTGAAACACATTTTTGTTCCATCCAATCACTGCTTAGCATTGTCCCATTTTAAGACGAACCATCACTGAGGAGCAACAGTAACAATGGAACACAGAATGTCAGCTGCTATCTAATTCCACCCCTGTGGTTTGTCCTACCAAATTGTACAAACAAATAATTGTCACGTGTACCACAGTGTGCCCAATCAGATGTGTACATTTTGAACTACAACTCCCATCAGCCCCAGCCAGCGCAGCCAATGGTTAGAGCTGATGGGAGTTGTAGTCGAAAACATCGGGGGGGGGGCTCCAGGTTGGGGAAGGTTGGTGTACAACCACCATGTGTATAATTATTCCTGTGACGTGAAATGCTAATTTATCCAGGGTGTAATCCATGTGTACATTTTGTAATTGGACGTGCATACAGACTTCCTTTCGCACGATAACCATGAATCTGTGCACCACGTAACATCTGCACAGGACTCAAGCATAAAGTAACTCTGGGCATGAAAGGAAAAAAGGGAGCAGAACCAAACACAAGGAAGCAGAGAGAGGACCACAAAAGTGTACTTGAAAAGAATTTTATAAAATAATAAAATGCCCTTTATACAACACTGCCTTGTGATTTTCCGAAAGACCTTCTACTTATCTTATTGGGCTTTGCAAAGGGTAAAATGCTATCAGATGATTGAGCAATAGTGACAAACTTACTAATGATGGCATACCTGGCTATTAGTTTTAGATGGAA
This sequence comes from Shinisaurus crocodilurus, assembly GCA_021292165.1. Lineage (NCBI taxonomy): Eukaryota > Metazoa > Chordata > Lepidosauria > Squamata > Shinisauridae > Shinisaurus > Shinisaurus crocodilurus. Next base: position 243,465,944 of record CM037877.1, read on the forward strand.
GTAGACTAAGCCACCCCCTATCCAAGAGTGGCGTAGAAGAGTGTGGGATATGGCATACGTGGTCAAACTGACAAATATGATAAGAATTAGAGAGAGGAGGCAGGGTTTAGGAAATGTCAGACTGCTCCGACCTCAGAGTGCCCCAAATAAAATAATATGACTGCCCTGCCCAACTTAAGAAAACTACCCTGGACAAAGGGGTATTGGCTTCCTGATTGTCACTGGGACCAACCAATCAGTGCTGTGAACAGCACTTTTGGCTGCCAGCTGGAGAACAAGAAGTTTCTCCTGAGTTATATTTCGGGGAGAAGATTGTACACCCATCTAAAATGCAGGGAGTGCATTTTCATGGCAGCTCCACTGCTAAAAATTATGTACGTCTGTATGCTCCCTACACTGCAGTGGTGGCCATGTTTTTGCTTTCAGTCAGTTCCACCCTTGTTAAGCAGAATTATGAGCTGCTCTGATGCAGCCTTTTCACTGAATCTAGCAAAGGCCAGCCTGCTGGTCTGTACAAGCAGCGGAATGAAGTGGCAGAGACCTCGGGTGGTAAAATGGATTGTACCACTTCAAACTGCATGTGGAGTATCCCCAATTTTGGATGGGGAAAAATAACTCTGACAGGTAAGAAACTAGTGCAGCAAAGGAGAGGGCTGGGCTTCAACGTTGCTACTTAAGATGCAAAATTTGGGTTTCCAGGAGCGTGTTTGTTTTTTTGCATAGGGAACGCTCAAAAGAGAGATCCTCCACCTGTATCCTGAAGTGGTACTGCCCACTAGCATCTCAGGATTTGGCCACCTAATTCTGTTGCATGTGTAGAGACCATAGTAGTGATACCAAGTCGTGACCCTGTTCATTTTGTGTAGAACACAGCAGTGGGGCCTGTGCAGGTGTGGCAACCCTGCTTGGACCCTCCCTCTGATGTCATCGGAGTCCCGTTCCCCTGTCAAATGACAAGGGAAACCCTGTTCTTATCTCCAGTCACTGATCAGAGATAAGAGTGGGCTCCCATCTCCAAGCTAGGGAAGCCTTGCTCTTATCTTGAAATCAGTGAGTTTCCCTTGCCAGTACTAGTGCTAACCTTCTTTCATGGTGACAAACAAATGAAGATCAAGTGCTAAACAAGGACAAGCGGGGGCATGCCTATCCCTGGGAAGCAGAGGTTCCCTATTCCTGATGTATGTGCACTTGCCGGTGTCGGATGCACGGATTTTTTTTTGCCCTACAATGCTCTTTTGTATGTATGGGTCAACAGTGCTGGATCAGTGCAATTACTCCCTTTTCCTCGTGAGAGCATGCATTGCAGCATCATGTGGTGAGCAGCAGAGTGAATGACATCTAGGCTCGGCTATAATGTATCTTCTCCCCACCCCATCAGCCTTCCCCAATATGGTGCCTTCCAGGTGTGTTGAAGCAGAACTCCCATCAGCTCTTGATAGCATGGCTGGCTGGGGATGATGGCAGTTGTAATCCAACACATTTGGAGGCTACCAGGTTGGGGAAGGCTCATGGGTGGTGCTAGGTACTGAAAAGATCCAGGGCTCAGGCCCACAAGGCCCAAAAAATTAAAACATTGACATATGCTAATTCACATGTATCCTAAAGTCTGCAAAGGACCCTGTCTCCTAAGAACACCCCTATTTGTAAAACAGGATGTATGGCCAGGGGACAGGAGAGATTTGATTTCAGAAAAAAACCTCAGGCAGAAAGATTGGGGGGGGGGGCACAGGAGGTGAAGCACATGGCAAAGAGCCAGTGTGGCGCAGTGGTGAGAGTGTTGGACTGGGACTTGGGAGATCCGGGTTCTAGTCCCCGCTCGGCCATGAAACTCACTGGGTGACTTTGGGCCAGTCACTGCCTCTCAGCCTAACCTACCTCACAGGGTTGTTGTGAGGATAAAATGGAGAGAGGAGGAGGACTATGTAAGCCGCCTTGGGTTCCTTGCAGGAAAAAAGGCGGGGTATAAATATAATAAATAAATTAAAAATAAATAAATAAAAGAGCCAGGGGATCAGATGCAACAGATACCATCAGGGCCCCTGCAGCTTTATTTAAGCAAGTGCCCATGAGCAGCAGGGTGGTGGGGCAGATGGGCCTCCCAGAGATTCGGGACTCCAAATGAAAGATTCGGGGCTCCAGCCCTAGTTGGCCTCCCCCTAACACTGCCTCTGGAAAGGCTGCCCTAAGTCATCACTTGCTCTGGGTTGTTTTTCAATGATGTAAGTTAGCCACTCATATCCTAGTATGGAAGATCCGACCACATAACTTGCGTGTGGAGTATGCATTCTGGTCCAGTAGAGGGTGCTGTTTGGTTGCATATGTCATTTCCCTATGTTGTACAGAACCAAGGCAACAATCAAATGTTCTTTGAAATCTACTTCCAGACTCTCTTTTTATTTTTTTTTTAAAGGCTCATTAGTGTGAAACTCCATTCCAAAGAGCATAGCCTAGCTCTGAAAACTTCAATACCAGCATAAATTCCAGCTCAGCTGTATTAAGCAAAACACCTAACAAGTTTAAATTCCAGAGCTCCCTGGTGTCTCTAGACCAGTTGTCGCCTCTGCCCGCCAATATAAAGGTAACTTCAGAGTAATGCAACTCTTGTCCCCCTGGGGCGGCATGAAAATGAGGTGTACATCTCGGGAGGCCTTTCCCTGTGAACTAACTAAAAGAATTCAAACACGGGAATAAGAATATATTATTGATACGAATACTGAAGCAGTTTTTGTTTTTTTCAAAAGCACTGAACAAAGATTAACTAATGGATTCCCCCCTGCCCCCCCTTCTCTCTCTCTCTCACACACACAATTGTTGGGGGAGAAATGTGCATTCTTATCTCTCGGCTGCGTTCTGGCAGAGCAATACTGAGGATGTTTGTGTTACAGGTCAGATCAAAACACGCTACGGCAAGGGAAAAATCTCCGGCATCCACAGGGTAACAGGTCCCATGCAGTGTATCTGACATTTCTGATACCGACCGAATGTGCCCGTTTTGGTGAATGTGGCCAACGGCAGGCGTAGAGATCTTGCACCTAAGAGATGCGGCGGTAGAATGACTGATGATGACCTCCCTCCCCGCCCCAATTTGGATGTCGTGGTCCTGCCGTCCAAATGTGGCTTTTCAGTTTGGTTCTGGAAATGAGAGCTGTGGGTCACTCTACTCTTCCCCCCCCTATGGCTGTATCCCCTGATTTCTAGAAACAAGAGGGTGTGTTTAGCTATGAGCCGACCCAGCCTTACCATTAGTGAGACGGCTACCTCAGGCAGCAGATTTTGAATGCCATGAAAGGGCAGCAAGTCGTTAGTTATTTTATTATTGTTGTATTTTTAGTGCAAGGGAAGGGGAAAGGTGCTTATGCAGTGGGGGGTCGGCCTATATGGGGTGACTTTGATGAGTCAGCTATGCCGAGTATCGGGCGGCCATAAATAACCTGACCCCTGGGAAAGTCAATGGCTTTGGGCAGAGGAGCTTGACCTGGAGGTTTGTGGGGGTCTTGAGGAACTAAATCGCCTCTAATTCCAGCTGACCTTGGGCAGCAGCAGTGTCAGTTACCAATCGGAGACCAAGGCAAGGGATGCTGATAGGGCTTCGGTGTGGAAAATTCCGGGCAAGGTGGCAGCCATCGTAATTGGCTGTAGCACTGCAATGTGGAAGGCAATGGAAAACCTCCACGTTATATTTTCCAAGTATAGTCCTCATGGCTAGACAGACATGATGATGCCCAACATATGGTAGGAAAGGAACGAGAAGAAGGGGGAAAGGTGCTTATGCTGTTTTCTGTCACAGGAGCTAAAAGAACCTGACTGGCCTCGGTACTATATATAGCTTGACTGGGGGTGGGCATTCATTGCTCTGCCTGAGGCAGCAAAATGTCTTGGGCTGGCCCTAGCTACACAGCCTCTCATAACCTGGATTCCTGCATTGAGCAGGGGGTTGGACTCGATGGCCTTGTAGGCCCCTTCCAACTCTACTTTTCTATGATTCTAACTTTTACATCTGATCCCTTTTCCAATTGAACTTTAGGAACTGTAGTTCTGGGAGAAGGGGCATCTCTAACAAAGAATGTTCAGCACTGCACCAGTCTATAATTCCCAAGATTCCTTAGGGCAGTGTTCCCTATGCTGGCTGGGGCATGCTGGGAGTGGTAGGCCAAAAACATCTGGGGACCCAAGGTTGGAGAACACTGCCTTAGGGGAAGCCATGACACTTAAGCCAGTAAAAAGTTGATAGGCCTTTGTAGTGCAGATATACAACAGTTTGTTCTTTACAGTTTGAATATTATCCCGTCAACATCTGGGGTACACATGACAGGGCCTTTTAGGTTGTAGCACCACAGTTGTGGAATGCCCACCTGAGAGGGACCCATTTGGCTCCACTGCTGCCCTTCTGCCATGTTGGAAAGATGTGCTCTTGTGTAGAGCATTTGACACGGGGCCTGCAAGAATGGTTTGTATTCTGGCTGATTTTATCTTTTGACCTGTGGATTGGCAGCTCTTTGAATGCATTTTGATCGGCTGTAATGTTTGCAGCAAGATTTGTTAGCTGCCTTGGGAGGTCTTTTTAAATACAGAAAGGAAGGATATACAGGTTTTTAATTAATAAATAAATACAGTCATGCCTTGGATTGAGAGCATAATTCGTTCCGGAAACGTGCTTGTAATCCAAAACGAATTATATTAAATTCGAAATCCCCCCAAAAAAAATTTGTACAGAGATTTTTAATTTAAGCTGTACTACAGTACTTGTATTGCAAGACGTTGCTTGTATATAAAGTAAAAAATAAATAAATAAATATTTAAAAATTTGCTTGTCTTGCAAAATGCTCTCAAACCAAGTTACTTGCAATCCAAGGTAGCTGGATTTTATTTACTTGTTTACTGATTCATTCATTCATTTAAATGTATAGCTTGTCCCAACCGAAAGACTCAAAATGCATAGGAATCACCACTAAAATATAATACAGCAGAAGAAGATGTAAAAATGTACAACCTTTGTTTTTGATGTAAGATCTAGATCCTCGCTGGGTCAAGAGCACAACACTCGCGTGTTCATGTGGCCAACTCTCCATCTTTGTAATCCTGAGGTGGCAATCCTATCTACACGTCCTTGAAAGTGAGCCCCATTGAATACAGCAGGCCAGCATTCCCCAGCATTCCCCAGCATTCCCCAGATGGTTTGGACTACAACCCCCAGCATTCCTGACCATTGGCCTTATTAGGGCCGATGGGAGTTGAAGTCCAAAGCATCTGGAGAGCACTAAGTTGGGGAAAGCTGCAGGAGGCCTTATATGTAGAGTAAACATGTATAGGATCAGTCTGGATCATAGAGTTGGAAAGGGCCTACAAGGCCATCGAGTCCAACCCCCTGCTCAATGCAGGAAACTAGAGGATGGGTCTCCCATCCATGTAATAACCAGGCCTGACCCTGCTTAGCTTTCCACACTCAGACAAGCTGAACCAGCGTGAGCCACAGGCCTGTATTGTTCAAAATGTTCCTTAAGTATCAGGTGTGTGGGGGAAGAACCATATTTTCACATTTAGATAATACACATCTGTATATATTTCAATGCAGCACAAATCTAGCTCCAAAACACCGAAACACACACCTCTTCTGTGAAGCATTGGGTGAACCCTGTAACCCTCAGCCCCAATTAAAATGAAGCCTTAAGTATGTGTAACTGATCTGTTTGCAGCTTGAAGTCATGCTTTGTTTACCTTGCCTTTCCTCTGCCTTGTCATTCCCTGCCCTCCCTGCCCCCTGCAATATTTCTCGTCTATAATATAAGTTTCTCGTCTTAAGAGGCTCATCTTTTGCTCATGTTATTGAGTAAAGAGCCAGGCAAATGAAGTGTAGACTAGACAAGATCTGGTTCCAAAGCAAGGAAATTGGTATCCTACCAGCCAGATTAGTATATTTGGAGGACATGCCCTAGACTTATTAGGTACACATCAGTGATGATATGTATACTGGGGGGAATATTTGTTGAAGGCTACAGAGATTACAACGAGTAAATATATTATGGGGATCAAAAAAAAAAAAAAAAGGCAATACACAAAACTTAAGTATCCAAGGAGCAGTTCAACATGACATGAGTTTTCATCTGCTCATAAGCTACAGGGATTCAGGCTACAGTTGATAAGCTTATCTTGAAGTAAAACAGAAGTGAGGCTGCTGAAATTCTTACCATTTTGCTGCCATTATACAGCTGAGAGTCAAGAACTGTCAAATTACATGAGTAATAACTATCCATATTCAAAAGGGAGAACTGTTGACAATTGCCTTTCCTCCCTTCTTTTCCTTCCATCTACGCATCCTACAGAGCAGCCAGGACCGAGCAAAACCAAGACCAGATATTGGGTGAGTTTGCATGACATGGCAACCCACCCTGTGAATAAGTACACAGTGTGGGTAAACAACCCATGGTGTGCCCGACAGGTGATTCAGGTCACTCTGGGTTGTACCCCCCCCCCATCCTTCCCCTTGGTCCTCCACCCGATATCTCAGGGGACTTGGTGGCTAAAGCTGATTTGTCTCTTCTCCCTGTTGCAATCATGGGCCCTTTTGTGCTTGCTGCAGCTTTTCCCCCTCCCCTCCTTATTTTGGAGATCACTTTTTGTGATCTCTGAGGTGACAGTCAGTGACCTCCAGAGTGCCCAAGCAGGACTGTCATTGGTTCGCCACCCCCTTTTTTATTTTTAAGCGCAAGAAATTTGCGTAAATATTTTTGTTGTTGTTTTTTAGACGGTCTTGCGCAACTGTGGAGGTGTGCACTGGTGGGGTCCAAAATGGGAAGCCTCACCTGGACAATGTCCTGGGAGGCATCTCCTGTCCGAGTGCAGCAGCACCAACCATGGACATTAACCCAGAGAGACTGCAATTACTTACATTTATTTTTTACTTTGCGCTGTCAAAAGAAGAACTGCCAAGGGAAAGCAAAGCCTACAGAGGGCTCTTTGCTCATGAAAAGGGGGCGGAGACAGGGTAGTTTTGTCAGGGAAATATACAGTTTTCCCTGACAAAACTCAGGGGAGATCCTCGGAGGATCTCACTGCAAAAGGGGAGTACTTGCAAGCCTATTCAAGGATTTCACTGCAAAAGGGGAAAAGAGTCTCCACCCACTTTTTGCAAGCAAAGATCCCTCATGGCTTCCCTTTCCTTTGACAGCTTGCCTTTTGACAGTGTCAAGAGAGTGCAGACGCAGAGTAAAAAATAAACATATATTTGCAGCTTCTCTGGGTCAATGACAGCAGACAGCTCCCAGCACACTGCCCAGGCGAGGCTTCCCATTTCGGAACCCCCCGCAAGTGCGCACCTCTGCACTTGCGCAAGGCTGACTATAATAATAATAATAATAATAATAATAATAGAAATAACAAAAATATTTGCACAAATTTCTTGTGCATAATTTTTTAAAGCAAGGGTGGTGAACCAATGACAGCCCCTTCAATGTGCCACTTAGGCACCTTGGAGGGGTTGTCACTTCAGAGATCGCAAAAAGCGATCGGGGGGGAAAAAAGGGGGTCACAAGTGGAAAAAAGCCGCGGCAAGTGCAAAAAGGCTCGCTATGCATGTGGGGGACACTGAGCCAGCGATGGTCGCTCCAAAATGCTGCCTAGGCATCGGTGGGGTGGCTGTCACTGGCGGTGTCCCGGGGAAGCTCAGCAAGAGTGGCAACGGGTTTGCTGCTCTTGCCGAGTGGCTCACTCACAGCTTTTCTGTACCCATGATGGGGTCGGTTGCTCGGCTTTGGATGACATCATGGGCACAACAACCCCTAGCACAGTGTTCTCCAGCCTTGGGTCCCCCCAATGTTTTTGGCCTACAACTCTCAGCATGCCCCAGACAGCGTAGCTGGCTGGGACATGCTGCGAGTTGTAGGCCAAAAACATCGGGGGGCCCAAGGTTGGAGAACACTGTGCTAGAGGTAGCTTATGCTAGCACAATGTAATTTATGTTACTGCTAGTGCTGAATAGAATACTGCTCCAAATGTCCGTCTTTATAGAAGATAGTTCTCTATTGGAACAGCTGTCAAAGGACAGTCCTCTATTTGACAGCATCCTCTATTTGAAGACCTGTCACCTGTCTAGTCCAAGTCCAGTTTAAGGATAAAGAACAATAAAAAAGGGAGAGTAGCGACCCTGAAGTTACCCATCAACATCTTGCCGAGTGGCTCACTCACAGCTTCTCTGTACTCACGATGGGGTCGGTTGCTCGGGTTTGGATGACATCATGGGCACAATAACCCCTAGAACAGTGTTCTCCAACCTTGGGTCCCCCGATGTTTTTGGCCTACAACTCGCGGCATGCCCCAGCCAGCTACACTACGAGTTGTACGAGTTGTAGGCCAAAAACATCGGGGGACCCAAGGTTGGAGAACACTGCCCTAGAACAAGCCATGGGTTGGCAGGGTGGCTTGTTGCCCACAAACAAACCACCCTGTGGGAAGCGGTCCGGGTTCGCATGACATGACAACCCACTATGGCTAGTTACCCACGATGGGTTGCTGCTGTGTCGTGTGAACCCAGACATTGTCCCATTCCACATAAGAAGCCACATACGAACACAGCATATGCTGTTGGGAAGGGAAGAAATAAATAAATAAAAGAATAGATCAGTATGAGTACAAAAGTAATGAGAGCGATAATTTTTCCCTTGGATTGCAGCAAGAATAAAAGATGCTAACTGTGCTGACATTGGTGAACTTACAGATGATGAAGCAAAGGACAATGTTGACTTGATTTTCTCCCCCTCCACTCCTCCTTCTCTCTGACTTTTAAAAAAACAATCACATTATATCTTCTCATAAGATATGAGGAAGATTGTTATCTGGCATAATGAAAACCCAAATGACAGGCCGATAAAACTTAGCAGCTGTTTATAAAGTCTTGTAAAGGCACTCTCAGAGGTATACAGATAAGAAAATCGCATAACTGAAATGGCTAAAAACAGCATTAGATACACAGAGAGAGAGAGAGAGAGAGAGAGAGAGAGAGAAAACAAGGCATACTACTGTAGGATGCATTGAAATCCTGCACAGGCAAGCAGGAGATGAGCAAAGATTCAAAGAGCATTTAGGTCTCTAGCCCTAGGATGGAACTACATGTCCTGTGGCCATCTTGCCTGTTCAAAGTCAAACAAATGGTTTTCTTCTACAATGCAGACAGTGTTAGAAGAAGGCGATTTGCAGAAAGTGCAGGTCATGAGACCGGGTACTTATCCTGATCTCCACCTGCAACTTACCCCCACTGGTTTTGCAGGTTTTATTTTGGAGCTTCATAGGAGCTATCCATGGTGCTCCATGGTGGTGAACCTATTTGGGGGATGGAGTTCAGCACCATGGACATCTCCTATGAAGCTCCAAATAAAACCTGCAAAATCTGCATCCCTTCTGGTCGCTCCTAGCCTAGACAACTAGCAACATTTGCACGGATGGCAATCCTCATGTGCCCAGCATTGCACACCATCCATTTTCCCCATTTACTCTGCTACAGTGAGAAGTGCGTTTGCAAGGGACCAAGGAAGAGCATCTGGCCGACACATGGGGCCTGGTGGCACAGCCTTTGCTGCACTAAAAAGTGGTGTGTGATATTTCTCAGAACAGAAGAACAGGAATGTTTGGGTCAAGTTTAATACGGCTGAGCTTGACATTAATCATACAGACATTGAGCATTTAAGAAATGTGAGCATCCTTTCCACCACCCGCTGATTGCATGCAACCCAAATGTGCTCTTCCCAGGCAGTGTGCAGTATTTATGTCTATTCCAGGGTTGTTGTTCTTTTATTTGTTTTTAGTTCTTCCATCTGGAGGATGCAGACTGGCTGGTCAGAGCAGTGGTCCAATATCATCTGATTTTGCACTGAAAGCCCTGATCAAGTGAACCCTGTTTACAGCAATGAATAGGCTTGCAAGTACACAATGGGGGTGTTCTACTGATTTATTTAGAATGTTTCAATACCACCTTTCCACAAATGTCCCCATTCTGCTAGAGGCCTGTGTAGCGGACGGGACCCCTTAACTCCAAAGCCCACACCCTCGATGTGTACTTCGCTCGCACCAAGTGCCACCTTGTATTGGTCACTTCAGACTTTAAGCTGTCTTTTTAAGTTGTGTTAGCCGATTATATGTCTTAGGTCTTATATGTAGCTGTTCACCCACGTTTGTTTGTCTTAAGAGCAGTTTGTTTTATTTGATTACTTGAAGCAGGGTGCCCCACCGTTAATTCACTTCTTACTTTCCTGTCACCAGTCAGACTCTGGAGAATTAGAACTTTGAATAAAAAGGTTGATTTATTGTTCTAACAAAGTCTCTAAACTGATATTCAACTCAGGAACAGATAACTTGGAATTTTCAACAGTTACATTCAAACTTGTTCTTTGCTTAGATTCAGGTTAAAGGCAGGCAGATGTTATACAGTGCTCTTTGTATCAATTTGGCTTGGTTACTTGAAAGTTACAGTATCAGACCAGGGAACTTAACTGTCCCTCACACTAGTCCAGAGTTTCTCCTTCTTCCTCAGACAGAAGGTCCTTCACTCCCTAAGCGGAGACTCCTGTGAATTGTTCTACACTAACACCTTCACGTTTGCTTTCTCACAACTTAGTACTAGATTTCCTGTCTGAACTCTTCTCTTCAGTACCACCTTTCCCTGCCTACTCTACTAACCTTCCACTCCCTCTCTCACTCCAACCCACTCTCTTCCCCAACTCATCACAACCAACTCCCCTTAACTGTCAACTCCCTGGGGTTCTATGCTCTCGGCTTCAACCAATCAGAATGTTCAGGTTGGCCCCTCCCTGGGCTTCTACCTGTCACTCTGCCACAGCCTGCAGCTCCAGATGTGACTGGTTACCCCCAGTCAGTATGTGTGTGCTTAAGCTATCCTCAGCTCCTGTGCATCCTTCTTCTCTGCCTGTCCTCTCTTTTAGTTTTCATCCCACTCTCAGATTTCGTTCTTCCTTCTGTTCTAGCCCCTGCCCCAGGCTTCCCTTGGAGGCCCTTGCTATCTTTTTCATCCTCTCCATCTCGTCTGCCAACTTTGCCCCTCTCTAGCAGGAGAGCAGCTCAGCCAATGGCAGACAGCGACACCTGTGCCTGCCCTGCCATTCTATGACTCTAGGTCCTCTGAGCCAATCACTGCTCAGAGATGCTTGTTGCACTACAATTTAGCTTTTGAACACCAGCTCCCTCCCTCCTCCTGCCAGGGGAGGCTGGCGACTCCGATATCAGTGGGGCTTTTTATCCATTGCAGCTTTTATCCTGAGCTTTATAGGAGCTATCCATGGTGCACAACCCATTTCGGGGATGGAGCACAGCACCGTGGATAGCTCCTATAAAGCTCAGAATAAAAGCCGCAATGGATGAAGAGCCCCACTGACATAGGAGTCGCCAGCCTCCCCTGCGGCTCCCGCCCCACTAGATTGGCAATTGATTCTTATATTCTCCTTTGAATTTTTGAGAGCAGCTTCTGCCATGTTGGTGTCTTGCTCCATCTGTGATCCCATCATTGGCTCTTGGTGACAGTTCAGGCTAGGAGGCATGACGTGGGTCAGGTGCTGCAACAAGAACAGTTTTAGCACTGCTAAGAGCAGATACCAGCACAGGAAGTTGGAGAGAGTTTAGAACCACATGGAGCAGCTCTGAAGCCAGAGTACTGACCAGCGACCCCAGCACTGGCAGGGTTTTATAACCAGGCCGGGAGAGTTCTTCTGGGAGCTCCACCTCCTCAATCACGGCATCTGTTTCTCTTAAAGGGCCATGCAGTTGCTGGCTTCTTCTGGGTGGTGAAGGTTTGTGGAGTGAGAAGCTGGCCTCCCTGCTCACTGGAGGAACCTGAGGCCCTCACAGTCAGAAGGCAGTGTTGCCTCCTGGAGACCGAGAGGGTAGGCTGCAGGATCCGAGTTGCGGGGCTCCACTTGTGAAGGCCCAGGAACCAGTTCTGATTCCTCCTCAGAGTCACTGCCGCTGAAAACCTCACTGTCAGAGGGCTCTTGGTCCCAGACCATGACACTTGGGAACTACAGTTCTAAACAGGAACTATGGCTTTCATCTCCCTAGTGGATCTTGCTGTGAATATCTCAGGATTATGGTGGTCACGGTTCTTAAGATGCCAGTGCAGAGAATACGATTGCATCGACCCCTAAATTCTTTGCTGGAAAAAGAAAATGATAAACAAAAAACATCGCATTAGGGCTTCTCTACACGAGGAATTTATTGTGCGCTCCTGATCCCTCACTCATGGAAGTTTGCGGGTCCTTTACACGACGTCGTCATCCTCCAGGGCCTCTCCCGCATTTCCCAGCCATTTTTGCATTTTTTTTTTAAAGAAGGAAGAAAGTCAGCTATTATTCTGGATGCTGCCATGATTCGCTATGGAAGCCTAGTGTAAATTCGCAATTCCGCTCTATACCACAGCGCCCCCTTGTGTTGTGTAATGGAACATACAGGAACATATCGAAAGGCAGAGAGGAAAACCCCTGTGGGGAAAAAACTCGTGTAAAGGGACACTCTTCCTCCTGCAAAGAAAATGGAAGAAAAAGCCTTGGTAAAGTGTCAGGTTAAACGCCTCCTGTAGAGAAGCACTAATAGTCAGCATTTAAGAATACATACCGAGAGTGCAGTATTTTGTATTTCTGTCTGACTATGTTGTTTTCTGAAAACCTGGCATACACATCTTTTAAATATATTTCTTATCAACATTGGAGAGGACAAATGCTTCATATCAGCAAACACTAGCTTACAATTGCTTAATCTGAGTCACCGGCTTAAACTGCCTGCTTCTGATTGAACATCTATTTCCTTAACCATTGCTGTGAGCTTTATGAAGTGTTGTCAAGCCCGCCTTAAATCATAATAAACCCCATATCCTAATGCGAGCCAGTGTTACAAACCCTGTGTCAGTGCACTATTTCACTAATTAAAAGGGTCACAAGTTCAAGTCCAGATAGGATTCTTGTGCGCGCCCCCCCTCATTAGAGGAGAAATAAGATAGAAGAGTGAAAAAAATGGAAGGAAGAAGAAAAACAAACCTTGAACAAATACCCTGTGCTTTTAATAATTATGCTAAATTGGAATATAAGAATTAGACCTCTCACAACAAAAATAAATCTTTTGATGAAATGTGGGGACTGGAACCTGCAAGTTTTATCCACCAGGATTCAACACTAATTAGGGACTAATGATCAGATCCTAAACAGCTTTTCTTCTTCTTCTTCTTCTTCTTCTTCTTCTTCTTCTTCTTCTTCTTCTTCTTCTTCTTCTTCTTCTTCTTCTCCTCCTCCTCCTCCTCCTCCTCCTCCTCCTCCTCCTCCTCCTCCTCCTCCCCCCCACCTTTTTTCCTGCAAGGAACCTAAGGCTATTTACATAATCTTCCTCCCCCTCTCCATTTTTATCCTCACAACAACCCTGCGAGGTAGGTTAGGCTGAGAGTCAGTGACTGGCCCAAAGACAGATGACACCCAGCTCTATCTCTCCTTTTCATCTAATCCAGGTGAGGCAGTGGCTGTTCTGAATCAGTGCCTGGACACAGTAATGGACTGGATGAGAGCTAATAAACTGAAACTCAATCCAGATAAGACGGAGGTACTGTTAGTGGGTGGTTCGTCTGCCCGGCTAAGTGATATTCAACCAGTTCTGGATGGGGTTGCACTCCCCCTGAAGGATCAGGTTCGTAGTGTGGGGGTGCTCTTGGATCCCCAACTGTCACTCGAGGCACAGGTCAACTCGATGGCACGGAGCACCTTTTATCAGCTTAGGCTGATATACCAACTACGTCCTTATCTGGACAGAGATAGCCTAGCTACAGTTATCCATGCTCTGGTAACCTCTCGTTTGGATTACTGCAATGCGTTATACGTGGGGCTGCCTTTGAAAACGGTCCGGAAACTTCAGCTCGTCCAAAATAGGGCAGCGAGATTATTAACTGGGACTAGCCGACGAGAACATATTATGCTAGTGCTTTCTCATCTGCACTGGCTGCCAGTCTGTTTCCGGGCCCGATTCAAAGTGCTGGTGCTAACATTTAAAGCCCTAAACGGCTTGGGGCCAGGGTATCTGAAGGATCATCTCCTCCCATATGTTCCTGCCCGGACACTAAGATCTGCATCAGCGGTCCTTCTCCGAGAGCCCCTGCCAAAGGAAGTGAGGCAGGTGGCTACCAGGAGGAGGGCCTTTTCTGCTGTGGCACCCCGGTTATGGAATTAGCTCCCCAAAAAGGTTCGCCTGGCGCCTACTTTGTATTCTTTCCGGCGCCAGGTGAAGACCTTTTTGTTCTCCCAGGCATTTTAATCATTTTAATCATCTTAATCATTTTAATCTTGTAGTTGTTTTTAATTCCATTATTGTAACTGCTGCTGCTAGCTCTGCTGTTTGTTTTTAATCTGTGGTTTTAAATTTTATATTTATATTGTATTTTATGATTTTAACTGTTGTGAACCGCCCAGAGAGCTACGGCTATTGGGCGGTATAAAAATGTATTAAATAAATAAATAAATAAATAAAGACACCCAGTGAGCTTCATGGACAAGTGGGGTCTAGAACCTGGATCTCTCAAGTCCTAGTCCAACACTCTAACAACTACGCCATGCTGGCTCTCACACATGATCCTTCTCTGCCACCACTTTTGTAAGTAGGGACAGATGAATATGTCCATTTTGGTTTCTCTCAGTTTCTCATTTTTTTCAGCATATTTTAGCTTAACTCTCTTACTGCCGGTAACTAGGCCTTAGCAGAGGTATTACAAGCTTTTAGAATGGGGAAAAAACTGTGCATGAGCCGGGAAAACAGCAAAGGATCAGTGGTCCAGGGAAAAGGGCGTTCCTCTAGAGGGCAGGCCACATTTGGTCTGTGGGCCTGACCAACACCCCTGATGTAGACAATACTGAGCTAGATGGATCAATGTTGTGACTGTATGTATGTATGTATATATGTTGTGACTTGATATAAGGCAGCTGCCTCTGTTCCTGCAGACTGCCAGATTTTAAATATCACTAGGACCAGTGTAATACTTCTGCCTTTATTAATACAGGACTGGATCATAACAGGATGACCTTTGGTGTTTTCATGTAACTTCTTTGTCCAGAAGAGGGATGCTGTCCCTAAGGAACAGTGCTTGTGTTTGTGTGCATGCACTGCTTGAGAGAGAGAGCTACACACGTTACAAGGTCAAAGAGTCTTTCCAGAGCCTTTCCACAGAGCTTTTGCTGACAAACAGGCTGGAGTGATACTCTGTTAATTACGACGGCATGAAAAATATGGAAGAGGCCAGTGTTAAAACTATTCTAGGGACTGTTCTTCAATGGGAGTTTCAATGAAAATGGGTTTAATTGTTAAACATATGTGGAACGAAGTGCCACGGGCAGCCTTAGTTCAAAAGGAGCTGCAGGAACCCTTTCCCCGCTTGGCTTGGCTTGGTCCTCTTCAGCCTGTTGGAGTCAGGTGGGAAGCTGACAGGGACATCCTTCTTAGCTGCTACCATCTGGTAGCTCTTCTTCTTCTGCTTCCCTGATCTCCCACAGCTTCTTAACAGGAGCCAGAATTAATGTGCAGACATGGCAGAAGCCCGCCAAGGTTTGGGCTTTCCCCTCACTTGACTATTTTGGCAGGTAGTTGCCTGCCAGGAGTAGTGGCACCATCGCATCAGGATTAAAGCCATTCATTGAGGTTACTGTTGGGAGCTGGTGAGTACATACCGATTGAAAACATATATTCAAAGTTGAAGTCATATTAAAAATACTTGGGTAGAGTTCACAGCAGGTCTTTTACACACGTCAGATGTGAATTGTTACTGCCGTACTGTATACTTTACAGCAGAGGTGGCGAACCTGTTGCTCTCCAAATGTTGTTGGACTCCAACTCCCATCAGCCCCGTTCAGCATGGCCAGTTGCAGGGCCGGCGCTACCGCTAGGCCAACTTGGCGGTTGCCTAGGGCGCGCGGCTGAAGAGGGCGCGCGGCTGAAGAGGGCGCGGAAACGCTGCGCTCCTCTTCGCTGCCGCTGCGCCGCCCCCGCCAGGCCTCCGCTGCCGCTGCGCCGTCCCCGCCAGGCCTCCGCCTCCCCCGCCAGGCCTCCGCCTCCCCACCCTCCTGCCTGCCGCCGCCGCCGCGCCTCCCCCCGCCCTCCGCCCTCCCGCTCGCTCGCTGCCGCTGCGCCTCCCACCGCCATCGCCACCCCCCAACCCCCCCGTCACCTACCTTCGTCGCGTCGCTTCCGGAGCCCCGCCCGCGTTGTTTTGGCGGGAGGAACCAGGGCAACAGGGCTTAAACAGCCCTGTTGCCATGGTTTCCCCGGGCAAAAAACAGCGCGGGGGTCCCGTCGCGTCGCGTCACTTCAGGAGCAGCAGCAGCCGCCACCGCAGCCAGGGCGGGGGGGGGGAAGGTAGGTTGGTGGTGGCGGCGCAGGGTTTTTTTTTTTTTGCTTTGGAGAGGGGGGGGCGCTAAATATTTTTTCGCCTGGGGCGCCAAACTGCCCTGCACCGGTCCTGGCCAGTTGTCAGGGATGATGGGAGGTGTCGTCCAATAACATCTGGAGAGGCACAGGTTCCCTGCCCCTGCTTTAAAATATGGAAACGATATTTATGCTCTGATAAGATTATCGTATTATCATGTGAGGAAACTGTTACTGTCATGCAGGAGTAGGCAATATCTGGAGGGGGGGGCACATCCTTGCCTCTTGCTACTGCTGCTGCTGGTGCTGCTGCTACACCACTGAGTTTGCCACCAAAATTGGGCAGCTTGACATCAAAAAAATAAAAATAAAAAAACCCAATGATTTTCCTTCCGCACAAGGAGCATAAGCCTTGCTTTTGAGCAGAGCCGTGCTCATGGGAGGCTTCCAAGAGCACAATTTGGCTTGAAAACAAGGTGCACGCATTGCTTGCACAGCTTGTTTCTTTTTAAAGGAAAATGGGTGCTTTTGCTGCCACTGTGCCACCAAATTCTGGTGGCACAGCGGAAGATTGGAGGCAGCGGAGGCCGCAAAAACTGCCGGGCAGGGCCGCATGTTGCCCACCCCTGTATAATGTTTCTAGGAACAGAGAGAGCTGTTGTATGCCAGGTTACACTGTTAGTCTATTTAGCCCTTTGCAGTCTACTTTCTGGGAGTGCAAGTGGGCTTGCGAAGGAAGTACATCCGCCCCGCCCCGCATGCCTCGTTGCCTTGCACAATTGCTGTGGCTTTTGCCACCGCAACCGCAGCGGTAAATTCAGCAGCAATTTCAGCAGTGGCAGTAATTTCAGTGGCCGTGAGGATGGGGTACACCCCCCCCCCCGTGAGTTCTGGGTGGAGCAATGCGGCCCCAGCAACTCCCACAAGTTGCCCACCCCTAGATTACATGCTATCTCAATTAATACCTACAATGTTTGTAAAAGGTTATAATGACCATCAAAGAGAAATGAGTTGTTATTTTTTTTCCAATTAATGATATATGGGGCAGGATCCAATGGGGTGCTTCCACCCACACCGATTCTTTTCTGCGCTGCCAATTCCGTTACGGAAGTGGTGGGTCCTGCCATCATGTTGAGCGAGCGGGACCCACCACTTATGCAAGGGAGATTTAGCGCTTCCTAGGGGAAGCCCGGAAACAAGTGGAAACGGAAACACTCATTTCTGGAAGGAGGCAGGCCAGTGGAGTTCCCTTATGCAAACTTTGCTGACCTGCCTCCTTCCAGGAACGAGCATTTCCATTTGTTTTGGGTTGCCCCGGAAGCACTAAATAGCCGTTATGCAAGCGGTGGGGGCTGCTTGCACAATGCAAAGGGCGGGGCGGAAGATAATCTCTGGGGGCAGAAGCACCCCGTTGGATTTTGCCCCTAGGGAAGTGGATCCAAAGAATTACACAATGAGAGAGGCCCAAGGGAACTTTAGACGCCTTTATCCAAATAGCAGCTATTCAGGGGTGTTTCAAAAGCAGCCTGGGATGTGTCGTGGAGAGTTGCCATTCAAGCCTGTGGCTCACGCTGGCTCAGCTTGTCTGAGCGTGGAAAGCTAAGCAGGGTCAGGCCTGGTTATTGCTTGGATGGGAGACCCCTCCGCTAGTTTCCTGCATCGAGCAGGGGGTTGGACTCGATAGCCTTGTAGGCCCCTTCCGACTCTATCATCCTATGATCCTATGAAAGGTGGGTGGGAAGAAACAAAATTCCAGTGATTATTGGTCACAGCAAAACTAGCTTTCTGAATCTTGAATATGATGTTTTAAATGAAACAGGTTTTATAGAAACAAAAATGTATAAAGAAATAATTGCGCAGTTGCTGGCAAACACAATCATATTTACATTACACATACATACAAACACCTATTGTCAAAAGCCTCCCCCTCATCATCTAAATTATCTTTTTCTCTCCGATTTTGAGGTTTATTAATGAAACAAAAAAGCATCTATAATAGATAAATAATACATCACATGGGATTCGCACACACTATTTATAATACAGATCACTGACACCTATCAACTCAGATTAAATCCAATCATGCATATTTTGCCACATCTGCAGTTTGTCAATCCCTGCGTTCCTGTTAATCGTTGAAGCAGCTACATTTAACAAATAATAATTAAAAAAGTAACACGATGTGCTCGGAGATGAGGCTGGAGAGAAAGGGTATACACCAGCGTGATTGCTTTAAAAACGGAGAAAAGAATGCCCAAGACATAAATAAAAGGTGAAACAAGTTAAACTATATTGTGGCATACTTACTTTATATTTAATATATATCTACAAGAAGCAATGCATTTCTCTACCACAGTGTGTAAGAAGCTATACCGTATATATATATATATATATATATATATATATATATATATCAATAAAAAACTATGGGGGAGGACAGGGAGAATGTAACTATGCAGCAGCACAAGGGAGGGGGGAATGTTAACCTTCCCACAGTTCCGTGGTGGGCCAACTTGGAGGAAGAGCCGTGGCTCTGGTAGAGCACATGCTTTCCATGCAAGAGTTCCCAGGTTCGATCCCCGGCATCTCCAGGTGGGACTGGAAAAACTCCGCTGAACCACTGCTAGTCAGTGTCAACATTACTGGACTAGATGGACCAAGGTCTGACTCGATATAAGACAGCTTCCTATGTTCCTAAACATCAGGCTTGCAGGATCTACTTAAGGGCACAATCCTATGCATGTTTAGACAGAAAAAAGGCCTACGACTCCCAGCATGCCCCAGCCAGCCAGCTAAACAACCAGGAACTAAACAACCCGGGAGCATCCCTGGGTTGTTTAGCCCCAGCAAGAGCAATTGGGCAGTGGGAGCCAGCTGGCTTGCTCACTCCCGCTTCGTTCACAACAACTCAGGGTTTAGAAGAACCCTGGGTTCTTGTGACATCTGAATGCGGTCTATTTGAAGGGCTCTCCAGTTCAGCTCTGGTTTAAAGATAAAGATCTATAAGGAGGAAGAGCCCAGGCCTTGGAGTCACAGCCATCCCCTCTGTGGTGAGATGTATTATATATCCATTTAAATTATATTAATTAATTTTAAGTTTGCAGCTCTACTTATAAATCAGCACATGCAAATCTCTTCTCTCATGTGTTGATGCATTTCCTCTTTTGTGTGTGTAAGTGATATGTAAGTGGCACCCCCTACCTGCCAGTGGGGAAGGCCTTTGGATCACCCTCTCGAGTAGCAAGTTCAGACATCGAAACAAACGCTGTGGTGTAGAACTGGTGCCTAGATTGTACCAACAAACCTTGAGGATGTCACCCAAAACAGCAAGTGATCTTTGCCTTGGCAATAACACTTAGAAGTATTTGCCCCATGTGCATCCTTGCCAAAAAAAATTCCATTGCAAGTCTGCATACCTCGTCCGCAGTTGCTAGCCTGGTAATGGAGACTCACTGGGTTCACACACCACGGTAAGCCATGGTGGTTTATAAGCCATGTTTGTTTCAGAGTGGCTTGTTGTGTTGTCTGAATCCGGCAGCATGGTTTGTTGGCCACACACAAGCCACTCGGGCTGGGTTCAGACAACACGACAAACTACTCTGAAACAAACATGGCTTAGAAGCCGCCATGGCTTATCGTGTTTTGTGAACCCAGTTGTCTTAGTAGATTGCCTTAGTAGCAACCTGCATGGTAATCAATGGTTCTTAATATAATGGCAGATGTGAAGATTTCTTGGCTGGGGGTGGGCTGTAATTTTGGAAGGGGTCCCCATGGTAAGTGCAACATGCGCACCATGCTCCAGTGTAAGGATTAATTAGAAGCCCAAAACATTTTCTGAATGAGAGTAGGACCTTTTTTTTTTTCCAAACAACCTCTCATACAGACCAAAGGTTTAATGGAGGTCAGAAGACTTGAACTAAAACTGTCACCCAAAGGGGTTCTTCTTCCTTTAGAGCAGTGTTCTCCAACCTTGGGTCCCCAGATGTTTTTGGCCTACAACTCCCAGCATACCCCAGCCATGGCTGGGGCATGCTGGGAGTTGTAGGCCAAAAACATCTGGGGACCCAAGGTTGGAGAACACTGCTTTAGAGAAACAATAGCCACATTTTTTATTTTTATTTTTTGCAGATGGAAAATATCTCTATTGTCTGGCTCCTTTCATTAATTTATGGTACACCAGCACTTTTCTTGTGGCACACCAGCATGCCTCAGATCAAAGTGTGAGAATTGCTGCTATCAGTTCATTAAGCAAATCCTACAGACTTCACCATGGCCCTTTTTAATGTTTTTTTTTCTTTTTTTAATCACATTCACAAATAAGAAACCAAGTGGCAGGAGAATATTTGACTATGGAATTTATATTAGTATCAAATACCAATCTCAGAAGCGTTGCTGAAACAAAGACTTCAAAATGAAGGTTTAGGAAAGCTGGTGTGTGTGTGTGGAAGGTGGGGGGGAATGGGATGGAGAAGAAAGGGGGAAAAGGCTGGACCGCCATATAGCTTTTAGAAAATAATTAGTACTCTAACATAAATAGATGTCACTGACTGTAGTAATGTCTACAGGAAATAAATAACAGTGGAACACAATAAAACTCCCTGTAATGTACTCTGTTGTAATATTGATGGTAGCATATGGCAACCATCTGACAGCTGTTAAACAGATGTGGCAATTAGCAAACCTTATGGTCATGCTGTTAAGATTATTATGCAACACGTTCTTTAGCAAAATTAGATGACTTCCTACTTTGTGTAGCTTTACACATGTGGAGAGCTAGTCTAATGTCCCATTTAGGCAGTATTGTTAGTTAATGTCTCTTATATGTATGTATGTGTATATATATATGTGTGTGTGTGTGTGTGTATATATATATATATATAGAGAGAGAGATGTCTCATGGAAGATTTAGAGAAAATCAGAATTTAAACAAGAACAATATCAATTCCGCTCTGCAGCAGATACTTCAATTATAATAGCTAATGGACAAATTGAGAGATAAAAAGACTTTTCTATCATGTTGAAATTCAATGAACAGTTTTCAATTAGGCACCAAGTATAAAAAGGGAAAAAAGGAAGATACTTTTCCTTGATGTTAACATTGCAGAGAAAGATGAGAGCAGCCCTGCATTTTCATTATACAGAAGAGATGCATATAATGATGCATATTTAAATTATAAATCAGGTCACTATCTGCCAAATGAAAGCAATATCAATTAGAGCGAAGGTGGATCAGGCTTTAAAACGCCTTATATTTAATGACAAAAGTATGATTGTTAATCTTGCCAGGCCAACAAAGAGATAATTTAAGGCAGTAACAAATCAAAGAGTAATGTCACAAAAATAAGCCCTCGTAGCGTTTTTTCTGGGCAGTATTATTATAATTAATAGACTTCGAATGACTTTTTTTTGTGGGTTATGGGCTTTCACCAAAGCATTTATGGCAGGCATAAAATATGCAAGTCGAAATAGTGGGTTTGACTAAGGTTGACTTGAGGGTCCTTAAGCATTTCCACTACAGTAATTCCTGTAAAATAATAGTTTCATTTATAGGCTTAATTTATAATGTTGAATTTATGCCAGTTCATCTGATATAAATCATGATTATGGCATGATCCATTGTATGTCACTTGAGCTAATGCAAATTAAGTTACATTTTTAGGGCAGGGGAGAGGAAACCCCTCTATGTTAAAATAACACTGTCTGATCCACAAATAGCTTAGCTAGCTGTTCCTTTTAATTCAGATATAGTTTGTGCCAGTGGGATAGAGTGATGGCTGTAGCTTTGGGGCATATCCATAGATCTCTTTATGGACCACACGATTTCCAGGATAATGGAGTGCAGAATGGGTGGAAAGAGTATAGCACAGCCTTCCCCAACCTGGTGCCCTCCAAATGTGTTGGACTACAACTCCCAGCATGCTCCAGCCAGCATGCTGGAAGTTGTAGTCCAACCCATCTAGTGTGTGTGTGCCATGTTGGAGAAAGTTGGTGTGGCAGCTCTTCTGGGCTCTGTATCCTATGGGGACTGCTTTTACTATTAAACGGTGGCCCATCACTACCCCCCCCCCAGGGTTCGCTTTGATGAGTAGCTACACCAAAGCAGATGTTTTCAGTATATGGCACACACTAACTACTGTAGTGGTAAAGAGAGGAATAATATCTTTAAAGTCATGAGGATACTTTGAAAATGCTCTCACCATGCTAAAAACAAAGCAAGCATACCTTTCCACTCCCAGAAACAAGCGCTGAAACTTCCCAGTTTGGTCAGGCTGAACCAGGGGGGAGGCAGCTTTGCAGGATACCTATTGGCTAATGTCAATTATATCATTGACAAACCTCCCCTCCAATCCCTGGAGCAGCTTTAGGGCTGGTTTTTAAATGTTTGCGGCTTGGTCAGCTGAAGTATGAATGTATAAGCAGCTAAACGTACATGTGCCATTTTTAAAAGTTTTTTTTTTCTTTTCTTTTAAAGGGTGGACAGCCCACATGATGGGAGGAGAAGTCTAACGGCCAGTCCAGTGTTCAACTTGTTTGGAGTGTGCAGTTTTGTCATGGATGTTCTGAAGCAGGGCTCATGCTAGCGGTGGCAAACTTACTGTGACCAGTGGTGCAGTGGAGCCAGGGCTCGCAAGGATGCAGCACTGACACTTCTTGGTTAGCGGGGATGCTGACGTCATCTGCCACCCCTCTCAGAATTCTCTGCTCCCTCTGAGTTAAGCTGCAATTCTCACAGTGGCAGGGGGGGGGGATGAATCTTCCCATTCGCTGGGACTCTGATCCTATGCCCCCCCCCCCCGGCAAGGTCGGAGGGCCATAGGATTCTGCCCTAAGTCTGGATCCAACCCATTCTTTCAATATGCATACATTACACATTAAGAACACAAGGGTTTAAAATCTTCCGGCATTCTGTAGAACTGCACTGGGATAAGCAGTTTTAATAAAATACTGAAAACTAGTTATGTTGGATGAAGGCAACATGGTCACGTTAACTGTAATGGAGCAATATGAACTTCAATTCAAGGATTTCAATTTAAATGAATTAATGAACTGGGATCTCAGATGCCATATTTGCTTTGTAGTGACGTGTCAGTAAAGGACATGGCCACCTTCCGGAAGCATCATCTATTACACGATAGCTGTTGAGATGTTCCGGTAATTCATGGTGATTTGACATAAATTCCTGGACGAGATCCTAGAAGCCCCCTGACATCAAAGGAAAAAACAACAACAACATTACATAGAAATCTTTGTGGCAGATATATCCATCATTACATGACATGATCAAATGGACCAAGAATTAGAAGCTAGATTAGAACAAGAATCTGTTTATATGTACAGTTCACTGGTGGTGACAAATGGGAAATGTAATCAAGGCTACAGTCTTAAGCGTATTTACTAAGAAGTAGGTTGTATTCAACTCAAGTGTGGGTAATTTCTGAGTACCGTAACTATGTCTAGAGAGCCAGTGTAGCATAGTGGTGAGAGTGTTGGACTGGGACTCGGGAGATCCGGGTTCTAGTCCCCGCTCGGCCATGAAACTCACTGGGTGACTTTGGGCCAGTCACTGCCTCTCAGCCTAACCTACCTCACAGGGTTGTTGAGGATAAAATGGAGAGGAGGAGGATGATTATGTAAGCCACCTTGGGTTCCTTGCAGGAAAAAAGGCGGGGTATAAATATAAAAAATAAATAGAGTTGTGTTCTTAATGTGCTTGTTTATTGTGGGGGTGGAGGAATTTGTTGCCCTCCCGGTGTTGTTGGACTACAACTCCCACCATTCTAGACCACTGGCTGTGCTGGCTGGGGCTGATGGGGGTTGGGAGTCCCCACCCATGGTTTATTTTATTCTGACTAGGCAAACCACCCCGGGAACTCATTGAAGGAGGCATTTCAAATACCTAAAATAAATAAAGAATAGTCTACAATGAAGTCTAGTGTTGTGATTTGTGTATCCATGTAGGTAGATCCATGTTCTAATCCCCACTCCACCATGTGGCTCATTATGTAATCTTAGACCAATCATTCTCTCTCTCTTGGCCTATCTACCTCATAGGGTTGTTGTGAAAGATAAAGTAGTATAGGGAAGAGCCATGTGTGCTGTCTTGGGCTGCTAGGAAGAAAGGCGGGATACACATGTAACAAATACATAAACCCCCAAAGAGTCAAATTACGTATGCAAGGGAAGTTGTGAAGTCAGATTTCACTGTGTATTAAGACTGCACTGTGAATAGTCCTCCAAGGACTATTACATCTTTATTCAGAGCCCAAGTGAAGCAGTGGTGAACAATTTTACAAGTTCTTTGATATCCACTTTCTGAAACGTAGTAGAATCAATTCCAAAATTGGTCAAAAGAAAATGTCCCTTAAGGTGATATGTATAGAGAGTCCACCCTCCACTTACTTGCTAAACATAGCTGATGCCACATGGTGGATCATTTACTACCCAATCTATTTATCGGGAAGGCAGAGTAGAAGAAAAATGGAAGGGAGGCAGGAAAAATAGCATCAAAAGTGCCAGCACAAAGAAAAGATGAAACCAAATCAGTATTCAAATTACATGCATGTCTCAATTTTGCTTTGTTATTGTGTCACTATTTTGAAAAGCCCAAATTATGTTCATAAAAACTTAAGCTATGCATACATATGTATGAAAGTCTTCAGCTTTAGCATGACTGAGATAGACAAGCCTGGTAGTAGGTTTTCTGCTCAAAACGTGGAAGCAAATAATAATCAAATAGAGTTGAGTTGCACAAGATACTGGGATTCCACGACTACACCTCCATTGTTTCTTTCAAAATGCAAGAAATAGTCAATGAAATAAGTAGGTACTCCTGTCATCTCTTTGGATTCAACCCTCCTCCAGTTGAAACCAATAGTAAAGCTATCATTGATTTAATTAGGTTACTGCATGATGAACCCATTAAAGAAATATTTTTAATTGCACTAGAGAGAACTTAAGAAATCTTAATCTTAATTTACAGCACTGATATACCATATTCAAATATTCCAAGTGGCCCACGTACATTATTTTAGCAATCCTTACAACAGCCTTGCAAGGCAGGCCAAAGTTATAATCCCCATACAAGTGGGAGTTTGAGGCTGAGGGATATTAGTTTGGCTAAAACCACTATACTTAGATGTAAGCACTTTAGGCTGCAGTCCTATTCCCATTTATCTGAGAGTAAGCCCCATTGAACTCAACACTTACTTCTGAGTAGATAATGTCTAGGATTGCATTTAGTGGGTTATTGGCACAGGCAGAACTTGAACCTGGTGGGCAGCTCAGTCTTTTAGCCAGTGCTCTACACTAGTTCTTAATAGAACCAAATTAAATGTGTTAATATACAATTATTTAATACGTAATTAAAGTGAGAGTGATTTTTAAAAAAACGAATATGCAAATTACAGCCATTCCATGTTACTCTGAGAGTCAGGCTGATGTAGTGGGCAAAGTTACCCCGAATGAATTCATTATTTACTTGGAAAGTAACAAATTCGTCCATGTGAGCTCGGATGAGAGTTCTCCTTTAATACAAAATCTCATTCTGTGTATATATGGGCTTTTGCACATGTGCAATATCAAAGTGCATCTTGGGATAGTTTGGAATCACGTAGTGTGGCATGATGCCATGCATCACCACGTTATGTGCTCCATTTCTGATTGGTTGTTTTCATGTGGCTTGCCTGCGTGATGATGTAGGCGTGGTCGAGCAACGGCCAAGGGCCCACAGCCCAGCAGGCGCCCACTGTTAAGATCCCCCTAGAGTTGCACCTCCTCTTCACCGTTGCAGGCTGCTTGTTCACCTGCCTCTTTCTCTGGCCCAGGCAACAGTGGTGGTGAGGAGGAGGAGGAGGAGGAGGAGGAAGAGCAGGGGATGCCACGGCCTGCTTGCTCATTGGTCTCTCTGCCTGTCAAGCAAGCCAGTGGCCGTAATTATGAGTAAGAGGATGAGGAGCAACAGCAGCTGGTGACAATGGCGGTGAGAAGATAGACTCACTGAGGGAGGGGCCCCATTGACATGTCTTTCCCAAGGCCTCTCAAAAACGTGGAGCCAGCACTGCTTGTGGGTTTCCCATAAGCAGCCGGTTGGCCGCTGTGTAAACAGATAGATAGGCCTTTGGTCTGATCCAGCATGGCTCTTCTTATGGTCTTAACTGTAGTTTAGTATTCTACCCACACTAACAAATGGCTAATTCTAAACACATTTCCTTGCAACCAGGTTTTGCAAACCAGCTTCAATTCCTGGTTAAAAGCTGGTTTTCATTAGCATGATAGCATGGGGGCGTAATAGCACGTGGCTAAGCCATGGTTAACGTCACCATGGAAAGGCAGGTGTGTGTGTGTGTGTGTGTGTGTGTGTGATTCATGGCAGAGAAGAGGTAAGAAGGGGGGGGGATTAGGGTGGCCAGCTGACCTACTGCACAGAGGACAGTCCTGTATCTGAAGAGCTGTCAGAGGGCCCTCCTCTATTTTAAGGCATCCTCTCTTTGAAGGGCTGTCCAACCCAAGTCAAGCTTAATGATAAAGACCTATAAGAAGGGAGGGCAGGGCCTTGAAGTTGCCCAGACTGAGCAGGCTCCCAGTCAGACTTCCCTACAATGGTGAGATCATATTGTACTTCTATTTAAATTACAGTTTTTATTTCTAAATCTGCATTGATACATATGATTTAACATATGAAAATGTTATGCAAATTGGTACCCCCCTTTAACCTCTTTTTTGGCAATGCGTAAGATGCCACCCTAGAGGGAGTCCACAAGCCTGTGGGCCACTCTGGATCCCTTAACCATGCCTGGGAGATCAGCACCATTACATCTGCACTGGGTCAGAGAGGTGTGGCGGAGCAGAGATTTGAACGGAGAATTCCCCAATCCATTCTCAGCACTATTTCACTGGATCTCAAGCTCTGCTGAGCTAGCGGGTGGTTTTCATACCAAAAGCAAAATACTAATGTCAGGGTCAAATGCTGATTTACGTGGAGAGGATCAGTGAACACCAAAGTGGGCATTAACTGCTAAATGTTGTTAGCAAGCGCTTGCTCATCATAATGAGAAGTTGGGTAGTAAAAGGACACATCTCCACTCTCTCTCCAAAACGCTTCAGTCTTGCAAGGTGAATGCAATGGATGTAATAAAATAATAATAATACATAGCACTTTACAGTTTCAAAGGGCTGTAAAATATTAAGCCAATTAAACCTGGTCGCTCAGCTGTACTGGGAGGTGAAAAGTTTCCTGTTTAGTTTTCATGATCATCCTCCTGACATATCCAGTTTTCCCCTGCTGTATATTACTAAGTACTTTGTCCCGAGTCAATTAGATCTTACCTCCAGCCATTTATATTTTTCTCTCTATCCCCTCCAAACATTTTGTAAAGGTGCAGAGACATTCTTAAACAGCAGCATTCTAACCTGTCAATTCTAAACTCGGCTAACCTAATGTACGTAATTACAACGGCATCTGTACAGCCCCGCACCCAAAATATGGTTTTATTATGCAGAAAATGTGACAATGAGCTGCCCATGTCAAGTCTACTCATGTCAGACTCCCCAAATGGAAGATGACTGATCCTTCTGACAGAAAGGAAACCAGGGGGTTTGTTAACAGCAGCAAAGGGCTGTCAGCCACGGAGATATCATTACAAGGGCCTATCGGTGAAAATTTTCAGAGCTGACTAAGGGATTTGGCCACATGAAATAAATGAGGCTAAAGCTGCCGCCTAGTTTTGTGTCCTAGAAGTGTTAAGGCCCAGAGAATGCTGCAGGGGAGCTATTCACTGCAGATTACATGAGAACAGGAGGTAATTCATACATTCAATGATACATATTTTTTTAAGGGTTTGTCTATTTTCCCAGTCAACCCAACCAAGCTCAGACTAGCATAACAGTAGATGTGTGCTGAAAGCCTCAGCTATGTTTCTATTTCCATTTCTTCCCACTGTAGTTTCTAGCTAGGAAAATGGGTGACCCAAAACGACTTGGGACCCAGCTGCCGGAAAGACCTCTTTCTACCATATAAGCCTGCCTGAACTCTGTGGTTATCATCTTAGGCCCATCTGCATGTCCTGACCCTTTGCCATCTGAAATTATGCATGGGGTGACCAGGGAGTGGGGCTTTTTGGTTGTTGTGACCCTTCTCTGGGAGTACCTCCTTAGCAGGGCCGGCGCTACCGCTAGGCCAACTAGGCGGTTGCCTAGGGCACGTAGCGGAAGAGGGCGCAGAACGCTGCGCTCCTCTTCGCTGCCGGCGCGCTCCTCCTGCCCTGCCCGCCCGCCCTCCTCTCCGAGAAAGCCAGGTAAGTGCGCCCGGAGTAGTGGTGGGGCCGAGCCTGGGCGCCTCCCCCCTACCTTGCCTTGCCTCCGCGCCGCCTCCCACCTCGCCTCGCTTCGCCTCTGCGCCGCCTCCCCCCGCGCCGCCTCCCCCCACCTCGCCTCGCTTCGCCTCTGCGCCGCCTCCCCCACCTCGCCTCACCTCGCTTCGCCTCTGCGCCACCTCCCCCCCGCGCCACCTCCCCCCGCGCCGCCTCGCTTCGCCTCTGCGCCGCCTCCCCCCCCGCGCCACCTCCCCCCCACCTCGCCTCGCTTCGCTTCAACTCTCCTCCGCGCCGCCTCCCCCCCCGACACCTACCTTCTCCGTGCTGTTTCCGGAGCCCCGCCCGCGCTCTGTTTTGGCGGGAAGTACCAGGGCAACAGGGCTTAAACAGCCCTGTTGCTCTGGTTTCCCCCGGCCAAAAACAGAGCGCGGGGGTCCCTTTTCGGAGGAGGCGTCGGACTGGGAAGGTAGGTGGGGGGGCAGCGGCAGCG
Organism: Shinisaurus crocodilurus; assembly: GCA_021292165.1. NCBI lineage: Eukaryota > Metazoa > Chordata > Lepidosauria > Squamata > Shinisauridae > Shinisaurus > Shinisaurus crocodilurus. The sequence goes on from CM037877.1 coordinate 243,495,128, forward strand.
GCAGCGTGCGGGAGGGGGGTCCGGTGGCGGCGGGGGGGGGGCGGGAGGTTGCAGAGCAGGGCTGCTTTCCGGAGCCCCCCCCACGGCACGAGGGGGGGCGCTAAATATAATTTAGCCTAGGGCGCCAAACTGCCCTGTACCGGTCCTGCTCCTTAGAAAGGTTTTCCTGGTGCCAACTTTAATGGAGCAGGGCAAAGACCTTTTTTCTTTGCCTGGGCATTTCAGTATCTAATGTAAGTTGCCTTGGTTATAATGTCATCTATTCTGCTGAATTTTATGGCTTTATTTTACTTGCTGCTTCTGCTGTTTTATTCTTTCCATGTTGTATATATATTGCCTGACTGCAGTGCTGTTTACTTGCTTTTCATATATATATATATATGGAACCTCCCAGGACAGTGGACAATAAATTAAATAAATCAAGAATACACACACACACACACACTTTATTGTGCACTGCCCTGGAGGTGTTTGTTTTTTTGTTTTTTTAACAGAAGATCAGCATATAAATCTTCAAGCAAAATCATATCAACCAACCAACCAACGTGATGTCACCATGTTGTGGATGCTCTCACCTCCCACTCCAAACCATTGGTTGCTTCTGGGAAGGGCAAGGGATCTAAGGTGAACTAGACCCACAATTGTCATTTATGATGGTAAGTGCATGTTTACTTTAGGGAGAAATCCCGCGGCCCCTAGACATTGTCTGAGGGACCGGAGGATATTGGGTATTCCCCCCTCCGAGGTTGGAGACAATGCTCCAACCTCGGAAGGAGGAGTCTGGGATCTGACCCCCCACTCCCCCGCAGCCAGCATGGAAAGAACCGCACCGGCTGCCCTCTGAGGTGGGAAAATTGACCCTGGAGAGGGGGAAAAGGGGTGTTCCAGTGGGCAGGGAGGGGAGGATACCGGAGAGGCCAGGATACAAGTTATCCTGAGCCTCTGCCAGCCTCCTTCCCTCTCCCTCCAAAGCACCATTGCTTTTTAGCCTGTCTAGCAAACTATGCAGGGCGGGAGGACAGCAGATCGCCTTGATTGGATGATTGGAATCCTCTGAGTTTGGGGGCTTCCTATCATCGAGGGCACAATCGATAGGATTGTACGTTTAATGTCTGGCTTGAGCCTCAGGCTGAATGTATACATAATCTCTTTGTGCTGTGAACAGCTTATCACATATCCAGTTTTGGAGACTCCTGAATATGAGCTGGTCTGCAATATCTGCCTCTGGGGAATCATTTGCTTCCAAACCCAGAGAATAAATGCTTATTCATACCAAGGGAGAAAAGGTCATGTGGCTCCACCACCAGCTGCTGGTGGAGACATAACACTTAATAAAACAAAGACAAGAGGATGGTTGGTATGGTGAATGGTCACGAGATGGACAGAGCTTGAGCTGAGTTGCATGAAAGTCGACATATTCATTTTTCTTAGCAGCAGCAACTTGATAGTTCTCAGTTATGGAGAATTCATGATTTGGCACTGGTAATAAGCCAAATGTACTCTTCATCTTAACTCTGCCACCTGGGCACCACACTCCGGATTGTCAAGTATGACATTCCATTTCAGTCCTTTCATTGCTTTCTTATTTCTCAACCCAGTTTAAATTCTTCTGGTCTCTTTTCATAGGCTAGTTCACAGGTGGATCAACACCTAAAGTTCTTGTGTTGATAGCATTTATTTATTATTCTTTTTTTTCATTATTCCATTTTTTCTTCAAGGAACTCAAGGTAGCGTACATGCTACCCCTCCCCCCATTTTATCCTCCGAACAAACCTATGTGGTAGATGACGCTGAGAGATCGTGACCAGCCCAAAGTCAGGTCATCCAGTAAAGCTTCATAGCTGAGTGGGTATTAGAGTCTGAGTAGGGAGTAGTGGCCGTAGATGACACACTAGCCAAGCCGTGTTGAGCGTCTTTCAGCCGGAGGGCCAAACTCCATTTCAGAGATGCTCTCGGGGCCTGCATTCCAGTGGTGGGCGGGGCCAAAGGCAAAAGGGGCGTGGCCAAAAATACCAGCCTATTTTAGCATCACGCTCTTCCTGCCAGTAACTAAGCCTCAGGAGAGGAATTCTCACTTTCAGAATGGTTGAAAAACTGCACAAAAGCTGGGAAACCACCAAATGGTCACTGCTCAGGCAAAAAGGGTTGGGGCCAGGAGAAGGGGGTGTAGCCATCTGTGGCAAACCAGTAGACTGAACAGGCACCCTGTGGCCTCCACATCTGAAGTTCAAGAGGAAATATGTCAGCATATTAGGGACATTGAGCTACAGGACCATATAAGAGTAGCTACCCCATACTCCAAATTTAGAGATGGGGGCAGCCTTTCTTTCTTTCTTTCTTTCTTTTTTTTAACCTGCAACCTATTTAACTACTTTAACTATCTCCAAATACAGGAAAGCATTTACGTTGGCTAAGTTTAATGTGTTGCCCTCTGCACTTTTGGAGGGTAGATACAACAGCATGCCATATTCTGAGCGCTTGTGCCCCTGTGAAGCTGGCATGGTAGAGACTGCGGGCCATGTATTGCTACACTGTTCCTTTTACTGTGATTTTCAGCATATTTTTTTATTGCTCCTGATTTGCAAGGAATACCTGGGAGATCCAACTTGTTTTATATAGATTAATCTCTCGGCCGATCAGAATTTTCAGGTAACCTCCAAGGAGGCTAGATTCTGCACAGCTGCAATTGCTTGTCAGCGTGGGATGATGTCAATTGCCTGATAATGTTTTAGCTAAATTTTATACTATCATCAGTGGGACATGAGCAACTCATTTTTTAAAATCTACCTGTTAAAAAATTGATTACCTATCTGTATTTTTAATTAATTATTACTACCTTTGTTCCATCAAGTATTATGGTTCCAAACCGTGTGGGGCTTTAAAGGTTAAGACCAGCACCTTGAATCGGGCTTGGAAGCATACAAGCAGCCAGTGCAAGTGGGCCAGAACTGGTGTTATGTATTCAGACCTTCTGGCCCCACTTAAGAGTCTAGCTGCCGCAATTTGCACAAGCTGCAGCTTCCAAACAGTCTTCAAGGGCAGCCCCACGTAAAGTGCATTGCAGTAGTCTAGCTTTGAGATTACCAGAGCGTAGATTACTGAAATCAGGCTATCCCTGTCCAGATAGGGGCATACCTGGGCCACCAGCCAAAGCTGGTAGAAGGCACTCTTCAAGTGACAAAGATGATTCAAGGAGAACACCCAAGCTACAGACCTGCTAGGCATCAGATGTCTAGAACTCCCTCTGTGCCAGTACTAGCTTCTAGAAGGGAAGGGGCTTCCTTCTTCCTGATAGCAAGAGCACAGTGGCATGACCACACTAGCAACATTTCTTTATATTCATGCCATGCCAAGAGGGACCTGCCAACTCCAAACCTTCACCATAAAACCTCAGTCCAACAGTTTTCAACACCCCCTTCCCTTTTAAACAACACCTCACTTGCTTGGGTAGCGTTTGCTTTTCCTGAGAGCATTCGGGGGGCGGGGGAGAGGAGAGAATAGATCCGGGTTCTAGTCCCCGCTCGGCCATGAAACTCACTGGGTGACTTTGGGCCAGTCACTGACTCTCAGCCTAACCTACCTCACAGGGTTGTTGTGAGGATAAAATGGAGAGGAGGAGGAGGATTATGTAAGCTGCCTTGGGTTCCTTGCAGGAAAAAAGGCGGGGTATAAATATAATAAATAAATAAATAAATTGCCAGAACAAACAAGGCAGTTTTCTAAATTAAATATATACATAAATAAATAAAAGTGGTGTGTGTGGGGTGGTGGTGGTGGTGGTGGTGGTACAGATTGCTTGCAGGGAGGGGGTTCTGCCATGAACGTGGCACAAAGTTTAAGTGAGAAACAGGTAAGAATGTAATGGAGAAAATGTGGAAATATCTGTTTTTATGGTAACTACAGAGAAATGGGCTGCCTGAAAACTTACTGTAATATTGAAACAATTTTCATTATTTCCCCCAACTGGCTAAACTTCACTTTACCCAAATGCAAATAAAACTTCAGTACATCTCAAGTTATTTGACAGTTCTGATGTATTTTAAAATAAAGCCAGAGAGATTTAATGATGTGAAAGTTCATGACTCAGTAAAGATTACTGTCAAAGCAGGGACTTAGGATAGACACCAATACAATAAAATTATTATAATCACATGAGCCTAGAGAAAAAGGTAGACCGCAATGAGGTCTGCGCATTAAGTGTTTACGTTTGTTATACGCCCACCTAGTTATACAATAAAGGAATGTGTTAGGTTTAAATTTCCCAATCTCCCCCCCCCCCCCGAGGAATTTTTAGCATTACTACAGGGAACTGGGAGAAAACATGCTTGCATGCTATGAAGAAATGACATGAAACGGTGAGGAAATGAACATTTCACCTTTGGGATACATACCCAAAATCATTTACAGTGCAATCCTATACATGCCTATTCAGAAGTAAGTTCCTTTGCATTCAAAGGGGCTTACATCCAGGTAAGTGGATGTAGGATTTCAGCCTTAATGTGGGTAAGTTACTCCTAGAGTCACATATGGGATGCCCATGACAGAAACGATTAGGGCTGGTGTCAAGGGTAGGCATAACTGGGCACCTGCCAGTGGTCCACACCCCAGCAGGGGCCCATTGACAAGAGCCCCCTGGACTTGCTCCTCTTCTTCAACATTGCACCCTGCTGGTTCACGTCACGTGCCTCTTGCTCCAGCCAGACAGTGGTGGTGGTGAGAAGGAGGAGCAGGAGGAGATGCCATTGCTGACTTGCTCCCTGCCAGTCAACCAAGCAAGGGGTAGCAATGATCAGAAAGAGGATGAGGAACGATCGCAGGTGGAGACAACGGCACTGTGGGAGGGGGCCCATGGAGGGTGGCTTGACCAAGGGGCTGCAGAAACCTGACGCTGGCAGTGGGAACTATTTTTCTCTCCAAATCAGCCACAGCGCCCGTCCCATTGGATTAGGGCTGCAGAACTATGAGGGGGTATGTGTCTTTCACCCTTCCCCCTACACCACTTCCCCTATGTAAATTACCCTTAGAGTCATTTGCCCGATTGGGTCCCTCAGCACTGCAGCCCAATCTAATTTGTACCCCCCCCCCCCGGTAAGTGCTTTTGAGGAGGGGGGAAATGTTGGGTCTTCTTCAGCCGCCATGCCTCGCCTCATCTAGTTTGGCTTCTACTCTTGAACATGCAGTATGCATGGATACAGCCTTTTCAAAGAGCAGTTTTCTCCACTCTTCCAATGTGTGTTTATTAGTGCCGCAAGAAGGAACTCTCATTTGAACAAGTCGTTTTCAGTACAGAAACAGAGATCAGCAGCAGAGGGGGGATGGGAGTTGTAATACAGTGGAGAACTGGCATTTGCTAAAATTCCCTCTTCTACACAGTCATTAAAGATTCAGGAGTCCTGCCCTAGATTACACCTGGCCACTTTGAATTGTTGTTTTTATTTCAGCTTAATTATTTCATCACAATATCGTATTGTATTTTTGGAGGGAGAGCACTAACATATTGGCAAAAAAAGAGAAGAGAGTACTGATTTGCATAAAATCTGCATATGCCAAGTTGGAGAGAGAGATGCAGATTTATAGAGAGGGAGGTGCATGTTTAGAAATAATTACTAACCCTTAAATAGAAATAAAATACATCTCACTATAGTGAAGAAGGCTATGACTTGTGTGCCTTGCTCAATCTGCTGTGTTGATGGGCAGTCTACCAGTTGATGGGCAACTTCAAGGCTCCCATTCTCCCTAATATGTTGTTCAAATAGAGGACTGTCCTTCATAAAGTAGGTTATATGGCCACTGTATAATTGTGTGTGTGTGTGTGTGTGTGTGTGTGTGGCAACATGTTTTACATATTTGGGTGTTAATATTTGGGTCCCAGGGTATGGTCTGAAGGCACATGAGGCAGCCACCTTGCTGAAGCTAAGCCAGTCTGTGTCTGGTCAGTGCTTGGAGGGGCCACCTGGGGACCACACGTAGCCACCTGGAGTTCCATGATGGAAGAAAGGTGTGATATAAATGTAATAAATAAAAATGAATATAAATAATAGGCAGTAGTGCTGGGAAAATATTGAAAAACTACATGCAATCTTTTTCCTATTAAAATAATTGAGGAATTTAAATAGGTCACAGATTTTCAAACTCAAGTCACAATGATTCCCTTAAAATCATGAACATACATAGCCAAACCTTCTAAACAAGACAGGAACATCGACACTACACACCTAACTTAGTATTACACTGGGAAACTGCCATGGCATCCTCCAAAGAACCCTGGGAACTGTAGTTTTCTGAGAATGCAGGGAATTTTTTGCTGGGAATTTCCAGCACTACAGTTCCCAGGATATCTTGAGAGGAAGCATGGCAGATAAATTGCATCAGAGACATCCTGAGTTTAAACAGATGGTTTGCCTGGCAGTTTTTGCTTGAAAAAGAATTCTGTGCAGATGGCTGGTTTCATTGATTATTTACACTCACACAATTGTATTTAGGAAATTTATTTATTCTTCTCCAAATAAAGTTTCTTTTCGCCAAATGCATGCAACCAATTGCATCTTTGCAAATAGTTACGGTATGTCCTTGTACTGTTGCAAGGTAAAATGGCAGAAGAACAAATCTGAATGTTATAATTACTCTGAGGGCTGGAGACAAGCTTCTTTATTCAGGGATTTGAAGGCGGTTTGAAAGGGTTGTTGCTGCTCCTGTTTTTATAATCCACCCCATCTTCACCTCTGGAAAATAGTTTAAGTTTTTAAAAAAGAGAGAGTTGCAAAGCAGTTGGGAGGTGGGAAACCTCAGTGGATTTGCAATATTACAGCACAAGCTGATATGCGCCATCTCTAGAAATTCCAGATCTTCCCCATTCCAGCTCAACTGGTCAGCCCATATTTTTAAGAATTCACATGAGAGCCAAAGAAGTACATGTGTGTTGCTTCTGCCACTCTCTGAATGGTGTGTTAATACACACTCTAGAAAACTATTGCCTTTCTCTGGCTAAATCTGTCTCACAGCACAATCCTTAAGTGTGTTTATCCAGAAGCAAATTCAATGGGACTTCTCCCTAGCAAGTGTCTTTAGAACTGTAGCCTTACAATGTTTCCATGCTTGGCTTTTATTTTATTTTATTTTATTTATTTATTTATTTAATTTATTTATTTAGTACATTTCTGATCCGCCCAATGATGTACAAAATTAAGCCTCTGCTGCCTTTTAACACTCCCCACCGACCCATGCTTCTTATCCAAAATAAACATTAAACTCTTTTATGATATATTTCATAGTAATCATGCTTAAATTAATAAGTGCTTTAATTCTAATTAAATCAATGATATATTCTTTAAAAGGACCACTCAGAGTTGTGGGGGGAGGTGTTTTTTTGTTTTTGTTTTTTTTAGAAAGGCCATAGGTGAATTGGATCTTTCCTTTCCCTCTGGGAAATGGAACTCACAGCAGGCTGCACTCACAGAAAAAGTGCAATCACCCCAGTAGTGTGGAAAGTCAATTGCAATTCCATGTGTAGCGTACAGCAGAAAAGCAATAATTGATAGGCTTGGGTGCCTCCCTTCTGGAAGCAGCCTTAGCATTTAAGATTACAGCCTTGCAGCAAGCCCTATACATGTCTAGTCCCGTCACATTCAATGGTGCCTACTCCGAGGCAAGTGTGTATACCAGCCTGGCGCAATCCTATGCAAGTTTAGATAGGAAAAAGGCCTACAGCTCCCAGCATGTCCCATGCAAGCGTAGGACTTGTAGGCCTTTTTTTTCTGTTTAAACTTGCATAGGATTGCGCCTCTAGTGTGTTAAAAGTGGGATTGGTTACACTTGGGAGGTTCATATACCTTGAGGTGAAGCTTCTGGTGATTCTGTTTTGGAACTGGAATGTGGAAGTGAACCACGCTTAGGTTTCGCACGGGCTCCAAACTGTGTCGTGTTTGCCTCTCACGTTGTCACTAGTTGCAGCCATTCGCTCACTATTCCCTGTCCCGCCACGCGTTTTTATACTTTCCTGTGCTCCTGTGGTTCTCTCATTCCCTTTCCCTCCTGCTGTAATTCAGATTGCCCTCATTCCTCATGTGAGACGGTCTCTGTCTGGATTTCCTTTCTTATTCCCTCTAAACTTTCTTTGTTACCTTCTCCGTCGTCTCTCCGATGATTTCCACTGTGTCATCAAAAACCGACTCCGTACTGTCTGCCAATTAGCCTCTGTCTGTCAGCACATTCATCAGCATCCCGAAGACTGATGGCGAATGGCAGAGCACGCAAATGCTATTTGAAATGCAGCTGTGTGTCCTTGCACATAGATATGCCATCACTGATGAAGCAGGCGGTGGTGTGGGTTTAGATTTCCGAGTGACAAAAAAAAGAGAGAGAGAGAAAGAAGAAAATGCAGCCCACAAAAACTTCTGCTGAGAACCAGGTGCAATGAACAATGAGGAATGGGCTATAATAACAGCCTTGCTCAACCTGCTATCCCCCCCCCCCCGCAGATGTGTTCCACTGCAACTCCCATTATCCCCAGACAGCACGTTGTAGTCCAACAGATCTGGTAGGCACCGGATTGGGGAATATGTCCACAATAAACATACGGAAACCATCTGTAAATTCTGTATAGGAACTTTTCTCCAGAATTTACAGAAGTCTTCCTATAATTAGTCGGTCCTGTATAATAGGCGTTGAAATGTCTAAAAAAAACAAAAACCAAACCCCAAACATTTTTTAAATCAAAGGAAACAAAGCGAATGAATGGTGCAATCCAATTTTACAAACCTGAAAATGAGTAATCCAAATAAAGCTACTATGTGGGAGAAAAACGACTTCAGCAATTGCCCAGCAAGCACCGTTTTCTCTTAGCATCCAAACATCAGTGCTTAATTGTCATGCACTGCCCCACGTTCCCCAAAGCAGTGCTCCAGGGGCACTGCTGCCAGAGGTTGGCTTTGCTCAGAGCAGGGCTCTCCAACCTTGGGTCCCCAGATGTTGCTGGCCTACAGCTCCCACCATACCCAGCCAGCATGGCTAATGGCAAGGGATTCTGGGAGCTGTAGTTTGGCAAACATCTGGGGACCCAAGGTTGGAGAGCCCTGGCTTAGAGGAACAAGAGAGTGGGTGGACGTGCATTGTACATTTATTGGTCTGTTTGGTGTTTTTGGCAATGTTTCTTCATTTACAAATATACAGTTGGAGCATAAGGACCAAACTAGACATGTCATCATTGACTCAATTAGCAATTGTGAGGATGTAAGGAAGTAGCAGCTGAGAGAGGTGGCTCTCCGGATGAGGACCTGGGCAGGAGGGACAGGCTCTAACCCTTTCTTCCCACTGCAGTCCCAAGCTGGATTAGCTGCTTGCATTGGAAGGAAAACTTCCATTGGTAGAGGGCCCTCACAGTTCTTGATCTGGCCCGGAGGGAGGGTATGTTGTAATTTTGGCACCACTACCAAAAAGACTCTGCCTCTCATGCCTGCCCATTGTATCTCCAACAGCAACAGGACACCGAGCAAGGACTCCAAAGCCAGGGCTGGCCCTTCCATGAGGTGGGGAGGAGCTCTCAGAGTACGTTTTAGGGTGGATGGCTGCTCTGGTGAGCTCTCTACTGGTGTGGTGAGCCAACAGCATGTTCTGAGGGATCCCCAAAGTGCGGCGTTGGCCTGCCCAGTGCTCCAGAAAGTCGTACTGGCTGGTCTCCTGCTGTGGCTCTCTGGAGCGCCACCCGCCCAATGTCTTGTTTTGAGGACCCCGCAGAGGTCCTCTACCTGGCATTGGACAGGTAGAATCTTTGGGAAGCCTTGCTGGCTGTTCAGAAGAGAGAGAGCGCCAGCGTGGCCCTCCACAGGGCCCAGCCCAAATGCTTTGCTGTGAGGAATCCTTCCTCAGAGCAACGCATTGGTGGCTCTGGAGATCGCCTGGGTTGCTGCGGCACAGAAGGTCTGCAGGGCCAGCTCCCTGCCAAGGCCTTGCTCTGAGGAAGGATCCCTCACAGTGAGGCATTGAGGGAATGGCCCATGGCACCACTGAGGGGGCGGGAAGAGAAGGACCAGTGGTTGCCACTACCATCATCGTGGGAAGGGGGTATGATTGCTGGTGGCAGGGAGAAGAGAGAGCAGCGGCAGGAGGTCTTGTGTTGGTCCTGCCCAAAGCTGATCTTAAGGTAAAGCAGGTAATTGTTTAGGTGCAGAGGCACTTGGCAGGCATAATCTTGAGTAGAAGAGCAGCAGCTTCCTTTTGACTCAGGGTGCTTCCCGATGTGGGTGTTTTAACGGCACCCAGGACCGGTGCAAGGCAGTTTGGTGCCCTAGGCAAGATCAGATATTTAGCGCCCCCCCTTCCCACTTGAGAGCGCTGTATTTTTTTTCAAGGCGTTTCTGGTGCCCCCTTTAGCCCTGCGCCCTAGGCAGCTGCCTAGTTGGCCTAATGGTAGCACCGGCCCTGACGGCACCCAGTCATTGCTTTCCCACTTCAACCTGCAAATAGAATAGAAACTCTCTCTGCAGGTGGCTGGACAGACCCTCTTTCCCCAGCTGGAAATGTTGGGACAGGACATTTTCATCAGGACCATGTCAAGGGGCAGGGGAAAGGTTAAATGCTGTCTCCCCGCTCTCTGTGGGTCTAATGCTGATCCCCCCCCCCACATTTTCATTTCATTTCATTTCATTAGTTACATTTCTATACCGCCCAATAGCCAAAGTGCGCTGGGGCTTTACAAAGATTAAAAACCTTAAAAATACAAAAGTGCACATGATATAAAAAACATTCACATACAATCATATAAACAGGCAGCACACACACACAGACACACAATCTAAACAATTTTAACAATCAACCATAAGTAATCCCAGGACCTGATTAAAACCTTGTCATAATCTGCCAAATGCCGGAGATTAATGGTTCGAATCCTTATTGAGGCCCCACACAGTTACAATTTAGGAAAAAAGATAGGAAGGTAATGTCATTTGGAATGGGAAGCAGAGGTGGTGTTAGGGGGCAGCTCACTAGGGCTGGACCCCAGAATCTTTCATTTGGAGCCCCGAATCTCTGGGAAGCCATTTGCCCCACCACCCTGCTGTCCAGGGGCACTTGCTGAAATAAAGGCACAGGGGTCCTGATGATCTCTGTCGCGTCCGATCCTCCTGGCGTAGCTGGCTTTTTGCCCACATGTGCTTCACCTCCTGCTCCCCCCCCAAATCTTTCTGTCTGATTATTTCCCCCCCCTGAAATCAAATGCCCTCCTCTCCCCTGTCCATAAATCTCTTTTAACAAATAGGGGTGTCCTTAGGAGACAGGGTCCTTTAAATAAACACACACACACACACACACACTAGAGCAGGGCTCTCCAACCTTGGGTCCCCAGACGTTGCTGGACTACAGTTCCCAGAATCCTTTGCCATTAACCATGCTGGCTGGGTATGCTGGGACTCCTGGGAGCTGTAGGCCAGCAACATCTGGGGACCCAAGGTTGGAGAGCCCTGCTTTAGAGAATATATATTAGCATATGCAAATCTGTGTTTTTTCCCCCCTGTCCTGTGGGCCTGAGCCCCGGATCTCATCCCTGATGGGAAGGGTTAAGGTGAGACAGTTCATTCCTAGGGAGGAGGAACAGACCAATAAAGGTCATAGTGGAGGATGCAGTCAGCTGAAAAGCTGAAGCACAGCTGCCCTATGGCTCCGTTATACCTGGGGAGAATGGGCAGCTTTATTTTTTTAAAGTAAGATTTTCTGAGTGCTGAAAAGAAAAGGAAGGTAATTTCTGAAAACAGAGAAGGATTCCTTGCTCACAAGATTATGCAAATGCCAGGGGTGCAGTGGAGCCAGGGCTTGCAGGGACAAAGCACTGGCACTTTTTTATTACCAGGGACGCTGACATCATCTGCCCCCCTCCCCAGAATTCCCTGTTCCCTCTGAATTTAGCTGCAGTCTTCATAGTACCTTGGTGGCGTGAGGGGGGGGATGCATTTTCTCAGCAACAATATATAGTTGTGAGCTGTCCCTGCAACTATTTGGGGTGGCCTAGTCTTGAATGGGCAGTTAAGACCCAACAGCTTTATGAAAAGCCTGCCCCTGGTGGAGATGAAAACTGGTTTGTTGATCTGGATCAACACAGCTGCCTGCATTTTTGGATTCTCCTTGGGGGCGTGGCTATGGGAACTTTCCTGATGAGTGCCTGCACTTCAACATTTACCACTACATCACTAATAGATGCCCCCATTAAAAAAATGAGTAAATGATGAGTAGCAAATAATCCTAAAAAAACAAAGCACAATGGGTACCATCAAGCCCACACAAATAACCATTTTACCACCTATTGTACCAAGTACATTGACAGCTGATGTGTGGTAAAATTTGTATTATTATTATTATTATTATCATCATCATCATCATCATCATCATCATCATCATCATCATCATCATCTACATTTATATTCTGCCTTTTTTCCTCTTGCAAGGAACCCAAGGTGGCTTACATGTCCCTCCTTCATTTTATCCGCACAACAACCCTGTGAGGTAGGTTCGGCTGAGGGTCAGTGACTGGCCCAAGTCGTCCGGTGAGCTTCATGGCTGAGCAGGGACTAGAATCCGGATCTCCTGAGATCTAGTCCAGCACTCTAACCACTACGCCACACTGTCTCTCACTTGGCAGGATGAAAAGATGCCCAAGTTCCCTCCCTCCGTGGTGGTCTGGTGGTCTGTATGGACTCGCTGCTTGCTCTTGCTTCCATGCTGATGAAATGTTCAACTTATAATCGTCCCCCTGGGATGGCATCCAAGTTTGTTTGCCTGTCTCTGTCACTACATAATTTATTATGGAGCTTTGTTGAGGCGTCAGATACCGATGCGTCATTTCCCCCCCCCCCCCTAGTAAGTTTGCTCCAAGTCCTAACTTTAAAATATCGACTAGTAGGCTGACTGGTGGTCATACATCATAACACTTGAGTGTTTTTCCAGCTTCCTTGATCGATATTGACTTGATCTCGTCCTCAGTGTCTTCATTCCAAATGAGAATGTACAATGCACTTTACAAACATGAAATGAGAGTGAAGTCCACTGCCACTAGCTTTTAAAAGTGGATTTAAAAAATCTGTGGAGAAATTGGGCACAACTCGGACAGAGTGTATGAAGACAATTTGCTGCTCCAGTTGCATGCCGAAGTAGATCATGGTGGTGGCATTGGCATGTTCACAGCGCCTCTTTCCCCTCTGCCCCTAGTCTATATGGTGCACTCTTTTCTAGCCAGTGAAGCAGGTGTCTGGAGGAGGGTTTGGGTTGTTTGATCAAGAGGAAGCTTAATCCAGGCCAGATGGAGGTACAGTAGCTGGAAATCCGACTACTCCAGATGGAAGCTTGCAAGTGCTTTAGGAAGGTTTACGCTCCCCCTGAAGCAGAGTTCGCAATTCTCCTGGACTTAGAGCCAATGGAGGAAAGTCAGTTGATGGCAGCGGCCAGGAGTGCTTTTTACCAGCTTTTTACACCAACTGTGAGCCTATCCGGAGAGGATGGCTTTGCCTCAGTTACCCATTCACTAGTGACATCCGGGCTGGACTACTGTTATGCACTCAACATGGGGCTGCATTTAAGGGCAATTTGGAAACCACAACTGGTGCAAAATGCAACCACCTGCATACTGGTGGGTGCCAGGTGGACAGATCATGTGACACCTATATTGTACCAGTTATAGTGGTTGCCAGTACATTTCTGGGCCCAGATGGGGCTCCTGTTTCTTCCAAAGAGGGAGCCTGATGTTCTCACTGGAATGGGCCAGCAGGTTCCAATGCTCCAGAGATGGTGTTAGGGGGTGGCCCACTAGGGCTGGAGCCCTGAATCTCTGGGAGGCCATCTCCCCCATCACCCTGCTGTCCGTGGGCACTTGCTGAAATAAAGGTACAGGGGCCCTGAGGATCACTGTTGCACCTGATCCCCCTGGACTAGCTGGATTTTTGCCCACCTGTGCTTCCCCTTCTGCTGCCCCTGAATCTTTCTGACTGAGTTTCCCCCCCTGAAATCAAATGCCCTCCTCTCCCCTGTCCATACATCCCTTTTTACAAATAGGGGTGTCCTTAGGAGAAAGGTCCTTTAAAGACAGATACACACAGAAACTTTAGAGCATATGCAAATTTGTGCATTTTTTTGTTCTGTGGGCCTGAATGCCAGATCTTTTCGGTAGCTAGCACTGCCCCTGCAATGCTTCCTCTCCCAATCTCTCTCACACACAGTTTAATCTTGGTTTCCATATTGGAGGCTTCAGTGTTCTGATTTTGACATTCTGTGGCTTCTTTTAGAATGGAAGAGCAAACATGTATTTATTTTATTGTGTGAGCGGGTCACACTGTTCAATTCTGCATCTGATTCTGCTGGTATGTTTTCACCTCCTACAATTTTCTAGTTTGTTTCACACACACCCCGATCATCAGATATGATGCATATCTCCTCTAGGGCTGTGTCAGCTGCCTTATATATGTCAGTAAACGTCTGTGTAATTGGATTCCCCTGAAGAATGGTCATTTATGATCCCTGCTATACAAGTTACTCTACATGTTAATTCATTTTAAAATATGGAAATAAATCACTTTTGGGCTTCAGGTTGGGACTACGTTTCTTCACTAACTTATAGGAGGTTGGAGGAAAGGGGGTGGGGCCAGGGAAAGGGCACGTGGTCATCTGGGAAACCACAGAGGGCTGCATTGGGACCCTAGGAGGGCCAGATGTGGCCCCCAGGCCTGAGGTCCCCCACCTCTGATATATCATCATCATCAGGCGATCACTCGTGACCGAGTAAGATTGTCTTCCAGGATAAAAGGAGGAAATTCTAAAGAAGATTGTGTAGACTCTAGCGATGGGTCCGTAAGTGACTGTGGAGGCCAATTCTAGATCCACACAGCTTCCCACAGTGAGGACACAGGTTACCAGATGGAAGATGGTCCTGTAAAGGATTCGTTTGACGTGCTTTTCGCCTAGCACGTGCTTTTCTCCCTTTCACCTTGCGCTCTGGCTTCTTCAAAGTCCATGGAGCCTTTGTGAAAGGCCAACCTCCATTTAGATCGTTCATGGGCCAGGGCTTCCCAGTTTTCGATGTTTATATTGCATTTTTTTAGATTAGCCTTATGAACATCTTTAAACCTTTTATATTGACCACCAATATTCCGCTTTCCATTCTTGAGTTGGGAATAAAGTAACTGCTTTGGGAGACGGCAGTCAGGCATTCGAACAACATGACCGGTCCACTGAAGTTGGCGTTGAAGGATCATTTTTTCAACGCTAGTAGTCTTTGCTTCTTCCAGTACACTGACATTTGTTCGCCTATCTTCCCAAGTAATTCGCAGGATTTTCCGAAGGCAACGTTGATGAAATCTTTCAAGGAGGTGGAAGTGATGTTTATAGATAGTCCATGTTTCGCAGGCATACAATAAAGTTGGTAATACAATGGCTTCATAAACCAGTGTTTTGGTCTTCTTACAAATATCCCGATCCTCGAATACTCTATGTTTCATTCGAGAAAACGCTGCACTTATGGAGCTCAAACGATGCTGGATTTCACTGTCGATGTTAGCTGTAACAGAAAGATAGCTGCCAAGATAGAGAAAATGATCGACATTTTCCAGTATTGTCCCGCCAAGCTGGATAGATGGCATCACCAAAGGGTTAGCTTGCACTTGTTGATGAAGAACTTTGGTTTTTTTGATGTTAAGTGAGAGACCAAGTTTTTCGTATGCTTCTGCAAAAGCATTTAGGATAGTTTGGAGATCATCCTCTGAATGTGCGGAGACCACATTATCATCAGCATACTGAAGTTCCACAACGGAGGTTGTAATTACCTTACTTTTTGCTTTCAGCCTGCTGAGATTAAAAAGCTTTCCATCTGTTCGATATATAATTCCCACACCAGTGGGAAGTTTCCCCTCGACAAGATGTAAAATCATGGCAATGAAAATAGCAAATAATGTTGGGGCGATAACACATCCCTGTTTAACACCTGATCCCACTTTAAATGGAGCACCATGAGAGCCATTGTTGTCCAAAACCGTTGCCGTCATGTTGTCATGGAGAAGTCGCAGGATATTCACACATTTATTGGGGCATCCAATTTTCATAAGGATAGTCCAGGGATCTGTACAGTCTACAGTATCAAAGGCCTTAGCCTATACCTCTGATATACCTCTGATATACCTCTGATATATAGGCATATGCTGAATGACATACTATGTCATACATGAAGGCCTTCGATCCACTTCATATAGGGATTGACGGATCAGTCTGTTCCCAGTCTGTGTCAATTTTCTATGCATGCAGAAGTCTATCCTGTCCTGTTTCCGCCTTAATTTATGTGTTTTACTTTTTAAATCTTCACAAACGTTTGTACTTAAATATGTATTTAAATACACATTCTGAACATATCTTCTCGCACATTATGCATCTTAACTCGAAGTACACATCTCTAATGTATTTTATCCTAACATACACATGTTCAAATGTATTTTGGTATGTTTGTTGAGCCACGAACGGCACCGTGAAATTCGTAGAAGTGCGAAATCTGAAAGATAATTGCATTCCAATCTGCACATTAGCCCAGGAGGTGAGAAACAGATCAGTTCACCCCAGACTTCTCAAAGATCGAATTCCTCAAGCATTCCTATCTCATATATAGAATTTCTACATTTCTGATTATGTGAACCAGACATTTGGGTATTCACAAATACCTAAGAGTGTAAAGGAAGCCTACTTGGGGTAGTTGCAAGCATTTTTTAGTTTTTGTGATTTTTTGTAATTTTAACTGGGGATAGTTTCAGAGTGCAAGGCAAGGCGGTGGGTGAAAACTCCAGCTTGACCCATGCCAGCGTCCTGACACAGAAACCTCCTATTATTGCAATGAACATAATGTTAATGAGTAAGGAGGGTAGCTTCAAAGAAGGGAAAAACGGAGATGTAGCGGAAAGGATTTCACCAGTGGGAAAGAGGGCATTGGATAACATTTATTCAGGGAGTCAGATGATATTGGGGCTCTCTCTCTCCACTTTTTCTTTTGTTGAAATGCAATTGACATTTGGAAAGAAAAGGCACCCTCAAAACCATCTCCAATTTAGAGCAGCTAGACAAACGCAGGCATTTATGTGTAATGTACAGTG
This sequence comes from Shinisaurus crocodilurus, assembly GCA_021292165.1. Classification (NCBI taxonomy): domain Eukaryota; kingdom Metazoa; phylum Chordata; class Lepidosauria; order Squamata; family Shinisauridae; genus Shinisaurus; species Shinisaurus crocodilurus. Next base: position 243,512,230 of record CM037877.1, read on the forward strand.
CAGAAGGTTCCATCAGTTATTTCTCCTAGGATGGGAAACAATGAGAAGAATAGGTGGTTGCTGATGGAAGAAAGAAAATCACCAGAGAGGTTATTTGTTTTGCCCTAAAGTTGGATTGAGCAATAATACCGATGAGAACAGCCATGTCTCCTATTGACCACACTATAAAGGAAAATTGCAAGAAAGTTGGCTGAAAAAGTAAGACAGGCCCACAATAAAGGGTTGACTGTGGAAAGGTAGTGGGAAATGCCTTCAAACAAGCCATTTTAGGTCCCAGTGTTTTATCGCTGGCTGATAGATATAATAGGGAATATAGCAATTGGGGAGGTAGTTAGGTGATTGGTGATTGTCCCTGAACTAAACCTTCCCCCCACACACCTTCTTGTCTGTGCCATTTCTTCCTCTGAACAGAGCATGGCAGAATTTAGGAGCAAAGAGGGACTCTGCTGTATACTTAAGATAACATCAGACAACCACAAGGAGACAATTGGAGTTGAAATGTCAAGTACTCCCAGGAGTTGCTCAAAGCATGAGGTCATCCCCCTGACACAGCTTTTGTGTAAAACCGAGGTTCCCAAAGACATTCACAGCAGAGAAGCCTATATGAGTGAAAATGCTTTCTCCATTGAAGAAAGGGAGGCATGTTTAAGGAAATGCTTCTGGGCAGGGCTCTTTGTTTTCAAAGGCTACACACAGAGAAGAGGTTTTTTTTTTTACACCAGTGTGGCGTAGTGGTTAGAGTGTTGGACTGGGACTCGGGAGATCCGGGTTCAAATCCCCGCTCGGCCATGAAACTCACTGGGTGACTTTGGGCCAGTCACTGACTCTCAGCCTAACCTACCTCACAGGGTTGTTGTTGTGAGGATAAAATGGAGATGAGGAGGAGGAGGATTATGTAAGCCGCCTTGGGTTCCTTTCAGGAAAAAAGGCGGGGTATAAATATAATAAATAAATAAAATAAATAAATTAAATAGATGGGGACGTGATACTATACAGGCCACCACCAACCACAGTGCAATTTTTGACAAGGGGTGGGCAAAACATGGGCCACATGCGACCCCCACCACCGCTACCATGCTGCCAAGTTTGGTGGCAGCAATATAGATATATACCAAAAAATAAATAAAAATGGTGTTGATAGCGTGACAGAGAGCGACAAGGGTCAAATTTAGCTTTGTTTGCAAGTTAAATTTGACCCTTGCAGCACTCTGCAGAGCAGGGCTCTCCAACCTTGGGTCCCCAGATGTTGCTACAGCTCCCAGAATCCCTTGCCATTAGCCATGCTGACTGGGTATGCTGGGAGCTGTAGGCCAGCAACATCTGGGGACCCAAGGTTGGAGAGCCCTGCTGTAGAGGGTACAGAGCACTAAAACATTCAAATTCAGCACCATGGATACAATTTTTTTTTTCTTTTTTGCCATCATCAAATTCAGTGGCACAGTGCAGGTAGGGGGAATGGGTGGAAGGCACCATGGGGGGGGGGGTTGCAGCCCATGGGGAGGGTCCAGGGATGAAAGTGGCCCCCCGACCTCCCGCAGTTGCCCACCCCTATTTTAGACCCTGGACTTAATGGTCTTGAAGCAGACAACTAACCTCTCTCCCCCACCACTTCCATTCAGTGCTTTACAACAGCTTCTACATTCCTGATATGTTAGACCAAAAACTCAACTCTGATTAAAAAAAGAAAGAAATACTCTGAGCATCAGGCCCGGTGCAAGGCAATTTGGTGCCCTAGGCAAGATCAGATATTTAGCGCCCCCCCTTCCCACTTGAGCCCTCCCTCCCTCCAGCCCTATGCCCATTATGAAATAAATTTCCCTCCCTGGGAACTGCCGAGCCCCATAGAAAAACTTTGTGGACTTTGAGACTTTTCCTTTGTGTTCACGAGGAAAGCAAAGAGGCAACATCAGCCCAGCTATGCCAGGAACTCCCAAGGGCCTTCTCCTACTCCATATATATGTAAAAGCCTGTCTCCTCCTGCAGGCAGCACAAGGGATATGAAAAAAGGATGTGAGAGAGGTGTGGTGGCGCTACCTGTGAGGAATAGAGACAAAAGGGCGTCTTGCAGCCTGTCCTACCTCGCAGGGTGGAGGTGCAGAGACACCGGTTTGACTCGTACACCTTCTGGGTTGCAGGGGGGGGGGATGCATGTAGTAGAAACATAGCAAAGAGAGAGCCCGTGGATCATCTGGTTCAAATTTAGGAGGGGATTTACGAAACTTGCTACTTCCCCTCCTCTCTCTATCACTTTGTTGCAATATTTCTTTATCAGAATAATGTATATTATCCTGTCTTTCCCTTTACCAGCCTAGTGCTCAAGGCAGACAACAATATTCAAAGTACAGTAAAGAAAACATCAACAGCACAGGGCACAATCCTAAACACGTTGAGGCAGAAAAAAGCCCCGCAACTCCCAGCATTCACCAGCCAGCATGGCTGGCTGTTGGAACGCTGGGAGTTGTGGGGCTTTTTTCTACCTCAACGTGCATAGGATTGTGCATGGCTGGCTGGGGAATGCTGGGAGTTGTAGGATTTCCCCCCCCTCCAAACACGCATAGGATTGCATCCTAAAACCATTTAAAACCAAAACACAGAAACAGCATGGTAAATAATTAAAACATTGGAGCCCCAGCTAGCTTAAAATACCTTTCCCTCCCTCCCTGGTTCTGGAAATAACTGCTTTCAGAGGACCTTGAGCTGAGGAACCTGAGGCTCACGCGAGGGAGGGAAGGCGAAGGAGGTGTTTGCAGGTGCATCCTTGAGAGGGAAGGCGAAGGAGGTGTTTGCAGGTGCATCATTGGCCCCTGCCCGCCTCCCCTCCTCCAGTCTGTAGCCTTCTCTGCCTCTTTTGATGCTGGTTGTGAGGAGGAGCCTGCCTGCTGCTGTTCCTGGTAACGAGCTGGAGGAGAGAGAGGGAGGGGTGCGCTTCTTTCGCCTTCCCTTCCCCGCCACAGGACATGATTGGTAAAACAAACTTGGTAAAATACGTGATGTATTTTTTCCCCCCAAGGCATTTCTGGCGCCTCCTTTAGCCCGGCGCCCTAGGCAGCCGCCTAGTTGGCCTAATGGTAGCACCGGCCCTGCTGAGCATGTGCAGTTTTGCATTTTAAACCTGCTGGCATCATAGCACTATCGTGACAACAGGCATAAAGTGGAGTTTGCTTCTGCTGCTAAGCATATTTATTTGGGTATAAGCACCATTTTGTTATAGAAAGAGATACTATATATTTAAAGTAAGAATAACACAATTAGCATCTGTACATGCCTGGCTGCCTACCCCACTAACTATATTTAAAAAAAATAAATAAGAAGAAAAGATGCTGTGGTAGGCAGTGTCAGCCCTGATGGGCCCTGGCATGCCCATCCCAGCCTAAATGCTAACACCAGGCTTGTTTATTTATCTTTTATTTCTTTCATTTCTATACTGCCCAATAGCCAAAGTTCTCTGGGAGGTTCACAACAACTCATAAAAACATGAACCACAAATCCAATAAAAAACAGCACAATTTTTTTCCAATACTCAGGTGCAATTTTGTCAAGTGCCTGGGTCATTTCTGTGTTCCACAGATCAACCAGGGTTTCAACAGGAGCATGAGCCATATCAGCCGGAAAACCCGCTAGAGCCCTCTGGAAAGCATCTGGATCCATTAGCCTCTGGGGGTGGACCATCTTAATAGGTCCCCCCCCCTTGCAGAGGAGAAAAGCTGCTGTCAGTCTAAACCTCAGCAGGTGATGATCTGACCATCGAAGTCCCCCACCTTCATATCACCATCCCCATGCCCAGCCAAAAAAACCAGGTCTAGAGTATGCCCTGCTACATGTGTTGGACTGATGACATGTTTGGGACAGTCCTATGGTTGTCATGGAGGCCATGAAATCCTGAGCCGCCCCAGACAAGGTGCCCTCAGCATGAATGTTGATGTCCTCCAAAACCAACAGCCTGGGGGACCTCAGCATCACATGCGAGGCCACCTCTGTCAGCTCAGGTAGGGAGACTGCTGGGTAGCGGGGTGGGCAGTACACCAGCAGAATTCCCCATCTGTCCAGCTGACCCAACACAAGATGCAAACACTCCAGGCTAGTAGTCAGATAGACTGGGAGCCTGGAGAGAGAGGGGGGGCGTGTTCGCACGACAAGGGAACCGCGGGGAAGCAGAAGTCCCCCGTGGTTCCCATGTCATGTGAACGCCGACTGGGGGTGCCCCTGTGGGACAGCAGCGCGTGGGACGCACGCAAAGTGACCATGGGCGGTAGAGGGGTAAGCCCCTACCGTGCATGGCCACCCTGCTGTGCGAACAGCGGGCGGCCGTCCCGCGGGGGCCGCACAGAGGCAGCAGCCCAGAGCGGCTGGAGCTGCCGCCGCTCCAGCCTGTAGGGGCAAACGGCCCCTCTGGGCATCCCGGGCCCCCGTCCCCTAGCGCCGGGAGTCCTGCACTGCGGTGCGGGGACTGCCAGCTCCACCGGGGTCCGCCCACGCGCGGGGGGGCACAGGTTGTCTGCGGCACCCCGCCGGACCCCGCGGACGGCCCCGTGGTGCCTCCCCGGCCCGCAGCCTGGTTTGTGTGAACCGGCCCAGAGAGAGAGAATTCTTATAGACCATGGCAAAACCCCCCCCCACCTCCCTGGTCCTCAGCTCTGCTCTGATGTTGACCCAAGTACTCTGGTGGGCATAACTGGGAGAGACTAACGCCTCCCTGCTCCCCCACCCAGGTCTCCGTTATGCATGCCAGACTGACTGCCTCATCCACTACTAAATCATCTGTAAGGGAGCTCTTATTCTGCACCGATCTGGCATTTAAAAGCAGCATCTGGAGACTTGAGGACAGGCTGATAGGGCAACCACCAAACCTGCGGGTGCAAGGAGGACTGGAGCAGCGCATCGCCATCAAGTGTCCGGGCCACACTTCCCTTACTTGGCTAGCCCTCCTCCCAATGCCATATCTCCCTCTACCCATCACTGATTGGGTCTACCCATCACTGATTGGGTCCACCCCCACCCCCCACCCCGGTCCCTACACTTGGCTTCATATCATCCCTCCCAGGCACATGTTCAGGCCCTAAGAAGAGAAACCAATTCCCCATCAAGGAATGGGTCTAATTAGCCAAGATATTAGGGGGATGGCCCTTTCCCTTGTGTCCCCCCTGAAGCGGCTCTCCCAAAGGGGCATGGATGGCGTGTGCGCAGCCGCACGCATGACGGGTCCTCTCATGTTCTCTCATGTTCTTTCATTTATTGCAGGGTGTGTGTGTGTGTGTGTGTGTGTGTGTGTGTGATCTTGCGAACTCCTCTCAAGTGTTCGGATTTTTTAATTTTTCTTTTTAGAAAAAAAGTAGAATGTGTTTTAATTTAGGAGAGCATTTTAAACTGCAGTTTGCTTTTACATGAACCACTTTTATTTATGGGTGTTGTCAATTGATTGAGGTACGTTTTTAAGGTGATCCATCATCTGCTGTCAATTAAGTTTAACTGAATTTGCATATTATCTAAATATCAGAATAGGTGCCTTTTTGAGATGCTGAAATAAAATGTATGAAGTAATTTACAATTTAATAAACAAAAGCTACCACTTGTGGTGGGAAAGAAAGGCCATCACTGGTATTTTCTTTCCCACTGCCTATTACAGTAACACATCAGAGCAAAGCAAAGGTACAAATAGGCAAGTTTGCTCTTAATTCTCAGCCCCACTGGTATATTTGCCCTCACTAATTAAAATTGGCTGTCACCAATTAGTGAAGTAAAGCTGTAGTTGATTAATCTACTGATTAGACTGGTTGAAGGTCTACTTTTATTCCAATTTTCTGTGTGCTTCCATGGTAAATGTTTACATGGTTCTTGTGCTATGTATGTCGCATGATCATGAGGAGAGTATAAATGTAATAGAATGGAAGAATGTAGGCAGAGTATATATGTAATCTAATCATATAAATAAATAAATAAATTCAGCTTCCTGTCCCACGCTGTGGCCCCGATTCCTGTTCTATTGAGAATACCTTCAAATTATTCCTCACAGTCAGCATTTCAGGTTTCTGTAGGGAGGGGCAAAGGCAGGGGTGGGAGGCAGGATTCAAAGCAAGGTTCAAAGACCTACTTTTGTAGGTATTCAGGTATTCATAAGATACGAGGCCTTTTCAATGGTGGCTCCATCCTTTGCGAAACTCCCTTCCACAGGATACAAGTTTGACTCTTTGGCTGTTTTTAAACAGGCCTTAAAAAAACCTTTCCATTCCAATCCACTTTTAACTGATGATATTGGAATGGCTTTTTAAGCTGCCCTTGCTTATTTTATATTACATTATTTCTGTGGATTGCTTGTCTGGGTTTCAGTTGTTTTATGCTGCTGTTTCAGTTTTAATATTTAATATAGAAAGCAAATGCAGCAGCATGGGTTCATAACATGAAAAGCTTCAAAATCCACAGTTGGGCAACATCTTTATTCGGACAGATCTGAGTAACTGCTCTGCTTTATTCCCCCCAGCCTCAAATGGCAGTCAGCCATTGCTCCTTTGTCCTTAAATCCAACGTGTAACCTGATTCCTGCAGCACCTAGCAGAGAATAATTCAACCAGTCTGCAATCTCCATTTTGAGACTGGGTATAAATGTAGACCTTATGGCTAAAACACCCAGACTATTTTTTTTTCCTGTGTGTGTGCTCTTTTCTTTCCCCCCCTCTTCTTTGTGTAATATCCAGTCTGATGCAGAGTTCCAGAGAACTCAAAAGTTTGCTCACTTATTTCGTGACATTTGGTGTCTTCTGGAGAAAGGTAGTGCCCCAACTGTGGATATTGAATATTTTATGTGTGTGTTTTTGTTTTATATCTTTAGATTGCTTCAGTGTTATTTCTGTGATCCTCCTCGAGAGGGCTTTTCTACCCTGAAAGGTAGCATAAAAATATCAAAATCAATAAATAAAATGGCAAAAATGCAGCGTATTTTGTATTAATTGGAGATATATGTATCTCTGAATAATAATCACATGTGTGGTACAAAACATAGTTAGCCTTTCTAAAGTGGTTCCCAGTCTCTAAAGCAGTGTTCTCCAACCTTGGGTCCCCAGATGTTTTTGGCCTACAACTCTCAGTATGCCCCAGCCAGCTATGCTGGCTGGGGCATGCTGGGAGTTGTAGGCCAAAAACATCTGGGGACCCAAGGTTAGAGAACACTGCTCTAAAGGCACCCCTTACACTCCATTGCCAGAGTCCCTACCCAAAGACTTTTGATTCTATAGAAGCCTAAAATTAGCACGGGGAGTGGGTGGGGGGAAGCATCAGCAGATGGAGTTGATTGATGCAAACTGATAATATTTTGTCACAGAATGCAAGGTGGGTTAGCATCATTGAATTCCAGACCTTCAAACCATCGCCAAGTCATCTGTTAAGCAAAATATTTTGTTGCAAACGGAGCAACTTATGCTTCTAAGTAAGCAATTCCTTTCTTTCCTTTCTTTTTTTTTTTTTGGTGAGATTTGCTGATAACGCATCTTCAGTTCTTGTGTTACTTGCTACTCCTCACTAGCTGCATTTGTTATCACTGTCTGGGCTAACAGCAAGTATCCAATGTGCATCTCACATCTGTGCTCTAGATATGAAATTCTCTGTCACAACAAATATATATGGCACAGTGGAATGAAGTAATGAACTAAGCATTTATAGCCTTCTGGCCCCTAGGCTGGAATCCCCTGGGAATTCCAGCGTTTGCTTACATCATAAGTGCCGTTAGAGGGCAGTCAACACTACTTCCAGTATCCCAGTACATCATCTGCTACTCCCCTGCCATGTTTAATAAGATTTGTCTGGTGCAGGGCAGACCCCATTAGTTATGAAAGAAGAAGCTAGCTACGTAAAGACATTTCCCGTTTGTGCTGATATTGTAAAGACAACTGGGCTTGGGGAAGTGGAGGGGCAAGGAAAAGGCATATAAAATCCTCAGCTTGTTAAATGTGTGCATAAAGGAGAATCCGATTTAATTTAAAGGCTGCATCATAGCTTCTCTCATTTTGATATCCCCCCCCAAATTAGCAAAAGGATGTGCACTTAGCAGAATATCTGTGCAATTTTGATGCTGCTACTTCTGAGCTCCGTTTTTTCCTTCTTCTGCCTTGGCTTCACATCCTCGGCTACATTTGTCCACAGTGATTGGCTGTGCTGACCCATATCTTTTTACTTGCATCTTTTTGTGACATCATCACATAAGACGTAATGTAATGACGACGCTATTGACTAAACCACATGGGTTGCCACAGTGATTGGAATGAATGGCAATGAGGGCAAATGAGCCCAAGGCTTCATAGTGTTGTGTTGTGAACAACATCAAAACAAAATGGATATGTTTGAAGCAACTGTGAAAAATGGATGGTGCTTTTCAACATTCGTGACATGAACACAGAACAAGGCAAGTCATTTTGTTCAGCTCTAATTTAACTCAGATGAATACTATAACGTATCTTCTTATTTATGCCTCCCCCCCCAAAAAAAACACTAGCCTATTTGTCCTCGGACGATCCCCCAAAAAGAAGTCAAAAGAGGATATAGATTTGCATAAAATCTGCAAATGCTAATTTATATGTATAGATGCAAATTTGGAAAGAATTAGTATAATTTAAATACAAATACAATACATCTCACCATAGTGGGAAGACTGATCAGGTGACCTGTGAACCTGGTCAGCCACCTGTACAGGTGCCAACGGTTGAGAGGCAACTTCAGGCCCCCCGCTGCTCTCCCTTCTTTTAGTTCTTTATCTTTAAACCAGCTTTGGAATAGGCAGCCCTTCAAATAGAGGACACCTGCAAGTAGAGGGCCTTCCTATGTAAAGTAGGGCACATGGCCACACACTACTGTACGTGTGGTGGTGGCTCTTCTACGTGATAAGAATCTTTGTGCAACTGGGCTCCCAGCTGCATGGAGAACGGTATGAATGACACTGGGACTAGGGGTTGGGGTTAGGTGGGGCGGGCTGAAAAGCTAACATCTTCAGATCATTCTTATATCTCCCCTTTGGAAAAAATGAATGGATGAAGCTACAGCAATACCTTGGATTGCAAGCATAATTCGTTCCGGAACCGTGCTTGTAATCCAAAACACTCTTATATCAAAGCGAGTCTCTGGTGGGCATGAGTGGGGCCGATTTCGGCCTGCTACGCCCGCTCAAGGCGAGCGGTTACATCCCTACTTGTATTGCAAGACATCGCTTGTTTATCAAGTCAAAATTTATTTTAAAAAAATTGCTTGTCTTGCAAAACGCTCTCAGACCAAGTTACTTGCAATCCAAGGTATTACTGTATTTCCACAGGAGCCGATTTCCATGGGTAGGCAACAAGATAAGTTTCCTCAGGGTGTTTCCATGCATGGTACAAAGAATGCCTTTGCATTTGAAAGGCCTGGCTTTCTGACACTCTCTGGCATATGGACACAGATCACAGTTTACAATGAAGCTCTTTATTGCAGTAGATCTTGTTACACAGATCAGCTTTCCAGAGCTGATGGCATTATAGCATTTATAATCCCCAAGAAATCAAATAGCTTAGGCACAGGCTATTGGCATATTGCTTTGTTCAAGAGACAGTCCCAAGGCTAGAATTCATTCAGAGTAAGAGTCCCAGCAATATATTGCAAGTCAGAGTCATAACGATACAAGGTTCAAGACAGACAAGGGTTCAAGATTCACGATAAGTCCAGGCAAGAAAGTTTTCTGGACAATTAAGATGTTGTTCTCAGCAAGGGCTCTTCAGCCTGAGTATCACCTTAAATACTCGCCTAGACTACTGTAATGCGCTCTACGTGGGGTTACCCTTGAAGACGGTCCGGAAGCTTCAGCTGGTACAGAATGCGGCGGCTCGCCTGATTAAGGGCAGCCGCCAGCGTGATCACATCACGCCAGTGCTTAATGAGTTGCACTGGCTACCAGTTGCTTGCCGAGCCGAATTCAAGGTGTTGGTTTTGACCTTTAAAAACCTACACGGCTCCGGCCCAGCTTATCTCAAGGAGCGCCTCCAGCAACATCAAGTAGGCCGCTCAACAAGGTCTGCCACGGACGGCCTTTTCCTTATTCCATCAGCCAGAGCAGCCAGGCTGGTGGGGACTAGGAAGAGGGCCTTCTCTGAGGCGGCCCCCACATTATGGAACTCCCTCCCTAGTGACCTTCGCCATGCCCCCTCCGTGATGAGCTTCCGCCGTGCATTAAAAACATGGCTGTTCAGGCGGGAATATGGGGTGGGTTAGGTTTTTAATGAGAATTTTTATATTGTTTTAATTATTATATTTTATTGTGTTTTACTGTATTTTAATTGTACATCGCCCAGGGTGGCCGGGTGACCAGCCAGATGGGCGATTGATAAATATAATAAATAAATAAATAAATAAATACAGGGGAGGGGTTGCTACAGCTGCACTTCTGATGATCTCTCCTGAGAAGGGGAATCTGCCTGACTTATAAATGATCACTGTGTCTGAGGGGATGTCTCCAACTCTATGATCTATGAATCTGTTCACTCTTTTCACTCAGTGTTGTAACTTGGGTGACACCTCTGATCCCCACTCCGCTGCCGAGTCTTCCTCCTGCCTGGTTCTCACATTTCCAGGCTATAAATTAGAGGGCTCCTTTGAGGCCACATCCTGCAGCTGTGAGAGTATCATTCTCCTTTGTCCTGCAATCAGATGGAAAGCTAGGCAGAGCTAAGCTCTCAGGCCCCGAGCTTCCCACAACTGAACTGGGTTCCTAATCATCCTGCTCTAAGTCTGAAACATATTCTGGCTCCAAAGCCATGGGGCCCACAGTGGCGCTGGGGCTAGGCCCGACACTTATGGAAGAAAGGGTGGTGTAAAGCTGGCAGTATATTGAAGCCATGTAGCAGGGATGTTGAAGAGTCCTTGGTCTTGAGTCACGAGTCGAGTCACGAGTCTTTGGACCCGAGTCTCGAGTCCGAGTCCTTGGTCCAAAATGGTGACTCACGAGTCACGAGTCACTCCCAAAGCTGACTCCACGAGTCTCTAGTAAAATCAATGGGGTTTCCCCCCAACAAAATAAGGCTACTTCAGTTGTGTGGCTTAAATAAATTCTAGGCCCAAGTGTGCCTTTTTATCTCAAAACGCTGCAACTGATTTTGGCAAGAACAGACCAGGCAGACAAACCCAAAATAACCAGGCAGGCAGAGGAGGCAGGGAACCCCAAAGCAGGCAGGCAGAGGCCTTTGTCTTGGATAATTCAAACTGTGGAACTGGTTAAGAAGAGACCAGGCAGGCAGAGGAGGCACTGACAGGGAACCCCACTCAGGCAGGCAGAGGCAGCCAAACCCAAAATGTCTGACCCTAACCCTAACCCCCCACAACAACACATCAATCAAAATAAATCTCAACACATCGTTGGCTGCGTTCAGGACCGGTGCAGGGCAGTTTGGTGCCCTAGGCTAAATTATATTTAGCGCCCTCTCCTCTCGTGTCGTGGGGGGGCTCCGGAGCAAAGCAGCCCTGCTCTGCAACCCCCTGCCCCCACCGCCCCCGCTGCCCCTGCCACCACCGGACAACCCCACCCGCCGCCGCCGCCGCCACCGGACCTCCCCGCCCGCCCCCGCCACCACCGGACCCCCCCGCCTGCCCGCCTGCCGCCACCGCCGCTGCCGCCACCAGACCCCCCGCCCGTCGCTGCTGCCTGCCGCCCCCCCACCTATCTTCCCCCGCCTCCTCCGAAAAGGAAGTGACGCGACGGGACCCCCCGCGCTCTGTTTTTGGCCGGGGAAAACCAGGGCAACAGGGCTGTTTAAGCCCTGTTGCCCTGGTTCCTCCCGCCAAAACAGAGCGCGGACGGGGCTCCGGAAACGGTGCAGAGAAGGTAGGTGTCGGGGGGGGAGGCGGCGCCGGGTGGGAGGGGGTGGCGCCCAGGCTCGGCCCCACCACTACCTCCGGGCGCAATCCCCCGCACTGACCTGGCTTTGACGGCGAGGCAGGCGGGCAGAACAGGAGAGCACCGGCAGCGAAGAGGAGCGCAGCATTTCTGCGCCCTCTTCAGCTACGCGCCCTAGGCAACAGCCTAGTTTGCCTAGCGGTAGCTCCGGCCCTGGCTGCGTTCCTGGTAGCTGTCCATAGTGGCCGAGCAGCGGTGCGCCTCGCTTCCATGCACTCTTCACTGGTGATCGCGCTCCTCTCCACTCCTTCTGGCAGAGCCCAGGGATGTTGACGAGTCCTTGGTCTCGAGTCCCGAGTCGAGTCTCGAGTCCCATTAAAAATATTGGGACTCGAGTCAGACTCGAGTCAGAGGGGGGACTCAGTCCGACTCACGAGTCGAGTCCTCGAGTCTGAGTCCCCATCCCTGCCATGTAGTGTCCCACTTGCAATGCCAACCAGAGGCGTAGCGTGGGGGGTGCAGGGGGGCCCGGCCGCACCGGGCGCAACATCTGGGGGGGCGCGCTCGCACCTCTCTGCCCCAGCTCTTCCTCCTCCTGCTCCCCCCCCGAGAGGCGGCTGCCCTTGGAGAAAGGGGCGGATCAGCCGCCGCCCCCCCCCTCGCTGCTGCTGCCGCCGCCGCCGCCGCCGCGCCTGCCGGGTCGTGCGCCTCGGAGAGCGCGCGGGCAGGGCGGGAGGTGAGGAAGGAGGCGCCGGCCGGTGCGTCGCGGGCCGGGCAGGCGGAAGGCAGCCGCGCGCGGCGCGTGGGCCATGGAGCGCTGGAAGGGGCGCGTGGCGCTGGTGACCGGCGCCTCGGTGGGCATCGGGGCGGCCATGGCCCGCGCCCTGGTGCAGCGCGGCATGAAGGTGGTGGGCTGCGCCCGGAGCGTGGACAAGATCGAGGTATGGAGGGAGAGTGAGGAGAGAGAGGAAGAAAGAAAGGGAGGAGAGAGAGAGAGAGAGAGAGAGAGAGAAAAGGGGAGGGAGGGAGGAAAAGAGAGGAGAGAGAGAAAGAAGGGAAGGAAGGAAGGAGAAGGGGGAGGGAGGGAGAGAGAAAAAGGAAAAGAAAGAGGAAGGGAGGAAAAGAGAGAGAGAGAGAATGAAGGGAAAGAGGAAAGATGGGGAATGAGAAAGGGGTAAAGAAAGTTGGGGAGACGAGAAAAGGAAGGATGGAAGGCAGATAGAAAGAAAGAGAAAGGGAGGGAGGCAGGAAAGGAAGATGAGGAAGGAGAGGAAAAGAGTGACCGGGGAAAGGAGAGAAAGAAGGAAGGAAGGAAGAAGAAAGAGAAAGAGAGAGAGAAAAAGGAAGGACAAAGCGGAGAACAGCAAAGGAGAGAGAAAGGAAAATGGGGGGGGAAGGAGAAAAGAGGAAAGGGAAAAAGGATGGCGAGAGAAAAGGAGGAGAGAGAGAAATGGGAGAGGGTGGGAGGGTGAAGGGAGGAGGGGAGAAAAGGGGGGGAAGAAAGGAAAGAGGAGGGCAAAGAAAGAAGAGGTACATTTTTAAAAAGCCAGGAAAGGAGGAGGGAGAAAGGAAATGGGCTAGAAAAAGAAGGGAAAGGGGCGTGTGGGGAAATGGGATGGGGGACGGATGAATGAAGAAATGGAGGAGGCAGGAAGTTGAGTTGAAGGGACAGGTGGAAAGCGGGAGGAGGCCCGAGCAGAGCAGCGCGGGGTGTGTCTTCTTCTTCGTCTTCTTCTTCTTCGTCTTCGTCGTCTTCTTCTCCTCCTCCTCCTCCTCCTCCTCCTCCTCCTCCTCCTCCTCCTCCTCCTGGGGAGTCTCCCTTATTGCTTCTCCCTCTTTCTAGACCTCTGTGTGACCTCCCCGAATTTAAATTAATCTGTATATTATATACAGATTGATATCTTGCACTTCTATTAAAGAATTACAATTAGAGTACAGGATTGAGGAAGTTGGCTCCATCTAGCCCAGTCTTGGATCATCTCCAGGGTATGGTTCCATTTTGATGTTTAGTTTTTGTTCTTGATATTTTTTGTCGTTTACGATGGTTGTGAGACGACATATAATAGCATGGCCCATGCTAGGTTACTACATTTGTAGATTTGTATTCATAGACCTGCTGAAAATGTGGAGAATGTGTAATGCATGTTCGCACTCAATAAAGTGTTTGAAAATAAACTTGTATTTAGATGCATTTTACTTTAATTACATCAGTATTTTCATAACAAACAATACATGTGCTTAGGGGGTAAGGGTTTCTTTAACTAATCTAGTGGAAGAGACTCGAGTGCTAAAATCCACGGGTTAGGGGGCGCAAATTACTTGCCTTGCCCCGGGTGCTGACAACCCACGCTACGCCACTGATGCCAACTCCAGGTTTTTGAGGGCTCTTGGGCAAGACACCTTCAACAGACCCCCTCCCTCAGTGAGGCAGGGTTCGCAAGTAACTTTAAGCCCACAGAGCCTCTGAAGCCTCTGTGGGCTTAAATTTGGCTGTGCCCAACCCTTAGTGGAGGTCTGGAGGCACTGCCTCTCTCCTCAGTCCTCCCTCTGGTATCCCATGGGAGCACTTAGGGGAGTAGAACAGGGATGACGGCTGATGCACTTTTCGCCAGCTGTCATTTGGCCTTGATTGATGGGGCCATAGTGGTCCTGCTGCCCCACGGCACTGTGTTTCCTCAAGGGGAAACACAGCACCATAGGGATCATCCCCGCCCCCCCCCGGGAACCACTCTTTGCAGTGCCTGCAGGCACCGCAATGATAGGGAACAGGGGGGGGGTGAGGGGGCAGGCGGCAGGCGGCAACCCCCCCTGCCACCATGCTCCTTCATGTCTCATGACTCCTGCAGTGAGTGGGGGCTCATTCCCCCCCATCTTTTCCCATTCTCCCGTGAGCTGTGATCAAGGGGTGCCCAGGAGGAAGGGAAAGAAAGGGGGGGAATGTTCCCTCTGCTGTGTTTACGTAGAAGTAAGCCCAGCAGAAGGAAGCATATAAAATGCTTCCTTCTGCTGGGCTTAGTTCTACCTAAACCCAGCACAGGGAAAGGTTCTCCTTCCCCATGCCCCCCCTTCCCCCTTCTCCCAGGCACTGCTTCACAGCAGCACCCGGGAGAAAGGGAACAAAGGGTGGCGGGAAGGAGAACCCACGGGGCACACCCCTGCTGCTGCCATGCGGCTCCTCTTCTCCAAGCCTTGGGGTTGGGCCGGGAGGAGGCACGCAATGGCAGCGGACCCTGGCGGCTTCCCCGCGTGCTTCTGCCAATGCAGGACATTGGCAGGAGCGTGCAGGGAAGCCAATGACAGCTGGCCAAGTGCCGCTTGGGATCTTGACCAGCTGTCATCAGACAGAGCCCCTTGGCCAGAGTGGCAGCCCTTGTTTGCTGCTCTGGCCAAGGGGCTCTATGCCCTTTTGGCTTGCAGTAAGTTCAGTGTGTCGTCCAGGTTCAGACACGCTAAACCTCAGTATGGTAAGTATACCCTACTGCAAGCCATGGCTTAGTGGGGTGGTTAAGGAGACTCTCCTTCACCAACCTAACCAACCCTTCCCGGGTTCACATGACACGGTAAACCTTGGTAGGTTTACTCGGGCAATAAACCTACTGAGATTTATTGTGTCGTGTGAACCCAGTCTGAGGGCCGGTTCGCACGACCCAGGCTGCGGGCGGGGGAGGCACCATGGGGCGATCCACGGGGTCCGGTGGGGCGCCACAGACGACCTGCGCCCCGTGCGCGTGGCGGACCCCGCAGTCCCCGCACTGCAGTGCAGGCCTCCCGGTGCTAGGGGGTG
Source organism: Shinisaurus crocodilurus (assembly GCA_021292165.1). Classification (NCBI taxonomy): domain Eukaryota; kingdom Metazoa; phylum Chordata; class Lepidosauria; order Squamata; family Shinisauridae; genus Shinisaurus; species Shinisaurus crocodilurus. Next base: position 243,527,850 of record CM037877.1, read on the forward strand.
GGCCCCGGGATGCCCAGAGGGGCCGTTTGCCCCTACAGGCTGGAGCGGCGGCAGCTCCGGCCTGCTCTGGGCAGCCGCCTCTGTGCGGACCCCGCGGGAGGGCCACCCGCTGTTCGCATGGCACAGTGGCCACGCGCGGTAGGGGCTTACCCCTCTACCAACCAGGGATGTTGAAGAGTCCTTGGTCTCGAGTCACGAGTCGAGTCACGAGTCTTTGGACCCGAGTCTTGAGTCTGAGTCCGAGTCCTTGGTCCAAAATGGTGACTCACGAGTCATGAGTCCCGAGTCACTCCCAAAGCTGACTCCACGAGTCCCTATTAAAATCAATGGGCCCCAACAAAACAAGACTACTTCAGATGTGTGGCTTAAATAAATTCTAGGCACAAGTGTGCCTTTTTATTTCAAAACTCTGCAACTGATTTTGACAAGAACAGACCAGGCAGGCAAACCCAAAATAACCAGGCAGGCAGAGGAGGCAGGGAACCCCAAAGCAGGCAGGCAGAGGCAGCCAAACCAAAAATGTCTGAAAGGTTGCATTTTAGGAAAATGATTTTAAAAAATAAAATCTTCGCTGGCGATCGCACTTCTCTCCACTCCTTCTGGCACAGCCGAGGGATGTTGAAGAGTCCTTGGTCTCGAGTCCCGAGTCGAGTCTCGAGTCCCATTAAAAATATTGGGACTCGAGTCAGACTCGAGTCAGAGAGGGGACTCAGTCCGACTCACGAGTCGAGTCCTCGAGTCCAAGTCCCCATCCCTGCTACCAACCATGGTCACTTTGCGTGCGTCCCGCACGCGGCCCTCCCGCGGGGGCACCCCCAGTCGGCATTTGCACGACACGGGAACCGCGGGGGACTTCTGCTCCTCCGCAGTTCCTGTGTCGTGCGAACAAGCCCTGAGTCTACCTTCTCACTGTCATTGTCGCCAGCTGCTCTGGCTCCTCATCCTCTTTCTCATCACTGCTGCCACTTGCTTGCTTGACAGGCAGAGAGCCAGTGGGCAAGTAGGCAGTGGCATCTACTCCTCACCACCACCGTTGCTCGGGCCAGAGCAAGAGGCAGGTGAACAAGCAGGTTGTAATGGTGGAGAGGAGGAGCATCTCCAGGGATCTCTTGGCAGAGGGCCCTTGCTGGGATGTGGGCCCTGGGCAGGCACCGGCCATATCCTTGGCACCCTTGATGCCAGCACTGCCTACTTCAACCGAAATATGCTATGATGTCATCTCTTCTTTAGTTTATTCAGGGGATCAAAGAGGACTACAGTAAAAATGGGTGAGATGGAATATCAAAGAAAGGAAACCGATATATTGGCGGTAGGGTGGTGGTGGTGAAGTATTGCATTTCCAAAGCACTTGCTAGGTTTGTATTTGTGGTCCAGAGTATAATTCAACCCAGATTATCCCCCAGTTTTCATCAGAGGGCTTGCTTTTAAGTAGGCTCTATACCCCTTTGCTGTACACTGTGGATCACAGGAGAAGGAAGCAATAAAATTTGACTAGCACTAGTATACCAAGGAGTGACAGCATTACGACTTTTATCAGTTTGTATGAGAGATGAGTGTGAAATATTTGTGAAATAATGCATGCCCTGCTAAGTTAAACTGATTCTTCTGTATCTTAGATTTACAACGCACAACTCATGCTGTGCAATGAGGGTGCGATCATACTCTGCAAACTCATTTATGGGAGTAATTCTGTTGATGTCACATAAGGAAGGTGTGTGGGATCCACTCACCTTCTTCTTAGCATCCTTGTCTTTGGCTTCCTCCAAAACTGGCTAAGTTGAAATAAGTTGAAATAAAATGGAATGGGGACAGAGTTCAGGTGTGCCACCACAACTCCCAATTCCTGCCCCTGGTTTACCCAACTAGCCATTCAAAATCATTTTAAATTTTGCCCAGTCCTGATGAATTGAGGCAGCCTTTATAGGTCAATATTGCTGTTCACTTTGAAGGAGAGACTTTCTTTTTGCAGTCTAAGTATTAACAAATTGATCCCTGGTCCAACCTGTTCCAGTAAAATTACAGTCCTCTGAAACTCCACCCAGTATGGCATTTTACATCTTGAGAATCTCATGTTATATTAACTGTGCAATCCTCCTCCTCATCACATGTTTGTGGGACAAGCCAAATGTCATGACAAAAGGAATATCACATCAAAATTTACAAATAACCGGGGGGGGGGGGGAGAAATATGCAGACAGTCCAATGTGTGCAGCATGAGGCCCAGGTTCCTCCAACATACCAACAAAAAAATTTGCTCGGATTACATTTGCTTTTAGTGCAAACATTGCTACTCTATAGGTAGCTGCCTCATCCAGATCTGAGAGCAAATAACAGACTGTTTCTACATGTGAAGCCAACACATGAGATCCTAGGAAACCAGCTATACATTTAAATCTAATGTCACTAAACAAGGAAGATTTCAGAAGGTAATCCTTAATTTGATGTTGTCATTTCGGACACACCCGCCACTCCCAAGGCACCTTACTATAGTGTCCGAAATGACCACATCATTACAGTGCGGTCCTATACATGTCTTAGATGAGTTCAATAGGGCTTACTCCAGGAATGTGTGTATAGGACTGACTGCAGCCTAAATATTGCTTAAGTGCCTATGAAACTTTGTAGAGTAGGATTGCTATAAATTGGGAAGGAGTGGCATGGTATAAACTACAATGAGAGTTTTTAGGGTTCAACCCCCACTCCCCAAATTCAAAACCTGGAAGCATTTCAGAATTCAAATATGAAGAATTTTAATTTTTGCTTTTGGAATTTAAGAGCATTGTCGTGTCGGATGAGGGTAACGATAGCCAACCGCATGCCTCTTACAATTCATAAGCATGGTATGAAAGTAATGGGCAGATTCTGTTATTTCCCACCCGGCATCTAGTACTCAGAGGTATGCTGACTGACTCCCTTAACATGGAGGATTTATTTAGTTATCATGGCTAATAGCCATTGACAGTTCTATCCACTATGAAATTGACAATGCGGACTACATTTCAAATCTTCACACAGTGTTGCTGATTAATTTTTAAGATAATTAATCTTAATTATTTCCAGAGGGCTAGTCTGTTGCAGCAAAAACAACAGCAAAGGTTCCAGTGGCACCTTAAAGACTAACAAATTGATTATGTTTATTAAGGCCATCAATGGCTACTAGTCCTGATGGCTATATGCTTCCTCCAGTATCAGCACCAGTATGCCTATGTACATGGTTGCTGGGGAACATGGGTGGGAGGGTGCTGTTGCACTCATGTCCTGCTTGTGGGTTTCCCATGGGCAACTGGTTGGCCATTGTGTGAACAGAATACTGGACTGGATGGATCCTTGGTCTGATCCAGCAGGGCTCTTCTTATGTTCTTATGTCAATAATAATAATAATAATAATAATAATAATAATAATAATAATAATAAAGGCCATAAGCTTTCATGGACTAAAATCCACTTCATCAGATGTATGGTGCATTATCCTAAGTTGGCAGGTATATACACAGATATGATCATTTATTTATGAATTTAGTTAATTCTATTTATATCCCATCCTTCATAAAAATACCAGGATGGGTAACAATATTAAAACAATAAAAGACAACATGTCTAATAAAACCATTAACAATCAGCAGAGACAAAAAAAGGGGCAGAGTATGGCAGAGATCTAGTCATATCCATTGAACACTCAAATACCTAGGTAAACAGTCAGGCCTTATTCTGGTGCTGAAATGCCAGTAAAGATGGTGCCAGGTATGGCTCTTGGCAGAGAGTATTCCAGAGTCAGGGCACCACCATGTAGAAGGTCCTAATTAGAGATGACTTAAGTCCCATTGATTTCAACTGAACCTAAGTTTAGCTAACTTAGGCTGGATCCAACCCAGGAACCTGTAAATGACCCATCATTTACTTATTTACTTATTTATTTACAACATTTGTATACTGTTCCATATCTAGACAGATTCCAGAGTGGTGAACAATACAAATATAAAACAGATAAAAGAATAAAAACAATGCATCAAAAACAGGATAATATTAAAAACGTGGCTGGTCAGCAAGGAAGGCTTCCCGGAACAAAGACGTCTTCAGCAAGCACCGAAAAGAACGCAGTGTCAGAGCCTGCCTGACCTCCAGAGGCAGGGCGTTCCAGAGAAGTGGAGCCACCACACTGAAGGCTCTTCCCCTGGTGGACTCCAGTCGGGCCATAGGTCCATGTGGAACCACCAGGAGAATGCCCTCCGATGACCTCAGCGACCGGGCAGCTTGGTAAGGGAAGAGGCGCCCTCTCAGGTATCCTGGTCCCAAGTTGTTTAGGTCTTTGTACACTAGTACCAGAATTAGTACCACTAGTGTAAATGACCCATAAACAGATATTCTGTTAATTTAGGAAACTTTATCTGCCTCTTTTGCCAGTCTCAGGCTGCAAGCAATCCTAATCACACTTACTGGGCAGTAAACCCTACCGAACACAATGGGACTTACTTATGAGTAAACATATATAGCCTCAGCTTAACCAAGGTTGTTGTGAGGATATAATGGGAAGTGGGGAGCGGCAAACCATGTATACCACGCTGACCTCCTTGAAGGATGGGTGGGATAAAAATCTAATATATAAACAATGTCTTGCATTGCCTACGTGCATTAGAAAAATAATAATAAGGACTAGAAACTTAGGAGTGTGTGGGGGGGGTTGTTGCCTGTTAAAATGAAAGCTGATAGTCTCAGGAAACTGGATTCTGTAGCCAATAATACATTCTGAACCTTTCCTGCACTTTCACAGAACTGTGGCTTACGCAGAGCCCTGATCATGCCCCGACTGTTGGAAACGAGTGGTGAACTCAATAGACCTTTGGTCTGATCAGCAAGGAAAGTGTTCTGTTTCACCTATGATCTATGTGTCATCTTACAGCTTTGTATATCAGAAGAAAGCTGTATGACACAGACATTGGTTTACCTTCGTGGGAATGACTCATCATTTTCCCACAATTAATTTTTTTTGGGGTGCGCTCTAATGCAAAACAGACTTATCTGCTTTGACAGAATGCTACAGAATAAACAGAAAAGACTAAATTTGTATTGGCAGCTACCACTGTGTTGCAGTTATGAGTAATACAACATAACTAGAAAGGACACTGGGAAATCAAAATAGATTATGGTTGCTGGAGAACAAGGGGGAAAATGAAGGAAAAATAATACCTAGGACTTTGTAGCAAATCTGATTTTTCTCTGCTTTATGAAGCCACTGGATAGTAATTATTACAGCTTTGCTTTCCCTGCATTATCTTTCATTTTATAGATTCTATTTAACATGTGATTAAACATGTGTATTCATGCACTGGGAATTAAGTGTGCTCCATCCCCTTAAGCGCAACCCAGGTCTCCCGTGTTCAGCCCTCTCCCTATGCATGGGCAACCTGCAAGTGTAGGCAGTGTGACCAAAGCAGCTCCGTTTAACCAATTTAAATTGGGTTTATCCAATTTAACTGTTAGAAAAGCAGTTGGGTCTAACCAATTTGTGTGTGGCACCTTACTTCTTTTAAAGATTCAGTAGTTGATGCAGTCATAATCTGTTGGGGGAGAAGCAGATGCACATATGGTGCAAAGCACCTATACATTAAAAAAAGAAGAAGAAGAGAGCAGGTCAACTCTATGGTTTCCTGCTACATGCAGAAGCCTGCATGTTCTCTGGCTTTTGGAAGCCAGAGAAACTGCTGAATAATATTTTCAGTGGTTGCAAGACATTGTTTATATATTAGATTTTTATCCCACTCATCCTTCAAGGAGGTCAGTGTGGTGTACATGGTTTGCTGCTCCCCACTTCCCATTATATCCTCACAACAACCTTGGTTAGGCTGAGACTATATATATTTACTCATAAGTAAGTCCCACTGTGTTCAGTAGGGCTTACTGCCTCATAAGTGTGATTAGGATTGCTTGCAGCCTAAGGCTTGCAGGTGCAAGGAGAAGGTCAGAGCTTTTGTTTTCACATTTAAAGTAGCCACAGTTCCCCATTATTTATTATTTATTTGTTTGTTAGATTTCTATCCTGCCTCTTCCTCCAAGGAGCCCAAAGCAGTGTACAGGATTCTCCTCCTGCTCTCCATTTTATGGGTCGCACAACAACCCTGCGAGGTAGGCTAGGCTGACAATCAGTGACTGACCCAAAGTCACCCAGTGAGCTTCATGGCCCAATGTGGTATTTGGGTCAAAAATACCCCAAGAGAGCTATACAAATAAAATACCTGGTGGAAGTTATCAAGTATGACACCATTTGCAAGTTTAAAAAAAATCATGTCTTTATTGAGACCTTCACTTTTCCAGTAAAACAATATAGTTGCACATAAGTTATCAGGATCAATAATACCCAAAATGTAAAATACAAAAACGTACATAGCTGGGAATGTGCAGTCTAACTGACCCCACAGTTTTAAAATCATAAATATTGAGCTATTTACAAACATATTTATTTTATTTTTATGTATTAATGATATTTGTATACCGCTTGATATAACAAAATCTCTAAGCAGTTTACATGCTAAAATATTAAAAGTCACTATTAAAATACTCAATTAATAAACAAGTACAGGTACAAACAAACAAACAAACAAACAATAAAAACAGTAAAAACAGTAAAAACAGTTAAAACTAAATAGAATACAATGGAGCAGCATCACATGATATCAATTACAAGCCAGGGAAAACTTGTGTAAATAGGTACATTTTCAGGACATATCACATAAGTGTAACAGTTGTGCAAATATAAGAACAAATCTCACAGAACATGCAACCATAACACATGCCACCAGAGCAGCCTATGTGCATAGGACATAGGATTATAGAGCTGGAAGGGGCCTACAAGGCCATTGAGTCCAACCCCCTGCTCAATGCAGGAAACTAGAGGAGGGGTCTCCCATACAAGTGATAACCCAGGCCTGACCCTGCTTAGCTTTCCATGCTCAGACAAGCTGAGCCAGCGTGAGCCACAAGCTTCCACATTCCACATTTGCATAAGTAGGACAGACAAAGCAGTTGCATGAAGCACATTATTGCCATGATTTCCTATCATTGTGTTGACCGCGGAGATGACATCTCCCATTCTCTTGGCATCAGTAGTGTCAGGCCTTACTCATTCTAAGGCTACCTCTTTCAGTGTTCCAGGCAAACTGGCTATGTTGCAATCCAGAGTTTTATCAATTCTAAAACTAGGTCAACTGGGAAGAGACATCTTTTGGAACATAAAAACAGCAGTGCGGGGTTAGACCAAGGGTCCATCTAGTCCAGCATTCTGTTCACACAGTGGCCAACCATGGGGAAACCCATGAGCAGGACATTAGTGCAACAGCACCCTCCCGCCCAAGTCCCCCGGCAACTGGTGTACATAGGCATACTGCCTCTGATACTGTAGGTAGCATATACCCATCAGGAGTCAGGACCAGCCACTGATCGCCTTATCCTCTGTGAAGGCTCATACCAACGTGGTTTGTTCAGCTTCCAAATAATCCATCTAAACAGGCAATGCTCAGTGTATTTGAAAAAAGTACCATTGGCCACTGTTTGTTATTACATATTTACAGTAATCTGCTCAGAGAACTTTCTGTTATGGGGTAGCATACAAATGTTGTTAATAATTAGCAACTTTTGGAAGCCTGTGTGTGGAGACCGTCTGATCACAGGTGTCTATGCCACCTTTTGTCTTATTGTAATAATGAATATTAGGCTTGGATTTGTTGCCTGAGATTGCTACATTTTTATGCTTTGAAGAAAGGAAAGTCACTGCGATTTCTTTGGTACATAACTAACAAGGTACATAACTAACAAGTTTTGGTACAAAACTAATGCTGATGTTCACACATCTGGATTTGTGGGCAAGGAATGCTAGTGGAATTTCTGGTGTGTGTGTTTTTTCTATGTGCAAATTAGTCAGGTTTTTCTTAGCTAATTCCCTGGCTAGCAGTGCACTAGTAAAAAAAAAAAAGTTATCCATTGTTACAGTTCATCTGGAACCCTGTAAATGTGGTGTAAGTTTATCAGCTACTGTCTGGCTGCTGAGGCACCCTTACATATGTCAGCATCATAAACACAGGATGTTTTGGAAACGTAATGCAGCCAGAATTTTACATCTGGGTCTTGATGGCATCTACTGCCTTGTTGGGTATCTTCCATTGAATGGCAGTAATTATGCATTAACTGTAACATTCTTATATATGAAGCACTATGGGATAGTCTGGAAGTTGGGACCAAAAGGTCTCCCAAAAGCCAGATTAGTAAATTTTGTGCAAAATGATAGCTATGATGAAAGGGGAAAAAAAAAAGCAATTTTGCTGGGTCCTAAGGCCTTCACAAATCAGGTTTGTGAAGAGGTTTTGTAAACCTGTGGGGTACTGTTGACCCCTGATACTGGTGATTTTAAGGGAACTGAGCAATTTGTCTATTATGAAGATAGACAAAATCTAATTATTTCAATCTCTATGCTATGCTCCATTTTCACATAAAATGTACAGAACAGGGCCTGGGCTCAGCTCTCCAGACATGATGTGTAAGTGAAAACTTTAATCAGCATTTTGCAAGATCACTTTGATTCCTAGTACTTTATGTGCATGGTTTTTCAGTTTTTCCAGTCATTCCAGTAGGGGTAGAGCTGACCACAAAAAGTATAAGAGTAAAGACATGTTTCTTTCTCTAATTTAAGGACCCCTGGCCCTGAAACACCACGAGGCAATTCACATATCATCATGGTTGACTACCCTAAATATGGAGTTGTCAAAGACTGACATTAAAGTTTTATGATCCCCCCCCCATGCTTCCAGGATGTGTTTGACCCTACCTATCAATGGATCTTGGCCTGCCTGCATGGGTGCTGCTAACAGGAAGGATGATCTTGCTGGCTGGCTGGGGAATGTGTGGCTCTCCAGATGTTGTTGTACACCAACTTGCCTGGGAGTAAGCCCCATTGAGCTCAGTGAAACTTACTTCTGAGCAGACAGGTATAGGATTGTGCTGTAAGTTGTGTGAATGCTGGCAAAAACTATCAGGGGAGGCTGGTGACTCCTATGTTGGTGGGGCTCCTCATCCATTGCAGCTTTTATTCTGAGCTTTATAGGAGCTATCCATGGTGCTCCATGGTGGCGATCCTATTTTGGGGATGGAGTACAGCACCATGGATAGCTCCTATAAAGCTCAGAATAAAAGCTGCAATGGATGAGGAGCCCCACTGACACAGGAGTCACCAGCCGCCCCTGAAATCTATGTAGGCATATATACCCAGAAGTTCTGCATTCAGAATTCCACATTTCTATCAGTTTGCCACATCTTCAGGTAACATGTTCTTGCTTCTGATTATTGTGGCTTTTAAGCCATTTTGTGTGTCTTCTTATCAGCCACCTAGACCATGTGAAGATTTGTACTTCTCCGTTTCAGTTTCAGCCGTATTTATGCAGTGTCTGCATAATAGCTCCAATGCAGTTGGAGGGTAGAAATGACAAGTGTTTTTAGCAGCAGGTGACCAAGAACAGATATTGGAACAGTCAGCAAATGTATATTGAGCAATGAAAAACCTGGATGTATAAGAAAGGGAAAGTCCAAACATGCATTTTGCATAGGTGTATAGCCCGAAAGGCTTACAGCAATGGTTAACCTTTAAAGGACAATAAATAATTTAAATTGCCTACAGAAAAACAAAGAGCTTTTGTTCTTTTATGATCTCTGCTAGACTTTATAATTGCTACAGCAAAACACATGTTGTAGTGAGGAGGAAATGAAGAGGAAGATACCAATAGCTGGGATTAAACAATCCAGAGCTCTATTAAGAGGAGCAGGCATACCATGCTAAATATTAAGACCAGTGTGGAAGGATGTGTGTGGCTACAACCAGGAAGACTGTCATGGACACACCTGCCAAGATTCTCTCCTGGCAAACCTTGGTTCAACCCAGCGGTGAAACCAACAAATTCCATTCCCATTGTAGGAAAGATAAGTAAGAGGTAAGTCCCCCTTTTGAAGTGTCTGCAAGCTTCTGTTGATATACCTTCACCACCACAAACAACATTCCCAGTCTTGTGAGTGTTCTGCCATCCCTCACTGCAACCAAGGTGGTCCTCCACAGCTAGGGTGGCCATATGTCCTACTTTACAGAGGACGGACTTCTATTTGAAGGTGTCCTCTATTTGATTGGCTGCCCTGTCCAGGCCCTGTTTAAAGATAAAGAACCATCAGAAGGAAGATCAGAAGGCCTTCACATTGTCCATCAACAGTAAGCACCCGGGCAGCAGACTGAGCAGGCACACAGCTCACCTGGTCACAGTCTTCCCCACTATGGAGGGATGTATTTTATTTCTGTGTAAATATAGTCATTATTTCTAAATCTGCATCTGTAGCTAGAAATTGGCATATTCAAATGTTATGCAAATCTGTGTCCTCTTTTGTCCTCTTTTATGGTAGTGCATTTCCTCTTTTTGAGTGATGTGTAAGTGGCCACCCAGTTCCCAATACCAACCCATACTCTCTGCACTGCTGGTGTCTTCCCCACATCTACGCAGATCCTTCTGCAAATGGTATGAAGAAAGAACAAATAAGAAATACTGGAACGGCAAAATCAACTCGTCCCAGCACACCTGAAACTCATCTAAGAGAAAAACTGTGTCCCCAAGGCAGGCAAACATTATTCCAGTCCAATGGTTGATTAGGACTAACATTACAAAAACAAAACAAAACAAAAACCTTCTGATGAGCCAGAGTGATGTTCTCAGATTGGGTGAATGGGTTGTACTGTCTGCCTGCATGCCCAGACTAATGAAGGAGAAAGGTGGGAAACAGGTTTTTATAGGCTTCTTTTCCTGCACAGGGCTGGCTCCAGGTTTGCAGAGACCCTCAGCGTAGTGCTCTCTGATGGGCAATCAATGCAATTAATAAGTTTATTTTATTTTTTTTTAAAATGCAAATAAATCACCCTAATCATAACATACCGAACAGAGCATGAATCAGGTTATAGATTTTTTTTACAAGGTCAAATAAGTTCTGGATCTCGATTCTTAACCATTCATCTTTGGAGATAAGCAGTAATCACTTTGTAAGATGGAAAGTCAACTCTGATTTTCATTTTTAAAAGGAGGTTGCTTTTGTTTTTGCTTTCGGAGTCTTTTTTTTTTTTTTTTTTAAGGAATAATGAACATCAACACCCAGGTTATTCAGTAAACCCATGCATAGAAGCAATTAAATTAAATTAGCACAACCAAGCAAACAAAGAAACAGTCATTCAAGTCTTCTATTTAAGTAGTAAACACAATACCAGACTGAAGGCTAACAATAGATTGTATAAAAAGATACATTATTATTATTATTATTATTATTATTATTATTATTATTATTTTATTTTTAGCTTTTAAGCTTTTTATTTAGAAAGCTTAAGCACTCTACAAAACACTAATTTGACTACAAAAGGCTCGCTCTTCATCGTGGTTCACCCTTCCCTTCTAAACATGACAAATCCAGACAGAATTAGCTTTTTCATATGCTTCACATGATTGCTGTATATTCAACACTATCCTTTATACATAGCTTTAGCCGTTAGCCTACTGAGAATCTCCACTGCTTTCCTTGACTGTACTAACACAAGGATTGGCCAGTCGAGAGTGGTAAAACGATGAAGGCATTAGCGAATGGTCTTGGGTCGAGAATTATGATTGCCAGAGGCCTCCAAAACCAGGTTATGGGTTTCAACAAGCCCTATGGGTTCTTATGATAATTCTTTTCTTCAGTATTATTGTTATATGACATTAAATCAGTCAGATTCATGAGCAACAAGAGGTCAATGTCTGATTGAAATTCATAAGGTCAAAAAGGAAACTAAAAATCAATTTATAAGATAGGAAGATTTAGGTTCAAACTATATCCACAAGCGATAAAATTTCACATCCATAAATGTAAGAAATCAGTTATTAAACTTGGTGGAGGGTGGGGGTGGGGGGAAGGGGAGGGAGGGGAGAGGAAGACTTATTAAGTTTTACGCACACATAAGGCAGCTAACACATAATTTTATCAGACATTACTGAAATCCTGTGTGTAATATAAGAGACGATGGGCTAAAATGCTAAATGGTTTAGCACTAAATTATTAAGTGATGCATCCCTAAGGTATTAAAGAGATATGAAATGCAGAGCAGGTGTGTCTCCTCACTAGATCTTGATCACTAGTTTAAGTACACACTGATAACAAATGCACTTTGGAGACAAAATAGCATTAGTAATATTTTTGCTGTACGATAGTTGCATGTCATAATGACTAAAAGCTTTTACCTGACAATGAAATATTCCCTTCTTTTTTTTTAAAAGGAGCATTTTAAAAGTTAGCTTCCTGTGGACCATAAGCACAAGAATATACACAATGGATGAATATCATATATATATATATATATATATATATATGTATACATGTAATCACATTTTAGACTGGAAATAATATGACAGTTTAGACTGATCATAAGCAAACACAAAAGAAAACACAACGCTATTAGCTTGAAATGCTAATTGAATATACTGTAGACCTTGAAGAGAATAGATAAAGCTTGACCAAGATGCTGATATAATAACCACATTGCCCAAGTAGCCTTCTTATGTGCTTGAGGTAGTATTCTCAGAGCAGTCTTCTTAAATTCTTTAGGACAGAATTTTTGTTCTATCCAAGATATTAATTAATTAATTATATTTATGAATTGCCCATCTGGCCAGACATCCGGCCACTCTGAGCAATGTACAGTCCAATAAAATACAAGGGGGGGGGGAACACACACACACACACACACACACAATATAAAACACAATTAAAAACAGTACAAAACTTAAAAATCCTAACCCACCCCATATTCCCACTTGAAAAGCCACGTTTTTAATGCCCAGCGGAAGCTAATCAAGGAAGGGGCATGGCGGAGGTCACTGGGGAGAGAGTTCCATAAATTGGGGGCTGCCACAGAAAAGGCCCTCCTCCTAGTCCCCACCAGCCTGGTTTCTCTGGCTGATGGGACAGGGAGAAGGCCGTCCGTGGCAGATCTTGTTGAGCGGCCTACTTGATGTTGCTGGAGGCGCTCCTTGAGATAAACTGGACCGGAGCTGTACAGGGTTTTAAAGGTCAACGCCAACACCTTGAATTCGGCTCGGCAAACAACTGGTAGCCAGTGCAACTCTTTGAGCACTGGAGTGATGTGATCATGCCGGCGGCAGCCTTTAACCAGGTGAGCTGCTGCATTCTGTACCAGCTGCAACTTCCGAACCGTCTTCCAGGGTAACCCCACATAGAGTGCATTACAGTAATCTAGGCGAGAGGAGACCAAGGCATGAACCACTGATGGGAGCAGATGATTAGGAAGGTAGGGGCGCAGCTGCTGTATCAGATGGAGCTGATACAGCACCGCCCGGCTCACTGCTGACACCTGAGCCTCCATGGACAGCTGGGAGTCTAGAATGACCCCCAAACTGCGGACCTGGTCCTTAATGTTTAAGGCCACAATCCTATGGACACTTATGAGGGAGTAAGTCCCATCAAACTCCATGGAACTTACTTCTGAGTAAACATGCTCAGAACTGGAATGCTCTTCCCAGATAGTCTCCCCTGGCACCTACTTTGTGGTCATTTCAGTTCCAGACGAAGATATTTTTTATTTTTCAGGGCCTTTTAAAAAGAGGGCTTTTTCAGTTTTTGTTTTAATCTGTTATTAGTCTTTTAAGGCTCATACAATACTATTCATGTTTAGACAGGAAAAAAAAAAGTCCTTTTCTGTCTAAACTTGCTTAGGATTGCACCCTTAATCTTTTAAGGTGCAAAGCTATGCATGTTTAGACAAAGAAAAGTCTGGAGCATGCTGGGAGTGGTAGGCCTTTTCTCTCTGTCTAAGCATGAATAAGATTGCACCCATAGGGCACAATCCTATGGCCTCTGACAGTGTCTCGGGGGGCGGCGGCATAGGATTATTTGGTGCCTCAGCTCCGAGGTCCTGTGGCCTCAGAGCTAGGACTCCGAATGCTGAGCCCCCACGCCCCTCGCAGCTGGCGTGGAAAGAACCATGCCGGTTGCCTCTCTGAGGTGTCAGGGAGGAGGAAAAGGGGTGGGCTAGGTGGGCGGGGAGGGGAGGGGAGGAGGCTGGGGCCAATGGCTTACACTGTGTCCCTCCCCCTCCACAGTGCTTCATCTAGATCAGTGTTCTCCAAGCTTGGGTCCCCAGATGTTTTTGGCCTACAACTCCCAGCTACGCTGGCTGGGGCATGCTGGGAGTTGTAGGCCAAAAACATCTGGGGACCCAAGGTTGGAGAACACTGATCTAGATGGCAGAAAATGGCCGTCTAGATCAAATGCAAGGTGCGAGGTGCAGCAGGGCGTGAGATCACTGCCACCGTGCCTCGTGCCCTACAGGAGGCTTATGTGCATTGAGCATGGAGGGCATTGTATCGCGCCCTCCATCTTTTAAATCTGTGGTTAATTTGTTTTGTTCATTTATTTATTTATTTTTAAAAAAACCCATCTCCTGCATTCCGTTTTATTATCCTTAGTGCTGATTGTTGACTTTAATATTTTAATCATGCGGCAAAAGAGTTCCAAGGAGTCCACACTCCCCCACGTGTCACATGTACATTTCTGTTGTCTCACTCTCACCAATAGGATTTGATTTTTTTTTAAAAAACAATACCCAAACTTTCTTTTTTAATCGAAAGAGAAAGTGGGATAAGTGTGCATATCATGAACAGCAATCACTGCCTTCATTTCCATGAAAACAGCCTAAATCATCTCTTTCCATGGACTCCTCCTTTTTTGGCATTTTTGGGCAAAACACCCAGCAAAGGCCAAATTAGACTTCGGAGGTGGTGGTAAAATTCTAAGACATTGTGGCCTCCAATGTCCCCTACGGCCACCACCAGTGTATTTGCCACCAAAATTTGGTGGCGTGGCAGCTCCAAAGGGTGGGTTTTTCATTGTGTCAAGCCTTCTGCTGCACCTTTGCTGCTGAAATTTGCTGCTGCGGTGGCAAGGCATCAAAAAAGGGAAAAACTGGCCCTTTTTTGCTGCTGTGTCATCACATTTCTGAATGTTGGTGGCAAATTTGGTGGTGGAGGGCAGGGTTGTGGTCCTCAGTGGGCTCTTCAGAGGAAAATTGACCCCTGGGCCCAGTCCTCTGGGAATATCATAGTCTCCAATTGCCCCGAAAATGCTGGGACCATCACAAAAACCCTTAAGCCATCACGGCTTCTCACTTTGTCATTCAGAGTCCTGAATTCCCCTGCCTCCTGCAACTGCAAAACTACTTAAAGGGGCCATGGGCAAAATTGCAGCTAAGTTTTCAGTTTTAGCTTAGCTACAATTTTGCCTATGGACCCTTTAAGATAGCTCTGCTTAGGCTCAGCCGCAGTAAGCAGGGAGGGAACAGATGCTGCCAAACTGGGATGGCCAGGCGAGGATGTGTGTGTGTGTGTGTGCACACGCATGCTCTACCTGCTGCCTCTGCTGCATGTTGCTGTGGGAAAGGGATTAGCTGGGTGAAAGCCTGGACCGAGGGAGAGGTGAATGAGGGAATTTATCACATGAGTCCTATCTTTATATTACCAAAGATTTTATTTCCTAACAGAGCTGACTCTTTGCCTCTAACAGGTGAGTTTACACTGTCAGAAGGAAATGCAAGAAACTTTCCCTTCTCTCTGAAGTTCCATGTTTGGGAGTGTGGGCAGGGTGGGTGGGTAAGCGTCACCTTTTTGAATTTGTGCCAATCCTGACAATTTTAAAACAAAAAGAAAGAGATTGCCCTGCAAGCACTGACCCACCCCCACGAAAAACACCAGATATCAACAAGTAAGGTTAAAAAAAAAGTAAGTAAGGTTAAAAAAAAATTACAAAAGCCACTTATAAAATATAAAATAATATATAATAGAATAATGTAATAATTATAATATATAAGATTTTGTGTTTCCTCTAATCTTTTGTACTTGATCATGCCCTTTGGTTGGTTGGCCACACCCTCTTCATCACACCCTCATGTTGCTTAACCATACTTCTTACAAATTCACATGTGTGTCCCTATTTTCATCTGTGAAATGTTGGAGGGTATGACATATCTGTGGTGTGACCTATATCTTACATACTATATTTTTGTATTTCTTTATTTTAGTCAAAAGACACAAGAGGTTTTTGTTGGTGTGATGAAAGGTTTTGTTTTTTCTTTAAGTTTGTTCTTATACCAGCGACATGGACACATGCATGCAAAGATGCTTTCACAAAAATTATTGAGAATTATGTGGGTCGTTATTGCATGTCTTGCGCTAGATTATATTAAAATATAATTTACATTATGAAACATATAAATTGGTATGGAAAGTTAGATGTAGTATAATTCACAGGGAAGCCAAATGTAACTATTAAAGATGAAATAAAAATCTATTAATGCCATAAACCTACTTAATAAAAGTTGCTTTCACATTCAAAATAACAAAATATTAAACCCCCATGCTCCATATCTGAATGACAAAAATGAAGGAATAAATTAATGAAGGTTAAGAACCTTGTAGCATCTGACTAGGAAAGCTCTGGGGGATTATAAAATTTCATGCTTTCATAATAAAAAAAGATAAAAGCTTGGGTAGAAGAATAGCAAAAGTTAAAATAAATGAACATAAAGGAGCTGAAGAAGCTTGACATGACAGAACTCACAAATGTGGAAAGACCAAAGGCACAGTACTAAAGCGTTAGAGGCCCAAATTAAATGCAAAGTGAATATTAGTAGTAGATTAATAGAAATTTACAAAAGGTAAACGAGTTCTGTTTCTTGGTTACAGAAAAACATCTTTATAGCTCGTTATTTTCTTTCCTCAGCACTTACAAATGTAAATGCAATAGAAATTCAGCTTCGGTAAAATCCAAAACAAGAGATTTAAAAAATATTTCTTCAGACATACTTGGTGTTTTAGAAATCCATATGCAGTTAGGTACACACACAGTGGCTCCTCCTCTCCACTGAAATGCTGGCATTCCAGGCCCTAAGGTCAGGATCGCCTCTGAGTACGCCCATAACGTCTCCCTAGCAGGAGGAACGAATGGATAGATTGTTCAGGCTGCACAATGGTAAAAATTGAAAAAGCTAGCTGCCTTAACCATACAGCTGCTCCTGTAAGCGGTAGTGATAGTGCAGTACTAGTTTATTTATTGTAAAGCAATAAGCCTTCACAATATAACACATAAAGATATACATTACTAGCTGTTGCCCGCGGCTTCGCTCGCGTGGATTTAATTTAAGATTTGGTACAATTGTCCACCCGCTGTCAACTCGCACAAACCACCGTAAGTATGGGGTCGGGACATGTTGTCAAAGTATGCATCGTGGGACATTATAGAGAATTCATCCCAGTTTTCAACGACATGATCAACTATTTGTTCACGTACCTCCCTACCTAGATTTTGACTGCCATATATAATGAAAGATAGTGCCCGGAATAGGCACGCTCCATCGCCTACAATTGGTACGACTGTGTGTGGTATCATCACACTATTTGCATTTTGGATTTTTTTTTTACGGAGAAGAAGAATTTTTTTAAAAAAAACAGGTTTAAAAATGAAAAGGGTTTTGTTTGGGGGGTTTTCTCCTTGAAGGCCTGCGAGAGCTGTATGGAAAAGATACAGTGTCTCTGACCAAAAGTGTAACGTTTAGGCTGGGTAATGGCAGCAGAAAACTTTTCTGACAGAAATATCTGATCTTAAAGAAAAACCAGGTTAATCCTGAGAGTCTACAGGTGATGAAGAGTGACCGTGCCAAGTTTGGGGTAGATCCGTCAAAACGTGATGGAGCCTATGCGACGACGCCCCCCCACACAACAGTCATTCATTCATTCATTAATTTAAAAAGTTTCTCTCCCTTTTCACCCCCTCAGAGAACATTCTAAATGGCCTAGGGGAGATTTGCATACCCAGCCCTATTGGCCCCTGCAGGAATTCATACAAACATTCTAAGTGTCGTATTGCATAACTGCTCCTATTGGCTCCTGTAGCAATTATGAAGTGAGGCCGAGTTGCATAACTGCTCCCCTGTTGTTTTGCCCATAGGAGATATGAGAGTGGGGCAATTTTGCCCCCTTTTTTCACCCCCTTAGGGATGGAATTTCCAAAAATCCTTCCTTAGTGGGTGTCTACATCATAAAAACAATGTTCCTTCAAAATTTCACATTCCTAGATTACACAGTTTGATCTGGGCATTGATGAGTCAGTCAGTCAGTCAGTCAGTCAAGACACCTTCTTTTATATATATAGATAGATATTCAGTACTAACAGATTGGGATCAAAGGCAAAGAAAAGGTGGGGTGGAGTACCACCCACCTATCTGCTAAATTCTTGTTCACAAAATCCCATCTACATTAGCCACGGATGGTATGATCCTGTGGCCCCTATGCCTGAGGGATCATAGGATAGTTCGGATTCCCAGCTCTGAGGTCGGAGACAGTACTCCGACCTTGGAGCTGGGAATTGGAGCGCCAATCCCCCCACTCGCAGCTGGTGTGGAAAGAACCACGCTGGCTGCTCTCCGAGGTTTGGAATGCAACCTGGGAGAGGGGGGTGTTTTGTGGGGTGGGAAGGGGAGGAGACTGGAGAGGCCTCATAACCTGCATATATTTTAATCTTAGCCAGCTTGCACATAATGCTGAGTCATGGTATGGTTTGTTGAAATCTGGCTTGTTGCTGCATCTGAACCCATTTCCACAAACAACCCATAATTTTTTAACCAGCTACAAACCACAAATAGAAATCATGGTATGTTGTTGGCTTATGAAGTCTGGCTTGTTTAAACAATGGCTTGTCGTGATGTCTGAAGCCAGAACCGTGGCTTATCTCTGGCTTGTTTGTATTGCTGTCCACCCTGAAACAGAAACGCCCAGAACAAAACCACTCTGAAGGCTGGCAAAATGGGGAGGAGAGAAACAAACCAGAAATAGAGAAAACAAGGCATGGTTTGTTTGCTTGTTTGCAAGACGATTCATGGCTAAAGGGACAGCCATAGTTCACATAAACCATGGCTTAGTGTTATGTGCAAGTGCAGCCAGTAACTCACTATCGTAAACCTAAATTGAAACCAGAGGAGAAAGGGTGTGTGTGGGGGGCCCCTTAAGGAAATCCACAAGTCCTGCTCTCTAACTCCCCCCAACTTTAGCCAAGTCATACCTACCGTACCTAGCTTCTAAAAACGAGCTACAAGGACCATCACAAGAGGTGCAGAGGGCAGGCCCTCTCTGCCCACCTCCCATAATTCAAGCACTGTTTAAACATCACTGAACTTATAAACATCTCCAGTCTAAGAAAGGCTGCTGATGCCAGAAAGTATAACATTCTTAGCAATCTGTTCTGAACTGCTTCTGTGGTTGAGACTTCCCCCCCAAACCCGGACCCCAATCAGAAGTTAGTTGTGCTTCAAGAATCCATAAGGTGGTGTCCACTAAATCCTCTACCTTTAATGCATCAAAGAATAGTCTTTGAATTAGTAGTGTCCTTAAGGTTTGAATATTTAATTCCCAGGTTCTTTTCACTAAAAAAAAAAAAAAAAGTTACCGGCCCAGGTTTTTAAAGGAAGCATTTTCTTCGATCCAATGGCTATTTGGCTTCCAATTAAGGTGGGATGGACTGCAGCCCAAACCCGTAATTTTACTTTTGGAAAATGGATGGCTAATTGTTTATTTGATCACTTTTTAAAAAAGAACTATCTGAAGGCCAAGACAATTCTGACTTAGTAAAATTAGGATGTTGGCTTACAACAACACTGAAAGTTTCATATTACCAATTTTCATGGGGAAAAGGCTATCAGTGTGGACACCACCTCATATATATAGAAATTGAACAACAAAGGGGCCAGAGTACACCACTTGGGTGTGTCATAGCAAGGGCCATGGCAAGACTACAAGTACTCATCATTAATTCAATGTCCTGGGTTTTTTCTTCTTCCCTGAGACCAAAGCTAACACATCAATCTGGCCATTTCTAATGAGATATAGGATAATACTGCATGGTCCAGACTTGCTGTCAGCCACTGCCTAATGGGTTTAGAGTAAGAAACGATCCTTCATTAATTAACCTTCAGTTTCTATGTAGATTCACTCATTGAGATGCAGGTAATTAAACCAAGGTCATTTCAAGGACTGACGGGGGAAACAGCGGTGCAAAGACAGTGCAGTTCTTTGGCTCCAGAGGACTTTTCCTACTATTTTAGCTCAAGCCTTGTAGGTAGGCAGCCATTTAGAAAATCACTTCCTGTTTTTACAACTTGCCTTGTCTCAGGAGACCAGGGATAACGTTTTTTTTTTTTTTTGGTGCTGTGTGATTTTTAAGGGAGAGAAGTAAGGAAGAGAAAGAAGAAAGATGACACATGACTCGAGTTGATTTTAATTACCATTTAAAACCATTTGGAAGGCAATGATTATGCTAAGTTATAGTGCAACTTAGCTTCTACAGAAGTACCATTTCAAGTCCATGGGGAAGGGTAACCCATTTCCTTTACCTTGTTAAAAAAAATGTTCATGTGAATAGACCTTGTGTCATGTACAAGAAAGTGTTATGTATGAGCAGGTACAGATGCAGATACTTACACAGGAATAGGTAAGTGCAGGTAATAAGCACACACAATGGCCACATATATGCAATGCAACTTCCGTCAGAAGATGTTTTTTTTTTTTTTTAAAGATACTTTTATTTAACTTATTTACAGCATTTGTATACCACTCCATAACTAGACAGATTCTGGAGCAGTGAACAATAAAAAGATAAAACAGATAAAATAATAAAAACAATGCATTAGAAACAGAAAATTAAAACCATGGCTGGCCAGCAAGGAAGGCTTCCCGAAACAAAGACGTCTTCAGCAGGCACCGAAAAGAACGCAGTGTTAGAGCTTGCCTGACCTCCAGAGGCAGGGAGTTCCACAGAAGTGGAGCCACCACACTGAAGGCTCTTCTCCTGGTGGGCTCCAGTCGGGCTATAGGGCCATGAGGAACCACCAGGAGAACGTACTCAGTGACTGGGTGGGTTGGTAAGGGAGAAGGCGCTCTCTCAGGTATCCTGGTCCCAAGTTGTTTAGGGCTTTGCACACTAGTACCAGAACTTAAACCTGGCTCGGTAGTGAATAGGCAGCCAGTGCAGTTCCCTCAGCAAAGGAGTTGCATGCTGAAAAGGGGCAGCTCCTGACAACAGCCAAGCTGCTGCATTCTGCACTAGCTCCAGCTTCCGGAGCAGCCTTAAGGGCAGCCCCACATAGAGCGCATTGCAGCAATCCAGTCTTGAGGTTACTAGCACCTGTATCACTGTGGCCAAGCTATCCCTGTCCAAGAGGGATACATTCCATCCATGTTCTCCAATATTCAGCCACAGATATAACTCTGTATCTGATTTGCACTGCCATGTATTATGATTTGCCCCGGATCCCTAATTCCATGTCAGGAACATTGTGTGTAGTCCTGATCCGCTGGGTGCATATGTTCAGCTAAGACACTCTTCCCCAACCTTCCAGATGTGTTAGACTGCACTGCAACTCCCACCACTCCATTGGCCATGCTGGCTGGGAATGCTGGGAGTTGCAGGCCAACACATCTGGAAGGTACCAGGTTGGGGAAGGCTGATCTAAGGAATCATGCACACAGCACCCTGTTCATATGTCGTTTTGGGAAGTGGGGCATAGCGCAGTGGTACAACACATGCCTTCCATGCAAAAGGTCCCAGGTTCAATTCCTGGTATCTCCAGGTAGGATTGAGGAAAACTTGTGGCTGAAACTGTGGAAAGCCACTACAGGAGAGTGTAGACAACACTGAGCTGGATGTGTTATTGATCTTTATTTCGATATGGTAACTCCCTACTTTGCTAAGTGTTTGCTCAACTGAATTAACTAGTCAAGAGAACTGTGTTCCCAGGCCTTAACCTCTAATCTATTCTTCTACATATCTAGACATTATGAACAGAGTTACATTTTGGGAGAGCTACATTTTTTTTTATTTCCAGTACTCATTGATGAATGCACAAATTAAGCACTTTTGGCAAATGCACTATATCTAATTACCTTTAAGGTGTGATCAAGTCTCATAAAAGCAGTATGAATTCGTCTCATGGAGGAGAAGGCTATCAGTGGCCACTAGCCCTGATTGGCTACATGCTCCCTCCAGTATCAGGGGCAGTATGCCTATGTATACCAGTTGCTGGGGAACATGGGTGGGAAGGTGCTGTTGCAGTCACGTCCTGCTTGTGGATTTCCCGTGGGCAGCTGGTTGGCCGCTGTGTGAACAGAATGCTGGACTAAATGGACCCTTGGCCTGATCCAGCAGGGCTCTTCTAATGTTCTTATGTTCTATTCTATTTAATTAAGGAAGTTAATCATCAGGATTTTCCAGATCATAATATGGAATGTAGTTTGTTCTTGGGTTACAAGTCTGGGTTGTTTCTCCCCTAACAACCCACGATTCCACATCTGGATGTCATGGACAACAACCCAGGGTGGAGCATCCCTCAGCTGTTTAGCTCAGCAGGAGCAGGTGGGCAAGCGGGAGCCAGCATCCTTGCTTGCTCCCATTCATTCACGACTACCCAGGTGTGAACTGAGTGAGTGAAGTGTTTTCTTGATACCATCCTCCAAAACAAAGCACAGTAGCTGGCTCAATTTGTCTGAGTGTGGAAAGCTAAGCAAGGTCAGGCCTGGTTATTACTTGGATGGGAGACCCCTCCTCTAGTTTCCTGCATTCAGCAGGGGGTTGGACTTGATAGCCTTGTAGGCTCCTTCCAATTCTATGATCTATGAAATCTATAATCCACTCACACCTGAACTAGAATTGAGGTCCAGTTTATTTCCAAGGTTCTTTTTTTCAAGCCTGGCCAAAGTGTTTATCTCTAACTAGGTTAAGCTCTTTCAAAGCATGCACTGAAATAATTTGTTAATGATAGAGATCACTTGATCATGAGCACTCACTTTTTATAGCAACCCTGTTCCTGTCCTTGGCATGAGAAATAATTGGATTAGGAAACCAGAGGAGTGCATTAACAAATAGTTTTAAAAACAACAACCCTTTGACACATTTGAGGTCATGATGGACCTCCAAACAGTACAAAAACATAGCATTGTTATCCAGTTAAAAAAATCCTTGTCAATTAAGCATATGAGCTTTAATTGATTGATAATTATATCTGCATATATTTGCATGCAAATATAATAATAGTTTTGAAGAAAATACACACATCAGTTTTAGATTATAAATCTGTCCATCACAGTAGACACAGTAGACACTATCTTAGAGGAATGAATGTGCCTTCTGTGTTGATGCCTGCCACCTGAAGTTTCATTTATTTTATTATTTTATTACAATTATATATATCCCACCTTTCAGGATACAGATCCTTCCAAGGCAGCTTATATATAGCATCACTAAGTAATCATTAAGAAAATCACAATAGACAATTGGTAGAATCAAGACTTGAGTAACGTGTCCCATTTGTTTCAGTGGGTCTACTCTAAACATGGCTAAGTCTGGATTCAGCCCAAAATTAAACACATACACACATCACATACACCCTATTCCCCCCCTCCCCCCAAATTGTGTCTTCACTACCGAAAATTTACATCATGGGATCATTGGCTCATAGTGTCCCAATTCAAACACCCTCCCTATTTTGTTTTTAAATGTGGATTTCATTAAAAGGGCAGTGGGGTCAGTTAGAGCTCAATTAAAACTGTAACTTAACTATTCTATGTGACCCCAATAGCACATTAGTAAAGCATCTCCCCCCCCACACACACACACCACCACCAACAAGATTAGGAGGGTTGCATAAGAAAAAGATAGTTGTAGCAATGGTGGCGGGGTGGCATTAGGTCACTAAGGGTGCAATCCTATGCATGTTTAGACAGAAAGAAGTCCTACAACTCCCAGCATTCCCCAGCCAGCCATGCTGGCTGAGGAATGCTGGGAGTTGTAGAACTTCTTTCTGTCTAAACATGCATAGGATTGTGCCCTAAAGCTGGATTGGGCTCATGGGTTTCTCAGTTCAGGACAAAAAAAAAAAAAAAAAAAGCTAGGAGACACAGTCCTCTTTGAAAATATGCTTATCATCTCTTGATCTGATATTGGCAAGAATTCTCCCAGTCCTTGGGAAAAACTCACATAATATTCACTGACATGTTCTAGCCTTACTGTGCCTGCTATTAATTCTGCTTGAAATAAAGGAGCTCACCCATTGTGATATTTCTGTGTCAAGGGACTGCAGTCATACAGTGTGTAAGTGGACATGAGATAGCACTTGGGTCCTTCACTGCAAAGCAAATAGGAAAAACAACAACAATCCCATGCGGTACAATTGGTTATTGATTTATATATTCATAAGGGGTATGAATCAAGGTTTAAAGTTTTAGGCCTGTGTTTGGGGCTTATCTCCTGTTTATTTCTCCCCCACCCCGCCCTCTAAATCATTCTCATGATAAGAATGGGTGCCATTAGCCTCGTGGTCTTCTGTTTTGAGCAGAAGTGTACCCAGAATTAATGATGGCCTCTGGGCCTCTGGGAAGGGCTTGCATGCACAGTACCCTGGAATGAGGTTTTTGAAATATGGCATCGAGATATATTTGGGGACAGAAAAAGAATAGGGCAGTTCTTTATAAGATACACTAGAGCCATAGGAATATTATTCAACTGCACTAGCATGGAAGAAGAGAGATACCGATGGGAAATGGGTGCACGAGGTGAATTAAAATGTTGCTGCCCTCCCCCCCCTGTCTCTTACTGTATGTCAGTGTTTCTCAACCTTGGGTCCCCAGATGTTTTTGGCCTACAACTCCCAGCATGCCCCAGCCAGCATAGCTGGCTGGGGCATGCTGGGAGTTGTAGGCCAAAAACATCTGGGGACCCAAGGTTGAGAAACACTGCTGTATGTGAAGCATGCAATATGGGAGGGGCCGTAGCTCAGTGGCAGAGCACATGCCCTGCATGCACAAGGTCCCTGGTTCAATTCCAGGCATCTCTAGGTAGAGCTGGAAAAATTTCTTCCCGAAACCCTGGAGAGCCGTTGCTGCCAGCCAGTGTTGACAATCCTGGGCTAGAGGGACCAACGGTCTGACTCAGCATAAGGCAGCTTCCTCTATTTCTAAGTGCATGCAACATGATCAAGAGTTTATCAGGTTTCCATTGTCTCATTTCCATATTTGCCGTCTGTCATTTCTTTACTACTTTCGGTTTCCAACTGTGATGGCGGAGAGCGAGAGACTCTTGTTTATGTCTCTCGGAATTAGGGTGGCCAGGTGTCCAACTTTACAGAGGGCAGTCCTCTGTTTGAAGGGCTGTCAGAGGACAGTCCTCTCTTTGAAGGTGTCCTCTGAATGATGATGAAGAACCCGAAGAAGGGAGAGCAGCGCTGCAGGGGCCTTGAAGTCGCCCATCCACGGTGAGCACCTGGACAGCAGGCTGAGCAGGCATGCCGGTCACCCGGTCAGTCTTGCCCAATATGGTGAGATGTAGTGCATTTCTACTTAAATTATTACTTCTAAATTTGCATTCATGTATATAAATTAGGGCATGCTAATGTTATGCAAAATGGTGTCCTTTTTTGGTCTTCTTTTTTGGTGTTGCCTATGTGGCCAACCTACTTGGGATGCCAAGGATACCAACTTCTGAAAGTGCAAACATTAGGATGGCCATATGTCCTAATTGAGGATAGTCCTCTCAATTTGAAGGCATCCTGTATTTGAAGGGCTGCCCAGCCCAAGGGCAGGTTAAAGATAAAGATCCATCAGAAGGGAGAGCAACAGGTGCCTGTGAAGTTGCCCATCTGTAGTTAGCAATTAGAGAGCCGACTGAGTAGACACACGTAAATTACCCGGTTACGGTCTTCTCCACTATGGTGAGATGTATTTCTACTTAATTTATAGTATGATTTCTAAATTTGTACGTGTGTGTGTGTGTGTGAGAGAGAGAGAGAGAGAGAGAGAGAGTATATGCATATGCAAATATTATGCAAGTCTGTCCCCTCTTTTGTTTTCTTTTCTGGTGATGCATTTCCTCTTTTTGGGGTGATGTGTAAGAGGCCACCCTAGCAGATATCATCTTTCCTTACTTTCTTTTTATTTCTTTAAAAAAAACACAAAAAACTCATTCCATTACCCCTCCCACACTCTGGCTTTTTTCTCCCTCCCCCCCCCCCCCCCCTGAACAGATATTCAGCATTCTGTATTTGGTGAGCACACACTGTCTTCATCGGGCTATTTTGCATTTGTTGGGGTTTTTGCCCATAAGATTTGTTTGTATTTCTGCAAACTTTGGGGACCCCCCCCCCAGCATGCAGATACTTCTCCTTTGTTTCTTAGTGGCCCCATTTTGCCTACAATCCTGTTGGCGCTGTCTTGCTGAGTTTGCTATTAGAGGATGATATCCTGGCTTTTAAAATTGCTCCCTCTGTTCCATGAAAATATTTGTTTGTACACAGTCTCCCTCTCATGGCAAAATATGGTGCATGTATTTTATCATTAAGAAGGTGCTCTCCATCAGGCTCGCATGTTTACTTGGGAGTGAGTCAAGGGGGCTTACTCCCAGGTAAGTGGGCATAGGACTGCAACCTTTCGGCCAAATGAGACATTTAAATGCAATACTGTGGAGAAAGCCTGACTTGCACGCGGTTGAACCCTGACATAGTTTTCCCCTTTGGCTGACACCCCTCTTCCCCCATCTGTCTGCATAATCCAACCAGATCCATAGTGTCTCCCTACCCCACCCAGTGGTTTAAACCAGATACTTTTAATGCACGCTTAATGTATTGCGTTGTCTAGTTTGGTCCGTTAGGGTGCAACCCTATAGCATGTTCAGAGAGAGAAAATACCTTAAACTCCCAGCATGCCCCAGCCAGTCCCATGCTGGCTGGGGCATGCTGGGAGTTGTAGGCCTTTTCTCTCTCTAAACATGCATAGGATTGTGCCTTTAGAGATTGTGAGAACAAACAAGGCAAGCATGAGTTCGTAAACCTTTTGGGCCTACGTTTGTTTGTTTGTTACCTGAGATGGCCAATTTCTTCACTAGAGTGATCCATTTTGGAACCCAGCCCAGCCCATTTCATGGATGTTCAGCTTGTATAATAAAGTATTTCAGTAGAGAAGGGGAAGCAGGGCCATCCTACCAGCTGTGCTGAAGACCACCGCCATGAAGACCACTCCCTTCTCTCAAGTGTCACCAGCAGCAGCCATTCCAGCAGGCTGAGTTGAGGGAGATGAGAGGGACCATTCAACCAGCCCTGCTGAAATACCCTTCTTCTAATTCTAATTCTAATTCTAATTCTAATTCTAATTCTAATTCTAATTCCTCTTCTTCTTTTTCTTCTTCCCACCCCATTCCTTTTTTCTTATGTGTCATGTCTTTTTAGATTGTAATGCTGGGGGCAGGGACTGTCTTGTTCTACTGATTATATGAAAGCTGCTCCAGGAGCCATTTTGGCTGAGGAGCAGGATAAAAATTTGTTAAATAAATAATATATATAATGCCTGAGGTCTTGCATACACAGCACAAAAGGAGATGAAACCTGAATGTAGAGTATCCATCTTACAGGTTTGACAAAAGGGATTCTTTTCGTTCAGTGTCAAACAGTAGGCCAGTGTTTCGCTGTGTCTAGATCCCAACTGGGCAGAGCCTTTCAAAGGCAGATAAATGGCTACAGAAGCCACATCTGGGCCACGGGTTAACAGTTGGCCATCTTTGCAAAACCTAAGGCAAACGCCTGTGAACCTAATAGAACCCTACCAGTGTGTGTGCAATTCCTCCAATTTAAGCACCTTTAACATTTCAGCTGCCCTCTGTAATGTGGTGGTGGTTGTCTGCATTTACATAATTGTTTGCACATCTGGTTGCAGAAAGTTAAATACCCAGGATATCCCTCTTGTCCTGCTATAGCCGCCCGCCTAAGGGGGAAATCGGCCCTTTAGGAATTAACTTAATATGTTGGTGTAATGTTAGCATTTGTGCGAAAATGCCCTCCAACCTCCAGTGCTGTTTATTGTTTCAAGTGGGATTACAACTGCCTTAAATAAATTACTCCCAGAAGCACAGATTCTGATCCCACACCACACTGAGTTTCAGCCTGGTGTTCTGCAATTGACTTTCAAGTGTAACTTTCCCTGGTGAAGACTGATTGGCCACAGCCCCTCAATCGGCAATGGGGTGCTAGTCTCACTGAGTTGCACCTTGTAATTGAAGGCATAATTGAGCCAATTTTCTATAATCTACTGTACATAACAAAGCAAATTCTGAGGTGCTCCACAGGGGCTTTCGGATAAAACATTTCTCTGTGTCTCCTTCCTCACAAATGCTTTCATTCCAGCATTCAGTTTCCAGGAGTTCAATTTACGGTTTTGAAAGTTCTGCCATTTTAAAGATATGTTTTGGAAATATTTTCATGGAACGCATAATTGGAATATTACAAAATCCAATTACTAGCCCTTCCAGCTGAGCAGGAGCACAACAGGAGAGAGGCTCCAGCTGTTTTTGGGACTGTTTTTGGGACTGTGAAAAGGCAAGCAGGCTCCCAGAGAGCGAGCGAACAGAGCGAGCGAACAGGGAGAGCAAACAGGAGTTTGGCAGCGGAGTAGTACAACAACAAGTGCTGCAAGGGAAAGGCGTGGCCTGAGAGCTCATTCTGTTGAGCAGAAGCTCCTGCTGACTGCAACTACCTGGGGCTGATTGCAGCTGATTGATTGCAGGAAGTGGGGCTGATTGCAGGGCGTGGCCTGGGAGCTCATTCTGTTCCTGACTCCCAGCTGAGCAGGAGCACAACAGGAGAGAGGCTCCAGCTGTTTTTGGGACTGTTTTTGGGACTGTGAAAAGGCAAGCAGGCTCCCAGAGAGCGAGCGAACAGAGCGAGCGAACAGGGAGAGCAAACAGGAGTTTGGCAGCGGAGTAGTACAACAACAAGTGCTGCAAGGGAAAGGCGTGGCCTGAGAGCTCATTCTGTTGAGCAGAAGCTCCTGCTGACTGCAACTACCTGGGGCTGATTGCAGCTGATTGATTGCAGGAAGTGGGGCTGATTGCAGGGCGTGGCCTGGGAGCTCATTCTGTTCCTGACTCCCAGCTGAGCAGGAGCACAACAGGAGAGAGGCTCCAGCTGTTTTTGGGACTGTTTTTGGGACTGTGAAAAGGCAAGCAGGCTCCCAGAGAGCGAGCGAACAGAGCGAGCGAACAGGGAGAGCAAACAGGAGTTTGGCAGCGGAGTAGTACAACAACAAGTGCTGCAAGGGAAAGGCGTGGCCTGAGAGCTCATTCTGTTGAGCAGAAGCTCCTGCTGACTGCAACTACCTGGGGCTGATTGCAGCTGATTGATTGCAGGAAGTGGGGCTGATTGCAGGGCGTGGCCTGGGAGCTCATTCTGTTCCTGACTCCCAGCTGAGCAGGAGCACAACAGGAGAGAGGCTCCAGCTGTTTTTGGGACTGTTTTTGGGACTGTGAAAAGGCAAGCAGGCTCCCAGAGAGCGAGCGAACAGAGCGAGCGAACAGGGAGAGCAAACAGGAGTTTGGCAGCGGAGTAGTACAACAACAAGTGCTGCAAGGGAAAGGCGTGGCCTGAGAGCTCATTCTGTTGAGCAGAAGCTCCTGCTGACTGCAACTACCTGGGGCTGATTGCAGCTGATTGATTGCAGGAAGTGGGGCTGATTGCAGGGCGTGGCCTGGGAGCTCATTCTGTTCCTGACTCCCAGCTGAGCAGGAGCACAACAGGAGAGAGGCTCCAGCTGTTTTTGGGACTGTTTTTGGGACTGTGAAAAGGCAAGCAGGCTCCCAGAGAGCGAGCGAACAGAGCGAGCGAACAGGGAGAGCAAACAGGAGTTTGGCAGCGGAGTAGTACAACAACAAGTGCTGCAAGGGAAAGGCGTGGCCTGAGAGCTCATTCTGTTGAGCAGAAGCTCCTGCTGACTGCAACTACCTGGGGCTGATTGCAGCTGATTGATTGCAGGAAGTGGGGCTGATTGCAGGGCGTGGCCTGGGAGCTCATTCTGTTCCTGACTCCCAGCTGAGCAGGAGCACAACAGGAGAGAGGCTCCAGCTGTTTTTGGGACTGTTTTTGGGACTGTGAAAAGGCAAGCAGGCTCCCAGAGAGCGAGCGAACAGAGCGAGCGAACAGGGAGAGCAAACAGGAGTTTGGCAGCGGAGTAGTACAACAACAAGTGCTGCAAGGGAAAGGCGTGGCCTGAGAGCTCATTCTGTTGAGCAGAAGCTCCTGCTGACTGCAACTACCTGGGGCTGATTGCAGCTGATTGATTGCAGGAAGTGGGGCTGATTGCAGGGCGTGGCCTGGGAGCTCATTCTGTTCCTGACTCCCAGCTGAGCAGGAGCACAACAGGAGAGAGGCTCCAGCTGTTTTTGGGACTGTTTTTGGGACTGTGAAAAGGCAAGCAGGCTCCCAGAGAGCGAGCGAACAGAGCGAGCGAACAGGGAGAGCAAACAGGAGTTTGGCAGCGGAGTAGTACAACAACAAGTGCTGCAAGGGAAAGGCGTGGCCTGAGAGCTCATTCTGTTGAGCAGAAGCTCCTGCTGACTGCAACTACCTGGGGCTGATTGCAGCTGATTGATTGCAGGAAGTGGGGCTGATTGCAGGGCGTGGCCTGGGAGCTCATTCTGTTCCTGACTCCCAGCTGAGCAGGAGCACAACAGGAGAGAGGCTCCAGCTGTTTTTGGGACTGTTTTTGGGACTGTGAAAAGGCAAGCAGGCTCCCAGAGAGCGAGCGAACAGAGCGAGCGAACAGGGAGAGCAAACAGGAGTTTGGCAGCGGAGTAGTACAACAACAAGTGCTGCAAGGGAAAGGCGTGGCCTGAGAGCTCATTCTGTTGAGCAGAAGCTCCTGCTGACTGCAACTACCTGGGGCTGATTGCAGCTGATTGATTGCAGGAAGTGGGGCTGATTGCAGGGCGTGGCCTGGGAGCTCATTCTGTTCCTGACTCCCAGCTGAGCAGGAGCACAACAGGAGAGAGGCTCCAGCTGTTTTTGGGACTGTTTTTGGGACTGTGAAAAGGCAAGCAGGCTCCCAGAGAGCGAGCGAACAGAGCGAGCGAACAGGGAGAGCAAACAGGAGTTTGGCAGCGGAGTAGTACAACAACAAGTGCTGCAAGGGAAAGGCGTGGCCTGAGAGCTCATTCTGTTGAGCAGAAGCTCCTGCTGACTGCAACTACCTGGGGCTGATTGCAGCTGATTGATTGCAGGAAGTGGGGCTGATTGCAGGGCGTGGCCTGGGAGCTCATTCTGTTCCTGACTCCCAGCTGAGCAGGAGCACAACAGGAGAGAGGCTCCAGCTGTTTTTGGGACTGTTTTTGGGACTGTGAAAGGCAAGCAGGCTCCCAGAGAGCGAGCGAACAGAGCGAGCGAACAGGGAGAGCAAACAGGAGTTTGGCAGCGGAGTAGTACAACAACAAGTGCTGCAAGGGAAAGGCGTGGCCTGAGAGCTCATTCTGTTGAGCAGAAGCTCCTGCTGACTGCAACTACCTGGGGCTGATTGCAGCTGATTGATTGCAGGAAGTGGGGCTGATTGCAGGGCGTGGCCTGGGAGCTCATTCTGTTCCTGACTCCCAGCTGAGCAGGAGCACAACAGGAGAGAGGCTCCAGCTGTTTTTGGGACTGTTTTTGGGACTGTGAAAAGGCAAGCAGGCTCCCAGAGAGCGAGCGAACAGAGCGAGCGAACAGGGAGAGCAAACAGGAGTTTGGCAGCGGAGTAGTACAACAACAAGTGCTGCAAGGGAAAGGCGTGGCCTGAGAGCTCATTCTGTTGAGCAGAAGCTCCTGCTGACTGCAACTACCTGGGGCTGATTGCAGCTGATTGATTGCAGGAAGTGGGGCTGATTGCAGGGCGTGGCCTGGGAGCTCATTCTGTTCCTGACTCCCAGCTGAGCAGGAGCACAACAGGAGAGAGGCTCCAGCTGTTTTTGGGACTGTTTTTGGGACTGTGAAAAGGCAAGCAGGCTCCCAGAGAGCGAGCGAACAGAGCGAGCGAACAGGGAGAGCAAACAGGAGTTTGGCAGCGGAGTAGTACAACAACAAGTGCTGCAAGGGAAAGGCGTGGCCTGAGAGCTCATTCTGTTGAGCAGAAGCTCCTGCTGACTGCAACTACCTGGGGCTGATTGCAGCTGATTGATTGCAGGAAGTGGGGCTGATTGCAGGGCGTGGCCTGGGAGCTCATTCTGTTCCTGACTCCCAGCTGAGCAGGAGCACAACAGGAGAGAGGCTCCAGCTGTTTTTGGGACTGTTTTTGGGACTGTGAAAAGGCAAGCAGGCTCCCAGAGAGCGAGCGAACAGAGCGAGCGAACAGGGAGAGCAAACAGGAGTTTGGCAGCGGAGTAGTACAACAACAAGTGCTGCAAGGGAAAGGCGTGGCCTGAGAGCTCATTCTGTTGAGCAGAAGCTCCTGCTGACTGCAACTACCTGGGGCTGATTGCAGCTGATTGATTGCAGGAAGTGGGGCTGATTGCAGGGCGTGGCCTGGGAGCTCATTCTGTTCCTGACTCCCAGCTGAGCAGGAGCACAACAGGAGAGAGGCTCCAGCTGTTTTTGGGACTGTTTTTGGGACTGTGAAAAGGCAAGCAGGCTCCCAGAGAGCGAGCGAACAGAGCGAGCGAACAGGGAGAGCAAACAGGAGTTTGGCAGCGGAGTAGTACAACAACAAGTGCTGCAAGGGAAAGGCGTGGCCTGAGAGCTCATTCTGTTGAGCAGAAGCTCCTGCTGACTGCAACTACCTGGGGCTGATTGCAGCTGATTGATTGCAGGAAGTGGGGCTGATTGCAGGGCGTGGCCTGGGAGCTCATTCTGTTCCTGACTCCCAGCTGAGCAGGAGCACAACAGGAGAGAGGCTCCAGCTGTTTTTGGGACTGTTTTTGGGACTGTGAAAAGGCAAGCAGGCTCCCAGAGAGCGAGCGAACAGAGCGAGCGAACAGGGAGAGCAAACAGGAGTTTGGCAGCGGAGTAGTACAACAACAAGTGCTGCAAGGGAAAGGCGTGGCCTGAGAGCTCATTCTGTTGAGCAGAAGCTCCTGCTGACTGCAACTACCTGGGGCTGATTGCAGCTGATTGATTGCAGGAAGTGGGGCTGATTGCAGGGCGTGGCCTGGGAGCTCATTCTGTTCCTGACTCCCAGCTGAGCAGGAGCACAACAGGAGAGAGGCTCCAGCTGTTTTTGGGACTGTTTTTGGGACTGTGAAAAGGCAAGCAGGCTCCCAGAGAGCGAGCGAACAGAGCGAGCGAACAGGGAGAGCAAACAGGAGTTTGGCAGCGGAGTAGTACAACAACAAGTGCTGCAAGGGAAAGGCGTGGCCTGAGAGCTCATTCTGTTGAGCAGAAGCTCCTGCTGACTGCAACTACCTGGGGCTGATTGCAGCTGATTGATTGCAGGAAGTGGGGCTGATTGCAGGGCGTGGCCTGGGAGCTCATTCTGTTCCTGACTCCCAGCTGAGCAGGAGCACAACAGGAGAGAGGCTCCAGCTGTTTTTGGGACTGTTTTTGGGACTGTGAAAAGGCAAGCAGGCTCCCAGAGAGCGAGCGAACAGAGCGAGCGAACAGGGAGAGCAAACAGGAGTTTGGCAGCGGAGTAGTACAACAACAAGTGCTGCAAGGGAAAGGCGTGGCCTGAGAGCTCATTCTGTTGAGCAGAAGCTCCTGCTGACTGCAACTACCTGGGGCTGATTGCAGCTGATTGATTGCAGGAAGTGGGGCTGATTGCAGGGCGTGGCCTGGGAGCTCATTCTGTTCCTGACTCCCAGCTGAGCAGGAGCACAACAGGAGAGAGGCTCCAGCTGTTTTTGGGACTGTTTTTGGGACTGTGAAAAGGCAAGCAGGCTCCCAGAGAGCGAGCGAACAGAGCGAGCGAACAGGGAGAGCAAACAGGAGTTTGGCAGCGGAGTAGTACAACAACAAGTGCTGCAAGGGAAAGGCGTGGCCTGAGAGCTCATTCTGTTGAGCAGAAGCTCCTGCTGACTGCAACTACCTGGGGCTGATTGCAGCTGATTGATTGCAGGAAGTGGGGCTGATTGCAGGGCGTGGCCTGGGAGCTCATTCTGTTCCTGACTCCCAGCTGAGCAGGAGCACAACAGGAGAGAGGCTCCAGCTGTTTTTGGGACTGTTTTTGGGACTGTGAAAAGGCAAGCAGGCTCCCAGAGAGCGAGCGAACAGAGCGAGCGAACAGGGAGAGCAAACAGGAGTTTGGCAGCGGAGTAGTACAACAACAAGTGCTGCAAGGGAAAGGCG
Organism: Shinisaurus crocodilurus; assembly: GCA_021292165.1. Lineage (NCBI taxonomy): Eukaryota > Metazoa > Chordata > Lepidosauria > Squamata > Shinisauridae > Shinisaurus > Shinisaurus crocodilurus. The sequence continues at coordinate 243,562,063 of CM037877.1, forward strand.
TGGCCTGAGAGCTCATTCTGTTGAGCAGAAGCTCCTGCTGACTGCAACTACCTGGGGCTGATTGCAGCTGATTGATTGCAGGAAGTGGGGCTGATTGCAGGGCGTGGCCTGGGAGCTCATTCTGTTCCTGACTCCCAGCTGAGCAGGAGCACAACAGGAGAGAGGCTCCAGCTGTTTTTGGGACTGTTTTTGGGACTGTGAAAAGGCAAGCAGGCTCCCAGAGAGCGAGCGAACAGAGCGAGCGAACAGGGAGAGCAAACAGGAGTTTGGCAGCGGAGTAGTACAACAACAAGTGCTGCAAGGGAAAGGCGTGGCCTGAGAGCTCATTCTGTTGAGCAGAAGCTCCTGCTGACTGCAACTACCTGGGGCTGATTGCAGCTGATTGATTGCAGGAAGTGGGGCTGATTGCAGGGCGTGGCCTGGGAGCTCATTCTGTTCCTGACTCCCAGCTGAGCAGGAGCACAACAGGAGAGAGGCTCCAGCTGTTTTTGGGACTGTTTTTGGGACTGTGAAAAGGCAAGCAGGCTCCCAGAGAGCGAGCGAACAGAGCGAGCGAACAGGGAGAGCAAACAGGAGTTTGGCAGCGGAGTAGTACAACAACAAGTGCTGCAAGGGAAAGGCGTGGCCTGAGAGCTCATTCTGTTGAGCAGAAGCTCCTGCTGACTGCAACTACCTGGGGCTGATTGCAGCTGATTGATTGCAGGAAGTGGGGCTGATTGCAGGGCGTGGCCTGGGAGCTCATTCTGTTCCTGACTCCCAGCTGAGCAGGAGCACAACAGGAGAGAGGCTCCAGCTGTTTTTGGGACTGTTTTTGGGACTGTGAAAAGGCAAGCAGGCTCCCAGAGAGCGAGCGAACAGAGCGAGCGAACAGGGAGAGCAAACAGGAGTTTGGCAGCGGAGTTCGGCGGGGGAGGTCAAGGGGGAGGTCCCTAAAATAAATAAATAAATAAAAAAATAAAAAAATAAAAAAAATAAAAATAAAAATAAAAACATATATATATATATATATATATATATATATTCTAGGAAGACAGAAACAGAGCACTATGGAAGGAAAGGACTCAGCAGTGGTGGTGACCTGCAAGGGGTGTGCAATGTTTGTTTTCCTGCCGGAGATCAACATGGCCTACACATGCAACAAGTGCAAGCTGGTCACGCTGTTGGAAGAAAAGGTCAGAGGACTGGAGCAGCAAGTGTCAACCCTCAGGAGCATAAGAGAAAGCGAGGAGTTCTTAGACAGAACGGTGGATCTACAGCACCAAAGCACAGTACAGGAGCCAGAAGGGCAACGGCAGGATGAGGCGGAGTCGGAGACTGCAGAGGCAAGGGAAAAGAACGCAGGGGGAACTCCCTGGAAAAGGGTGACTGTTAGGAGCAGAAGATCTACAAGACACTCTGCGCCTGTGGAAGCAGTGGAGCTATGGAACCGCTTCCATGTACTTGAGGACGAGAGCAGAGGACAGCCTGCAGAGGACGGATTACCGGGCACCCAACGTGACAGCGAGCAAGAGGCTGAGGGTCAGTCAAGTGGAGGCAATCAAACCAAGGCCTACAGCAAGAGGAAGAGAAGAGTACTCGTAGTGGGAGACTCCCTCCTGCGGGGGATCGAAGCCAAAGTATGTCGCGAAGACCCATGGACTCGCCAGGTGTGCTGTCTCCCTGGGGCACGGATTAAGGATGTGACAGAGCGGCTGCCGAGGCTCATGCAGCCCACCGACACATACCCCTTTCTTCTCTTCCACGTGGGTACAAATGATACTGCCAAGCGGAGTTACAAAGAAATCACGGCAGACTTTGAAGAGCTGGGAAGGGAACTCAAGAACTTCGGGGCCCAGATAGTTTTCTCATCCATCCTTCCAGTACTTGGAAGAGGCATAGAAAGGGAAAGAAAAATACTCCGAGTGAATGACTGGCTACGAAGGTGGAGCCGACGTGAGGGATTTGGATTCTGGGACCACGGGCTACGCTTCCTGGAAGATGGACTGCTGGCAAAGGATGGGTTGCACCTCACAAGGACTGGGAAGAATGTGTTTGGCCACAGCATGAGGAACTTAATCAGGAGGGCTTTAAACTGAATCCAACAGGGGAGGGAGACATAAACTCGGGGGTACCAATGGAAGAAGGCCTCTATGCCACAATGGAGAGAACAGCTCCAGCGGTGCCCATTGATAGTCTACCACAAAATGTAGGGGGAAAGTCGGACTATAAAGCACATAGTCTTCAATGTCTCTATACTAATGCCCGGAGTATGGGCAATAAACAAGACGAACTTGAACTCTTGATACATGAGGGCAAGTACGACTTGATAGGGATAACTGAAACCTGGTGGGATGACTCCCATGACTGGAATACAGCAATTGAAGGGTATAACTTGTTCAAAAGGAACAGAAGCAACAGAAAGGGAGGTGGAGTTGCACTGTATGTTAAAAATACGTATCTCTGCACAGAGATACAGGAAGAGGAGCTTGGCAGCCCCATTGAGAGCATCTGGGTTAAAATAAAGGGGGCAAAGAATAAAACGAACATGGCGGTTGGAGTCTACTACCGACCACCCAATCAAGGAAGACGAGGATGGAACTTTTGAAAAGCAAATTGCCATTGTTTCAAGGAGGCACGATGTGGTAGTAATGGGGGACTTCAATTTCCCTGATATCTGTTGGGAGACTTATTCAGCCAAACATGGCCCCTCCAAGAAATTCCTGAGCTGTGCTGCTGATAACTTCCTCCTACAGAAAGTGGAGGAAGGAACTAGAGGATCGGCTATCCTTGACCTGATTCTAACCAACAGAGACGAGTTAGTGGATAAAGTGGCAGCTTCGGGAACTCTGGGGGAAAGTGACCATGTTATACTTGAGTTCTTGATTCTAACAGAAGCAAAAGCTGAGTGTAGCCAAACACGTACCCTGGATTTTAGGAAAGCCAATTTTAACAAACTCAGAACAATGATTAGTAAGATCCCATGGCATGTGACTCTCACGAGAAAGGGAGCCCAGGAGGGGTGGGAGTTTTTAAAAAAGGAAATTTTAAAGGCACAATTGCAAACAATTCCCACAAGGAAAAAAGGCAGAGGGCAACAGAAGAAGCCAATGTGGCTTCACAATAAACTCAAAGATGACCTGAAAACAAAAAGGACACGTATAGGAAGTGGAAGGAAGGACAGGCTACAAGGGAAGAGTACAGGCAGGTAGCACAGAACTGCAGGAATAGTGTCAGGAAGGCTAAAGCTGAGAATGAGCTAAGGTTAGCGAGGAATGCTAAAAGCAACAAAAAAGCTTTCTTCAGATACATGCACAGTAAAAGACAGAAGAAAGAACTGGTGGTTCAACTACGCAATGAGGATGGCAAATTGATAACAGAAGACAAAGAAAAGGCAGAAGTGTTCAATTCCTACTTCGGCTCGGTCTTCTCCCAAAAGAGGGTCTATGACCCCCCTGGCAAACCTGAAGTGCAGACTGAAGGGGCAGAATTGCAGCTTGAGATTGATAGGCAAATGGTCAAGGAGCACCTGATTACTCTGAACGAGTTTAAATCTCCAGGGCCTGATGAGCTGCATCCTAGAGTAATAAAGGAACTGGCAGAAGAACTCTCAGAACCACTGTCTCTAATCTTTGAGAAATCATGGAGGACAGGTGAAGTGCCAGACGACTGGAGGAGGGCAAATGTTGTTCCCATCTTCAAAAAGGGCAAGAAGGAGGAACCTGGGAACTATAGGCCAGTCAGTCTGACATCAATCCCCGGGAAGATTTTTGAGCAGATTATAAAGAAGTCAGTCTGCAAGCACCTTGAAAACAATGCAGTGATTACTAGAAGCCAGCATGGATTTGTCAAGAACAAATCCTGTCAGACTAATCTGATCTCATTTTTTGATCGGGTAACCTCCCTTGTGGACTGTGGGAATGCTGTGGACATTATATACCTGGACTTCAGCAAAGCTTTCGACAAAGTGCCTCATGATATCCTGATTAGTAAGCTAGCTAAGAGTGGGCTAGATGGAACAACTATCAGGTGGATCCACAATTGGCTAAAGAATCGGACTCAAAGAGTGCTTATCAATGGTTCCTTCTCAAACTGGGGAGAGGTAACGAGCGGGGTACCACAGGGCTCGGTCCTGGGCCCGGTGCTCTTCAACATTTTTATTAATGACTTGGATGAGGAGGTACAGGGAATGCTTATCAAATTTGCAGATGACACAAAGTTGGGTGGAACAGCTAATACTCTGGAAGACAGAAACAAAATCCAAAGTGACCTCGATAGGCTGGAGCGCTGGGCCGAAAACAACAGAATGAAATTTAATAGGGATAAATGCCAAGTGCTGCACCTAGGGAGAGGAAACCAAATGCAGAGTTACAGAATGGGGGACACTTGGCTCAACAATACTACAAGTGAGAAGGATCTTGGAATTGTGGTAGATCACAAACTGAATATGAGCCAGCAATGCGATGTGGCTGCAAAGAAGGCAAATGCAATTTTGGGCTGTATTAATAGAAGTATAGCTTCCAAATCGCGGGAAGTGATAATTCCCCTTTACTCGGCACTGGTTAGGCCTCATCTTGAGTACTGCGTCCAGTTCTGGGCACCTCACTTTAAGAAGGACATAGACAAACTGGAGAGGGTTCAGAGGAGGGCAACAAGGATGATAAAGGGACTGGAAACAAGGCCCTATGAGGAGAGACTGAAAGAACTGGGCATGTTTAGCCTTCAGAAGAGGAGACTGAGGGGAGATATGATCGCACTCTTCCAGTATTTGAAGGGATGTCACACAGAGGAGGGCAAAGATCTCTTCTCGGTCATCCCAGTTTGCAGGACACGGAATAATGGGCTCAAGTTACAGGAACCTAGATTCCACCTAAACATCAGGAAAAATTTCCTGACTGTCAGAGCAATAAGACAATGGAATCAACTACCTAGGGAGGTTGTGGGCTCTCCCACTCTGGAGGCATTCAAGGTGCAGCTGGACAGACATCTGTCAGAGATGCTTTGACCTAGATTCCTGCATTGAGCAGGGGGTTGGACTCGATGGCCTTGTAGGCCCCTTCCAACTCTACTTTTCTATGATTCTATGATTCTATGATTCCTTCCTTCCTTCCTTCCTTCCTTTGCAATATGCACTTAATGACAGATCATCCCAAACTATTTTTGTTAGCAATGTAAAACAGCATAACAGGATTACATTTCCTGGTTGGGATCATGAGAGTTTACTTTCCATGTAAGAACCACAAATGAGGGTGCAATCCGTTAGGAAGCACTCCACCCCAAGTCCCACTGAAATGAATGGGAGTAGCTCAAGAAAATGGTAATCCTCTTATGCATCTCCCATTCACTTCAACTGATCTTTTGCAAGAACATTTCTTGATAGTTCCTGCCCATTCTTACCAGGTTCTCTAAGGATTGGAACATTCTGGGTGCAGAATGTATAGGACTAGATCAGACTAGCCGCACTCTGGTGCCCTCCAGATGTTTTGGACCATAACTGTCAGGATTCCTGATTATTGCCCATGGTGGCTGGGGCCTCCAATAACAATGCAAAAAAGGGGGAGAACAGGTTCTCAGGATGCAAATTCTTTATTATTTGTATTCAGGTGGAGGAGCCCCACGCATTTCGGCCTATGGTTTTTTAAAGGCCTTCCTCATATGGGGTGGTGTGCTTTTGGTAGGAAGCGGCTCTATAGAAAAGGGAGCATGCATGGGGGATCTGATACATGTGTTTGCATGTAACATATTTAGGTCCAGAGTTTCAAGTAGTTTATTAGTAGGTGTCTCCTCCTCATTATTGAAGATTGGGATTGCTTCAAATATAAATGGGGGAACCTGTGGCTCCCCAAATGTTGTTGGACTCCAAATCCCATCAGCCTCAGCCAGTATGGCCAGTGGTCAGGAATAATGGTAGGGTGGCCACTTACACATCATTGAAAAGGAGGGTATGCATCACCAAAAGAAGAGGACCCAAAAGGACACCAATCTGCATAACATTTGCATTTGCCAATTCATATGTATAGATGCAAATTTAGAAGTAATAATGATGGGCAGTATCCAGCACGACACTACCGCTAACGTAAACGACACTGCACTAGCAAAAATTACCTCAAGCACAGTGCGAATAGTGTGTGCTGAAGCAAAGCGTTTCCATTGGCATTGCACTAGAGATCATTTACGCTAGCACAGTGTCATTTACATTAGCGGTAGCATCACATTGGATATTGCCCTATATTTTAAATACAATGCATCTCACCATATAGAGGATGGGCAACTTCAAGGCCCCTGCTGCTCTCCCTCCTTATGGGTCTTAATCTCTTTAAACCAGACTTGAACTGAACATGCCTTTCAAGCAGAGGACACCTTCAAATAGAGGACTGTCCTCTGTAAATTAAGACACCTGGCCACCCTAGGTGAGTGTTATAGTCTGAAGACATCTGGAGGGCCATAGGTTCCCCAGCCCTGCGTTTTGCCTTAATGTTGTCTGCTATATTCCATGAGCCCTACACTGGAATGACCAGCAGAGCAATCCTATGGCCCTCTAATTAATAATAATAATAATAATAATAATAATAATAATAATAATTATTATTATTATCTTACCCACCTCTCCACTTGGATCGAGGCGGGGAACAACAATAAATATAAAATACATAAACTGGTTAAAACATAGTAAATATTATTAAAACATTCTTAAAAACTTTTTAAAATATCCTAAAATTCCTAAGATTCCAGTGGGTAAGCCTGCCGGAAGAGATCAGTCTTCATGGCCTTTTTAAAAGCCAAAAGACTATTCAGTTGATGAGTCTCCTCCGGCAGGCTATTCCACAGTCTAGACTGCGTCTAGAGCAGTGTTCTCCAACCTTGGGTCCCCAGATGTTTTTGGCCTACAACTCCCAGCATGCCCCAGCCAGCATAGCTGGCTGGGGCATGCTGGGAGTTGTAGGCCAAAAACATCTGGGGACCCAAGGTTGGAGAACACTGCACTATGGTGAGATTTATTGTATCTTTACTTAAATTATAGTAATTATTTCTTAATTTCTATCTATACCAAATGCAAATATTATGCACACGGAAATATTATGCTGGGAGTTGTAGGCCAAAAACATCTGGGGACCCAAGGTTGGAGAACACTGCTCTAGAGGGCCATAGGATTTTTCAGAGTCCCAGCAGTGACGTCGGCGCGCCCTCCCCCACGGAGTGGGGATGTGCTCGGAGTGCCCTCCCCCTCCTTGTGGCCAGTGCGGAAAGAAGCACACTGGCTGCTTCTCTGAGGTCGCAAAAGGAGGGGAGGGGACGAGAACAGTGCCACCAAGATACGAGGTATCCTGGTGGCCCCCCAGCCTCCTTCCCTCCCGCTCCAAAGTGCCGCAGTTAGACAGCTGACATCAGCTGTCTAGCTGCTTTGCAGCAGGGTGGGAAGAGCACAGAGGTGAAGGCCGCCTCCATGCTCCTCCGGCCCTGCATACGATACCCGTTTGATTGATAAATCGCCTTGGGATGGTATATAAATGATTTGATTGGTAAATCACCTTGAGATGGTATATAAATACTTTAAATAAATGAATTCGTGGGCAGCGCAGTCCTATGGCAGCTAGACAGCATCTTGACAGCCATAGGATTTTTTTGGATTCCCAGCTATGAGGTCCGAAAATGGCTCTGACCCTGTAGCTGGAGATCTGCGCTCGGATCCCCCTCGTAGCCAGCACAGAAAGAACTGCATTGGCTGCATCTCCGAGGTCATAAGAGTGACCTCGGAAAAGGGCTTCGGGGGCATTCCAGGGGACAGGGAGGAGAGGAGACCACAGCCGCCAAGAAATGACATATCCTGGCAATGGCTCAGCCTCCTTCCTTCCTGCTCTAAAGCGCTGCAGTTAGACACCAGAAATCAGCCATCTAAGTACTTTGCAGAGCAAGAGGAGCATGGAGGCAACCTTTGCCTCAGTGTTTCTCCCGCCCTGCATAGGATGCCCATAATCCTCCAGGCTTGGAGGGTTATGGGTATCCCCATAGGATTGCACCTTACATACACAGATCTACATCTGAGTCACTACATAGCTGAGATTCTAACGGCCTAATTTAGACCTAAAAATGGCTATTGTTAAATAATTGGGAGCTGGAGACTGTGAAGGAGGGCTGCTTACGCCCGTCCTACAAGGTAGGCCACAGTACCAGTTTACCCCTGGACTGCCACCCGCCTCCCTGGTTCCCTTACACCAATTTGGTGTAGCAGCCCAGCCTTACAGACCAAGAAAGGAACACACATCAATTTTAAGATGGAGACTTTATTAAAACAAAATTAAGAATTAAGCACTGTAGGGTCTCCAATGGTCCAATACATATAAATAATCCCTTATAAGAAAGGGCTAAAAAGAAGGTAGGGAAAAGGGGGTGAGGTAGGTTGATGTGAGGAAAAGGGAATGGGAATAAAAAGGGACTCTAAAAGGATATCTAAAACAAACCCCAAAAGTCTGCAAAGAACTGCTTGAGCAAAACCAGGCCTAGCTTCCCCAGCTATCCTGCAAATCCGGCATACCTGCCCAAGATGGAACTTACACAGCGTCCAGGCCCGAAGGAAGAACCCCATGCTTTCTTCACCCAACTCCTTTATCCAAAGCCAGGGTCCTTTTTCCCGCCCAGCCTCCACCAATCCCGTCTTCCTGCCTTCTGAAGGAGCCCCCCCCCCCAGCCCTTTCTCAGCTGCATGATTTCATCCCAATTAACGTCTGGCCTTGCTACCCAGCTCTGCAGATAACTTGCTATCTCCCAGGTGCCACTAACTATCTCACGCTACCCAAGGACTCCCAACGCATTCCAAAGAAGAGCAAGAGAACAAGGGTGAAAGAATTCAAAATCAATCAGAGGAGGGGGAAGGGGGAACTTAGCTTAACCTCCAACATGTCTCATCTTCACAGAGACCCTTGCTGATCTGCTGGAGATCAACAAGAGATCTATCAGTAGATCCCAATCTACCTTCTGTCCAACTCTAGTTTAAATACAGTCATGCCTTGGATTGAGAGCATAATTCGTTCCGGAAACGTGCTTATAATCCAAAACACTCTTATATCAAAACGAAATCCCCCCAAAAAAATTTGTACAGAGATTTTTAGTTTAAGCTGTACTACAGTACTTGTATTGCAAGACGTCACTTGCATATCAAGTAAAAAAAAAAGTAAATAAATATTTAAAAATTTGCTTGTCTTGCAAAACGATCTCAAACCAAGTTACTTGCAATTCAAGGTATTACTGTAATTACAAGGTACTTATGCTAGCACCCTTTCCCCAGTGGTGTATTGAAGCCTGGGCTCACAGGCATACAGCACTGGCACTTTTATTTTTATAAGCAAGGACACGGATGTCATCTGTCACTCCCAACCCCCATAGAGTTCCCTGTTCCCTCTGAGCTTAATCGTAATCCTCACAGTAGCTGGGGGAAATGAATTTCCCCAGCAAGAATATATTGTTCCTTGTTGAAATGGAAAGTATTTTGGGGTGGCGTGGTCCTGAATGGACAATTGAGACCCATTCAATTTACAAAAGACCTGCTTCTGGTGGGAATGAAAAGTGCTGGAACTGGTTTGTTGATCCGGGTTAACGCAGCAGCCTGCATTTTCGGACTCTTCTTGGGGGTGTGGCTATGGAGACTGTCATGATGAATGCCTGTACTTCAAAATGTACCACCACACCACTTCAAAAATAAGCAAAATGACCAGACACCACTGTTCTTTTTCTGTAAAACTCAAAGTGGTGAACTAATACAATAATGATAAAATGCTAAAGGTCCTTTTTTTTTTTTTTTTTTTTTTTTTTTTGCAGAAGGAGAAAGAAAAAGAGTGAAGAGGAGATTTGTGAGAGCAAGGGGAAAACACCATGCTGACAAATGCAGAGGGGGAAAAGACTGTGTATTGTGGGTAAATCCTTCTTTTCCTCTGATAACATACATTACCAACCTAATCTCAACTTGGCAACCCATCTCCCTAGGGTAGGCTGCAATGGAGAAGAAAGGCTGCAATCACACATTCGGGGCTTGTCTGGAGCCCTTGAAATATTGAGTGATGAGATACTTTGTCACCTTACCACAGAAGAATTAATTGAGGGGGTGGACATTTGGGGGCATGCATGTTATATAGCGTTGTTGGTTGTCTGGTCCCCCATAAAAAAAGCTGTCGGGAGCAAGAACCATCAGGCTGTATATAAGCTATTTAGAACACAGGACCTGCTCTAATGGGTCTGACAGATGATCCAGGTGAGACTGTAAGAAATGCCTTGCTGGATCAGACTAGACCAGCATCTGAAGTTGCCAACAAGTTGCCTCTAGGAAGCCTCCAAGCAGGGCATGAAGGAAAGGCCCTTTCCCAGTGTTGCTCTCCCGAAGCCGATACTGAGGGCATACTGCCTCTGTAATCTGTCAGTTGCATGTAGAAGCCTTCCCCAACTTGGTGTCCTCCCGATGTGTTGGATTGCAACTCTCGGTGGCCATCACTCCATCTTGCCCATTAATGAATCTTGCACTGTAAGGAGAAGTACTTCCCTTTTTCTGCCCAGAATCTTCTGCCAAACCATTTTCATTGGATGACCTGGACTTGTGGTAGCACCCCTGTAAATCTGTATAATCTTGTTCAAAAATATATAGCCTGCTCATTGGTTCCCAACTTTTAACACACAGTTTACTTTCTTTTACTAAAAGAAAACAAAAACAACATGTGCTCCATCCGATATTTGCAGCCTGGTCATATCAGCATATCAGAGATAAGGTAGGTGAGATCACTGATCTTGATTCCAGCTGCATGTTAGACAAGTTCCTTGGTCACGGGATAAGCTGAAGTTGATATCAGGAAGGTTGGTTCATCTCCTTCTTCCTGTTAACATCGAGAACAGGGACGGGTGACCTCTTTCAGCCAGAGGGCTGAATTCAGTTTTGGAGAAGTTCTCAGGAGCCACATTCAGTGATGGGCAGAGCCAAAGGCAAAAGGGGTGGGGGCAAAATACAAAAAAAATTATACCAGCATATTTTAGTGTAAAGTTCTTATTGCAGGCAACTAGGCCTTAGGAGAGGCATTTCAACCTTTTAGAATGAGGGAGGGGGTGCCAAAAGCTGGGGAAACACCAAATGATTGGTGGTTTGAGGAAAGGGGGTGGGGCTAGGGGAGGGGCATGGCTACCTGGAAAACCCCAGAGGGGCAGATTGGGACCAAAGGAGGGCCAGATTTGGCCCCCAGGTCTGAGGTTCCCTGCACCTGATCAAGGAGTACTCATTATGTGACATAACTTCATGTCCTGTGCTCCATATCATTGGCCGACAGGGAAATTCACATCATCAAGTTGTTGTGTCCAATGGTAAATATTTGTAGGCCTTATGGCATGAGGGAGAAAACAAGCCATGGGGTCAGCATATTCATTGGTGGACATAGTAGCCCTCTTCAGGAATCATGGTCTACAAACATGATTTCCACCACATGGAGTGCGAGAGACGGGGCTCACTGCTTGGCCCCACCCTCTCTATTGTGTCCCTGATGGTCCACTCCAGCCCAACCACCTTCCATGAAGGTCTGAAACAGTGGCAGGGCCCCCTCTCCCCTGACACAATTATAATCACATGAGGGCTTGAATGCCCAAATAGGACTGATTGTAATCTGGTTCTCAGCTGCAGTCATTGACTGCAACGTACAGATATATATATATATATATATATATATATATATACTGTGATGCCTTTGGCATAACTCCATAGTCCCAAGAGCCCACTGTACCTACTCCTTTATACATGTAACAGGAATACATGCATATTCTTTCCCTGTTTATCTCTTTCTTAAGGTCTCTGCTGTGTCCCCTGGGTGAAATCTTACAGTGTAAGCTCCTCAGGGCAGAGACCTGTCCTCCTATACTTCGGAAAGCAACATCCCTATTGATGATGGCCATTTATATAAACAAGTAAATAATAACAATAATAGTCATGTGACTGGCCCTTGGTCTCTTATTCTCTATGATCATGATTGATGAAAAGAATGCTTCTAGTACTTGGTCTTCAGCCCTGGTGATTTCACTGCTGATCACCGCTTTCTCCGTCCAAGTATATGTGTTCAAGCAGAGGCGGGCAGACTTCAGGCCTGTGGGATCAACTTTGTTTCTTAGTAGAACCGTGATGTCTTGTTTAAAACAGTGGTGCGGGGTTTGGAGGGTGGGAGCAGACATTAACTTAGAATGGAGCTGGCGGCGCCAATGTTGGCGGGGCGGTGAATCCTCCCTGGGTTTCAGTCTGAACTTGAAAGGGGCCATCCATGGTGCTGAACCTGTTTTGGGGATGGGGTTTGGGAGCATGGAAAGTTTAGTCAAAAGTTCAGACTAAAACCCAGAGTGGATACACCGCCCCACTGACATTGGAGCTGCCTGCTTGCTTAGAATGAAGGAATATGTGCCTCTGAGCACAAGCTCAGCCCAGGAAATTGTTTTTCGGCCAAGCTCATGGTCCTTTCACACACAAAATCCACTCCTGGTTCCCCCACCCCAACAACTACCCACCACCAGCAACCACAGACTAGAACCTAACGGACATAGGGACCAGACCTTTTGGCCAGCCCAGATGCTAGACCTGTCCACATGTTTACTCTGTTAACACTGTTATAACAACTACTGATGTTACCCAGAACCACTGCTGGCTCCAGGTTTTTGAGGGCCCTTGGGCAAGACATCTTCAATAGGCCCCCTCCCTCAGTGAGTCTACCTTCTCACTGCCTTTCTCACCAGCTGCTGTTGCTCCTTATCCCTTTTCTCATCATTGCTACCACTTGTTTGCTTGACAGGCAGAGAGCAAGTGGGCAAGCAGGCCGTGGCATCTACTGCTCCTCCTCCTTCTCACTACCACTTTTGTCTGACCCAGAGTGAGAGGCAGGTGAACATGCAGGTTGCAATGGTGAAGAGGAGGAGCAACTCCAGGGGGTTCTTGTTAGAGGGCCCCTGCTGGGGGGCGGGCCCTCGGCAGGTGCCCGATCATGCACACCCTTAATGCCAGCCCTGTCAAAAACACCCAACTTCTTCCACTGTGATATATGCCACCATCTGTGAGCAATGCCCTTTGGCATTGAACAAGGGACAACCAGGCCAGTTTCTACGCAGAAGAATAAATGGACACAAATCTGACATCGGAAATGGCCATATTAAAAAAATTCAATGAGGGAACATTTTTCAACTGCCCAGGGAACTCTGTGAGTGACCTTAAAGTGGTCATTCTTGAAGAAAGGAATGCCAAAGGGAGACTATAACTTGAAACTACTGAATTGCAATTTGTGTTCTTTGTTTGGGGGGGCCTCCCCTAAGCCCTTTTGTTGTTTTGTCTTGTTAAATGACTGGGAGTCAGAAAACCCTAACTGGTCTGTTGCAAAGCACCAAGAGTTCTACCAGTAGATCCTAATATTCATCTTTCCCATCCCTGTGTTATAGGATAGCCTGAGAATTCAGTTGCTGTTTCATGGTCTTCAACATTCCTGAAATGGCGAAAGACGTTCTCCAAAGGCATTACCAGCCTTTTGCCTTCTACCCCGCTCACGTTCCTGCCACAAGGCAGAACCGTTATGGATAAACCCCCAGCTTTCTACGATCTAATGGGATTTGCAAAGAACTCAAAGATCCTTTTGAGATGAAAGGCTGCTATCAAAATATAAGCCATAATTATTACTATTACTAAAATAGGACAGCCTTCCCCTCCCAGTTTCCCCCCTTGGCTATAGCGTAACTCAGTGGTAGGGAGAAACTCTGAAACCAAAGCAAGCCAGATTGTTGCCTCATAAAAAAAGCGACACCTGCCCTATTATCCCTTCAATAATAAGTACATAAAACAAATTTGACTGTAATAATAAACCATAATGGTGAGATGTTTATGGGTAATTTTTCAATGCGGCATGCAAGGATTAAACCATGCGATCCCCGTTGGCATTTCCCAGAGCCTTACAGTTAAATCCTACTTTTTCTTTTTGCACACCACTGGAAATTGATCAGTAGGCTATGTACGTGTGTCTGGCGGGCTGTGCTAAATATTGTAACGTATTAGTTAAAAGTGCCAGCTCTACCACCCCTTATATCACAGCCTCTGAAGCACTCTTGTGGAGGCAGAAAAGGGCAATGCATTTCAAATAATTTAGACAAGGAAAGAGAAGTAATTCTGGAGACATGGAATTGTTCTGTTGTTAGTTTAAGCCCCACCCACCCCCACAAAAAAAGCAACGCTTTAGGAGTCCCCTTTTCATATTTGGCCAAGCAGCTATTATGAAACTTGGTGGCTAATTACATGGACACAATGTAGATTAGACAGGATTTCGAAGTGCAATTAATGTATGATTGCATGCCAGCAAAGCAATGAATGCCAGCACACAGTTTAGATGTGCAACCGCACATTAAGTCATTCAAACATTGATTTAAGGATGCGGGGTGCAACGCCTGCCCCACTGAAATCTAACAGGGTTTTGCCACTGACTCTAAGAGGAGCCGCGTTGAAGCTGTGGGCTGCTTCTGGATGAATGCACGAAGGCCATAAGAGAAAGGTTCCTTGATCAGGCCTTCAGTATTGGCCTCTTGGGGAAAGGAAGATTGCCCCCCTCCCATCCCTTAAAAATTCTGTTATTTCTACCTACCCAACCCCTAGGATGCATAATTTATCTTCCTCTCATGTGTGCTGCTGCTGCTGTGTTAGACCTGGGTAACTTCAGCCCACCTCATGATCAGGTTGGCTGTATCTAACCCAAGGACATGCAATCAATACTAAAGGGGAGGTAGCGATGGGAGAGAATTTAGTTTGGTCCGTATTTTAAGGGAACCGACCTAATTCGCACCTCTTGAAGTAATATGCCGACTGGAACATAGCCATCTTTTGGATCGTGCACTTCTCTGAATGTCATGGTGCAGTTCTTGGCTCAAAAGGTGTATACAAAAATGCATATGTTAGGGAATGTTGCAGAGGAGCTGTTAGGTGGTGGCCCACTAGGGCTGCAGCCCCGAAACATTCATCCAGAGCCCCGAACCTCTTGAAAGGCCATCTGCCCCACCACCCTGCTGTCCAATGGCACTTGCAGAAATCAAGGTACAGGGGCCCCTGATGATCTCTGCTGCATCTGACCCCCCTGGACTAGCTGGATTTTTGCCCACATGTGCTTCACCTCCTGCTGCCCCCTACCACTGAATCTTTCTGGCTGATGTTTTTTTCTGAAATCAAATGCCCTCCTCTCCCCTGTCCATGTATCCATATATTTTTACAAATAGGGGTGACCCTAGGAGACAAGGTCCTTGAAAGACACACACACACACACACACACACACTTTAGAGCATATGTAAATTCGTATGTGCAAATTTGTGCTCCCCCCCCCCTGGGCCTGAGTCCTGTATTTTTTCAGTACCTAGCACCACTCCTGGAATGTTGCATACAAGACATTGCATATTTTAAGGGACATCGCATACAAAATTTGTATGTTAGGAATGCAGATATTCATTTTTTTTTAATATTTATGCACTGATGTGGAAATTGGACAGAATGGACTCATTGTTGAATACATGGACCAGATGTAGACTGATTTGTCCATCCCTAGGGAAAGGCATGGGTGATCTTAATTCGGATGAGATGGAAATACTATTGGATGGGGGACCGGGATAGCTGTACAGCTGGTTTTGGAGGGGATTGCACTCCCCCTGAAGACACAGGTTCACAGCTCGGGACTGCTCCTTGATCTGGCACTGCTTTTAGATGCTCAGATGGCAGCAGGAACTAGGAATGCATTTTACCAGCTTTGGTTGGCACGCCAGCTGTGCCCTTTCCTGGAGAAGTCAGACTTGATCACAGTCATTCATATCATGCTTGAGTAACTTCCCCTGTTAGACTACCTTCCACAATCTGGTGCCTTCCAGATGTTTTGGATTTCAGCTTCCATCAGCTTCTGCCAGCATGGCCAGTGGTCAGAAATGTTGGGAGTTGGAGTCCAAAACATCTGGAGGGCACCAGGTTGGGAAAAGCTGGACTACTGTAATGTAGGCCTCCTGTGAGGCTTTAGCGAAGCACTTCGCAGATAAAATCGATCGGATTAGGAGTGGGATATCGTACGTCGTGGACACAGGGAGTGAGTGGGAGGAGGCCAATGGCAGACCGGTTTTGTGGGATCGGTTTCGGCTTCTTCCTTCTGATGAAGTGGACAAGGTGCTTTCATCTGTGAGGCCGACCACCTGCTTGTTTGACCCTTGCCCATCCTGGCTCATCATGAGCTGCAGGGAGAGACTGGGTGAGGGGATCAAGGCAGTGGTGAATGCCTCCCTCGAGGAGGGAGTGATGCCATCAGCCCTCAAGGAGGCAGTAATAAGACCGCTTCTAAAGAAGCCCTCCTTGGATCCCCAGGATTTAAACAACTTTCGCCCAGTCTCCAATTTACCATTTCTGGGCAAGGTGATCGAGCGGGTGGTGGGTGCTCAGTTGAAGGCACACTTGGATGAAGCCGATTATTTGGATCCGTGCCAGTCGGGCTTCAGGTCTGGACATGGGACGGAGACGGCCTTGGTCGCCTTGGTGGATGATATGAGGAGGGCTTTGGATAGGGGCGAATGCTCCTTTCTAGTCCTCCTCGATCTCTCAGCGGCTTTTGATACCGTTGACCACGGTATCCTCCTGGACCGTCTGGAGGGGTTGGGCTTGGGAAGCACTGTATTGCAGTGGTTCCGGTCCTTCCTCTCTGGAAGGTATCAGAGGGTAGTTCTCGGGGAGGAGGCTTCGGACCCTCGGCTGCTCACTTGTGGAGTGCCGCAGGGTTCCATCCTCTCCCCGATGTTATTCAACATCTACCTCAAGCCGCTGGGAGCTATCATCAGGAGGTTTGGGGTGCAGTGTCATCAGTATGCGGATGACACGCAGCTCTACCTCTGTTTTAAGTCCTCACCGAGGTTGGCCGTTGAGACCCTGTCCAAGTGCCTGGAGTCAGTGGCTGGCTGGATGGGAAGGAACATGCTGAAACTGAACCCCGACAAGACCGAGGTACTTCTGGTGGGGGACAAGGGAAGGTTAGGGGATGTTGACCTGGTGCTGAATGGGGTACATCTACCCCTGAAGGACCAGGTCCGCAGCTTGGGGGTCATTCTAGACTCCCAGCTGTCCATGGAGGCTCAGGTGGCAGCTGTGAGCCGGGCGGCGCTGTATCAACTCCATCTGATACGGCAGCTGCGCCCCTACCTTCCTAATCACCTGCTCCCATCAGTGGTTCATGCCTTGGTCTCCTCTCGCCTAGACTACTGTAATGCGCTCTACGTGGGGTTACCCTTGAAGACGGTCCGGAAGCTTCAGCTGGTACAGAACGCGGCGGCTCGCCTGATTAAGGGCAGCCGCCGGCGTGATCACATCACGCCAGTGCTTAATGAGTTGCACTGGCTACCAGTTGCTTGCCGAGCCGAATTCAAGGTGTTGGTTTTGACCTTTAAAACCCTACACGGCTCCGGCCCAGCTTATCTCAAGGAGCGCCTCCAGCAACATCAAGTAGGCCGCTCAACAAGGTCTGCCACGGACGGCCTTTTCCTTATCCCATCAGCCAGAGCAGCCAGGCTGGTGGGGACTAGGAAGAGGGCCTTCTCTGTGGCGGCCCCCACATTATGGAACTCCCTCCCTAGTGACCTTCGCCATGCCCCCTCTGTGATGAGCTTCCGCCGTACATTAAAAACATGGCTGTTCAGGCGGGAATATGGGGTGGGTTAGGTTTTTAATGAGAATTTTTTATATTGTTTTAATTATTATGTTTTATTGTGTTTTATTGTATTTTAATTGTACATCGCCCAGGGTGGCCGGGTGACCGGCCAGATGGGCGATTGATAAATATAATAAATAAATAAATAAAAATAAAATGTAACACATTCTATATGGGGCTGCCCTTAGACAGCAGCAAACAAATTTAACTGGTGCACATGCTCCCACCAGATTACTGGTTTAGTTTGGTAAATCAGAGCATATTAGTCCAGTGGCAGAGGTGTAGTGGAACCATGGCTCACTGGGACACAGCACCAACACCTTTTTTTTTTATTAGCAGGGATGTTGATCTCATCTACCACCCCCACACCCCCTTGCCCACCTGTTCTCTCTGAGCTTAGCTTCAATCCTCACCATAGCTGGAGGAGAGGGGTTGTAATGCAAAGTATTCTGGGGTTGCTTGTCTTGAATGGGCAACTAAGATCCATTAGCTTTACAAAAGACTGCTCCTGGAAGAGATGAAAGCTGGTTTATTCATATGGAACAACACCACTGTCTGAATTAAGAACATAAGAAGAGTCATGCTGGATCAGACCAAGGGTCCATCTAGTCCAGCATTCTGTTCATACAGTGGCCCACAGGATCCCACAAGCAGGACATGAGTGCAACAACACCCTCTCTCCCATGTTCCCCAGCTACTGGTGTACATAGGCATACTGTTTTTGGACTCTCCTTGGCGGGATACACCATTTTTGGACTCTCCTTGGAGGCATGGCTATGGAGGTTGTCATGATGAGCAAAAATTTATGACTACACCACTGTCCAGTACTATTTAATCTCCACTTGTTGCCTATTCATTTCCGGACTGAATTTAAAGTGCTGGTTCTTTCCTTTAAAGCCTGAAAGTGCTTGGGACCTGTGAACTCATAGCCCTCCATACATATGTGACCCTCCATGCCCTTCAGGTGAGATCTGAGGTCATCCTTCTTCATGTTTTCTCACTGATTGAATTCATCAGGTATCCACGAGATGCAGAGCTTTCTCAGTGGTGGCACCAATTTTATGGAATGCCCTCCTCAGAAAGCCCTGCCCAACATCAGCACTGAGAGCTTTTAAATGCTTAGCAAAGCCCCAACTTTTCTGAAAATCCTTGGAAATTGGCTGACTGTTTTATTTGGTTGCTTCCCTTGCTGCTGTAATGGGGCTGTGCCCCTTTATCAAGTTATTTACTGCTACCATTTCTATTTCAGAGGAGCTTTGCCTCTTGATTTGATTGTTTATCTTAGTCTGTTGTGGCTTGTTTTCTGTCTTATTCAAATTTATATTCTGCCTTTCCGCACAAAGGTGGCCAAGATAGCTAACAAGAAGCAAGATAAAGAGCAACATACAACATTCTATAAAACATATAACATTATATAAAAACAAGCAGGTTTGGTCCGGTAGTTGATGTTTAATAGTTTATTTCCAATTAATTAATCAATCAATCAATCAATCAATCAATCAATCAACGAACTGTACTTTTAAACAGCCCAATAACTGAAGTTCTCTGGGCAGTCTACAACACTTAAAAAAAAAAATACAGTACAAACATTAAAACAAAAAAATAAAAACAGCACAGAATAAAACCAAGATAAAACCAGCAGCAAAGAATAAAACCATTACGGGTGCAATCCTATGGCTGCTAGATGCCATCCGGCCAGCCAAAGGAAAAGCAAGTGTAAACTAATGCATGTTGGGGCAAAAAATCCCAAGTTCAAGTATCAGCTGATGGGATCCGAGCTAGCGGTGACTGACCAAGAAAGAGATCTTGGGGTTGTGGTGGACATTAGATGAAAATGTCAACCCAGTGTGCAGCTGCTGTGAAAAAGGCAACTCCATATTAGGCATAATTAGGAAAGGAATTGAAAATAAAACTGCCAAGATCATACTTCCCTTACACAAATCTATGGTGCGACCACACTTAGAATACTGTGTTCAGTTCTGGTCACTGCACCAAAAAAAGGATATTGTAGAGTTGGAAAAAGTGCAGAAAAGGGCAACTCAGATGATCAAGGGGCTGGAGCAATTCTCCTATGAGGAAAGTTTACAACAGCTAGGATTGTTTAGCTTACAAAAAGGGTGAATAAGAGGAGATATGAGAGAGGTATACAAAATTGTGCATGGTGTGGAGAAAGTGGATAGGGAGACATTTTTCTCCCTCTCTTATAATATTAGAAACCACTGTCATTCCATGAAGCTGATTGGTGGGAGATTCAGGACAGATAAAAGGAAGGACTTCTTCACATCGCGCAGATTTAAACTACGGTACAGAATTCACTTCCACAAGATGTAGCGATGGCCACCAATTTGGATAGCTTAAAAGGGGATTGGATAAATTTCTGCAGGAGAAGACTATCAATGGCTACTAGTCCTGATTGGCTATATGCTCCCTCCAGTATCAGAGGCAGTATGCCTATGTACTCCAGTTGTTGGGGAACTTGGGTGGGAGGGTGCTGTTGCACTCCTGTACTGCTTGTGGGGTTTCCCGTGGGCAGCTGGTCGGCCACTGTGTGAACAGAATGTTGGACTAGATGGACCCTTGGTTAAATCTCATCCAGCATGGCTCTTCTTATGTTCTTAAGATCTCTGAAAGAAAAATAACAGTATATTTCACACTAAAACTGCCATCCTAAGTATTTTTTTTTCTGAAACAAGTCCTATATTGATTAATTTATGTAATATTTAAATTTGAATTTAAGTAACAGTCAGGAAAAAGGCTTTCAAACAAGGTAGAGTCACTACCCAAACATTCCCTTGATAGACAAATTAGACAGACAGTACACTTTCTTTAGAAAACAGCTACTTTTGGACCAGTGCAGGCAGAATCAGGAATATAGACTCTGAGTGTAAGGAAAGTAAGAGACACCTGCACCTTGTACACCTAAGAAACCCCAATGCATGTTTTTGTGTATCTAATAGCCATCTCTGGCTGCTTAGATTGTCACTCACTGAGAGGGAATGGAGGATATATAGCTCTAAAGAAGTTGAATACGCAGTTCTTATGCACTTCTGCAAAATTTTTGACAACAGTTTCAAGGATGAGGGCTTTTGATGGTTTCTTTTCAATTGCCAGTATAGCAATGTTATTTAGGTGTTCATTGTGCATACTGCTCCTCAAATAGTTCTTAATTTGCTGCAGACACAAAAATGTTTGTTTGCATCCAGCACTTGATGGAGGTATTGTGATGGCACACAGTCTGTGGAGTTCATTGAAAGACAGTTTCAGTTCTTCAAGAAGAGGAAGCATTTAGTCCATTGTGTCGATTCTTATTTGTCTTCCTCTTCATACCTCTCTAGAACTTTTGGAAAAAAACTGAGTTCTGTTTCAGGTCCATCCATGTCACTGTTATAATATCTTGCAAATGGTCTGAGTTTTTCTGGAACAAGAAAATAATAGCACATGGGACTGAAAGTACTAAGCACATTCAAAACATTCCAATTGTCTATAAATCTTCTCTTAAGTTCAGAAATAGTGCGATCAACAATAGGAAGGAACACCTTAATTCTAAAATCATGGTCAGTTTTGGGATACTTTCTGCTTTGTTGAATTCATTAACATAGCTCTGAAATTGTTTGGGGATATAGCGTATTCTCTTTTCTTTATTTGGCATTTTGACTGAATTTTCTTCTGCAAACATCTTTACATTCGCCATAGTTTTTACTGAATTTTTCCTCCTGATCCCCGAGATCTTGCAATTTATCAGTCAGAGAACTAACAAGGACACAAGCTTGAGCCACATCACAATCTGATTTTTGCAAATAATCTCATTACGTTTTTAGTTCAAGAAGCAATTCACCGAAAAGATTCAGGCAAAGCACAAAGCCAAAATCTACTTGGTTTAGAATGCCACAAGCCTCTACACTTCTTTCAGGATTTGATTCATTACTGATTATATTCAGAAGCAATAAAATTACAGGAAGTGTTGACTTAACAGCTAAACACGATGCAGTCTGACACACCCAGTGAGTGGTTGACAATCTTTTTAATTCAATAATTCTGTTCCCTGTTTGTCTTAACGATTCAATGAAAGCTGGATGCACATAAGAACAGGATACAAATACGTACAGTTGTTGAAGAAGACTAACGGAGCAGTCTTCTTCAGATCCCCAGCTCCGAGGTCAGACTCCGACCTCAGAGGTGGGGATTCCCTCTCGGAAGGGGATCCCCACGCCAGCTGCTTCTCCGTGGTTGCAGAGCGACCTGAGAGAAGGGGTTTCATGAGCGTTCTGGGGGCCGGGGAGGGGAGGAGACCAGCGCTGCCAAGATGCAACATATCCTGGTGGCGCCTCAGCATCCTTCCCTCCGAGGAGTCGCAGGTACACAGCGAAATCAAAACAAAATACACTCCCCCCCAGCAATGCAGCTGCCCAGGCCTCCTCAGTTACGACTCTCTGCTGCACATCAGATGCTTCCCCTTTCCCCTCCGTGGATGGCCTCTGGTCTGTTGGCATCTTGCCAGTAGCTGCAAAAGGCATAGCCTTTGTTGGCTCAAGAGCTGCAGCTGAACTGTAGAAGAGCTACAGAGACGATAATATAAGAATGCCCATATGTGAAAAGTGCCTTTGCTTCAAGTAAGGACAGGAGTCCAGCAATGGATGCGCGTGGGGGGGGGGAGTTCCTTGTTTGGGGGAGGGGCGCTTGCCTCCCCTTGCCTGGCACTGCCCCTGCTTTGCCCTATCAAGACCCAGTTTGCAAACCTATGCACACTTACCTGGGAGTAATCTTCATGGAACACAGTGAGAATGATGCCTGAATAAACATACAAGCCTGTGGCTTACGCTGGCTCAGCTTGTCTGAGTGTGGAAAGCTAAGCAGGGTCAAGCCTGGTTATTATTACTTGGATGGGAGACCCCTCCTCTAGTTTCCTGCATTGAGCAGGGGGTTGGATTTGATAGCCTTGTAGGCTCCTTCCAACTCTATAGGGGTGGGGGAGTCATAAAAACACGGCATAGGGGAGAAGAGTTAGCTCACCCGCTCCTCATGCAACATTTGTCCTGCTCTTGATTGGGGACCCCCAGAGCAGCTATTTCCAGTATTTAAACTAGACGCAGGAATTGCAATAAAAAAATAAACTAGTCTGACAGGGCAATCCTAAACATAGATTTCATAGCTGGTATTTGCCCTGGGAGACAAGCTTCCCTCCCAAGATGAATGGCAACTGTAGGAAGGGGAAGCTATTTTCATAAGGTGTGTGTGTGTGTTGTGGGGAAGGTTTAATCTCTCCCCAGGCACCATCGCACCAATCCTGATCAGATCCCGTGTCACCGCTATTTAAATTTGAATAACTAGACATCTTAATGACAATCACAAAACTAACCTCACGTCTAGTTTGAGAAATGTATGTACTTTCCTAGGGAGGGATCCCTGCCTGACATTTTCAGAACTATTGTCTTAAACCTGCGGGCTGCATGCACCTTGCCTGGCCTTTTGTGGGCTCCACTGCTGCCCTGCCGCTGCTGAATTTCCCACGGCTGCAGCAAAACCCCCAGCAATTTTTTTCCTGTAAAACAAGGGACACAGCAGGGAGCACATGCCTTGTTTTAAAGCAAACCAGGGCTCCCAGAAGTGCAATTTTGCTTTAAAACAAGGTGCATTCTACCACATGTCTTCTTCCACAGAAAAGTCATGGGCTTGTGTTTTCTTTTGTTGCAGCTGTGCCACCAAATTTCGCCGGCAAATTCGGTGGCTTGGTGGCAAGTGGGGTGGGGAGGGGTGCAGCCCCTGGTAAGTTCCAGGGGGCGGAATCGGCCCCTGGACCCTTAGGTGTTGCCCACCCCTGTCTTAAACATTCAAGCAGTAGAAATCAAGGACAGAAAGAAAGAAAAACTTCTTTAAAACACTATATGATTTTCCCTTTAGACCTTCTTCTCCCCCACCCCTGCCTCAAATTTGAAGTTGGCAACCATGTGTTAGGTAAATGTACAGTATTACTCTGCTCCAATCTGAACTCAATTTCCACGTAATGCTGTCTTCTACATGGATGAGTTCTTTTAATATTTGTTTTTAAACGTGAAGTGAACCCACTGCTAGCCCAGAAACCATTTGCTTCTCCTTCTCTCTGTGGAATCTTCTCCATCCAGCAGCACAAATCTAGTTTGTTCTCTGTGCACTCATGCATATTTCGGTTGCTTAAGGCAGAGGGCTTAAAAGTGCCATGTATGGTTGTACACTATATTGACATGCTTGGGCACAAGCATAGAGGGGGCATTCTTGCCACAGCCAATAGAGATCCTGTGAATGCACACATGTTCACTTTGTTCTCTTATGGGCAAGGAAGCACCCACTCATTTCAACAGAATCCATGCCCATAAGAGTCAATTTGCATGTACAAAAGCACGAGTACTTAGAACAGCTCCCTCGGTTGAATGAATCATAGAATCATAGAAAAGTAGAGTTGGAAGGGGCCTACAAGGCCATCGAGTCCAACCCCCTGCTCAATGCAGGAATCCAGGTCAAAGCATCTCTGACAGATGTCTGTCCAGCCGCACCTTGAATGCCTCCAGACTGGGAGAGCCCACCACCTCCCTAGGTAGTTGATTCCATTGTCTTATTGCTCTGACAGTCAGGAAATTTTTCCTGATGTTTAGGTGGAATCTAGGTTCCTGTAACTTGAGCCCATTATTCCGTGTCCTGCAAACTGGGATGAACGAGAAGAGATCTTTGCCCTCCTCTGTGTGACATCCCTTCAAATACTGGAAGAGTGCGATCATATCTCCCCTCAGTCTCCTCTTCTGAAGGCTAAACATGCCCAGTTCTTTCAGTCTCTCCTCATAGGGCCTTGTTTCCAGTCCCTTTATCATCCTTGTTGCCCTCCTCTGAACCCTCTCCAGTTTGTCTATGTCCTTCTTAAAGTGAGGTGCCCAGAACTGGACGCAGTACTCAAGATGAGGCCTAACCAGTGCCGAATAAAGGGGAATTATCACTTCCCGCGATTTGGAAGCTATACTTCTATTAATACAGCCCAAAATTGAATTTGCCTTCTTTGCAGCCACGTCGCATTGCTGGCTCATATTCAGTTTGTGATCTACCACAATTCCAAGATCCTTCTCACTTGTAGTATTGTTGAGCCAAGTGTCCCCCATTCTGTAACTCTGCATTTGGTTTCCTCTCCCTAGGTGCAGCACTTGGCATTTATCCCTGTTAAATTTCATTCTGTTGTTTTCGGCCCAGCGCTCCAGCCTATCGAGGTCACTTTGAATTTTGTTTCTGTCTTCCAGAGTATTAGCTGTTCCACCCAACTTTGTGTCATCTGCAAATTTGATAAGCATTCCCTGTACCTCCTCATCCAAGTCATTAATAAAAATGTTGAAGAGCACCGGGCCCAGGACCGAGCCCTGTGGTACCCCACTCGTTACCTCTCCCCAGTTTGAGAAGGAACCATTGATAAGCACTCTTTGAGTCCGATTCTTTAGCCAATTGTGGATCCACCTGATAGTTGTTCCATCTAGCCCACTCTTAGCTAGCTTACTAATCAGGATATCATGAGGCACTTTGTCGAAAGCTTTGCTGAAGTCCAGGTATATAATGTCCACAGCATTCCCACAGTCCACAAGGGAGGTTACCCGATCAAAAAATGAGATCAGATTAGTCTGACAGGATTTGTTCTTGACAAATCCATGCTGGCTTCTAGTAATCACTGCATTGTTTTCAAGGTGCTTGCAGATTGACTTCTTTATAATCTGCTCAAAAATCTTCCCGGGGATTGATGTCAGACTGACTGGCCTATAGTTCCCAGGTTCCTCCTTCTTGCCCTTTTTGAAGATGGGAACAACATTTGCCCTCCTCCAGTCGTCTGGCACTTCACCTGTCCTCCATGATTTCTCAAAGATAATAGACAGTGGTTCTGAGAGTTCTTCTGCCAGTTCCTTTATTACTCTAGGATGCAGCTTATCAGGCCCTGGAGATTTAAACTCGTTCAGAGTAATCAGGTGCTCCTTGACCATTTGCCTATCAATCTCAAGCTGCAATTCTGCCCCTTCAGTCTGCACTTCAGGTTTGCCAGGGGGGTCATAGACCCTCTTTTGGGAGAAGACCGAGCCGAAGTAGGAATTGAACACTTCTGCCTTTTCTTTGTCTTCTGTTATCAATTTGCCATCCTCATTGCGTAGTTGAACCACCAGTTCTTTCTTCTGTCTTTTACTGTGCATGTATCTGAAGAAAGCTTTTTTGTTGCTTTTAGCATTCCTCGCTAACCTTAGCTCATTCTCAGCTTTAGCCTTCCTGACACTATTCCTGCAGTTCTGTGCTACCTGCCTGTACTCTTCCCCTGTAGCCTGTCCTTCCTTCCACTTCCTATACGTGTCCTTTTTTGTTTTCAGGTCATCTTTGAGTTTATTGTGAAGCCACACTGGCTTCTTCTGTTGCCCTCTGCCTTTTTTCCTTGTGGGAATTGTTTGCAATTGTGCCTTTAAAATTTCCTTTTTTAAAAACTCCCACCCCTCCTGGGCTCCCTTTCTCGTGAGAGTCACTTGCCATGGGATCTTACTAATCATTGTTCTGAGTTTGTTAAAATTGGCTTTCCTAAAATCCAGGGTACGTGTTTGGCTACACTCAGCTTTTGCTTCTGTTAGAATCAAGAACTCAAGTATAACATGGTCACTTTCCCCCAGAGTTCCCGAAACTGCTACTTTATCCACTAACTCGTCTCTGTTGGTTAGAATCAGGTCAAGGATAGCCGATCCTCTAGTTCCTTCCTCCACTTTCTGTAGGAGGAAGTTATCAGCAGCACAGCTCAGGAATTTCTTGGAGGGGCCATGTTTGGCTGAATAAGTCTCCCAACAGATATCAGGGAAATTGAAGTCTCCCATTACTACCACATCGTGCCTCCTTGAAACACTGGCAATTTGCTTTTCAAAAGTTCCATCCTCGTCTTCTCCTTGATTGGGTGGTCGGTAGTAGACTCCAACCGCCATGTTCGCTTTATTCTTTGCCCTCTTTATTTTAACCCAGATGCTCTCAATGGGGCTGCCAAGCTCCTCTTCCTGTATCTCTGTGCAGAGATACGTATTTTTAACATACAGTGCAACTCCACCTCCCTTTCTGTTGCTTCTGTTCCTTTTGAACAAGTTATACCCTTCAATTGCTGTATTCCAGTCATGGGAGTCATCCCACCAGGTTTCAGTTATCCCTATCAAGTCGTACTTGCCCTCATGTATCAAGAGTTCAAGTTCGTCTTGTTTATTGCCCATACTCTGGGCATTAGTATAGAGACATTGAAGACTATGTGCTTTATAGTCCGACTTTCCCCCTACATTTTGTGGTAGACTATCAATGGGCACCGCTGGAGCTGTTCTCTCCATTGTGGCATAGAGGCCTTCTTCCATTGGTACCCCCGAGTTTATGTCTCCCTCCCCTGTTGGATTCAGTTTAAAGCCCTCCTGATTAAGTTCCTCATGCTGTGTCCAAACACATTCTTCCCAGTCCTTGTGAGGTGCAACCCATCCTTTGCCAGCAGTCCATCTTCCAGGAAGTTTAGCCCGTGGTCCCAGAATCCAAATCCCTCACGTCGGCTCCACCTTCGTAGCCAGTCATTCACTCGGAGTATTTTTCTTTCCCTTTCTATGCCTCTTCCAAGTACTGGAAGGATGGATGAGAAAACTATCTGGGCCCCGAAGTTCTTGAGTTCCCTTCCCAGCTCTTCAAAGTCTGCCGTGATTTCTTTGTAACTCCGCTTGGCAGTATCATTTGTACCCACATGGAAGAGAAGAAAGGGGTATGTGTCGGTGGGCTGCATGAGCCTCGGCAGCTGCTCTGTCACATCCTTAATCCGTGCCCCAGGGAGACAGCACACCTGGCGAGTCCATGGGTCTTCGCGACATACTTTGGCTTCGATCCCCCGCAGGAGGGAGTCTCCCACTACGAGTACTCTTCTCTTCCTCTTGCTGTAGGCCTTGGTTTGATTGCCTCCAATTGACTGACCCTCAGCCTCTTGCTCGCTGTCACGTTGGGTGCCCGGTAATCCGTCCTCTGCAGGCTGTCCTCTGCTCTCGTCCTCAAGTACATGGAAGCGGTTCCATAGTTCCACTGCTTCCACAGGCGCAGAGTGTCTTGTAGTTCTTCTGCTCCTAACAGTCACCCTTTTCCAGGGAGTTCCCCCTGCGTTATTTTCCCTTGCCTCTGCAGTCTCCGACTCCGCCTCATCCTGCAGTTGCCCTTCTGGCTCCTATACTGTGCTTTGGTGCTGTAGATCCACCGTTCTGTCTAAGAACTCCTCGCTTTCTCTTATGCTCCTGAGGGTTGACACTTGCTGCTCCAGTCCTCTGACCTTTTCTTCCAACAGCTATCAGCAAAGTGACTTCTGGATGGAGGAACTCAATAACAGTTCACTGGCTATTGGTGTCCAGCATTACATTCTAAAACTATGGGTAAAATATGCACACAGGGCACAACACAGCAAAGATACATTTGAAATCAATGTTAGTCACAGCTAAGTTCCATCCCAGAGGTTTCAGTGGGAAATAACCAGGACTAAGTGTTGCTGGATTGCATCATCTGTAGATCACCATGCCTGAAGGCACAGTTTGTCCATGCATTGCTTTGCATTGCATTCCTTTTGCTGGTATAAGGACTGGGCACTTACGGTATATACTGGCAGTCCCCGGGTTACGAACGAGATCCGTTCGTAAGTCTGTCTATAAGTTGAATGTGTACGTAAGTCAGAACAGAAGCCGCACAATGTTTTCAAAGTGTTGCAAAGTGTCGCAAAGTGTTGCAAAGTGTCGCAAAGTGTTGTAAAGTATAGTGTGTGCGTTCGTAAGTTCGAACCATTGTATTTAACTCAGATTTTTACATATATGGCGGTCCATTCTTAAGTATGAGTTGTCCATAAGTCGGGACGTTCGTGACCCGGGGCCTGCCTGTATTGTGATTGTCGTTCATCTTGTAAATGCAGAGAGCTGCCGTTGCCACAAGGGACATATGGAGCTCTGCAGCTCCTGCTGTCTTCAGTGGTGGGACGTGGGATTGTCCAGCTTGAACGCAGGGGGCTGCAATGTAGGTTCAAACATGTTTGCATTTTACAATGAATCTATGAATCTATGAATCTATGTTTGCTTTTTACAATGAACGACATGAAACAGGTCACTCTAACTCAGCCTTCCCCAACCTGGTGCCCTCCAAATGTTTTGGACTACATTTCCCAGCATTCCTGACCATTTGCCATGCTAGCTCGGGCTTCTGGGAGTTGAAGTCCAAAACATTCAGGCCTGTGGCTCACGCTGGCTCAGCTTGTCTGAGTGTGGAAAGCTAAGCAGGGTCAGGCCTGGTTATTACTTGGATGGGAGACCCCTCCTCTAGTTTCCTGCATTGAGCAGGGGGTTGGACTCGATAGCCTTGTAGGCTCCTTCCAGCTCTATGATCTATCAAAACTATGAAATCTACATCTGGATGGTTTGGGGTAGGCTGATCTAACTCACATGTGTGAGTTACACAATGCTTTTCTTTCATTTAGCTACAATTTAAAATGTTTTAATTACTTAAACTTTTTTTTTTTAAAGACTCTCTACTACACCCACACAGGAGAGGAAATAAAATTATGTTTAACCCTGATTGTTTGCCTTATGAGAACTGAATACCCCAAACTTTAGAATTCCAAATTCTCTCTCCCCCTGCTTTCTCACACACTGTGTACATCCCTGTTGATCATGATAAGTATGAAATTTATGCAAATGATTAGCATGAACATGCCATCTACAATATTTTAATGGAAATTTGCACATGTAGTCCTTGCAGAGCCAGTGTGGTGTAGCAGTTAGAGTGCTGGAGTGGGACTCGGGAGGTCCGGGTTCTAGTCCCCACTCAGCCATGAAGCTCACTGGGTGACTTTGGGCCAGTCGCTGACTTTTATTTATTTTATTTATTACATTTATACCCCGCCTTTTTTCCTGCAAGGAACCCAAGGCGGCTTACATAATCTTCCTCTTCCTCTCCATTTTATCCTCACAACAACCCTGTGAGGTAGGTTAGGCTGAGAGTCAGTGACTGGCCCAAAGTCACCCAGTGAGTTTCATGGTGGAACGGGAACTAGAACCCGGATCTCCCGAGTCCCAGTCCAACACTCTCACCACTACGCCACACTGGCTCTCAGCCTAACCTACCTCACAGGGTCGTTGTGAGGATAAAATGCTGAGTAGGATCCAGTAAGCTGCCTTGGATTCCTTGCAACAGGAAAAAAGGTGGGATATTAACGTAATAGTAAATACATAAATAAATAAATAAATAAGCATTCCTTTTATATTATGCGTAGGTGCAAATTAGGTATACACACACACATGTATGAAGGCTATAACTTCTGAAACTGCACATGCAAAATGCAGTATATTCATGCATGTGGCATGAAAGATCGGGCAGCTGCGATATTCAAAACAAACCACTCGTACCTGCATTTCCATTTTTCTTTGCGTGCATGAGCATTACAAAAATAATCAAACAGTACAAAAATGAGCAAAACCACGCATATCCCATGGTCACAAAATACAAAACCTAAATAAGCAATTAGTGTCCGTGGCCATGCAGTCAGTGGTCTTTTAATAAACCTTTTCCACATATATGTCTTTTCATGTTATGCATAGTGCTAAATACATTACTTGCGTAATCGAACACACATCCATCAAATAGGTTAACACGACTCTGCCCATAGGTGGGTTATTTGAAGGCACCTATTATATATGGATTTAACTCTCAACATTTACCTTCACACAGACTGGCAGAATGCACGCCCCCTTCCTCCCCCCCCCATATATAAAATGCACGTGAATGCATGTGTGTATCTGTATTCAGTCTGGGTTCCCCCCCCCCTCTTTAGGATGCTTCCTTCCCGCACAATGAGTTCTCGTGTTTCTCTTTGTATCGTTCCGGCTCTTAGTGCTAAAAGCCACATCCTGTTATGTTTGGTTGCTAGGTGGAGAAATGTTATCATGGGCTTCAGCAATAATTTATCCATAGAGCTAGAGGAACTGTCATGTACTTCTGACAGTGAGCTGCAGCACTTTATCAGCTTGCCTGTAAATCAACCGTGTGTGGGTGAAGATGCCAGCAATGTTTGATCTCTCTCAGACACTCTAATAATCTGCTTTTGTCTGATTGATTCCTTCATATCACCAGGCACATTGCAACTGGAGAGTGAAGTGCCCTCTGTTTATCTCTCTTGGTCATCTGCTGGAGGGCAGCAGGGCAGAAAATGCAGTTCCCTATGAGATGTAAGGAGGTGTCCCCCCTCCTTTTTTTTTTTGGAATAAGGGGCTCTACATCATATCCTGGAGCAGGTTTGGTCCAGTAAATCAATGATAGCAGAATTGAATGCGCCATAAATACCTCAAACCATATCTCTTACAAGAATGTAAGAGTAATTCATAGAAACAGGAAAGGTAACTTTGCTGGAAAGAATTACGGCCCTCTACAAGCCGGAGACATGCAGGTCTTTTATGGCCTGTGTTTGCAACTACCCTCTTGAACTCTGGCGAAGGAAAGCACTGCTCACTGGCATTTGGTTGGAGGCAGCTCAGAAATAATATTGAGCCGAGGAGGACGCTGTCGGAACTGATCACTGCATCTCAGTCCTACAACTAACTTTTTCTAAATTTCTGTCAATGGCTTTGACCCAGGGCAGAAGCGTATGTGCCATGTCATGCCATCCATGTGTCCTGTACTAATGGAGTGCAATGTGGCATATCATTCCATGCACTGGCTTACCACTAAAAGGAGAATATAGAATCATAGAATAGTAGAGTTGGAAGGGGCCTATAAGGCCATCGAGTCCAACCCCCTGCTCAATGTAGGAGAACAGGTGTGTGTGTGTGTAGCTTGGGAACTTAATTAAAAGCCTGCTTCCATCTAGTCTGGGCTTACATCTCTTCTTTGTACCAAGGCCTCAGTTAACGCTGTATTTTCTTCAAGCCATTGTTACATTCCCAAGCAAGGAGGAGAACCTCATGCCAGCAGTGAAAGGTGGGTGGGGGACAAATCAAGATTTCATTATCGCCTAAAGTGGAGCAAGAGCTCCCTGTTCAGTGACTTAAGATCAGAAGCTGTCTTGGATTGTCAGCCTACATAACAGCAGAGGTCACAAGACAGTATAGGTGCAATTGGCTAAATCCCATCAGGGGAAGGGCTGGCTTGTAGCATCCTGTTCCTTGCTCATATTAGGACAGCGTGGAGAGTTGAGTTTTTGCTCAAAGTGTTAATTAATTAATTAATTGATTGATTATATTGTTAATCTGCCCAGTAGCAAAAGGCTTCTCTGGACAGATTGCATAAAGCTAAAAGAATACAATGCAACACTAAAACTTGAATAATACAAAAACTGCGAAGGGCCGGCACAGGAAAAAGAATGTAAAAGATATAAAAAGAGCCATAAAATCTAAAGTCTAAAACCCCCTGGGAGAAAAGAAAGGCTTTTGTTTGGTGCTGAAAAGATAACAACATAAGCACTAGGGGAGGGAATTCCATAAACGGGGCATCACAAGGGAAAAGGCCCTCTCTCTTCTTGTAGCCACCCACCTAACTTCTTTCAGCAGCAGTACCTGGAGGAGGGCCTCCGAAAATGACCTTAGGCCTCCAAGCAGGTACATATGGGAGGAGATGCTGCAAGCTGTTTAGGGCTTTAAAGAGCAACACAGTCAGTGTGGTGTAGTGGTTAGAGTATTGGGCTGGGACTCGGGAGATCCGGGTTCTAGTCCTCACTCAGCCATGAAAGTCACTGGGTGACTTTGGGCCAGTCACTGACTCGCAGCCTAACCTACCTCACAGGGCTGTCGTGAGGATAAAATGGAGAGGAGGAGGAGGAGGAGGATTATGTAAGCCGCCTTGGGTTCCTCGCAGGAAAAATGGTGGGATATAAATTTAATAAATAAAAAAAATAAAACACCAAGATTTTGCATTGAACCTGGAAACAGACTGGAAACCAGTGCAGCTGATGCACTGGTGTCACATGGTAATAACAAGTAGGTTTGCCCTGATGCAATGGAAACCTTACTGACTACACATGTTTTATTTTATTTAAAATTATTTCTATAGCACGGTTCATAAAATATTTTTTATATTTATTTAAAATATTTTTTAATATTTTTATTTATATATTTGCAAAGCTCTGGTACTCACAGCACCTTATCGCAAATGCAAACAGGGACAGGAAAAGAATATCTTTAGAAGTACTAACCAAAATTCACAAGCTAGTGAGCAAGCTCTTGCTGGTAGAGGGTATTATTCATGTCCAATCTGAAATTTGTTACTACGTGGCCAGTGAGAGCCCCCAAAGCCTAGGAGGTCATGATAGGGCTTCCAGTGATCTGGGTATGGGTCTCCTGTTACATGGCTACTGTAGACTGTCTTCCTGACCATGGTGGGTATGACGCTGAAAAGTATTTCAGAAGATTCTACTTTCGGAACATTCTGAAGAACAGTTGTCTTCAGGACTATGAACTTCTCTACACGAGGCATTTATTGTGTGCTCGTGATTCTTCACTCACAGAAGTTTACGGGTGCTTTACACAACGTCGTCATCCTCCAGGGCCTTTCCTGTGTTTTCTAGCCATTTCCGCAACTTTTCTTAGAGCGAGGAAAGTCCGATATTATCTGGGGAGTCGGAATGACTCAGAAGCGGATGCTCGTGTATATTCACATTTCTGCTGTATACCACACCGCCACCTTGTGGCTGTGTAATGGAACATATAGGAACATATAGAAAGGCAGAGAAGAAGAAGTCTCAGTAAAGTGGCTGGTTAAACGCATCATGTAGAGAAGCCCTATGACTGCGATCTTAGGGCCAAACTAAAACGTTTCTTTAATTGCTTCCCCAATGCTCCTGCAAAGATGCACGGCCCCGATTCAGATCAGGACCATGGTGCTTCAGGAAAGGAGCACGTAAGTGTGCCCCCCCATTTTTGACTCTAAATTCCACCCCTCGCCCCATAGGGTGGGGTGGGGGGTTAAAAAAAAGGAAAAAACCCCTCTCTATTGGTATGATTTAAAGAATTTGTTTTTGGCTCTTATACACACTTACTTGGGAGGAAGTCCCATTGAAGTTAGTGAGACTTACTTCCGAGTAAGCATGCATAGGATTCCTCTGTAAGTCATCTTTATTCCTCTTTAAGAAGAATTTGTATTCCTACTGTCCTCTAACCTTCACTTCAGTGTTATTTCAATTACAATAGAAAAATAGGCTTTGGGATTAGGTTAAATAAACCCTTGGAGAAAACTTTCAAACTATAAACCAGCAGCTCAGTAGGGGAACAAGCTAAGCAAGGCTCTGGAATTATCTTCCTTGAAGATGTTCAGCAAATGGTGAAGCAGCATTTGTGAAGAATACTTCCTATATCCTTAGTCAGTTATTTATAATGTTAATTATTTATTTATTTATTTATTATATTTGTTAATTGCCCATCTGGCTGGTCACCCGGTCATAAATGGCAATTAATGTTCATTTAAAAAAACAACCATATTTACCAAAATGCTACTACTACTACCACCTACAAACCAAGCGCCTTCTGAAAGAAAAAAAAAAGGTTTGGTTACTACTAAGAGCTTTTCTACGGGAGGCATTTATTGTGCGCTTGTCATTCCTTACTCATGCTTGTTTATGGGTTCTTTAGACGACATCGTGACCCTCCAGTTTCACTTCTGTTTTTAAAGAGCACTTTTGGCAAGTTTTTTTTTAGAACAGGGAAAATGCGGTATTATTTGTCAAAGCAAAAGTAAATGCTTTTTCCACTTGTGCATTTGTGTTATTATACTATACCACAGTGCCACCTAGAGCTTATGTAGAGGAAAAGCAGGAAAGGAAACGTTCTTCACGTAGTGCTCAGGTCTCAATTCTGTGACAAAACTGAAAGTAGATACAGCAGCCCTGTGTACAAAAGCCCTAAGTTCTGAAAGGCCATTAGAGAGGGAGCAAGATGTGCCTCCCTCAGGAAGGTTTTCCAAAGCCTAGCCACAGCCATAGAAAAAGCCCTCTACCTGGTCCCAACCAAGTGCATTTCTGAGGATGCTGGGACACAACGAAGGCCTTTGAAGATGATCTCAGTTGGAGAGCAGGATTATATGGAAGAAGGCAGTGTATCAGATATCCCCATCTGAAAACATTCAGGGCTTTGAATTGTGCTTCAGTTCAGAAGCCAGTGCCACTGCCTTAGGAAGGGAAACACGGTTCAGTAGCACTCAAGGGTGTTAGGCAGGAGTCTGTCTCAGCACTATCCTGCTGATATTCTTTTGACTATGATGCCAGGGATTGAACCTGGGACCTTTCATATACAAAACACAAACTCTGCTACTGGACTCTGGACCTTTTCATGATCAGCATGGCTAGTCCAAAATATGGCTTAGTTGGATGGTCCAGTCCAGGTGGCTGGGGTATTATGGGAGTTGTAGTCTGGAGGGAACCCAGTTAGGGAAGCCTGTTCCAGTCCATCTATTAACCAAAGACAGCCCCTATTTCCTGGTCCTTGCTAAATCACAGTCCCTATTTTTGCCTTTCGGGGATGCCTTGTAAGGTTTTGTTAGTGCAAGTTGCTTTACTTGCCACTCTTCACCTCTTCCCCAAGATGTCCAGATGTTTGATCCCTGAGTGAGTGAGTGAGTGAGTAGATACATCTTGTCTATATTGTACATGTGGTGCAGTGGTTAGAGTGTTGGACTGGGACTCGGGAGATCTGGGTTCTAGTCCCTACTCAGCCATGAAGCTCATTGGGTGACTTTGGGCCAGTCACTGACTCTCAGCCTAACCTACCTCTCAGGGTTGTTGTGAGGATAAAATGGAGAGGAGGAGGATTATATAAGCTGCCTTCGGTTCCTTGCAAGAAGAAAAAAGGTGGGATATGCAATAGTAAATAATCTTTTTTAAAAAATAGGTAAATGCCCAGATATGAACACTAAGGCACCATGCAGTGCATAGCCTGCCATTCACAAATTGTGGCCGCTGAGCTATATTTTTAACTGTTAATATCCTATAGGACAGTATTCTCCAACCTTGGGTCCCCAGATGTTTTTGGCCTACAACTCCCAGCATGCCCCAGCCAGCTACGCTGGCTGGGGAATGCTGGGAGTTGTAGGCCAAAAACATCTGGGGACCCAAGGTTGGAGAACACTGCTTTAGAGACTGGGAACCACTTTAGAAAGGCTCAGGGCTTTTTTTCTGGTGGAACTCACCGGAACTGAGTTCCAGCACCTTTTCTTCTATTAATTGCATTACAATTTAATCGCCATCTACTCCCAAGGAAATGTAATCCAAGAGTTCCGGTACCCTTTTCTCCAGAAAAAAAGCACTGCAAAGGCTAATTTAAGTAAAGAGACAATAAATCTCACCATAGTGCAGTGTTCTTCAACCTTGGGTCCCCAGATGTTTTTGGCCTACAACTACGCTGGCTGGGGCATGCTGGGAGTTGTAGGCCAAAAACATCTAGGGACCCAGGGTTGGACAACACTGCTATAGGACAATTACCAGTATAGCCTTAACAACAAACACCTATGTTTGGCTTTTAAGTCAGTGGAGGGCAACCTATTATAAATGAGTGCAGCGCAGAGCAGGGGGTGTAGACCTTTCAGCAATGAGTAATGGCGGGTGGAAGACAGCTGTAGCAGCAAACGTGGAAGCATGTCTCCATTTTAATCTGTGAAATGTTGGACTGTCTGCATGGTTTCTTGCACACAGACTGTTTACCAGGAGGCCTAATCGCTTCTTCAAGAACGCTAGTGAATGGTCAAGATAGACATGAATTAGGCGAACAGTATGAGGAAGGACCATAGGCCAGTGTTAGGACATATGCCTTCCATTCAGAAAGTCCCAAGTTCCATCTCTGGCAAATCCTGTTAGCATGTGATGTGACAGACTCTCTGCCCGGTACCCTGGAGAGCCGCGGCCTGCTACCACTCAGAGTGGAGAATACTGAGCTAGAAGGACAAGACGTCTGACTTGGTTTAAGGCAGCTTCCCAAGGAAGAGAAAGTGTCAGGGAGGGACTGTATCCCTTACCAGTCAAGCAGTAAAATGAGTCCCCGGTTGGCCTATATTCTGCAGCCCCAAGGAACAAGCGAAACAAAGAGGGACTTGCATTGCCGGACTATGTCCATAAACACTTCAGTTTCATTGTATCACCCTACATCACTGAGGCATTTTTATCAAAACACATTCCCACTATTTATGGCTTTATAAATGTGGAACATGCTTTTATAACCCACATTTAGAGTCAAGTAGCTGACGCAACTGGTTCTCTCTCTCTCTCTCTCTCTCTCTCTCTCTCTCTCTCATCTTCTCCTGCCTCTTTGAAATATTATTTTGTTCCTATTTTTCAATCTCCCACTCCCTCCCTCCATCTCTTTTTTCTCTCTTTCTTTTTTCTTTCTTTTTTTCTTTCCTTGGGTGACCACAACTGTAGTTTCAGTAAATAAAGTTAGTGCTTGATAATCTGGAACGGCCAAGAGCTTAACTCTGCCCTTGGAGATCACTTACATCAAACCAGCGATCAAAAAGTGGTGCAGCTAGAATTTGTCATCAGGGATTTCCTACAGAAGAATTACAGTGGAGAAATGGCCTGATCGATACTATGGATTTTCACTGCAGGGGCTGATAGTCCAATTGCTGTGAAACACTCACACAGATAAAAGGGCACAGCTGCCACTTTGTTACAGACTGCTGACTCAGCGCAAAGCCTGTCAGGTATTTATAGGCCGAAGTGATACAGAATTATCACTTTGCAGTGCCCAGCTCTTGTTAGTTCTAAGATTGCCTCCCTTTATGGGATTGCTAAATGCAGGTGAATGGAAAAATGATGGCTAACAGCTGTCAAAATTCAACAGAATGAAGTACTTAAATCTTTTTTTTTTAATCTATTAAAAGGATAACAACCAAACATATATCAAAGTGCAGACATTGTAATGATATTGGGCCCAGTAAAATAGGAATTATAAACAAATACCTTCTGATCCAAGAAAGAGAGAGAGAGAGAGAGAGAAGCAAACGAATTGTATTACTATTATTATTACTACTAATCATAACCTGCCAAAGGGCTTAATTAATTTCTTCTTCACCAACATTTTTTTAAAAAACATAGGTGTTTTCTAGATGAGTTTTAAACAATTGGCCAGTGTTAACTGTATGTCATATCTGACAGAGAGCAATCTTATTTTTATGTTTCATCGGGACTGGAGATACACTGCCGCTACACCAGAGAAATGGCTGCCGAAGATCCAATGCGTGCTCAGCCCAAGAGGGGAGGGGGAAAACACACAAGTAGAAAATACAAAAATGGTGAACAAAGTGACAGACACACCCACAGAGTCCCCGGGAACACTGACAGTGCCCACCCAATAGCATCTGTGCTGACGATATGGCCCAGATGCCGCCCACACACGGAAGAAGCCAATGAATGCCTGAGAATGTCAAGAGGACACGCCCCCCCAGCACACACCCCTGCACCACCACACACACACACAACATGCAAGGTGATGCCACAATGTCCCTCCCAGTGATAGGGTGGCTGGGTGACCGGCCAGATGGGCGATTCATAAATGTAATAATAGTGCAGCCAGGGCTCATAGGGACACAGCTCCAGCACCTTTTTTTATTAGCAAGGATGCCGACGCCAGCCGCTTCGCCCATGCACACATTCCGTTTGCATGATTTGCAAACATAAACAAAATTCTCATATATCCCTAGGGTAGGAAGCATTAAGAGAATTGACAGCACACTCACCAGTCTACACTTCCCTGGATTCTTTGGGTGGATACACTGGCATAACGCCAACATAAGTTCTTCCCTTCTCATGATGGGATAGAAATACTTACTCCCCTCGTGACATCATCATGTGCATTTCCATGTCCCCATTCCACATCCCTAGCTGGTAGTGAGATGGGTGGAGAAATGCATGTGACATCATGACATGGGCAAAGTATTAGGGCTTTCATGCTGCTAAAAGAAGAAGTGCATTTGAGTTTTAGCCAATTAATAGATTAATCTCTTGATTAAATGTGCATATGGATTTTTAAAAAACACACACCACAATAGTTCTGAAATAGGCAGCATACTATCTTTGTTTTTAGAAGACACACACACACACACACACACACACACACACACACACGCATTCTAGCAGGCATCATATACAGGCCTGTGGCTCATGCTGGCTCAGCTTGTCTGAGTGTGGAAAGCTAAGCAGGGTCAGGCCTGGTTATTACTTGGATGGGAGACCCCTCCTCTAGTTTCCTGCATTGAGCAGGGGGTTGGACTCTATAGCCTTGTAGGCTCCTTCCAACTCTATGATCTATGAATCTATGAATCTCAGAAGAACTGCCATTTCCAGATTTCATAAGTACTTCTATTAAATTATCTATTAAGGGTGCAATCCCATGGGGATGTCCATAACCCTATGAACTTGAAAAATTATGGGCATCCTATGGAGGGCGGGAGGAGCATCAAGGCAAAGGTTTCCTCCATACTCTTCTCACTGATCCCGAAAATCGGTTCACCACCGTAGATACCTCCTATAAAGCTCAAAGAAAAAGATGCCATGGATAAGAAGCCCCACTGACACAGGAGTCACCAGCCTCCACCAGGTGAATGGAAGGGGAGCATGACAAGGTGAAGGTGAGGAGGTGAGTGGTGTGAAGCTGTGGCAGGAAGAAGGGGTGAAATGTGGTGGCAGCGCATGTTCTAAGAACATAAAAACATAAGAAGAGCCCTGCTTGGTCAGACCAAGGGTCCATCTAGTCCAGCATTCTGTTCACACAGTGGCCGACCAGCTGCTCACAGGATCCCACAAGCAGGACATGAGTGCAACAGCACCCTGCCACCCATGTTCCCCAGCAACTGGTGCACGTAGGCATACTGCATAGGTAGCATAGAGCCATCAGGACTAGTAGCCACTGATAGCCTCCTCCTCCATGAATGTGTCCAATCCCCTTTTAAAACTGTCCAAATTGGTGGCCTCAGGCAGTGAGAGATCTTGCACTGGGGCTGCTGAGAAGGCCCTAGCGGTGTAGGGGAGCCAGGGCTCAGTCACAGGGATGTAGCACTTGCACTTTCTGATTAGCAGGGATGGTGACATCATCTGCCACCCCCCTCAGGATTCCTTGTTCCCTTTGAGCTGAGCGGCAATCCTCACAGTAGCTGGTGGGAAAATGGATTTTCCCAGCCTCAATATCTTGTTCCCTGTTGTAAAACAAAGCATTACGGGGTGGCTTGGTCTTCAATGGGCAAGTAAGACCCATTCACTTTACAAAAGACCTGCTTCTGGTGGAGCTGAAAACTGCTGGAACTGGTTTGTTGAAATGGATCAACACGGCTGCCTGCATTTTTGGATTTTCCTTGGGGGCATGGCTACAGGGACTCTCATAATGAGCTCCTGCATTCAAAATTTACCATGACACCACCGAAAGATCCCATCTCTTGTGCCTACCAGTTTGATGGGCGTTAGTGGCACACCTGTGGGTAGGACCTCAGAGGCTAACCTAGTGTCTGGGCAGGCTCATTTGGGTGGTCCTTCAAATAACTGGTCCCAAGTTGTTCAAGGCTTTAAAAAGTAATGACCAGAGCTTTAAATTGGATCTGGAAGTATACTGGCAACCTGTGTAGCTGGCACAGAACCAGTGTTTATGTTCCAATCACCATCCCCCCCCCCTCCAGCAACTGGGCAGCTACATTTTGTACCAGATTAAACTTCCTAACCATCTTCGAAGGCAGCCCCATGTAGAGCACATTACAGTAGTCTAGTCTGGATGTAACCATACATGACTGCAGCAAGGTCTGCTTTCTCCAGATAGGGGAGCAGCTGGCTAGTCAGTTGAAGCTGATAAAAGCATTCTTGGTTAGTTACTGATGCCAACTTTCCCTCCCGTAGATAGATACAACTGAGACCAGGAGAACCCCCAATATATGCACTTAAAAAAAAAAAAATCTACTGCCAGATTAACTAGGGGCACCTGTTTAGGCATTAAAAAGTATTTTCAACTGAGTAATCTAACTGATTGATCAATTAAGTCTTGCAACTCTATAAGTATCCCTATAGTAAGGGAAAGAGGGGAGAACATTACTAGAGTATGCCATTTTTGACAGTATCCTCATGTTGATTGTTATGTGTACGTTTTATGTGTATTATTGTTTTAAAAAATTGAAACAATAATAAGAAATATACAAAATATTAATAAGAAGAAATATATAAAATAAATAATAACTCATCCTACTTATATGTAATTTGGAATACACAGATTCAAGCTAATAAAAATAACAAGCATGACAGAATGGTATTCTGGGATTTATCATTCCAAAATGTAACAAAGATACTCCTTTTCTCAATAGACCTATTCTCAAACATTCGATTCACTCTTTGTCTTATATAAGTCCTTTTCATCATAATAGCATTGTTCCATACCCTGAAAAACCAATCAGACAATGGAGGGGCAATACTCTTTTCCGGTGTGATGCCATGGACATTTTAGCAGCTGTCAACAAATTAATAACCATCTCTATGTCAAAGATTTCTACACAACTTTTAAAGAAGCCAAAAGCACCCTGAATGGATCCACTGGTATTTGATATCCTGTTAAAAGCTCAATAGTTTTTTTTGTCTCTGCTTTGTCAGTACAATCTGTGTTCATCCCGACCAGTGTGAATGGGAAAACCCTCTTTACTGGCCAATACAGAGTGCTGCAAGTGTGCTAACAGAGTTGGGCAGGCATAGGGAAGCCCAGTCAGTGTAGGCAATGGTTACCACCCTAGTTTTGCTCTCAGAAACTGGGCAGGGCTTGTTTGCTTATAAAGGCAGCCCTCCTTGATGTCTTGCACCATCCTGAAAAGTTTCCAGATTATAAGCTTTTCTTGCTAGAGCTTGTGAGGGGTACAGAATGGAACCCACACCTTGTGGCATTCGCCAGGGGAGAATGCTAATACTGGTAGAATCATAGCCGTTATCATTACAGCAATGTTGGATGAAAGTTTACTGTCACTAGCAATAAACTGAAGATAAAAGGAGAAGGGGATAAGAAAACAAAAGGGAAGCAAAGGCGGGTGGGGGGGGATGGGACCAAATTGAAAAGAAAAAGACCAAAAGAAAGAAAAAGATATACATAAACTACTTGTTTTTGTCTCTCTAGTTGCTATGATCTGCAGAAAGGAAATAGACTGTATAAAATCACATCTCGGGAGCACCAGCATAAATTCCCCCTTGCTTTGACAAGTACGTAATTTTGTGCAGTGATGCTCTTCACGTCTGGAGAGTTATGAGGCAATTTCATTCCCATCTGACAAATTTACAAAGAAACATTAGAGAGAAGGGATTAGAAAAGCGAGAAATCTTTATAGACTTTTTCCTCGGGCAGTATTTGCCTTCCATCTTTTGGCTCTTCCTGGAGGTACGTGTAACAAGCGACTCACTGTGGCTTGGATGGTGCAACAGCAAAACGTTAAGCAGATAAGCACAACAGGAAATGTGCTTTAAATCAACTAATTGTATTTACATTATTGGAGAAAGACAATCTAGCCTGGCTCAAGTTGTTATTGTACGTGTTTGGGATAATTTGACACAGGACACACACACACACACACACACACACACACACACTTCCTTGGAAAGAGTAAACTCTATAAATGACAACTGAACAGACAAAATCTGTATTTTAATATTCATTTCTGGCTTAACACCGGTGTATTTCCATTCACTATCATGACCTGACAATGATCTTTGCAAGTAGAATTCTCACCGGCTCCCCGATGTCCCTGTGGTACTAATCACTAATAGTAGGACCAAAAGTCTTCTACCTGTTGTTGTTGCATGGCAATAAGCAGTTCTGAGAAACACCAAGCAAGTACACAAAGCCAAGAGCAGGAGCATTTTATTTCTATTTATCTATGTATTTTATGAATTTATAAATTGCGCCTGCAGCCCCAAAATGATGCCAGGGCAGTGTACATAAAACATATCACACCATTCCATTACAGTTGCCAACTTTTCAACTCAAGATGGGGGTGGGGTGGGATGGGGCAGGGTGGTGGGACCTGGGATATGGCCCAGTAGATTGAGGCAGGCTAATAGCAAATGTTGACCCCACATTTGTGTTCTAGGGCAGTGTTCTCCAACCTGGGGTCCCCAGATGTTTTTGGCCTACAACTCCCAGCATGCTGGGAGTTGTAGGCCAAAAACATCTGGGGACCCCAGGTTGGAGAACAATGTTCTACTAGGGTGCTTCCAGTCGCGACTTTTATGGTGCTATCGCCCTGACTCATTCATGGAATTTTACTGTGTGTGTGTGTGTGTGTGTGTGTGTGTGTTTCCAGACACATTGCCTTCAACTTGTAACCCTCCCATGTTTTCCCACTGCTGCTTCCATTTTTCTCCTACCTCTTTTCTCTTCCATTTTCATAAGAAAGGAAAGACAGAATAGTGGCACAATGCATTCCTATTGGGAGTGCAAGGAGCCTTCCCCCTCGAAACATCCCTAGACTAGTGTGGAGCCATGTGGTAGTGAGAAGAATTCCCATAATTGCTGGTGCCATGCCACCATGTTGCTCTGTCATTCCCATACCACCTCCTTTTAGGGTGGCCACTTATGAATCTCCAAAAAATAGGAAATGTATCAAACCTCCCCCCCCCCAAATAGGACAAAAGGGGACATGGATTTGCATAAAATTTGATATGCTAATTTATATATGTAGACACACATTTAGAAATTATTACTATAATTTAAATATTTTTTTTCCTGGTAGATCCATTTGTCACAGTTTTAAAAATAAAAAATAGTACAGTAGTTTATTATTTAGTACATTTCTAATCTTACCTTTCTTCCATCATGAAACACAAGACAGCAGATAATTCCAGATAAAACCACACCATAATGGGGAAGGTGCCCAGGTGACCTTGATGCCTGCTCAGTCTGCTCTAATGGTAGGAGCAGAAATCAGTGGAGGCTGATGGCTCCAATGTGAGTGTGCCGGTATATCCACTCTGGGTTTTAGTCTGAACTTTAAAGGAACTACCCATGGTGCTGAACCCTAGCCACAAAATAGGCTCAGAACCATGGATAGCTCCTTAAAAGTTCATACTGAAACCCAGATGGGATACACAGCCCCACTGACTTTGGAGCCACCAGCCTACTCAGTAGAAATTACAATCCAGTGCTTACCACATAGAATTCTTGCTGCCACCAACACGTTCTACAACAATAAAGCAGTTTCTCCAGCCAGTCTATCATCACAGTTATTCATAAGGAACATTTCTCATCCAGGTACTAATCTCATCTGTTATCTTGGAGATAATTCCTGCTATTCAGCTCCAAAACCTGAACTATGCTCATCAACTTTTTGAACGTCT
Organism: Shinisaurus crocodilurus; assembly: GCA_021292165.1. Taxonomy (NCBI): domain Eukaryota; kingdom Metazoa; phylum Chordata; class Lepidosauria; order Squamata; family Shinisauridae; genus Shinisaurus; species Shinisaurus crocodilurus. The sequence continues at coordinate 243,606,062 of CM037877.1, forward strand.
ATGCTATGTAAAAGTGGCTATCGGCTTGAGGAATACATACTATTAAATCCCCCCCCCCCTTTTCCCCACCTGCAGCTTAATCTCATGCATGGGAAATATTGTGTTCAATTTGGATGCTGGCGGTGGTGGGAACAGCCTGGCCTGCTTCTGTCCTCTAACAGCAGTTTGACAGGCCAGAATTGGCAGGTGAAATTTTCCATGGCTTGGAGATAATCATTATCATCTGCTAATTACTATGGGTCAAGTGGCTGGTAAAGGCTACAGCTACAGGGACTGGTTCAAAAGTTGGCAACCCTAATTTTCAACGGAGCATATTCCCAAATTAAGTGCTCATAGGATTACAAGCTTAACATAAAGGAGAAGAAGTATGCCTACTTTTTTTTTTTTTATGTTGAAGGATAAGGTTTTCTGATTGTATTGCCGGATGCACTACTGAGACGTAGTGGACAGATGATGCTGGACTTGAACCAAGGAGACATGTCTGCAAATCCCCATTCAGCCATGAAGCTCATTGGACATGTCACTGTCTCTCCTCCTAGCTTATCTCCCAGTCTTATTGTAACAATAAAAAGGGATAGCCCGTGTACATCCCCTGAATTCCTTGGAGGAACAATGGGATATAAATGCGATAAATTCAAATGCAATGGGCAGACCAGTCCCAAATAGGAGGGGAATATTATGTGGCTGGAGAGTCACCATTTCCAAATTGCTGTGGCCAAGGCAGGAAGTGATGGTAGCAGCATTTCCCTGTTATTTTAACCAGCAGTTCCTTTTTCTTTCTTTGTTTACAATTTCCTCTCCCGTTAGACCAGGGCTCTCCAACCTTGGGTCCCCAGATGTTGCTGGACTGCAGCTCCCAGAATCCCTTGCCATTAGCCATGCTGGCTGGGTATGCTTGGAGCTGTAGGCCAGCAACATCTGGGGACCCAAGGTTGGAGAGCCCTGCATTAGACCATAAGAACATAAGAAGAGCCGTGCCGGATCAGACCAAGGGTCCATCTAGTCCAGCATTCTGTTCACACAGTGGCCAACCAGCTGCCCACAGGAAGCCCACATGTGAGTGCAACAGCACCCTCCTGCCCATGTTCCACAGCAGCTGGTGTACATAGGCATACTGTTTTTGGACTCTGCTTGGGGGCATGGCTATGGGGGCTGTCATGATGAGGAAAATGTATGACTATCCAGAGCTCTTTAATCTCCACTTATTGCCTATCCATTCCCAGACTTAATTTAAAGTGCTGGTTCTTTCCTGTAAAGCATGAGTGCAGCAGCACCCTCCCGCCCACGTTTCCCAGCAACCGGTGCACATAGGCCTATGGTGTACATAGACATTGACTACAATGGGAGGAAAAGTAACTACATGAGCTTCAGGCTGGCGTAGTTAAGGGGCTGATCTGTGGACTTGGATTCAAGAGGGCTGTAGATTCAAGGTCACCCCAACATGAACCTGGAATGTTCCTACCACTGGGAGGGACACCACTGGTAATACTCCTATGACAGCTGAGTTTTCTGTTGGGGTGTATGTGCCCAGCTGGAGGAGCTCCTCTCCGTCAGAGGAGCAGCACTTCTGCCCCATCCTAACCCCACTGAGCCAGCCTTCAGCAGGGGTTAGAATTACTCTGTGTCTATCCTTCTATTAATTGTGATTTCAGAATGCTAAAAGAGATCTTGCCAACAACAAACAATTTATCTCTCTTTCCCCCATTCACAACGCATCAGGCAAGTCAACCATTGTAGCCTCTCCAAATGTACAGCAGGGCTAAGCTGAGCGTTGTCATTCAGCGGTTCTGATAAAAAAAAACAGAAAGGTAAGGAAAATACATTGCTATATAATGCAACAAAATGCTACTCAGTTTACTATTACCTATACATAATCAAGCATTTAAAAAACAAGACTAGCATGTTTCAAGTAAAACAAACAAACTTATGATCAACAAAATAATGTCCTTCTCGCAAGACTGAGTGAAATGACCAAGAGATATACATGCCAAGCTGTGTGTTGAGTGCATGGATCTTCCCTGCTGAATGGACGGTTACCACTGACAGCACTGATTACCTGTTGAGGGCAGGTAATTTCGCCACTGATCACTTGCTGAGGACAGGTAATTTTGAAGCGCAAGCCCTCATCATGACAGTTCCCGTAGCCACGCCCACAAGGAGAGTCCCAAAAATCATGCTGCGGTGTTGATCCATATCAACAAACCGTTTTAGCAGTTTTCATCTCCACCAGGAGCAGGTCTTAATTGCCCATTCCAGACCAACTCACCCCAAAATACTTTTGCATGACAACATGGAACAATATGTTGTTGCTGGGAAAAATCATTTTCCTCCAGCTACAGTGAGGATTGCAGCTAAGCTCAGAGGGAACTGGGAATTCTAAGGGAGGGCGGGGGGGGCAGCGGCAGATGTCCCCGTTAATAAAAAGTACCAGCGCTAGGAAGAATCAGCAAAACTTGAGCTGGTCGAGGTTCTTGGAGTTCCTCCTGGAAGCTCGGTGCACTTTGTTTATGTTCCCCATTCCAAGCTTCTTCTTCTTCTTCTTGTTTGAATGGGAAAACTGTGCATTTGGATATGCATTTTTTAAAGTGTGCCCCCAAATGCACACTTTCCCCCATTGACTAAAGCATTGAAGTGCACACTTTTAAAAGCATGTACTTTTCCAAAATGTGCACTTTTCAAACCAGCATCATGAGCTCGCATTCACATTCAGGGTGTGTGAATGGGGCAAGTTCTGGTGAGGAATTTTTGAACAGGTGGTCTGTAGGTGTAATCCATGAATGGACAAATACACGGACATTTGGTCTGCCTTTCTTGAAGTCTATGCATAATTATGCCTAAGAATAGTAGTATATCTTATAAAAATATATTGGGGTACACATTGCATGTGTATCTATTGTAATGGATGTGTTCAAATCCTATGTAAGAAAAGTGCAATACTTTATTTTATTCTATTTTTGTTTTTTAATTTTTTTAAAAAAATTGTTTTTGTTTTGATATAATAAAATCCACAATTAAAATTTTTTTTAAAAAAAGTTCTGGTGAGAAATGAACCAAAAAGAAATTCTTGCACAGCTAGATGAGGCTGGTGACTCCTGTGTCAGTGGGGCTCCTTATCCATTGCATCCTTTTGTTTGAGCTTTATAGGAGCTATCCACGGTGCTTCATGGTGGTAAACCTCATGCAGTTTGGGAGGCAGAAAATTTGGCATCTTTTAAACACCTCCTGAAAACGCACCTGTTCACCCAGGCTTTCCCTGGTCTGCAATTAAATTAACTATGCTGTCCCAATTTTACTGCTCCTGTACTGCTGTGTGTATTATGTATTATTATCATTATTATTGTAATTATATTGTTTTTAAAATTGTATTTTAAATGTGCTTATCAATGTGGTTTTAATTGTGATTTTAATATTTCTATGGAAACCGCTTAGAGGTGTGTCCCCCCCCCCATATCTGGCGGTATATAAATAGTACAAAGAAATAAATAATAAAAACCCTATTTTGGGGGATGGAGTTCAACACCACGGATAGCTCCTATAAAGGTCAGAGAAAACAATGCAGTGGACAAGGAGCCTCCCTGACACAGGAGTCACCATCCTCCAGTAGCCGGCACGGCATTCCTGTGAGCCCTGGCTCCGCCACACCACTGGTTGAGGGGGAGAAGCGATGGAGGTACCTGCATTTTGAAGGGCCCTCCACCTGTCACACAGGTGATTGGTACAATTACAGCTGAGTGGGAAGGCTCATAACTCTGGGGAAAAGCACACAAAGAAAGTCCCAGGTCCAACCAACCCCAAGCATTTCTAATTAGAAATGTATCTGACAGCACGGCTAGAAGGGGCCTCTGCTGGAGAGACCAATTGTCAGGGTAGATCAACTTCCAGCATCCCTCACCCTTGGCTATGCTGGCTGGGGCTGATGGGAGTTGCAGCAACAATATCTGGAGGATCACACCTTCCCCACCCCTGGAGTAGATAATACTGGGGCAGTTGGACAAGTGATCTAACTCAGTTTAAAATGCCGTCTGCCTTCATATGTAGTGCTACCCATCCTGTTAGAAATACACATGTCGTACTGGCATGCCATGCATGCGCTTTCTGGGTGCTGTGTGTAGGTTCATCCCTCCTGCCCATTTATAGCACATTTTTGTACATGGATCCCAAAGGGAATCCATGCACAGACCTGATTCAGTGTGCACACAGTCTCCCTTAGTGGGTCTGAGTGAATGCCATCTGTTCATATGAACATTCCTGCGAGGGTGGCCACTGATGCATGGTCAAACAATAGGAAATGCATCACCAAAAATGAGGACAAAAGAGGACACAGGTTTGCATGAACTTTGCTAATAAGCTAATTTTTATATATGGATGCAAATTTAGAAAGTATTTATATCATTGAAGCAGAAATACTCTCCATAGTGGGGAAGACTGTGACCAAGTGAGTTGTGTGCCTGCTCAGCATGTGGTGGTCCATGTGCTAACTGTTGCTGGGCAACTTGGCCAGATGGGCAATTCATAAATGTAATAATAAATAAATAAATAAATAAATAAATATTTAAACTGGACTTGGACTGGAGGACACCTTCAGAGGACTGTCCTCTGACAGCCCTTCAAATAGAGGACTGTCCTCTGTAAAGTAGGGCACCTGGCCACACTATTGCCCACAGGTTTTCTATGCATTGAAGGCCACAGCAAGTAATAGATGCTAGGGTTCTCCATCCTCCTGTCCTTCTCCCCCCTCATTTTTATTAATGAAAACTACATGACAGCACTTGAAAGATCAAAAACATATTATTTTCTTGGCACAAAGGTGAAATATAACACAGTGCAGATGTTTTCAGATACAGAACACAGATGAAAATGTTTTATAACCCTAGTCTGATATTATGGAACCGAAAAGGCACAGTGGGACATAGTTTCAAAGCCCTTGCTTGAAAACCCCAAAGCAATCACCACAGCATCTATACAATGACAAGAAAAAGTACAGGGAGAAGGTATTTATTATCTTTTTCATAGGGCCCATGTGGGACTATTGGCAGCCATGCTTATGACTCAAGTCTTCATTTTAAAATACCGAAATATTATGAATTGAAACTCATCCTGGCAGTCAATCTGGACTTTACCTCTGCTACATTTTTAACGGGTCTGCATTTGCAATCATTTCTTCTCATCTAGCGTCTGATTTCTTAATAACTTTCACAGGGTGGTTTTGCTGTCTTTATTAACATTTGCTTGGAGTTTTTCTACCACCCTCCCGCCTCCCACCCCCAGGAGTTCTTTTAGAATGGCCAACGCTACTTGAAGACAATTGCAGCTGGACAACATATTTCTACGGCACTGAGAAGCAAACCAGGTTTCAACAAGCATTTGCTTACTTTGGCTAGCCACTGTCCGGGATTTTATGTGGGCAAATCAACTGAAGATGAATGCAGGCAACACAGAAAACATAAAGACCAATGGGGCTTGGACTCTTGGAGGAAGGGGGACTGGAAAAAATGGGAAAACACTGAAGGAGTACACCTCCTGCTTAATCAGGGCTCTTTACATAAAGCAGGTCTGCACTGCTTTTGACCTAGGCTAAACACAGCCCACCAGCCTTGTATGTGGCTCACCTGGGGCTTGGCAAACCTCCTGTTTTTGTGAGCTGCCTTGGACTGCAAGAACAGGAGTGGGCTGTGACTGGCTTAATGGGTTGTTTAGAGCTGACACAGAAGTAAGTTCGAAAGACTTCCCATGGTGGATTGTCTCAGTATGGTGGGCTCCTCACAAGGCTAAGGACATATTTCTTCCATGCTAACATAAAAATCGGAAAACAATTGGATCCCCATCAAGGCTGGTGTCAAAGGTAGGCATGGCCGGGCCCCTGTCAAGGGCCCACGCACCAGCAGGGACCCACTGACAAGAGCCTCCTGGACTTGTCCCTCCTCTTCACCATTGCAACCTGCTTGTTCACCTGCCTCTTGCTCTGGCCCAGACAGTGCTGGTGATGAGAGAGAGGAGCAGCAGATGCCACTTCCTCCTTGCCCACTGGCTGTCTCTGCCTCTCAAGCAGGCAAGTGGTAGCAATGATGAGAAAGAGGATGAGGAGCTCGAGCAGCTGGTGACAATGGCGGTCAGGGCACATTTAGGGTGCTGTGAATCATAGAATAGTGGAGTTGGAAGGTACCTATAAGGCCATTGAGTCCAACCCCCTGCTCAATGCAGGAATCCAGGTTCAAGCATTCCTGACAGGTGGCTGTCCAGCTGCATCTTGAATGCCTCCACTGTGGGAGAGCCCACTACTTCCCTAGGTCATTGGTTCCATTGTCATATTGCTCTAACAGCTGGGAAGTTTTTCCTGATGTTCAGCCAGAATCTGGCTCGCTGTAACTTGAGTCCATTATCCTGTGTCCTGCACTCTGGGATGGTTGAGAAGAGATCCTGGCCCTCCTCTGTGTGACAACCTTTCAAGTACTTGAAGAGTGCTATCATATCTCCCCTCAGTCTTCTCTTCTGAAGGCTCAACATGCCCAGTTGCTTCAGTCTCTCCTCAGAAGGCTTTGTTTCCAGTCCCCTGATCATCTTTGTTGCCCTCCTCTGAACCTTTTCCAGCTTGTCATGCCCAAGGGCCCTCAAAAACCTGGAGCTGACATTGATTCCCATGGTGTGCCACTGCAGATGCAGCTTGCTGTAGAGCTGGGGTGCATGGCACCCCCCCGACCACCCAGTATCTGCTGCCACAAAAAAAGGGGGGGGGAGATGGAAAAACAAACCTCTCTAGAAACAGGCTCTATGTTTCCTGCCATACAAGCCACATTCCTAACGTGTCCCTGCAGCATCCTAGGAAACAATGCTTGAAGGTTCCTGCCATTTTCTTAGGACACTCTGGGGATGCTCTAGGAATGGGACTTCTGTGTCCATTCCTAGAGCATTTCTCCTCTTTTTTTTTTTTTAGTGATTGAGTCAGTCTTTGGTGCTGTGACATAGAGCAGATGCTGTTGCTGCAAGACCAAGATCTATTGCTGCTGGGGTGAGTGTCTCTGTGTGTGCATATTTATTTTATTTTATTTGTTATGTTTATATCCTGCGAAGGAGCTTCGATGATCCTCTTCCTCTCCATTTTATCCTCATAGCAACCCTGTGAGGTGGGCTGGGCCAAGAGTGAGCGAGTGGTCCAAAGTCACCCAGTGAGCTTCATGGCCAAGCAGGGACAAGTCCCAGTCCAATACTATCCCAATGTTCTCCAACCTTGGTCCCCAGATGTTTTTGGCCTACAACTCCCAGCATGCTGGGAGTTGTAGGCCAAAAACATATGGGGACCCAAGGTTGGAGAATACTGCTCTATCCACTGCATCACACTGTACACATGTGCAGCCCCTGCCACCTTAGCGGACACCCATTATGGCCTTGAGGCTGAAAAGGTTGTGTACCCCTGTTGAAGAAAGAAAGGCATCCCAGAGAGTCTTTCAAAGTGATTTTACCCATTCCCTATGAACCTGCTGTCCAAATATGCAGCTTTGAGGTGCTTCTGGAATAATTTCTGGCACATGGAGCACAAACAGGAGGGTGCTATTGCACTCATGTTCTGCTTGTGGTCTTCCCATGGGCATCTGGTTGGCTACTCTGATCCAGCACAACTCTTCTTGCATTCTGATGAGTGCTGGGTGTGTCTTAGGTTGCAATCCTATGGGGATTCCTGTAACCCCCTGAACTCAGGATTATGGGCATCCTATGGAGGACTGGAGGAGCACAGAGGTGAAGGTTGCCTCTGTGCTCCTCCTGCCCTGCAACTCAGCTAGATGGCTGATTTTGGCCGTCTAGCTGAGGTGCTTCACAGCGGGAGGGAAGGAGGCTGAGGCACCTGCCTCCTCCCCTCCCCGCCCCCCTGGAACACCCCCAGACCTTGTCTCTGAAGTCACTCTTGTGACCTCAGAGATGGAGCTGGCGCAGTTCTTTCTGCCCCGGCTGCAAAGGGTGGGTGTGGGTGCTCTGAGCATGGATTTTCCGACCTCGGAGCTGGGTCTCTGAAAAATCTTAGACGTGGTTAGATGCTGTTAGGGCACTTTTCTGGTTCGCATGGGATTACCCAGCAGGGCTAACTAGCACATTACATGAACTAACCGTGTACCCTTAAACATACCCCAGAATCCTATGAGACATACAAGGGATACATAGAATCATAGAATCATAGAAAAGTAGAGTTGGAAGGGGCCTACAAGGCCATCGACCGGTGCAAGGCAGTTTGGTGCCCTAGGCAAGATCAGATATTTAGCGCCCCCCCTTCCCACTTGAGTGCTGTTTCCCCCCCCCAAGGCGTTTCTGGCGCCCCCTTTAGCCCTGCGCCCTAGGCAGCTGCCTAGTTGGCCTAATGGTAGCACCGGCCCTGTGGCAGACAAATAAATGTGGAAAGGGTTCTTTGAAGGTATGAAGTTTAACAACCACTGACATGCTCCATGACCTAAATTAGGAAGCCCTCCCTGCCTGAATCACCAGGAATTATAACGACCCTCTTTATTCTTTCCTTGCTGGCCCATAAAAAGTAGTCACTATTATAAAATGCAACTTAACATTTTAACTCTGAAACATCTTTCTACTTTTTTCTACAAGATAAATATCCTGAATCAAGGAAGTTGGAAATTACATTACCGAGACATCATAGCAATAGAAAAAGAGAATAAAAACTCACCTTCAAACCTTAGCTTTAGCAAAATCCTCTAAAATGTGCTTTCCAAATCTCTGGATGTCAGTTTCAATGAATGAAGACGATCCTACAAAACAACACTCTTGCTGTTTTAAAGTGACTAGGAAGCGAATGTGGCTCATGCGTTGCCTGCAGAAAGTCCTGGATTTATTTATTTGTTACATTTACAGTATACCCTGTCCACCCTCGAAGGAGCTCAAGACAGCCCCTGTAGTAGTGGTCCACCGACCACCATCCATTTCACCTCATACTACCCTGTGAGGTAGATTAGCCAGAACAATAGCAATCGGCCCAAACTCATGCAGTTGGCTTCATGGGTAATTGGGAACTTGAACCCAGGTCTTCCCAGTCCTCATTTGATATGGTACATCTCACAGGTTCATTCACTGACATTCAGTTAAAACAGTGTTCTCCAACCTTGGGTCTCCAGATGTTTTTGGCCTACAACTCCCAGCATGCCCCAGCCAGAAACAGGCCAAAAACATCTGGGGACCCAAGGTTGGAGAACACTGTTTTAACTGAATGTCAGTGAATGAACCTGTGTACCTTTGGTACCTTTGACCAATAATAATAATAATAATAATAATAATAATAATAATAATAATTAATAATAATAATATTATTATTCATCGCCCATCTGGCCGGCAACTGGCCACCCTGGGCGATGCACACAGAATAAAAGCAATAAAATACATTTAAACAATATAAAAATTTTAAAATCTTAACCCACCCCATATTCCCGCCTGAACAACCAGGTTTTTAATGAGCGACGGAAGCTCATCAGAGAGGGGGCATGGTGGAGGTCACTCGGGAGAGAGTTCCACAGTACGGGGGCCGCCACAGAAAAGGCCCTCTTCCTCGTCCCCACCAGTCTAGCTGCTCTGGCTGAAGGGACAAGGAGAAGGCCATCCGTGGCAGATCTTGTTGAGCGGCCCACTTGGTGTTGCTGGAGACGCTCCTTGAGATAGACTGGACCTGAGCCATATAGGGTTTTAAAGGTCAAAACCAACACCTTGAATTCGGCTCGGCAAGCAACTGGTAGCCAGTGCAAATCCTTCAGCACTGGCGTGATGTGATCCCGCCGGCGGCTGCCTTTAACCAGGCGAGCTGCCGCGTTCTGTACCAGCTGTAGCTTCTGAACCGTCTTCAAGGGTAACCCCATGTAGAGCGCATTACAGTAGTCTAGGCGAGACCAAGACCTTGAGGAGCTATTGACCATCACAGTAACCAATTCTGGACAAGATGGACCAATGGTTTGATTCAGTTTAAGGCAGCTTCATATGGATATATTTGGTATCTGCAGTTGAGAGATGTAGCAGAAGTTTTAGTATATGGAAAACGTAAGAAGTTCATCCACAGCTGCGTACAAAATTTGTCATACCGAGAGGGTGCTACTGTATAAAGAACACACAAATTAGGATGCAGACGGTACTGTTGGTGATGGAGCATGATTAGCTGAAATCAGATGTATTCAGTAAGGTGGAATGCCCTGAGGGAATATCACTGAATAATAGCTTTGGTTCGGGGTGGGGGAGGGGCATCACCAACTTTGGCAGCACATCATGGAAAGACATCTCATCACAGGGAATAAACTAGCACATGGCCATTTAACCTTATCACCATCTTCCCATCTTCTTCTTTTATATCCTTGTGATAACAAGCTGTTGCATAAACATAAGTGTACAAAAGCTTTCCTTTGATAATTATAAACAAAATTTTTGATCATGATTATAGATGTAAAATTTCTGGAAATTTTGAAGCAGTGGGGAAAAAAGGTTTTTTCCCTCTGCCCCCTGGGAATTTTTTTTTTGGGGGGCAAATGAAAAATAACCTCCTCCTCCTCCTCCTCCTCCTCCTCCTCTTCTTCTTCTTTTAGCACTCTTTACAGATCTGAAGTCACATTGTTGCTTTAGGACAGTCTTCCGCAACCTGGTGCTCTCCAGACATTGTGGACTTCAGTTCCCATCAGCCTCAGGCAGCATGGCCAATGGTCAAGAAGTCTTGGCATTTTAGTCCAAAACATCTGGAGGGCACCAGGTTGCAGAAGGCTGCTTTAGGGCATAATCCTATCACGACGATTGTAAGCCCCTGAACTCAGAGGCTTATGCTCATCCTGTGCAGGGCGGAAGGAGCTGAGGAGGCGGTCCATGCCTCCTCATCCTCCCGCAACTGCATTTTCACTAGACAGGCTTTTTTGCCCATCTAGCGAAAGTGTTTCAGAGTGGGAGGGAAGGAGGCTGGAGAGGCCCCGGGATAGCTTCGTAATCTGGCCTCTCCAGTCTCCCCCCTCCCCACCCACTGAAACGCCCCCTTTTCCCCCTCTCTGAGGTCGTGGTCCCAACCTCGGAGAGGCAACTGGCGTGGTTCTTTTTGCGCTGGCTGTGAGGGGAAGGGGGGACGGGCTGTGGATCCTCCCCTCTGAGGTCAGAGCAGTGTCTCCGACTTCAGATCTGGGAAGCCGAAGTATCCCATGGCCCCTCAGACACCGTCTAGGAGCCATAGGATTGCTCCCTCTGGAACATATAGCAGGCTTTATGTTCCTAAAGTTATATTACCAGTATGTATAACTTGGTTTGCTCATAAAATTATCAATATATTTAAAAATTCTTAAAAGTAAAGTCGGTTAGGGCGTAATCCTATGTCCCTCCGACCTTGTCTGGGGGGACATAGGAATTTCTGGAGAAGGTGCTGCGACCTCAGAAATCTCTTCCGAGGTCACAGTGCCTCAGAGTGGCTGCCCCCCGCCTCGTAACTAGCGTGGTTCTTTCCATGCCAGAAGGAAACCGCAGGGAACCGAACACAGATGCCTGTGCTCGGTTCCTCTGTGGAGAGGGCGTTCCTGAGGGCAGGGAGGGAAGGGGCGAGGCTCCACTGGATTCCGAGAAATCCAGGTGGCGTCTCAGTCTCTCCTCCTCATGAGGAGAGGAAAAACATCTTGATGGCCAAAATCGGCTGTCTAGATGTTTTTCAGGGCAAGGGGAATGCGGAGGATATCCTATCTTCCACACTCCTCCCGCTGTGCATAGGATGCCCACAATCAGAAGGGGAGACTGAGGGGAGATATGATCGCACTCTTCCAGTACTTGAAGGGATGTCACACAGAGGAGGGCCAGGATCTCTTCTCCGTCATCCCAGTTTGCAGGGCACGGAATAATGGGCTCAAGTTACAGGAACCCAGATTCCACCTAAACATCAGGAAAAATTTCCTGACTGTCAGAGCAATAAGACAATGGAACCAAATACCTAGGGAGGTGGTGGGCTCTCCCAATCTGGAGGCATTCAAGGTGCGGCTGGACAGCCATCTGTCCAGGGATGCTTTGACCTGGATTCCTGCATTGAGCAGGGGGTTGGACTCGATGGCCTTGTAGGCCCCTTCCAACTCTACTTTTCTATGATTCTATGATTCCATGAATCCTCCGGGTTTGGAGGGTTGTCGGCACCCTCATAGGATTGTGTTGTTAGTAAATTTATAATTATTTTATTTATTTATTATTTATTTATTATATTTATACCCCACCTTTTTTCCTGCAAGGAACCCAAGGTGGCTTACATAGTCCTTCTCCTCCTCTCCATTTTTTATCCTCACAACAACCCTGTGAGGTAGGTTAGGCTGAGAGGCAGTGACTGGCCCAAAGTCACCCAGTGAGTTTCATGGCTGAGCGGGGACTAGAACCCGGATCTCCCAAGTCTCAGTCCAACACTCTTACCACTACGCCACACTGGCTCACACTGGATTACCAGTGGCTTATTATTGTCCAAATAAACTATTCTTTTAAGCTTAATATACCAAACATGATAATTTTGTGAGCAAACCAAGTTGTACATAACATATTTTACGTTCCTATTTTATGTCTGACCAGAGGGAACTTCATCAAGTAGTCCCTGAGACATCTGAAGCATCCTAGAAGCTAGAAGAAGCAGGAAGAGCTGGAGGCAGAGGAAGACTGGCATTCAGCATCTGTTCCTGTTTGGAAGGAAGTTTAGGGAAATTCCTAAACCTGTTCCTGTTTGTGAGGTGGAGCTTAGGGAAATCTGATCTAAAGGAAAACCTACTGAGACTTTATTTAGCTGGGAAATACTCAGCTAAGGAATGGTAAGCAATCATATTTAATTTAAGAACCTTTAAGCAATCTCAACCCATTATTTGAAGAGTGACATTTTATTCACTTTTGAAAATAATTTCCATTAACTGACATCTTTTTTGTTGTTGTTCAGTTTGAAAGGTTGTCTCTAGTGGTAGTGTCAATCCCATGCCTACGCCATAGAAACCAGGCTACTGAGTTTCTTTTAGGAAGAGAGGGTTTATTCTACTGGCAGCAGTTAAAAGGTTTTATAGCTGAGGCAGCAGTCCCTAGTGGCAAGGTCTAATTGAGAACTTTATTAAAAACTGTGGAACTGAGTTCTATACACCTAAACCTTAAAGTCAATTAAAAAATTTTTGGGGGGATAACTCATGTGCTATTCCATTGTATCTGGTGACAGCGGTGGGATAACCTACAGCAGTATTCTCCAACCTTGAGTCCCCAGATGTTTTTGGCCTACAACTCCCAGCATGCACCACTCCATGCTGGGAGTTGTAGGCCAAAAACATCTAGGGACCCAAGGTCGGAGAACACTGACCTACAGTGTTCCCCCCCACCCACATGTGAAATTTTTGATTAGAACTACATTAATTGACTGCTATAGCATCTAACCAGAACAAGCCCAGAAACACAGGACTCTGTAGAACAATGCCAGAACTGTCAAGAATGCACATTTTCTTCCATATTATTATGATATGGTGAGTCCAGGGATCCTATTTCAGTGTGGGGCTCCTTTTCCATTGCAGGTTTTTCAGGCTGTATCTGGAGCTTCGTAGTAGCTCTCTGTGGTGCTGAACTCCACCCCCAAAATAGATTCACTACCGTGGTGCACCATGGACAGCTCCTATGAAGCTCCAAATAAAAGCCACAAAACCTGTAATGGAAAAGGAGCCCCACTGAAACAGGAGACACCAGCCTCCCCTGATGGTGACCCTCCTCACCTGCTGGGAAACTGACATGACTTGCAGCATCCCTAAATGGCTAAAAATAAAACATGCATTAGATCATTTTTTTTTTTTTTTAATTAATAAGGAATGGAAGAAATAACTATGCTGGGAATCTTACAGAGAGGATTTAAAAATATATATTCACCCACGGCTTCAATATTTCCAGACATCCTACATCTCTAGTCTTTCCATAAAAGAAAAGGCTAGGTAACAATATCATCATCATCAGGCGATCACTCGTGACCGAGTAAGATTGTCTTCTGGGATAAAAGGAGGAAATTCTAAAGAAGATTGTGTAGACTCTAGCGATGGGTCCGTAAGTGACTGTGGAGGCCAATTCTAGATCCACACAGCTTCCCACAGTGAGGACACAGGTTACCAGATAGAAGATGGTCCTGTAAAGGATTCATTTGACGTGCTTTTCGCTTAGCACGTTTCTCCCTTTCACCTTGCACTCGGGCTTCTTCAAAGTCCATGGAACCTTTGTGAAAGGCCAACCTCCATTTAGATCGTTCATGGGCCAGAGCTTCCCAGTTTTCGATGTTTATATTGCATTTTTTTAGATTAGCCTTATGAACATCTTTAAACCTCTTATATTGACCACCGATATTCCGCTTTCCATCCTTGAGTTGGGAGTAAAGTAACTGCTTTGGGAGACGGCAGTCAGGCATTCGAACAACATGACCGGTCCACTGAAGTTGGCGTTGAAGGATCATTTTTTCAATGCTAGTAGTCTTTGCTTCTTCCAGTACACTGACATTTGTTCGCCTATCTTCCCAAGTAATTTGCAGAATTTTCCGGAGGCAACGTTGATGAAACCTTTCAAGGAGGTGGAAGTGACGTTTATAGATAGTCCATGTTTCGCAGGCATACAATAAAGTTGGTAATACAATGGCTTCATAAACCAGTGTTTTGGTCTTCTTACAAATATCCCGATCCTCGAACACTCTATGTTTCATTCGAGAAAATGCGGCACTTGCGGAGCTCAGACGATGCTGGATTTCACTGTCGATGTTAGCTGTAACAGAAAGATAGCTGCCAAGATAGAGAAAATGATCAACATTTTCCAGTATTGTCCCGCCAAGCTGGATAGATGGCATCACCAAAGGATTGGCTTGCACTTGCTGATGAAGCACTTTGGTTTTTTTGATGTTAAGTGAGAGACCAAGTTTTTCGTATGCTTCTGCAAAAGCATTTAGGATAGTTTGGAGATCATCCTCTGAATGTGCAGAGACCACATTATCATCAGCATACTGAAGTTCCACAACGGAGGTTGTAATTACCTTACTTTTTGCTTTCAGCCTGCTGAGATTAAAAAGCTTTCCATCTGTTCGATATATAATTCCCACACCGGTGGGAAGTTTCCCCTTGACAAGATGTAAAACCATGGCGATGAAAATGGCAAATAATGTTGGGGCGATAACACATCCCTGTTTAACACCTGATCCCACTTTAAATGGAGCACCATGAGAGCCGTTGTTGTCCAAAACTGTTGCCGTCATGTTGTCATGGAGAAGTCGCAAGATATTCACAAATTTATTGGGGCATCCAATTTTCATAAGGATAGTCCAGAGAGCTGTACGATCTACAGTATCAAAGGCCTTAGCCAAATCAATAAATGCCATATAAAGGGGTTGATTTTGCTCCCGGCATTTTTCTTGGAGCTGACGTGCAGTAAAAATCATGTCTACTGTCCCTCTAGAGGGGCGGAAACCATATTGAGTTTCAGGGAGGATCTCTTCTGAAATAGATAGAAGACGGTTTGCGAGAATCCTAGCAAATATTTTACCTGCGGTTGCTAAGAGAGAAATGCCCCGATAGTTTCCACAGTCTGTTCTATCACCCTTCTTAAGAGGGTGATAATTATGGCATCCCTGAAGTCTTCTGGGATCTCTTCTCTTATCCAGATTTTTTCGATGAGTTTATGAAGATGTTGTACAAGTTCGGGGCCCCCTTCTTTAAAGATTTCAGCAGGAATCCCATCTGGTCCACTAGCTTTGTTGTTCTTCATTTGATTAATGGCTTTTTTTACTTCATCCAAAGTGGGGAGTATTGCAAGTTCCTCTTTAATTTGTTTTTGCGGGATTTGCGAAAAAATCTCATTATCCACCTTAGATTTACGATTTAAAAGATCATAATAATGCTCTTTCCAACGCAGTGCAATAGACTCTTTTGTCTTTTAAGAGTTTGGTGCCATCTTTTGATTGTAAAGGGTTTGTACCATAGGTTTTTGGTCCATAAATGGCCCTTGTGGCCTTAAAAAAGCCCCGTGCATCATGAGATTCTGCAAGTTGTTGAATTTCTTCAGCTTTCTTTTTCCACCAAGCGTTCTTAAGTTCTCTTGTTCTTCTTTGGACCTCAGCCTTTGCGCTAGCGTAGGTTTTTTTTCTTGGCAGCGCAGTTAATATCATTTTGCCATATTTGGAAGGCTTTCCTTTTTTTGGTCAATTATATATTTAATCTCATTGTCATTTTCATCAAACCAATCCTGATGTTTCTTAGTTTCATATCCAATAGTTTGTTCACAAGCTGCAGTAATGGAGGTTTTCAGCTTAGACCAATGGTCCTCAATGTTGTCAGGGGGTTCCGTAGGTAGATGTTCCTTAAGAAGTGATTGAAGACGAGTTTGCTTAATAGGATCTTGAAGGACTTGGATGTTCATTTTACGCCTTGGTTTCCTTCCTTGAAGCCTACGTTGGGGAGCAATGTTGATAACCATTGTGGAACGGATTAGTCGGTGGTCTGTCCAGCAGTCGTCGGCACTCACCATGGCCCTAGTAAGAAGTACATCGCGGCGATCTCTAACACGGACAATTACATAATCCAGAAGATGCCAGTGCTTTGACCGTGGGTGCTGCCATGATGTTTTAAACTTATTCTTTTGTCGAAAGAGCGTGTTTGTGATAGTGAGATTATGCTCTGCACATATAGACAAAAGTAAGAGTCCGTTCGGGTTGCTATTACCAACTCCGTCTTTTCCAATAGTTTCTGGCCATAAATCAAAGTCACGCCCGACTCTTGCGTTAAAATCGCCCAGGAGGATAATTTTATCCTCCTTAGGTATCTCTGACAGGAGAGTGTCCAACTGGCTATAAAACTTTCCTTGATGTCATCATCAGCATCTAATGTTGGTGCATAAGCGCTCAAAATAGTTACCTGTTGGTTATTGGCGAGCTTTAATCGAAGAGTTATCAGGCGTTCGTTAACGCCAGTAGGAACTTCTGACAAAGAGTTCACTAGTTCATTTTTGATGGCAAAGCCTACACCATGTATTCGTCGGTCCTGCTCAGGTAGTCCTTTCCAGAAGAAGGTATAACCTCCTTTTCTTCTTTCAGCTGTCCCTCTCCTGCCCTTCGAGTTTCTTGAAGTGCTGCTATGTCAATCTTAAACCGTCTCAGCTCCCTTGCAATAATAGCAGTCCTACGCTCAGGGCGTTCACTATCTATGTTATCCAGCAATGTCCGTATATTCCATGTTCCAAAATTCAAATGTCTTTTCGACCGCTAAAATGGTGACCCCACTGGACGCGGTAATCCAGTCAGGGGAGAAAGAGGTAGACTATGTTTAGGGCACCTTTTCTAGCCCCCTCCCCATACGGGGTGAGCAGAGTGGATCCTAAATAGGGCTGCTCAGTCATGGATACAGCTGCCGAGCTGCTCGACTACCTCGTTCCTTGAACAGGGCGACTGAGTCTGCATCCACCGCCCATGTGCTGGTCCATGACTAGGGGCTTCCAGATTCACAGTCCTGCCCCCGTCGCCATTCGCCAGTCGCCATGGGACTTTTTTTGTTTTTGTTTGGTTGGGTTGGGTTGGGTTGGATGGGTTGGGTTGGAAGACGCCTGTGCGTGAAACTGTTTTATGTGGGGAGATCGGTGCACAACGAATCACCACACAAACTTGACAGAGTACGGCAGAGATCCAATGGCACGGTTACCCTGACGATTGGAAAACCATTCTCTGCTGCAGCCTTCATCCGCCTTCACAGCCGTTGTAATTTAGGTTTAATTATCTTCCGCCTGTTCTGCCGTTGAGGACTTTATGTTTTGGATCGTTCTTTGTCTGGTTCCTCTCCCCGGACCTTACCGCCATGGGTGACCCTACTGGGAGTACATAGCTCCCGACGGCATTGCTCACAGGATTCATCGGAACACGCAAGCCCACTCACCCTTCAAGGTGACGATCCGGCGAGGGGTAACAATATACAAACGCCTCGTCTACAATTCTATATATATATATATATATATATATATATCATAATTCAAAGCTGTTCAATTCTTTTTGGGAAAAAAACTCAAAAACTGCCGGGGACGACGAGGACAGAAAAAACCTGTTTCTTGTTTTTAACTTTTCTGGGGGGTTTTCTGGCTATCACATCTCTAAATATCATAATGGGGCTATAGTTAAAAGAGAGAAGGAAGAACACAGTAATCTTTGAATTATTTTGATCATAATAATCCCAGTAATTTTGAAAGTGAATTATTTTGATGTCTCTCCCATACAGTTGCAAACTCATAGGAAGTGAAGCATTAATTAACATCCACTTTTATAAAGTACTGCTAATATTGTGTAAACAAGTATACTTTGAGAAGTGTATTTTTAACTTCTATTTGCATATGCAGTGTGATCATAGTCACTTACAGCCAAAAAATACTCATGATAGCACTGGAAATGAATGCTCACACAGTTGGTTTTTGTTTGAAGACATAGCAAAGTACCTGTCTTTAAATCTGAGTAGCTGCAAATAGGTTCTTAGCAGCATGCTTTGCATCTTATCTGAACAATTCTGTCAGTTCAATCACCAGTGGAATACTGATGTGCCCGTAGCCAAAAATGACAATCAGCTAGTTACTTGAAATAAGTAAAAGTATCAAAAAGCCATGCAATATTGTATTAGGATATTTCTAACCGTACTGCTGGTTTGCAGCTATCCATAAGTACAGGCAATGGGCTAGAGCAGTGTTTTTCAAATTGTGGATCGGGACCCAGCAGTGGGTCTCAGCCAACCTTCAGGTGGGTCTCAGTGTTGCAGAGTGCCAGCGCCATTTTGCTTGACCATCCTGTGCCATGGCTGCACCACGCACACAACACAGGCAGGTGTGGCAGGGGAGTTGAATAGAGGGCAAGGCTAATATTTTTAATAACAACAACAATACAGTAATACCTTGGATTGAGAGCATAATTTGTTCCGGAACCGTGCTTGTAATCCAAAACACTCTTATATCAAAGCGAGTCTCTGGCGGGCGTGAACGGGGCCGATTTCGGCCCGCTACGCCCGCTCGAGGTGAGCGGTTACATCCCTACGACTTGTCTTGCTAGACGTCGCTTGTTTATCAAGTCAAAATTTATCTTAAAAATTTGCTTGTCTTGCAAAACACTCTCAGACCAAGTTACTTGCAATCCAAGGTATTACTGTATATGTGTATATATATAAATGGGAATAAAGATGAACAGGATAAGAGAGGGAAGTTGTTATAGGAGGAACTGAATGTAAAAGCAGCAGGAGGGAGGTATGAAAGAAATTGACAGTTGTGGATATGGTACAAGTTAGGTGTGAAAGAAGAAGGTGAGACAAAATGACAGGAGATGGGCAAGAAGACTTTGAGAGACATGTCGGGGGAGGAGGAAAAACAATCTAAAATAAAGAGTTTTCAACTACTTAGAGCAGGGGTCCCTAACCTAACCATTGGGTCGGTAGGCACATTTGGCAGTTTGAGAGACTGTCATGAGCACTCTCACAAAATGGCTGCCATGGAGGGGCTTGCTCGTTCATAAAATGGCTGCCTTGGTGGGCATGGCAATTCACTCATTTCCCAGAAGATAACACACAATCAAAACATTCCTTAATAAAACTTCAAAACAAGCTAGACTAAAATCAACACATCTATAAAAAAAGATGCCTTCCAACCCCTTCCCAGGAATGCTCCCATTAAAATCCCCTCATCTGTAACAGATATGGGCTAGCTCACTGTTCTCCAGCCTTGGGTCCCCAGATGTTTTTGGCCTACAACTCCCAGCATGCCCCAACCAGCTACGCTGGCTGGGGCATGCTGGGAGTTGTAGGCCAAAAACATCTAGGGACCCAAGGCTGGAGAACACTGGGCTAGCTGGATAGTTGCAGCAACAGAAGATTACAGACTGTGGCGGTAGCCTCCTGTTTGCCTGGAAAGGCTCCTCCCCCAGAAAGAGAGGGGAAAGAGGTCTGAGTGAGGGCTACAGATCCGCCCCAGCAAAAGCAGTGGGGTGGAAGCTGCAGGAGGGAGCAGAAAGGCAGCGGCTTGACAGGGAGATGTTCTCCTGAGGGGAGGGCTGGGATTGCCCAGCTCAACACCAGATAAGGTGAACATTTCTTTTTCTCCTTTTGATTGCCCTGCTGAAGGGCGGCTGAAATGAGGTGGGGTGGGGGCAGGACAGGCTTGTTCATCGCTGCGACCTGTTTCGTGAACAGTGCTGCCTGCCTTTTTGGCTTAGTCCAAATTTCTTTTACAAAGCGCATTGTTCTGTACTCGCCACCCAGTTACAGTGCACTTACGTATTATTTATTTATTTACAGCATTTGTATACCGCTCCATATCTAGACAGATTCCGGAGTGGTGAAGAATAAAAAGATGAAACAGATAAAAAGAATAAAAACAATGCATTAAGAACAGGATAACATTAAAACCGTCACCGCGGCTGGTCAGCTAGGAAGGCTTCCCGGAACAAAGATGTCTTCAGCAGGTGCCGAAAACAACAGTGTCGGAGTACCACTAAACCTAGTGAATAGGATTGTTGTTGTTGTTGTTGTTGTTGTTGTTGTTGTTGTTGTTATTGATAACAACAACAACAACAACAACAATCCTATTCACTGGGTTTAGTGGTACTCACCTTAGGGTTCTATATACAGTAAAACCTTGGATTGCAAGTAACTTGGTCTGCAAGTGTTTTGCAAGACAAGCAAATTTTTAAAATGAAATTTAACTTGATAAACAAGTGACCTCTTGCAATACAAGTACTGTAGTACGGTCAAGAAAAATGAAGACTTTACACTATCATTCTTTATTGATAGCTTAAATTAAAATACAGGCCTGTGGCTTATGCTGGCTCAGCTTGTCTGAGTGTGGAAAGCTAAGCAGGGTCAAGCCTGGTTATTACTTGGATGGGAGACCCCTCCTCTAGTTTCCTGCATTGAGCAGGGGGTTGGACTCGATAGCCTTGTAGGCTCCTTCCAACTCTATGATCTATGAAATCTATGAAAATATGTGTACAAATTTCTTATGGGGAATTTCGCGTTGATATACGAGTGCTTTGGATTACAAGCACGTTTCCGGAATGAATTATGCTTGCAATCCAAGCTTTTACTGTATTCTGCAGAAGGCTCAAAATATGTACACATTTTTTTCAAAGTTTCCATCCCTTCATGCACACCACATCTTTCTGTCTCTATTTCCATTGCGGTACTCGGGAGCCTTCTTGAGCTATTTTCTATCATCTCTGGAAGCAATAATTTCATTGTTCTTTATACCTACATGGGTTGTGCTGCTAGTTGTCTTAGAAACACTTTTAAAAAATGTGTGTGTTGATCCAATTTTTTAACGCAAAAAATTATTTTCAAGTCACGCACTCAGGAAACCCTGACGGTGTTGGGAAGTTTCCAAAAGTAATCCACAAAAAGGCTGAAAGTATTCCATGTCCTTGGGTGTCCCCCACCCTGGCTCCACATCCATTCCAATGTAGCAACAGACAGCTGGTTCTTCTTTGAGGATTTCTTTGCCTGATTTTCCAGGGTTCTACATTGCATGGAGAATCTCCACAGATTCAAAAGGCTCCCCGCTGCAGACGTTCACCCTGAACATGAGGAGGGTGATGAAAGTAGCAGAAGGGTGGGTGGAGCCAGGGCCGGATTAAGACCATTATGGGCCTGGTGCTGAGGATTTTGTCCCCACCCACCCCCGGCCAGCCTCCCCCAACCTGGCGCCCTCCAGGTGAACTGGACTGTAGCCCCCATCACCCCCAGCCAGCACGATGGGAGTTGTATGTAGTCCAACACCGCTGGTGGGCACCCAGTTGGGGCTGACCGGGGGGAGTCCGTCGGCGCCCAGCCAGAGCCGCGCACGCTGCTGCTTCCCCGCCGGGCCACCGCCGGCGCGCCAGTCCTGCCACCAGGCCGTGAGAACCGGGTCAGAGGCAGGCGTGCGCGTGGGCAACCACCTTACCTTACCGGAGTGGCTTTGGCTCTCCCGAGCCGGACAGACGGGGCATCTCGCAGAGTCGCAGGTCCCCAGCGGGAAGAGCCGCCGCCGCCGCCGCGAGGGAGCCGCTGCCTGGCGTCTCGACGGGCAAGTGTGGCAGTGTGGCAGCGGCAGCAGCCAGCAGGCGGCGGCACGGCTCGGGCGAGTGGGCGCGCCGTGTGCTGCCGGGCCAGCTCAGCGGTGGGCCTATTTTGGTAGGGGCGGGCCCGCCGCCGTCGCCGTGAGGGAGCCGCTGCCTGGCGTCTCGACGTAAGGGCAAGTGCGGCAGCGCGGCAGCGGCAGCGGCAGCAGCCAGCAGGCGGCGGCGCGGCTTAGGCGAGTGGCTGCGCCGTGCGCTGCCGGGCCGGCTGTGGGCCTATTTTATGGTAGGGGCCTGGAGCTGCAGCTCCAATAGCCCCTATCTTAATCCGGCCCTGGGTGGAACTGACATGCTCATTCTCACTCTCCAAAACATCTGGAGGGCACCAGGTTGGGGGAAGCTGATGTAAGGTAATGGCACTCATGATGGAGGGCAGGAGAGGAGAAATTGCAGGGAAGGTTTAGGGCAGTGTTCTCCAACCTTGGGTCCCCAGATGTTTTTGGCCTACAACTCCCAGCATGCCCCAGCCAGCATAGCTGGCTGGGGCATGCTGGGAGTTGTAGGCCAAAAACATTTGGGGACCCAAGGTTGGAGAACACTGGTTTAGGGTAAGGACTGGAATTCCCTTCCCCCACTGCCCATCAAACCTGATAGTCCTTTATCTACTATTCCCCCCATCCCAAGGTATTTGTTGCATCTCATGTTTTCTCTGAGACCAATATAGTAGTAACAGTCAATACCATAATGCTTATTTTGTGCTGTTTAGCCCACAGGATTAATCAGTTACATCATCACTTATTCCAGGATGCACTGTAATAATTAAAGTATGGAGGACACCTTGAAACCTCCGTCATGTACTAATAAGGTTTCTCTCTCTCTCTTTCTCTCTCTACTGCTGTGTATCTGACAAGACACTGCCCTGCTCCCATATGCATAACAGCAGGCTGCTTTCCCACCTCTTAATGGCTGACTGAATTTCCTTCCCAGCAGCACTGACAAAAAGAAAGTACATTACAGAAAATATCTCTTTGGAAAGATGAAGTATTTGCCAAGTGCAAATTTAGGAGAAACAAGAACAAAACAGGGACAGCTTTGAAGCACTAAGTTTTCAGAATGTTGCAGCATTATTTTATTTATTTATTTATTTATTTATTATATTTATACTCCACCTTTTTTCCTGCAAGGAATCTAAGGCAGCTTACATAATTCTCCTCCTCTGCATTTTATCCTCACGGTCACAACAAGCCTGTGAGGTAGGTTAGGCTGATACTCAGTGACTGGCCCAAAGTCACCCAGTGGGTTTCACTGGGTGACTTTCGAGCGGGGACTAGAACCCAGATCTCCCGAGTCCCAGTCCAAGACTCTCACCACTACATATTCGGAAATGTTGCCTATAAATCCAATTCCTGGTTGTATTAGTCAATGACAAATTATAGTAGGGTGGCCATTTGTCCTACTTTACAGAGAACAGTCCTCTATTTGAAGGGCTATCAAAAGACAATCCTTTATCTGAAGGAGTCCTCATCTATTTGAAGGGTGCTTAGTGCAAGGGTGCAATCCTATGCATGTTTAGACAGGGGAAAAAAAACATGCATAGGATTGTACCCCAAGTCCAGTTTAAAGGTAAACCATAAGAAGGGGAACTTGGGTCTTGACGTTGCCCATCCACCATTGCCCATTGGCACCTGGACAGCAGATTGAGCAGGCTCACAGGTCACCTGGTCACATTCTTCTCCACTATGGGGAGCAGTATTGTACTTCTATTTAACGATAATCATTCTTTCAGCATGTACATCTATACATATTATTATGTATGTACATCTATACACATAGTGGACCGACTAATCCGGTCCACTATGGTTATCAACATTGCTCCCCAACGTAGGCTTCAAGGAAGGAAACCAAGGCGTAAAATGAACATCCACGCCCTTCAAGATCCTATTAAGCAAACTCATCTTCAATCACTTCTTAAGGAACATCTACCTACGGCAACTCCTGACAACATTGAGGACCATTGGTCTAAGCTGAAAACCTCCATTACTGCAGCTTGTGAACAAACTATTGGATATGAAACTAAGAAACATCAGGATTGGTTTGATGAAAATGATAATGAGATTAAATATATAATTGACCAAAAAAGGAAAGCCTTCCAAATATGGCAAAATGATATTAACTGCGCTGCCAAGAAAAAAATCTACGCTAGTGCAAAGGCTGAGGTCCAAAGAAGAACAAGAGAACTTAAGAACGCCTGGTGGAAAAAGAAAGCTGAAGAAATTCAACAACTTGCAGAATCTCATGATGCACGGGGCTTTTTTAAGGCCACAAGGGCCATTTATGGACCAAAAACCTATGGTACAAACCCTTTACAATCAAAAGATGGCACCAAACTCTTAAAAGACAAAGAGTCTATTGCACTGCGTTGGAAAGAGCATTATTATGACCCTTTAAATCATAAATCTAAGGTGGATAATGAGATTTTTTCGTAAAGAGGAACTTGCAATACTCCCCACTTTGGATGAAGTAAAAAAAGCCATTAATCAAATGAAGAATAACAAAGCTAGTGGACCGGATGGGATTCCTGCTGAAATCTTTAAAGAAGGGGGGCCCGAACTTGTACAACATCTTCATAAACTCATCGAAAAAATCTGGATAAGGGAAGAGATCCCAGAAGACTTCAGGGATGCCATAATTATCACCCTCTTTAAGAAAGGTGATAGAACAGACTGTGGAAACTACCGGGGCATTTCTCTCTAAGCTACCGCAGGTAAAATATTTGCCAGGATTCTCGCAAACCGTCTTCTATCTATTCAGAAGAGATCCTCCCTGAAACTCAATATGGTTTCCGCCCCTCTAGAGGGACAGTAGACATGATTTTTACTGCACGTCAGCTCCAAGAAAAATGCCGGGAGCAAAATCAACCCCTTTATATGGCATTGATCTTGCTAAGGCCTTTGATACTGTTGACCGAACAGCTCTCTGGACTATCCTTATGAAAATTGGATGCCCCAATAAATTTGTGAATATCTTGCGACTTCTCCATGACAACATGACGGCAACGGTCTTGGACAACAACGGCTCTCATGGTGCTCCATTTAAAGTGGGATCAGGTGTTAAACAGTGATGTGTTATTGCCCCAACATTATTTGCTATTTTCATCGCCATGATTTTACATCTTGTCGAGGGGAAACTTCCCACTGGTGTGGGAATTATATATCGAACAGATGGAAAGCTTTTTAATCTCAGCAGGCTGAAAGCAAAAAGTAAGGTAATTACAACCTCCGTTGTGGATCTTCAATATGCTGATGATAATGTGGTCTCCGCACATTCAGAGGATGATCTCCAAACTATCCTAAATGCTTTTGCAGAAGCATATGGAAAACTTGGTCTCTCACTTAACATCAAAAAAACCAAAGTGCTTCATCAGCAAGTGCAAGCTAACCCTTTGGTGATGCCATCTATCCAGCTTGGCGGGACAATACTGGAAAATGTCGATCATTTTCTCTATCTTGGCAGCTATCTTTCTGTTACAGCTAACATCGACAGTGAAATCCAGATCGTCTGAGCTCCACAAGTGTCTGCCACGTTTTCTCGAATGAAACATAGAGTGTTCGAGGATCGGGATATTTGTAAGAAGACCAAAACACTGGTTTATGAAGCCATTGTATTACCAACTTTATTGTATGCCTGTGAAACATGGACTATCCATAAATGTCACCTCCAACTCCTTGAAAGATTTCATCAACGTTGCCTTCGGAAAATCCTGCGAATTACTTGGCGAACAAATGTCAGTGTACTGGAAGAAGCAAAGACTACTAGCATTGAAAAAATGATCCTTCAACGCCAACTTCAGTGGACCAGTCATGTTGTTTGGATGCCTGACTGCCGTCTCCCAAAGCAGTTACTTTATTCCCAACTCAAGGATGGAAAGCAGAATATCGGTGGTCAATATAAGAGGTTTAAAGATGTTCTTAAGGCTAATCTAAAAAAAATGCAATATAAACATCGAAAACTGGGAAGCTCTGGCCCATGAACGATCTAACTGGAGGTTGGCCTTTCACAAAGGCTCCATGGACTTTGAAGAAGCCCGAGTGCAAGGTGAAAGGGAGAAACGTGCTAAGCGAAAAGCACGTCAAATGAATCCTTTACAGGACCATCTTCCATCTGGTAAGCTGTGTCCTCACTTTGGGAAGCTGTGTGGATCTAGAATTGGCCTCTACAGTCACTTACGGACCCATCACTAGAGTCTACACAATTTTCTTTAGAATTTTTGTGAAGAAAAGAGCCTTTGGGGGTTCCTACATGCACACACACACACACACACACACACACACTACCCTCATGTGTGAACCGGCTAAAGGCTGGCGTGTGTGTGTAGGCCAGCGTCCCAAAGTCTACAGTGACCCGGCATTCAGATGCAAATGTCATGAGTCTCCCTTCCCCCTGCCTGGCCAGGTGAAGTGCATCTTGATTGGCTAAGAAGCAGCAGAGCTACAGGGAGGAGGGGAGGGGGGGGGAAGGTATATTTCCCAACGTGTGGGTTTTGTAGTTGCTCTGTGGCTTCAGTATCTAAATCCAGGTTACAGAATTAAAGGTGAGTCCCTGAACAGAGATTCAAGTAGGATTGCAAGGAGCTTAGGCTGGCAGTCTTGAGATCTCTGGGGGTCTTGGTTCCTTTGGGGTAGGAAAGGGTGGGGGTGTGGTGGGTCAGCCAGCCCCCCTTTCCTCCACATGGTAGCAAGTGCTGGGATTCGAAGCTGAACCACAGAGTGTGTGCACATGGGCAAATGAAAGAACTTGGAGAGACTTTGGCACATGGGTAGAGGTTTGTTATTTGTTAGAGATTTAAGTGTGAGATTGAGCCTCAGGGGAAACCTCCAGATTGCTGGAAGGGGCTGTCCCAGTCTGTGGAAGCCTAGCTGCCAGCGGGGAGCGTTGAAGGCAAGAAATCTCAACTATGGAGTGAGTTCCAGAACAGCCTGTGTGCCTAGCAAGTGAACAGAGGGCAGCAAGTGTGAGATTGAGCCTCAGGGAAAGCGTTCAAATTGCTGAAAGGGGCTGCCCCAGTCTGTGGAAGCCTAGCTGCCAGCGGGGAGCGTTGAAGGCAAGAAATCTCAACTGTGCAGTGAGTAAGCAGAGGATCCTACCCATCGAGTGTAACGGGTGCAAGAAGCGGGTGAGCAGATGGCGGCTGTGTGATCCCAAAGTTTGGGGACTGGAAGAGCCCGGGGAAAGAGAAGAAGAAATAGTGTGTGTGCGTGTGCGTGTTAAGAGACTGGTGAGTCTGATTTGGTTGTGCTATGTGCCCCAGAGAAATTGTTGAGACTTTGGGGAGGGAGGGCACAGTCCTGCCCTACATCTCTCCCACGGGAGAAGGACTCAGATTTTGAACTTTGACTGTCCGGTTGCTAAGAGGAGGGCCAGGGGGAGTGGCCAGGCTAAAGCAGCAGCGGGCAGGTTTTGGGGGGGGGCAAAGAGGGGAGGCATAGTTTCAAGCTTTGAAGGAGACTGCTCCCCTGCTTAAAAGAGATTTTGTCCGAGCTGCCGAGAAGCAGGCAGAAAAAAGCAGAGGAACAAAGGAATTTCCCTCCAGGCATTTTCTGCTGCCACCTGAAGACAACGGACTGAGATTAAGTGTTTGATTGTTTGATTAAAGC
Source organism: Shinisaurus crocodilurus (assembly GCA_021292165.1). Lineage (NCBI taxonomy): Eukaryota > Metazoa > Chordata > Lepidosauria > Squamata > Shinisauridae > Shinisaurus > Shinisaurus crocodilurus. The sequence goes on from CM037877.1 coordinate 243,633,731, forward strand.
CAATAAAAGTTGAGAAATTGTTCCTGGAAGGGAGGGGACCGGTGATCCAAGTGTATTTGTGTTATCTAAATTGTTGCTGGGGCCCCCGGGCCCGGGTGATCCCAGTGTAAGCAGTTGAACTATTGTTGTCTTGTGTCATGTGCAAAGGTCAATTTGAAATTTGAATGTAATTATAATGTGAAGCCAGAAATCTACATGTGTTCAAAGTGCCTCAGGGCAGGGAAGAGTTGCCAGAGAAAAAATCAGTCAGAGGCCAGAGAACAAAGCAGAAAGTTACAAAGAATTTAGAGGCGGGAAGCCCTCTAACGGCTAAAAGAAAGATTGCCAGGCTGTGTGTTCTAGAAGCCTGGGCGGAGCCTCCAGGGCTCAGCATTTGATTCTGAGGGAGATAGTCATCCCGTGCAAGTTTGGGTGGTGGGCTAAAAGAGCCAAGCCCAAGAGGCTGGAAGATTGCCAGGCTGTGTATTCTAGAAGCCTGGGCGGAGCCTCCAAGGCTCGGCATATAATTCTGAGAGAAACAGTCATCCCATTCATGTCATTGGGTAGAAGGTGCCTTTGGGAAAAGGGGGTGGTGTATTCATGTCATTGGGTGGTGGGAAGCTACCAGCGAACCTTTGGGGAAAGGGGGTGGTGTATTCATGTCATTGGGTGGTGAGAAGCCACTGGCGGGCCTTTGGAAACTGAGTAGAGCCTCCATAGCTCAGCATTCAGTTCTGAGGGAAACAGTCATCCCATTCAGGTCATTGGGTAGAAAGTGCCAAAAGCAAACCTTTGGGAAAAGGGGGTGGTGTATTCATGTCATTGGGTGGTGGGAAGCCACCGGCGGGCCTTTGGAAAAAGGGGTGATGGTATTCATGTCGTTAGGTGGAGAGTGGCAGAAGCAAGCCTTTAAAAGCAAACAAAGGCGAATTGAAGAGTCACATTTCAGTCAGCAATCTGCCCCCTACAGGCTTGTGTGAAAATAGCAACCCAAAAAAGTTTTTTTTTAGACAGAGTGCCAGACAGGCAACAGAAGGGTTGGGGTTCCCATTTGAATTGTTATGATGCTTCTTGTGTATGCAAACCTGTAAACTTCTGATTGTTGTTTTGCTGTTTTGATGTTTAAGGAGCTTTAAGATTTAAGATTTAAAGCTTTAAGCTTTAAGATGTTTAAGATTGGTGTTTAAAGTTGTTTCTTTTTTCTGTTTTGTGTGTGTGTGAATGAGAAAAGGTGTACTAGTAGTAGAATGCTAGCGCAAGCTCTTTTCTTTCTTTCTTTTTTTTAGTATAAATGAAAGGAGAGGGTTAACCCCTCGTTTCATCTTTTTCCCAAAGGAAGGGGTGTGAAGAAAAGAGCCTTTGGGGGTTCCTACATGCACACACACACACACACACACACACACACACACACACACACGTGAACCGGCTAAAGGCTGGGTGGGGTGTGTAGGCCAGCGTCCCAAAGTCTACAGTGACCCGGCATTCAGATGCAAATGTCATGAGCCTCCCTTCCCCCTGCCTGGCCAGGTGAAGTGCATCTTGATTGGCTAAGAAGCAGCAGAGCTACAGGGAGGAGGGGGGGGGAAGGTATATTTCCCAACGTGTGGGTTTTGTCTTTGTCTGTCTTGGTTCGTCGCGTGGTTGCTAGCTGTGGAGTAATGGCAGCAAGCCAAGCAGAGGCCCAAGCCCTCGGGGGGGGGGGTAGCTCCTGGTGAAATTAGCTGAATGAGGGCTCTGGTAAAGGCAAGCCCTGTGGAGGGCTACCCATCTTGGACCTTCGGGTAGATGGAATAGTTCCCCCCGGGCGGCAGGGCTGTGCTGGATCTAACCCTGGAAGAGACTGACCCTCAAGTAATAGAGTGTGTGCCTGAGAGATATTAAGAATCAGGTTTTATTTTGCAGCTTTACTGTGTACCAAAGTCTCTCTCTCTAATTTTGTGTCCTTCCCTCATTTCCCACCTTTTGTTGTAAAATGCTACCAGAATAAACCTTGTCTTGGTTTTACCCCACATGGGTGTTGTAGTTGCTCTGTGGCTTCAGTATCTAAATCCAGGTTACAGAATTGAAGGCGAGTCCCTGAACAGAGATTCAAGTAGGGTTGCAAGGAGCTGAGGCTTGGCAATCTGGTACCTTGAGGTCTCTGGGGGTCTTGGTTCCTTTGGGGTAGGTAAGGGTGGGGTGGTGGCGGGCCAGCCAGCCCCCCCTTCCTCCACAATTTTCCTCCTTTTAAAATCTCCTTTTTGTAAAAAAAATTTATCTTGGAAGACAATCTTATTCGGTCACGAGTGATCGCCTGACTGACTGACTATACATATAAATCAGCATTTGCACATATTATGCAAATCTGTGTCCTTGTTTTTGGTGCTGCATTTCCTCTCTTTTCCTATGTGTAAGTGGCTACCCTACTATCTCCACAATAGCCCAGAGATTATCTGTAGCTGACCACCAAGGCCAGCTCTTGCACCCGGCATGGCTGGTCAGCTGTCTGGGGAGCTATTAATATTTGGTGGGCTGACCACACTGTTCTTTTGGCTAAGTGATGGGCCCACCAAAACAAGCCGGATCCCTAATCTTCCTTCCCTGCTGCGCACCTGGTACCCAGGAGACCAAGGAGGAGTAAGCACTGAAGACTGTGGAGATGAACAAGCCGGGTGCTTTTACTACGTAAGGGGAGTGTCTTTCTTCCAGGCTGGGACTCACTAAAGGTCGCTTGCCTGGAGGCTGCTGTGCTTCACACGACAGAACTGCTGTACCTTAGGTGTTGGTCTTGAACTGGAAGACTTGTATATAAATCCACATTCAGTCATGAAGCACAGTCAGTGGTGTTGGGCAAGTCGTGATCTCTCAGCCCCAGCTAACACTTTAGAGCAGTGGTTCCCAACCTTGAGTCTCCAGATGTTGCTGGACTACAGCTCCCAGCATCCCTTGTCATTAGCCATGCTGGCTGGGTATGCTGGGAGCTGTAGGCCAGCAACATCTGGGGACCCAAGATTGGGAACCACTGCTTTAGAGGGTTGTTGTGAACCATTACTCCACAACACAACACAGATAAAAACAGGAACACCCTTGCATATTTGTAGCATTCTTATTCTCCTTACACCAGTAGCCCTATGTAGGCATTCGCCCACATCACACATAGGGCTAAAGTGGGGACAGAACATGTGCGAGCACGTACGCCCCACCCTCAAGCGTCCTGGCATGTCTGGCTACTTCAGAGACCTTTGCGCGTTGAGTGTTAAGGTCTGCATAGGGGCTTGTAAGTGCGTTCAGCCAAATGCAGTCACACATCTCCTGTAACTGGGAACCCGGATCACGCATGTCCCATCTCCAGTTTGTAACCATGTTGCGACTCGAGCGGATGCCTGTATAGCTCTGCTGCTATGCGTTTTCAGTTGAACCTTGACTACCGAGGGCCAAACTAGTTGTGGCATAATTCACACAATTAGTGACTGTGTGAATGGGTCCCCCCTCCCACTGAAAGGACATAGGAGGCACAGGGGATGATTCAGATCAGGACCCTGGTGGTGGAGGGGTGGGGAGAGAAACTTTACTATATTTGCATTAATTAGACCTACTGCTATTAACACAATTAGCGGTTGTGTGAATGGTGGTTAAATTAAAAAGCAGACATGGGGTGGACTGATCTGGATTGGAACTTGGGGGGATGGGGGGCTTTTACCTTTTGCCCCCCACTGTGTTCTCAATCTGGATCGGGTGGGGGAGGGCGCCAGCTTTTTGAATTGGAAGAAAATTTGCAGCAACAGAAGCTTTCCCCTAGTCAAGGAAAAGAGAGGAAGGGATGGGTCTGGAAGCTGGTTGCATTTATGGGGACGGTGCACAGTTAATTCCTCTTGCCTAGATACAATACACGGCTCACCCGGTGAAGCCTTGTCCTCTGCTCAGTGTACCTTGCATTAATATACTCTGCAATAGTTTGTCCTGTGGTGGCTTTTGAGACAGGTGCGCTAGTAAATTGAGCATAACAGTTTCCCTCTTATAAAACTTAAGCATTTTTAATCTCACACGGAATATGGTGCTTCTTTCTACAGAATTGCTCTAACTAGAGCACATAGAGCAACGCTGATTACCTTAAATAAACCCTTATGCGGGGGATAAGGGGGAAACAGTACATTGACACTTTGTGTTGGGACCACCAACAAAGAATTAACTTAGACACAGCTTGAAGCTTGTCACAGGAAGGGAAGAGCTTTCCTATGGTGTGAGGGAGAGAGAATTCAAGGCAGACAAACTGCTTTTTCCTATGCCCTGCTGAGGTTGCACTGCCGGTGTAAAAGGGTGTGTGTGTGATTGTTATCATTCCCCCTCTTTGGTTCCCTCGGCAGGCTTCTCCCCCCACCCCCCTGGTTCTAATGAGAGGCAAATCAACTATTCAAAGTCCAGGGCTGGTGTAGTTTTGCTGCTGGTTGGGGACTGGGGGTCATGGGACCTGGGAGGACTTTGGATCCTGCAGATCTGAGCCTTCCCCTGATCTGCCACTGGCACGCTCCTTGTATGTCCCTTTTCTGCGGCCTTCTCTGAGGTTGAACCACTGGTGTTGGACGAGTGGCCAGGGCTGCGGAAGCTTCCATGCAATCAGTGGAGAGGCTTGAGAGGGAAGAACCCCTCCTCTGAGGGTGGAACCTTCCCAGGGACTCTAGGGGCAGAATCCAATGGGGCTCTTACACGCCTGCTGATTCTGTTGTGCCTAACAGATTTTGTTGCACAAGCGGTGGGTCCCGTTGATTCTGTTGTGCAAGCGGGACCCACCACTTGCGCAACAGAGACTTCTTGTTTCCCAGAGGCAGCCCCGAAACGAGCAGAAACACTCGTTTCTGGATTGGGACAGGTCAGCGGAACTCCCTTATGCAACTGACCTCTGCCGACCTGCCCCATTCCAGAAACAAGCATTTTTGCTCATTTTTTGGTCAGCCCCAGAAGCACTAATTCTCTATTTTGCAAGCGGTGGGTGCCACTTGTGGACAGGAATTGGTGGCTCGCAGGAGAATTGGTGGGGGCATAAGTGCCCCATTGGATTCTGCCCTAGGATCGCAGTCTTAAAAGCAAATAAAATAAAATAAATTGTGTCATAGAAGAAAAAAATATAATTGTCCTATAATGCATTATGATGCTTAATTGTTTAAAAATTAACTTCTCCAACTGCAACATGTAAAATGGAAGGCTGTTGTGCTGTCAATGGGGCCAGATTAGAGTTCCTGGTCTGGCTTTTTTCTATCTTTCTTTTAAATATTCATTTATTAGAATAGGTACCCCCCCCCCCCCATGTTAACTTTCAAATATCCAAGAAATGCTACTTTAGGTGTTAAAGGAATGTCATACCCAGTTTAATATTTTATTGCTTCCATCACTTCCTGAAAAAATGGTCATACACTGGGGCAAGACCAGAGAGCAGGCGGTTAATCTGGTCCTGAGGCTCAGCACCTCCAGCATTTGTCCTCCTGAAGATTTTAGGTTTGGGGGGGTTGGAGGGGGAAATGTAAGATGCCATCGAAATTGACATTCGAATTGACAATTGTGGATGTTTTCTTTATGACTAGCAGATAAAATACTTATTAGAATATTAAATATCAAGATCATAGTCATATGTATTATTTTCTCTTTTTAAAGTTTTGGTTATATAAGTTATTGTAAAAGTTATACTCTGTAGTCCTTTTGTACACTGAGTCTTCTTAACCCCCCCCCACACAAACCCACACACCATGATTTATCTTAGCAGATGTGATTAGTTATGTGCAATAGTTTCTTTGTTCTTTGTTCATAAAAGTATTCTAATAATAATAATAATAATAATAATAATAATAATAATAATAATTTTATTAATAGGCATACCCCACCTTTCTGTTCTTAATGGAACCTTCGATGAAGCTGACAATCACCATCAGCACATCCACCGATAAGGCAGCATAAAATCAGTTTAAAATAAACAAACACCAACAATATTACAAAAAATGAGTTTGAACCAAAACAAGAAAACATTCTTCATTATTTTGCTTCAGTGACATAGGAACCTGTCTTATATTGGGCCTGTTCACATGATCATGGAGGGGGAATAAGCTATGATGACTTATTTCCTCCTCTGTGTGTGCCGGTTGCATGCTGGGGGAAGCGGATTTGCATAATTACCCTCACTGGTATGGCTTGCTGTGTCATGTGAACCTGACGAGGATGGGCTGTTGGTGTGGTTAATAAACCACCCACAACCATAAAACAGCCCATGAGTACAGGGAGAGTCACGGCAAGCTGCACCGGCGAGGCTGATTATGCAAATCCTCTCAGCACGTGACTGGCATGTGTGGCGGGGAAGCCACTGTGCCTTATTTCCCCCCTGTGATCATGTGAACCCAGTCTAGGGATGTAACCGCTCGCCTCGAGCGGGCGTAGCAGGCCGAAATCGGCCCCGCTCATGCCCGCCAGAGACTCGCTTTGATATAAGTGTGTTTTGGATTACAAGCACGGTTCCAGAATGAATTATGCTCTCAATCCAAGGTATTACCGTATATGCATTTTTGTGTGCACTTTCCCCTCATACACATATTTTTGTATGCATTTTTTCATTGGAACACTCCATTACAAAATTCAGAGAAGTGTGAATTTTGAAGGATAAATGAGTTTCGGTTTGCAAGTGCAACATTAGGTACAGTCGCATTAAAATGCAAACCAAACAAATGTATCCCCCCATCCCTAACCCAGTCACTAACCCACCCTGGCAATAAGCTACGGTAGGTTGGTTGCCGTGCGAACAACCCGCAGTGAGCCTGACAGATGATCGGACTCACCGTGGGTGGTTAGCTCCCTCCCTCCACCTTCTTCCCCCTCGGTCCTCCTGCAGGTATCCCAGGGGACACAGCAAGAGTTGTCCCCCATCTCCCCACCGCGATTGTGAGCCAGTTTTGGCTTACCGCAACTTTCCCCACCTTTCCCTTTATTTTCCCTTTATGATGGGTTGTCGTGTCGTGCGAACCCAGTCACTGAGTCAAACCATGAGCTGTCTGTACATCCCAATACTGTCACCTCTGGCTTGCAGTAGCTCTTCAAGATCCCAGGCAGAGGTCTTTAACACAACCTGCTTGCTACCTGGTCCTTTCAACTGAAGCTACCAAAGACCATACTTGGGACCTTCCGCAGATGCTCAATCGCTCTGGACTCTCCCATGATATCCCAGGCGTTCTTGACATGTTGCGGCATAGTACTAAAGCTGTGGCAATGGTGTAGGTGGGAGAAGTTAAAACTGCATTTGGAAATGTTGTAAACCACTTTGAGGGTCTGATGGTAAAAAAACCCCAGGATATAAATTGATATAAACTGAATGTATGAATGAATATTTTCCTTTTCTATCCAGGAAACGTATTCCTGCATAACATCATCCAGGGCTGCCTACATAAAATGTAAGGAAAGCTTTCTTTCTTTCTTGCAAACATTCACTTTGGTCTTTTGCTAATGAAGTAATTAGTGTTATTATAGTTGGGGAAAATGGGGATTACTTTCATTTTCTCTCTGCCTCCTTTTCCTCCCCCTCCCCTCCGCCTGCCCCATGCCCGGTTTTTGTGCAAACTCAGTGAAGTGGCAAATTTTGCCACATTTGCTGCATGTGCAAAATATTTCACCCGGCTCTGTAGAGTAATGTGTTTTCTGAGCTGCTACTGTACTTGCTGAATGTAAGTTATAATAATAATGCGGTGACTTGTGAAGAACATTAATTCAATGAACTTACAGTTATCGCTGACAATTCCAAAGTGAGCTGACGAATACAATTACGAACAGCGATACTCTTGATGTCTCCCTTGCTTATAAGAAACAAATCTCAGGGCCAAAAGAGATCTGACATAGCCATGGGATGTCCATGATGGGGCCACGTTTGTGTTAACGTGGCTGCAGGGGGTGGGGTGGGGAGCTCCAATTTCCATTGGAATGTGGTGCTGGGAGAGGGGGTGCTTAACCCTCCCCCCCCCTTTGTCCACAATCTCTCCTTTACTGGCCAAAGCTGTGTAGCAGAAAAAAGATAGCTGTATTATACCTGTATTCCCCACCCCACCCCCTGCCATTGTATGGCTCATAGCAGAGTGTATGCATGTGTGAGATTTATATTGAGAAAATTACAGTATTTTTCCATGTATAAGACTATACTTTTTCCTAAAATCGCTAGACTAAAAATTGAGGGTTGTCTTATACATGGAAGTAAGCCAAGGAGAGAACCGTGCGGTTGCAAAACTGCCCAGTGGGGGGCGTCTTATACATGGGGGCGTCTTATAGACGGAAAAATACGGGTATTATTTAGATCCATGCCAGTCGGGCTTCAGGCCTGGACATGGGATGGGAACGGCCTTGGTCGCCTTTGTGGATGATATGAGGAGGGCTTTCGATAGGGGTGAATGCTCTTTTCTAATCCTCCTCGATCTCTCAGCGGCTTTTGATACCGTTGACTACGGTATCCTCCTGGACCGCCTGGAGGGGTTGGGCATGGGAGGCACTGTATTGCAGTGGTTCCGGTCCTTCCTCTCTGGAAGGTACCAGAGGGTAGTTCTTGGGGAGGAGGCTTCGGACCCTCGGCCGCTCACTTGTGGGGTGCCGCACGGTTCCATCCTCTCCCCAATGTTATTTAACATCTACCTAAAGCCGCTGGGGGCTATCATCAGGAGGTTTGGGGTGCGCTGTCATCAATATGTGGATGACACACAGCTCTACCTCTCCTTCAAGTCCTCACCGAGGTTGGCTGTTGAAACCCTGCCCAAGTGCCTGGAGGCAGTGGGGGGCTGGATGGGAGGGAACATGCTGAAACTGAACCCTGACAAGACCGAGGTACTTCTGGTGGGGGACAAGGGGAGGTTAGGGGATGTTGACCTGGTGCTGAATGGGGTACATCTAACCCTGAAGGATCAGGTCCGCAGCTTGGGAGTCATTCTAGACTCCCAGCTGTCCGTGGAGGCTCAGGTGTCAGCTGTGAGCCGGGCGGCGCTGTATCAGCTCCATCTGATGCGGCAGTTGCGCCCCTACCTTCCTAATCATCTGCTCCTATCAGTGGTTCATGCCTTGGTCTCCTCTCGCCTAGACTACTGTAATGCACTCTACGTGGGGTTACCCTGGAAGACGGTTCGAAAGTTGCAGCTGGTACAGAATGCAGCAGCTCGCCTGGTTAAAGGCTGCTGCCGGCATGATCACATAACTCCAGTGCTCAAAGAGTTGCACTGGCTACCAGTTGTTTGCCAAGCCGAATTCAAGGTGTTGGCGTTGACCTTTAAAACCCTGTCCAGCTCCGGTCCAGTACCATAGTTTTTCGTCTATAAGACGCCCCCATGTATAAGACGCCCCCCACTGGGTAGTTTTGCAACCGCGCGGTTCTCTCCTTGGCTTACTTCCGTGTATAAGACTACTCTCAATTTTTAGTCTAGCGATTTTAGGAAAAAGTATAGTCTTATACATGGAAAAATACTGTATATCTCAAGGAGCGCCTCCAGCAACATCAAGTAGGCCGCTCAACAAGATCTGCCATGGATGGCCTTCTCCCTGTCCCATCAGCCAGAGAAACCAGGCTGGTGGGGACTAGGAGGAGGGCCTTTTCTGTGGCAGCCCCCAATTTATGGAACTCTCTCCCCAGTGACCTCCGCCATGCCCCTTCCTTGATTAGCTTCCGCCGGGCATTAAAAACGTGGCTTTTCAAGCAGGAATATAGGGTGGGTTAGGATTTTTAAGTTTTGTACTGTTTTTAATTGTGTTTTATACTGTGTGTGTGTGTGTGTGTGTGTGTTTCCCCCCCCCCTCTTGTGTTTTATTGGACTGTACATCGCTCAGTGTGGCCGGATGTCTGGCCAGATGGGCGATTCATAAATAAAATAATATAAAATAAAATGGTACATGTTGGGGAAGGATTAAATCCCTCCTCTCCCTCACCACCACGGTCCAATCAAAATCAGATCCTCTCCTCGCATTATTGCTTCTATCCTATCAATTGCACTCTTGCTGCTCAGAAGTCTCTGAACTGGGAGGCTTCTGGGATTCCTCTGCCCTGCTGGCCTGAAGCCGGCAGGGCAGGAGGAGCGGCGGAAGCGATCTTGGCCTCCCTGTCCTCCATCTTTGGTGAGGGCACTTCAGAGGGGGAGGGAAAGAGGCTGGAGGAGGCTAAGGATATCTCGTATCCTGGCACCTCCGGTCTCCTCCCCATCCCACCCACTGTAATGCCCCCTTTCTACCTCCTCTGAGTTCTCGACCTCGGAGGGCAGCCGATGCAGTTCTTTCCACACCAGCTGTGTTGTGTGAGGGGGTTGGATCTCCGACTCCCCCTTCGGAAGTCGGAGTGCTGTGTCAGACATCAGAAGGGTTCTTCCGAGCAATCCGATGGTCTCTGGGACACTTTCCCAGGGACCATAGGATTGCTCCCTTAAAGGTTTATTTTAATTTTTTTTAGGAAATCCAGTCATGGATCTTCTGAACCTGTTTGAGGAGGCAAGCAGTGGCAAAGCACATGTTTTGCATGCAGAAGGTCTCAGGTTCAAATCTTGGCATCCCCAGTTAAAATGGATTAGGTAACAGGTGGTGAGAAAGGCATCGGCCTTAGATCCTGGAGAGCTACTACCACTGAAAGGAGACAGCGCTGAGCAAGATGGATGAATAGCCTGACTACAGATGCTTCCAGACAGAGGGCTCCTAGTGCTACCAATTAGAAGGCATTGTGTAGCTATTTCATCTTTTCCTCCTTAACAGATTTTTGGGGTGAGATAGAAGATGGAAGAAGTGGTGGGAAAACAAGAGAAGGTGATGAGCGGAAGGCATCACCTGCGTCTCTGGTAAAATTTCCATGAATGAGGCAGGGTGATGGCATGATAAATGCCTCATCTGGAAGCACCCCTTGTGTAAGGAAGCTTCCCATGTCTTGGCCTTGAGCTGGAAGAACATCTTCAGTAAGATGCTTTTGAATCAGTGGGTAAACAATACTTCTTAACACAAGAAGGTGGCTTCTATTAGAGAGCCAGTGTGGTGTGCTGGTTTAGAGTGTTGGACTGGGACTCAGGAGATCCGGGTTCTAGTCCCCATTTGGCCCTGAAGCTCACTGGGTAACTTTGGGCCAGTCACTGACTCTTAGCCAACCTCACAGGGTTGTTGTGAGAATAAAATGGAGAGGAGAAGGACTATGTAACCTGCCTTGGGTTTCTTGCAAGAGGGGGAAAAAAAGGCAGGGTATAAGTATAATAATAAATAAATATGAAATCAAACCATCGGCTCATCTAGCCCAGTATTGTGTGTGACTGGCAGAAGCAATCCAAGATCTCTGGCACAAGTCTTTTCCAAGCTGTTGGAGATCCTTTTAAAACTGGAGATGTCAGAAACTGAACCTGAGGCTATCTGAATGCAAGTCATGTGCCCTACCACTCAGCTATTGCCATCAATCTGGAGTTTTAAAAGCACTTCACATCTACTTCATATAATCTTTCAGTAACCCTGCTAGGTACGTCGTTATTATCCCCCATATGGAGGATGGAGGAGCTGAAGGAATATAATGGCGTTGCTGAAGCCTAACTGGAGAGTTCATGGCTGTAGCAAGATCTTAACTAGGACTTCCGTTCACACTATTAGCCATCACACTATAGCAGCTCTCTTAATATCACATTACTGCTACTCTACAATGACTCGGTGTAATGTCTTGCCTGTCTCTATCTGGGATAGAGTGATGGTTGACTGAGCTGAAGATTGATTTGGCAGAAGGTTCTGTATAGAAGACATTGGAGTCCCGTGGGATTATTTAATAAAGGCTGGATTTTTACTGATGCCATGCCTCATGGAGGTGTGGGAGACAAGAAGTCATGTTGGAATATATGCAGTGGAATTGCCCGAGAATTGGTGGATACTGTGGAAAATTGAGTAGGCCTAGGGCATAAGTTTTCAATTGCTCTGAAATGTACTGTTAGGTAAAATGCAAATGACTGAGAGCCGAATGATACATTACATCAGGGATCCCCCAACCATTTTGAGTCAGTGGACACTTTTGGCATTTTGAGAGTGTGTGTTGAGGGTGCTTTCACAAAATGGCTGCCATGGTGGGCATGCCCATTCACAAAAATGGCTGCCATGTTGGATGTGGCCAGTCACAAAGCACTCATTACCCAGAAGGCAAATTGGTGAGATTAAAAGAAAAGTAACTTTCCCAAGAACCTATGTACAAGGGAGATCCGGGTTCTAGTCCCCGCTCGGCCATGAAACTCACTGGGTGACTTTGGGCCAGTCACTGACTCTCAGCCTAACCTACCTCACAGGGTTGTTGTGAGGATAAAACAGAGAGGAGGAGGAGGAGGATTATGTAAGCCACCTTGGGTTCCTTGCATGAAAAAAGGCAGGGTATAAATATAATAAATAAATAAATAAATAAATAAGGTAGAGATAGATCTGAGCTGTAAAACACAAAACCACTCATTTAATCTCAAATGAAGATGGCACTGGAGGTCAACACTTTGCCAGCCTCCCAGTTGCTTTTTTGTAAAAAAAAAAATGTTTTTAATTTAAAAAATGTTAAGAAATACAATAAAAATTATGATGGGCAGGGAGCCTGGTGGGTGCTAGGAGAGGTGTCTGCAGGCACATCGATGCCACATGAGCAGCATGCTTGAGACCCCGGCGTTGCATATAGTGCCAAACTAAATGTTCTCATAATCACATATAGTGTAGCTATGCGCGATAGTTTGACTTACTCCTGTGTAAGACTGCACAGACATAATTCAGATTGGGACCATGGTGTTCTGGGAGGGAGGTTAACCTTTCCCCCCACCCATTTCCCCCCCACCAAAATTCCACACACCTCCCGCACGGGAGGCGGGGTATAAAAAAGATTTTTTCCCCCTAAATTGGAGTAAATAGAAGCATTTTTAACACCCCACAGCTGGGGTGGTGGGTGGAATTTCAGGCGAAAATTTCAGGCTGGGGGGGCAGGTTTAACCCTCCCTCCCACAGCACCACGATCCCCATCTGAACTGGAACCATGTGCACTTACACTGGAATAAGCAAAACTATCACGTATAGCTACTATGTGTGATTAGACGAACATTTAGTTGGCCCATAGTTCCATGTTCCCACCCCCTCATCTCCAAGGCCTTTCTTTTATTAAGAACATAAGAAGAACATAAGAAGAGCCGTGCTGGATCAGACCAAGGGTCCATCTAGTCCAGCATTCTGGTCACGCGGTGGCCAACCAGCCGCCCACGGGAAAGTCACAAGCAGGACATGAGTGCGACAGCACCCTCCTGCCCACTTTCCCCAGCAACTGGTGTACATAGGAATACTGCCAGTGATACTTGAGGTAGCATATAGCCATCAGGACTAGTAGCCATTGATAGCCTTCATGAATTTGTCCAATCCCCTTATAAGAAGAGGATTATTATGTAAAGCAGATGCAAGTGGCTTCCGAAGGAGCAAATGAGCAGGAAAGCAGCAAGTTGGGGACAAGGGGCAGTTCAGTCCTTTTCTCCTCAGCCATTTGTCCACTCAATATCCCCACCACACACACACACACACCTTTCAGTTGCTTTTCTTCCTGAGAGGTAAAAGATGCGCGTTGTTGTAAGCATTTACCACTCAAGAAGAAAAGTCGGTGGTGGTGGTGGTGGTGGTGATTTTGAACAAATAAACCAGAGAGGAAATCTTCGCTCCTGACATTTAAACCCTGTAATCTCCAACGTGAAGAAAAATAGCTATAAAACCATACAACACCCATTTTGTAGCTCAATTGTTTCATTCTTATACTATGGTTTTATTGCAAAAACTACAACCATGGTAAAACTCTACCCCACAAAAAGTAGGTAGCTAGCTTCACCCAAGCAAAGATCCCCCAGATTTTTTAAAAATGTCATACTATATTTTTGCTTTCAGAAATATCGCTGTGGTAATGAACCCCAACTTGGAGAAGGGAGAACACATACAATGTCAATCACGCCCTCTGACAAGGAGCGATTAACACAGGATCAAACTGGAGAGAGATGGATGGGACCAGATGGTCAAACTAATCCTGACAAAGGAAATGCGCATTAAGTGTCCTTCAAGAGAGAAAACCGGTGTTGGTTGGTGTCTGTGTGTTTCAGTTAAGTTTTCTGTTTAATATAGAGACCTGCGGAATGAAGGACAAAGGAACAAGAACAACAAAGAGGCTTGTGGCACCTTAAAGGCTAACAAATTTATTATGGCATAAGCTTTTGTGGACATGGACAGTGTCCCTGAAAGCTTATGCCATAACAAATGTGTTAGTCTTTAAGGTTTCACAAGTCTCTTTGGTGTTATTGTTTCTTTCCCATTCATTCTGCAGGTCTCTATATTAAACAGAAATCTTAATTTTTTGCTGCAACAAACTAACATGGCTACTCCTTTGAAAAAGAAACAGTACCTTATGAAGCAGATAAACTAGGGAACAGTGGGCAGTATCTAACAGTGGGCAGTATTAACTTCACCCCCTCCTGTTTGGTCCCCCCCCATTTGGTTCCACAAGCGAGACCCACCACCTGTACAATGGAGATTTAGTGCTTCTGGGAGAAACCAGAAATAAGCGGAAACACTTGTTTCTGGAACGGGTCAGGTTAGTGGAGCTCCCATAAGGGAACAAGGATAGCTTAGCCACAGTGATACAGGTGGCTAGTAACCTCAAGACTGGATTACTGCAATACGCCGTATGTGGGGCTGCCCTTAAGGCTGGTCCGGAAGCTGGAGCCAGTGCAGAATGCAGCAGCTTAGCTGTTGTCAGGAGCTGCCCCTTTTCAGCATGCAACTTCTTTGCTGAAGGAACTGCCCTGGCTGCCCATTTGCTACCAGGCCAGGTTTAAGGTTCTGGTCCTAGTTTACAAAGCCCTGAACAACTTGGGACCAGGATACCTGAGAGGGCACCTTCTCCCTTACCAACCTGCCCGGTCACGGAGGTCATCGGTTGGTATGCTCCTGGTGGTTCCACATGTCCCTATGGCCCTACTGGAGTCCACCAGGAGAAGAGCCTTCAGTGTGGCGGCTCCACTTCTACAGAACTCCCGGCCTCTGGAGGTCAGGCAGGCTCTGACACTGTGTTGTTTTTGGTGCCTGCTGAAAACGTCTTTGTTCTGGGAAGTCTTCCTTGCTGACCTGCCAAGGTTTTAATGTTATCCTGTTTTTAATGCATTCTTTTTATCTGTTTACTTTTTATTGTTCACTGCTCCAGAATCTGCCTAGATATGGAGCCATTTAAATAAATAAAATAAACTCTGCTGGCCTGTCCCAATCCAGAAACACTTACGCTCATTTTGGGTTTTCCTATAGGAAGCATTAAATCTCCATTGTGCAAGTGGTGTGTCCCGCTTGCATAATGGAATCAGTGGGAGGGGCCACTTGTTCAATGGCCCCGTTGGATACTGCCTGGTGTTTTAGAACTTTGGTCACCCTAGCAGTTAATTACAGGCTAACATAAAACGATCCAAGGCCATTTTAGCATCTACCATCTTTTGTGCCATGAAACTCTGTCAAGGAATCTGGCTAAGGCACAAGCCTCTGAAAACAAGACAGATGATAAATTATACTGTAGTTACAGGGCAACTGTTATGGAATACCCTTCCTTCCCCCACCAACGCATAGCTGCTGGTGGGAGGACTATTTGCGCACATGAAAGAATGAGAGGCAAGCTGTTTTATCTTGAAACCACCTATGGGCTCAAGGCGGGGGGGAGGAGCGGTGGAGGCCTTTATTAGGCAGCATTGCCTCTTTTCTTGAAAGCAGCTTCCCCCACCCCTCCCAATTCACAGTGTGGGATTTCCGGTCGCTGGTTGACGGGGCCGAGTAGGAATTTTGGCTCACCATTGCTGATTGGCCTGGTGGTGGTGTGTGTGTTTCGCCCACTCTGCACTATGTTCTTGGGTTGGGTGCTTTTTTATTTTGCGTAGTTTCCCTAATTTGGTCACATTGGCAGTAAGTGCGGGTTTTAGGCAGTGGGGTGAGGTTCGGTGATCAACCCATGGCACCTTTCAGGTGACTGGCGATACCTGAGGCTTCCCTGAGCCCGGTTTCACAGCTCGGCCGGGGAAGATAGGATCCGCCCTTGAGGCCAATTCCTCTCACCCGCATGGCATTTCACGGCCCCGTGTGGAGGTGACATGGAGGAGGCCTTCCGACACCGCATGGTGTAAAACTGGGGAGTGGCGAGTTATAGCGCCATTCCTTGGATTGGGATGCTTCGCCCACTTAAGGGTATACTGGCCGGTTTAGCTAGCACCCACACTTGTCCCTTCCCAGATCCTCTAATCAATAAATGTGGCCCTAATTTGCACCATCATTCTGTGTCTCGGCTCTTATTTCCTTCTTTGCACACGCAAATATTGCTTCACTGTCCAAAGACCAATCAGATGTAGTTCTGCAGGAATGGAGGAACAAACATTACATTTTGACATCTAATTAGAGAGGAAGACTAGTAATGGACAAGAAAGGGAGGACACTTGAGAAATGTTATGGAAAGTAGAATAGAAGGCAGAGCTATACTTTCAAATACCAGTCAACTTTCAATCTTTGGGAAATCCTGCCGAAAAAGTTTCCCCCCCCAAATTGTTTGCCTAGGCACATGCTTGTGTGCTCATGTGAAGCCCAGGTTCATAGTTTGGGTACCTCATGCTATTTGCCAGCCAACAATTTGTGGCACGGGCTCTGTATTTCCTAAGTGATGTGGAAAATGTTTCCTTATTCAGTATTAATGTTCTGCATGCATGTTTCGAGAGCATCCCCTGAACATGATGTGAATGGGGAAGCATCTGCTTGTGTGAGGTTCTGTGTGAACAGATAAGCCCATGATGAAGCTTTGGACTCCCATGCAGTTGGGCTGTATAGATTAGTGTTGCCAAACCCAAAGAAAGTGACCGGGCAGCCACCCTGGGGACATTATCTGGTATAAAGAACACCACAGTTGCTCTTTCTCAAGCAAGGAAATTATAAAAGAGATCTAATCAGTGGATAGAATATTGCCATTGAAAATGCACATCAGCATACCTTAACGAAAATAAAATAAATCTTGAAACTTTAATATTCCCTGCTCTTGCCCCTAAATAGGCCCCTTTGGAAAACTGTTTTATTGTTTCTCATTAAATTAGAATTGTGCTGAGATGCCACTATCTACCATTTCCTATTATTATTAATGCAGGGGGAAAATCACTGCATATTCAGCATTTCCCCAGTTAAAGCTAAAACAAAAGGAAAATCCTATTTGTGGTGTTTATCTCTGTCTTTATTTCCCTTTTCTTCACTCTGTCTTGTTTAAAAATATATATAGAAAATTCTTTACCTTTTCATACTTTAAACCTGTACTTAATAATAGCAATATCTTCTGGTGTCAATTAAGACATATAATTTGCAGTCTTCTTCTTATCCCCCCCCCCCCCACACAGAGCAGCTATTAGCAAAAGAGCCTTAGAGATACACAGTGTGAGGATATGCCATTGTTCTTTTTCATTGACTTCTGGAACATGAAATAATTTTTAGGAATGTGTGATCAGTTGCAGTGTTTTCAGTCGACCATCTACCTATTGTAGGATCTGAGAGCGTTCCACGTGCTAAACAATCCACTAAAATTTGCCACTGGCACATTGTGCCCTGTTGAAATGAATGGAATGAAGTGGAGAACAATTTCCTTTCATTTTAACGAAGGAAAGAAAACACAAGAAACTCCAGTGAGATTGAGCCCTAAAACATTAACAAAAATTCACAGTTGACTGGATGATAAATAAATTAGGGTTGGCCATTCCAGTGTACACAAAAGCTTTATGAACAACTGTTGACAGTGGGCCTTTAAACCAATGTCAGCTTTGCTGGTGAAATGGAGAACATCTTGGTTGCCAATGACTGGAACGGGAAATTCTTTTGCTTGACAAGCGTGGGCGGCAGGGATGGCGTCCAGACTACTCTGCAACCCATGGCGTGTTCTAGGATTTTGGGGGTGGTTTGGGGGCCATGCCTGCCACTCACCCTCGCTGGCTTTGGATGGCATGGCAAACGCACACGCCCCCCCCCATGGCTTCTTTGCCTTCCCCAGTCATGTGAACCTGGCCTGTGAGACAGAGCAAGTGGGACACTGTGAACTGAGCTTCGGCTATTGAAACATCGTCATCATCATCATCATCATCATCATCAGGACGATAGATTGTTTCATCAAGAGATTGGAGACTCTAGCCAAGTGACTTGGAGGCCATGATCCCACAGCTTCCACTGAGGACCGTACCATAGAGTGTCCGAAGGGTCATTTGACGTGCTTTTCGCTTAGCACGTTTCTCCCTTTCACCTTGCACTCGGGCTTCTTCAAAGTCCATGGAACCTTTGTGAAAGGCCAACCTCCATTTAGATCGTTCATGGGCCAGAGCTTCCCAGTTTTCGATGCTTATATTGCATTTTTTTAGATTAGCCTTATGAACATCTTTAAACCTCTTATATTGACCACCGATATTCCGCTTTCCATCCTTGAGTTGGGAGTAAAGTAACTGCTTTGGGAGACGGCAGTCAGGCATTCGAACAACATGACCGGTCCACTGAAGTTGGCGTTGAAGGATCATTTTTTCAATGCTAGTAGTCTTTGCTTCTTCCAGTACACTGACATTTGTTCGCCTATCTTCCCAAGTAATTTGCAAGATTTTCCGGAGGCAACGTTGATGAAACCTTTCAAGGAGGTGGAAGTGACGTTTATAGATAGTCCATGTTTCGCAGGCATACAATAAAGTTGGTAATACAATGGCTTCATAAACCAGTGTTTTGGTCTTCTTACAAATATCCCGATCCTCGAACACTCTATGTTTCATTCGAGAAAATGCGGCACTTGCGGAGCTCAGACGATGCTGGATTTCACTGTCGATGTTAGCTGTAACAGAAAGATAGCTGCCAAGATAGAGAAAATGATCGACATTTTCCAGTATTGTCCCGCCAAGCTGGATAGATGGCATCACCAAAGGATTGGCTTGCACTTGCTGATGAAGCACTTTGGTTTTTTTGATGTTAAGTGAGAGACCAAGTTTTTCGTATGCTTCTGCAAAAGCATTTAGGATAGTTTGGAGATCATCCTCTGAATGTGCGGAGACCACATTATCATCAGCATACTGAAGTTCCACAACGGAGGTTGTAATTACCTTACTTTTTGCTTTCAGCCTGCTGAGATTAAAAAGCTTTCCATCTGTTCGATATATAATTCCCACACCGGTGGGAAGTTTCCCCTCGACAAGATGTAAAACCATGGCGATGAAAATGGCAAATAATGTTGGGGCGATAACACATCCCTGTTTAACACCTGATCCCACTTTAAATGGAGCACCATGAGAGCCGTTGTTGTCCAAAACCGTTGCCGTCATGTTGTCATGGAGAAGTCGCAAGATATTCACAAATTTATTGGGGCATCCAATTTTCATAAGGATAGTCCAGAGAGCTGTACGGTCTACAGTATCAAAGGCCTTAGCCAAATCGATAAATGCCATATAGAGGGGTTGATTTTGCTCCCGGCATTTTTCTTGGAGCTGACGTGCAGTAAAAATCATGTCTACTGTCCCTCTAGAGGGGCGGAAACCATATTGAGTTTCAGGGAGGATCTCTTCTGAAATAGATAGAAGACGGTTTGCGAGAATCCTAGCAAATATTTTACCTGCGGTTGCTAAGAGAGAAATGCCCCGATAGTTTCCACAGTCTGTTCTATCACCCTTCTTAAAGAGGGTGATAATTATGGCATCCCTGAAGTCTTCTGGGATCTCTTCTCTTATCCAGATTTTTTCGATGAGTTTATGAAGATGTTGTACAAGTTCGGGCCCCCCTTCTTTAAAGATTTCAGCAGGAATCCCATCTGGTCCACTAGCTTTGTTGTTCTTCATTTGATTAATGGCTTTTTTTACTTCATCCAAAGTGGGGAGTATTGCAAGTTCCTCTTTAATTTGTTTTTGCGGGATTTGCGAAAAAATCTCATTATCCACCATTAGACTTACGATTTAAAAGGTCATAATAATGCTCTTTCCAACGCAGTGCAATAGACTCTTTGTCTTTTAAGAGTTTGGTGCCATCTTTTGATTGTAAAGGGTTTGTACCATAGGTTTTTGGTCCATAAATGGCCCTTGTGGCCTTAAAAAAGCCCCGTGCATCATGAGATTCTGCAAGTTGTTGAATTTCTTCAGCTTTCTTTTTCCACCAAGCGTTCTTAAGTTCTCTTGTTCTTCTTTGGACCTCAGCCTTTGCGCTAGCGT
Organism: Shinisaurus crocodilurus; assembly: GCA_021292165.1. NCBI lineage: Eukaryota > Metazoa > Chordata > Lepidosauria > Squamata > Shinisauridae > Shinisaurus > Shinisaurus crocodilurus. The sequence continues at coordinate 243,653,905 of CM037877.1, forward strand.
AGGTTTTTTTCTTGGCAGCGCAGTTAATATCATTTTGCCATATTTGGAAGGCTTTCCTTTTTTGGTCAATTATATATTTAATCTCATTGTCATTTTCATCAAACCAATCCTGATGTTTCTTAGTTTCATATCCAATAGTTTGTTCACAAGCTGCAGTAATGGAGGTTTTCAGCTTAGACCAATGGTCCTCAATGTTGTCAGGAGGTTCCGTAGGTAGATGTTCCTTAAGAAGTGATTGAAGGTGAGTTTGCTTAATAGGATCTTGAAGGACTTGGATGTTCATTTTACGCCTTGGTTTCCTTCCTTGAAGCCTACGTTGGGGAGCAATGTTGATAACCATAGTGGACCGGATTAGTCGGTGGTCTGTCCAGCAGTCGTCGGCACTCACCATGGCCCTAGTAAGAAGTACATCGCGGCGATCTCTAGCACGGACAATTACATAATCCAGAAGATGCCAGTGCTTTGACCGTGGGTGCTGCCATGATGTTTTAAACTTATTCTTTTGTCGAAAGAGCGTGTTTGTGATAGTGAGATTATGCTCTGCACATATAGACAAAAGTAAGAGTCCGTTCGGGTTGCTATTACCAACTCCGTCTTTTCCAATAGTTTCTGGCCATAAATCAAAGTCACGCCCGACTCTTGCGTTAAAATCGCCTAGGAGGATAATTTTATCCTCCTTAGGTATCTCTGACAGGAGAGTGTCCAACTGGCTGTAAAAACTTTCCTTGATGTCATCATCAGCATCTAATGTTGGTGCATAAGCGCTCAAAATAGTTACCTGTTGGTTATTGGCGAGCTTTAATCGAAGAGTTATCAGGCGTTCGTTAATGCCAGTAGGAACTTCTGACAAAGAGTTCACTAGTTCATTTTGATGGCAAAGCCTACACCATGTATTCGTCGGTCCTGCTCAGGTAGTCCTTTCCAGAAGAAGGTATAACCTCCTTTTTCTTCTTTCAGCTGTCCCTCTCCTGCCCTTCGAGTTTCTTGAAGTGCTGCTATGTCAATTTTAAACCGTCTCAGCTCCCTTGCAATAATAGCAGTCCTACGCTCAGGCGTTCACTATCTATGTTATCCAGCAATGTCCGTATATTCCATGTTCCAAAATTCAAATGTCTTTTTCGACCGCTAAAATGGTGACCCCACTGGACGCGGTAATCCAGTCAGGGGAGAAGAGGTAGACTATGTTTAGGGCACCTTTTCTAGCCCCCTCCCCATACGGGGTGAGCAGAGTGGATCCTAAATAGGGCTGCTCAGTCATGGATACAGCTGCCGAGCTGCTCGACTACCTCGTTCCTTGAACAGGGCGACTGAGTCTGCATCCACCGCCCATGTGCTGGTCCATGACTAGGGGCTTCCAGATTCACAGTCCTGCCCCCGTTGCCATTCGCCAGTCGCCATGGGACTTTTTTTTGTTTGTTTGTTGTTTGGTTGGGTTGGGTTGGGTTGGGTGGGTTGGGTTGGGAAGACGCCTGTGCGTGAAACTGTTTTATGTGGGGAGATCGGTGCACAACGAATCACCACACAAACTTGACAGAGTACGGCAGAGATCCAATGGCCGGTTACCCTGACGATGGGAAACCTTTCTGCTATTTCATCCGCCCACATCGTTGTAATTTAGGTTATCATGCCTGTTCGCCGTGAGACATGTTTGGATCGTTTTGTCTGGTCCTTCCCGGACCTTACCGCATGGTTGCCCTACTGGAGTACATAGCTCCCCGGCATCTCACAGATCCACAACACGCAATCCACTCATAAAGGCCTGGAGGGGTGGGTGCAGTATTGTAATTTTATTTATGTCACATTTTCATATATATCATGTTCAAAGCAGTTTACATTTTTTAAAAAATGGCAAATTAGCAACAAATCCACAACTATCTCAAGTCACAAAATAAAGACAGTTCAAAATAAGCTCATGGTATCCAGCAGCACTACAAATAATCAATGTCAATATAAAAACAACAACAATTCATTTCAAACATTTTACCCTAGTTGAGTAATACAATAATTCATCTACAATCACAATATCTCAGTATAATGGCTTGGATCCATACATAGTCATGACTAACGTAAACCCCATTGATATCAATGGGTTTATTCTAAGCAGGATTAAGGAAGAATCTAACCAATGAACAATGCAGTAAACACATCCTCAATAATGAAGAAATAATACATAAATATCAAGCCATTAAATAAGGACAACCCATAAAAACATGTCATCAGTTATAGGTCAACATTAGAGAAACCAAGCACTCACAGTTGATCTAGGTCAGAGGGTGGGCAACCTTTTTTCTGTTGAGGGCTGGATGCATTTCCTGGTGCATAATCTGTTGGGGGTCTGCATGTTGGTGGTGAGTGCGGCTAAAGCCAGTGGTGAACAGGGTCAGAGGCCAAAGTGGGTGGGTTACCCCTTTTCTCTTTCTGCTACCTCCTTTTTTCTTTCTCTCTTTTCCTCCCCATGCACTGGGCTGCCAGGAGACAGACAGATTGCCCTAGCCAGAGGTCTGAACTGCTCCCATGCAAAGGGATTTTGAAATTAGCCTGAGGGCTGCATGAAATTAGGCTGAGGGCCGTAGGTTGCCCACCCCTGATCTAGGAAAAAAATATATATCATAAAGTTAGGGGGTGGAGACAAGAGCGAATTTGGAGGTGTAGCCAGGGGCAGACCATTAGGGGAGGGCTCGGTGGTAGAGCACATGTTCTGTGTGCAGAAGGTCACTGATTCCACCCCTAGCACAGCCTTCTGCAACCTGGTGCCTTCCAGACGGGTTGGACTACAGCTCCCATGATTCCCAGCCAGCTTGGGCTTGACCATGAAGTGGCTGGGGATGATGCAAGTTGTAGTCCAACCCATCTGGAGGATGCCAGGTTGGGGAAGGCTGCCCTAGCATCTCTGGTTTAAAGGATCAGGTAGCTAATAATGGAGAAGATCCCTGCCTAAGAACTTGGAGAGCTAGTAATGGAGATAGACCTCTGCCTAAGAACCTGGAGAGCAAGTAATGGAGAAGAGCTCTGCCTAAGAACCTGATGAACTGATGCCAGTCAGCTAGATCAGGGATGGGGAACGTGTGGCCCTCCAAATGTTGTTGCACCCAGCCTTGCACCCAGAGGACCTTCTCTTCTGCTGCTCCCAAATTATGGAATGGCCTGCCGGAGGAGATTTGTTAACTTAGCAGTATCTTAGAATTTAAAAAAGCCATTAAGACTGATCTCTTCCAGCAGGCCTATCCGGCGGAATTTTAGGTTGCTTTTAAGATGCTTTTAAGATGCTTTTAAGATGTTTTATAATGTTTTTAAGTAGTTTTAAGATGTTTTAATAGTATGGTGTGTTGATTAGTTTATGTATTTTGTATTTTTGTTGTTCCCCGCCTCGATCTAGACGGAGAGGCAGGTAAGAAATAAATTTATTATTATTATTATTATTATTATTATTATTATTATTATTATTATTGTTGGACTGCAAATTCCATCATCCCTCAGTATTGTGTATACTGAGGGTTGATGGGAGTTGCAATCTAACAACTTCTGGAGGGCCACATGTTCCCCAACCCCGAGCTAGATGGACAAATAGCCTGACGTGGTGTAAGACAGCTTCCTGAGTTTATAACATGGTAGTTTTTAGTAAGTCCATGTGAAGCCCAGCACAAATGCTATCTATTTATCTAAGTTGGGGTGGGCAAATTGTGGCCCTCCAGATGTGGTTGGACTGCACTTCCCACCAGCCCTAGCCAGCATAGCCTATGGTGAAAGATCATAGGAGCTGCTGTCCAACAACATCTGGAGCTGGAGGGCCACAAGTTGCCCACCCCGAACTTAGATAAATTAAAGGGAGCTTAGATAAGCTAAAGGGAGAGGGGAAGTGTATGTGTGGAGCGGGGGGGGGGGAGCAGAAACAGCCTTGCACCTTACTTTTAAAGCCAACTGCTTCAAAAAGCAAAGTAAAAAAAGAAGAAATTGGCTAGATTGTTTTATCCCCCCCCCCCCCCGGTCCTAGACAGAAATGTTCATAGCATGTGCAGAAAAGAAACAAAAGGGTGGGGAGGAACAAATAAAACCCTCCCCCAAAAAACAGAATCCAGAAGGATGTTTTCCCAAGCCATTTTTAACAACTTTTGCTAAACCATTATTGTCTTTGCCCAAATGACTACGAAAGTTTTATGGTTGGAAGATATTTTCCCTTATTATGCTCCACTGAATAATTTGTATTAAGTTATGTTTTTAATCAGTGTTTCCTCTCGAATTGGGGGGTGAAAAAAAACCCCAAATGTTAAAGTACATGATGGATTATAATACTTTTAATTTACATGAAAACTAAAAATAAAAAATCAGTTTATTGCTTGGCTTCTCTCTAGCAAGGTTTTCTAAAACCAATGGCTAGAAAATATTGTTGGTGCTCACATCACACTTCATCTAATTATACTTAAGCATATCCACACTATTGCTAGGGCTCATGGAAAGAGATAATCAAATCACAGCCATTCAGAATAAAATAGACACTCAACAGGGGGTTGCTGAGATAGCAATTTAAATGAAACAGTTTAGCAGCAAGAGATGAAAGTTCTTGGACGGCCAATGTAAGTTCAAGTGTCTGAATATTCAGAGCTTTCTTCCTAAAGTATAATAACAATGTTTCTGACCAACAGGTTTAGCTGTTTGAGGAGGAACTAGATTGTTCAGATGTGCTTCACCGGAGAACACTTTCCCCCCTCTCTCTTGGGGGCTTTTTAACCTACCTAAAGATGGAATCAGTTTAAAAACAGGCTGCAATCCTATGGTCCGTGGGTCATAGGATATAGCAGATCTCCCTCTGCACCCGTGGAGGTCTGCAGGTAGAGAAGGAGTTCCACCACCCTCACAAGCCTCCATGTTGTCATGCGGAAATTGATGCCATCCTTGCTGCCCCACCATCGATCCTCTGATGGTAGGAATGGCAAAAGAAAGTGGTGGTGGTGAGGCTTTGGATCCACCATAACGGGGTGGTGAAACTGTCCCAGCCCTGGAGCTGGTTTACTTATTTCCCCTTCCATTGGGAATTAATGGCACGCAAATTCGGAGGGCAGAGGCAGTGGCCAGAAAAGAAGAAACAAAATTGGAAAAAAAACATCTCCACACACAACTGTTGCAGTATGGGTTGGATCCAGATTTTGTCATACTTAGAGTAGACCCATTGAAGTCAAGACTAACTGAAGTCCCATTGATTTCCATGGACCTATTCTATTTATTTATTTATTTATTTATTTATCTATCATATTTATACCCCACCTTTTTTCCTGCAAGGAACCCAAGGCGGCTTACATAATCCTCCTCCTCCTCCTCCTCCTCCTCCTCTCCATTTTATCCTCACAACAACCCTGTGAGGTAGGTTAGGCTGAGAGTCAGTGACTGGCCCAAAGTCACCCAGTGAGTTTCATGGCCGAGCGGGGACTAGAACCCAGATCTCCCGAGTCCCAGTCCAACACTCTCACCATTATGCCACACTGGCTCTCAAAGTATGACTATACTCTAAGTATGACTATATCTGGATCTGACCGATTGCCTGCAGGGTACCATTTCTGTTGAGGCAAGTGGGTGATTTCAACCTGATCTCTGTTTTGGGCTGTATGTTTCCAAGTGTCAGTGGAAAGACACATATGCCTGGGTGTTCATAGATTCATAGATCATAGAGTTGGAAGGGGCCTACTAGGCCATCGAGTCCAACCCCCTGCTCAGTGCAGGAAACTAGAGGAGAGGTCTCCCAGAAAAATAGATATTGTCAGTTTTATTACATGGTGATAACATGTTATTATTATTCAACACCCAAACACTCCTATTAAGGGACAATGGATTGCTGGGTCAAAGAGACCATCTCGAAGTACATTAGTGTAAGACTGAAATGTTGTTTGTTTATTTACTTCATTTTATTTGTACCCCGCCTTTTTACCAAAAAACAACACTCATGATGGCTTGTTGTTCCTTTTAAGTCATCCAATACACCATAAGCTGAAAGTTGTCCCTAGATGGTTGAGATGTTGAACAAGTCTAGATCTGGGAATTTGGCTCCATGAATTGCAGGATCCTATGCATTGTTACTCAGAAGTAAGTTCCACTGTGTGTCAGTGGGCCTTGCTTCCAGATAAGTGGACACAGGATTGCAGTTTAAGGCTAACGTCTTAAGCGTATGTGTGAGGAAGTCAGTTGGTTTGAACTCAGTGGAACTACTTTGATAAGAGAATAGTAAAAAAAGTGATTGGGATGTGGTATGCTTAAATTTTGTGGAAAGGCCCTTTTTAAAAGCCATCTTTCATAAGAAATTACCCACAGTGACAGAGGTGGTGTTAGAGGGTGGCCCACTGGGGCTGGTGCCCCGAATATTTAACTTGGAGCCCTGAATCTCTCGGAGTCAACCTGCCCCACCACACTGCTGGCCATGGGCACTTGCTGAGATAGAGGAACAAGGGCCCTGATGATCTCTGTTGCATCTGATCCCCCTGGATTAGCTGGCTTTTTGCCCACATGTGCTTCACCTCCTGCTGCTCCCCCTTGGATCTTTCTGCCTGAGGTTTTTTTTCCTGAAATCAAATGCCCTCCCAGGGCCGGCGCAACCACTAGGCCAACTAGGCGGGGGCCTAGGGCGCGTGGCTAGAGGGGGCGCAGAAACGCTCCGCTCCTGCCAGCCAGCACACACACACACACACACACAGAGAGAGAGAGAGAGCAAGAGAGCCAAATTTCCTTTAACTTTTGGGGTTTGTAAAATCTGCCGGTTTTTCCTGGGACTTTTCGGGGCTTGTGAGGGCGGCTGAGGGAAACACGCAAGGCTTGGCGTCTGGTTACGTCTCACTTTTCGGTTCCACGGAGGACCCTCGAAGGAAGGCGGCGGGTAGTCCCACCCGCACCCCTTTCCCCAGCAGAAATCTCCTGGGGATCGCCCCCAAGACAGCATCTTTAGAAGACCCGAGACATTTGCAAGCCGAGAGGCATGGAGGAGGGGGAGAAGAAAGGCCGGTTACGGAAGAGCTCGAGGCTTCTCCTAACTACCCCTTTCCTTTGCCTTTGGCTTCTCCACCCGTCAGGCAGCTCCCCAAAGCCTGGGCTTCTGCTACTTCTTCTCTCGGTCGCTGTAACTCCACTCTCCCGCGTGAGAAAAGGGTAGGGGCCCAATCTCTTTTTCGCCCACCCTTACGGAAACTCCCTCCGCTCGTTCCAGGGAGCTCGTGGCAAGTTCTCCTCTTTGGATCAGCGCAGGATACCTGGGAATGAAGGGGGCGCTGGAATTCCAGCCTCTGCGCCCAACCACGGGGTGGGGGTGGGACTACCTGCCGCCTTCCTTCGAGGGTCCTCCGTGGAATGGAAAAGCAAGACGTAACCAGACACCAAGCCTTGCGTGTTTCCCTTGAGGCCATGGAGGAGGAAGAGGATCCCCCTTTCTTCTTCCGTGCCTCGGTGAGCCGCCTCCTCCTCTTCCCCGCCGCACGCTTCGCCTTTTCCCTTTCCTTTTTGCTCACCCCTCGTCCCCTCCCGCCGTCCTCAGATTTTGCTTGATTTTTCCCCCTGCTAGGGACACCCACAACGGCTCAGGTTAATTTTGTTTTGCGGAGACCTAATGGTCTTTGCCCCACCCCCCTGTAATGTGTGCTGCTTCACTTGCTTTAAAATGTGATAAGCCAGCCCTGCTACATTTGGGGACCCTCTTCCTGCTCATCCCACCCAGTGCTAGGGTGCAGGGCTAAAGGGGGCGCCAGAAACGCCTTGGGGGGAAAATACAGTGCTAAAATGCATGTTTTACCAGGGGGGGCGCTAAATATCTGATCTTGCCTAGGGCACCAAACTGCCTTGCACCGGGCCTGTGCCCTCCTCTCCCCTGTCCCTTTTCACAAACAGGGATGTCCTTAGGAGACAGGGTTCTTTCAAGACACAGAGAGACCTTAGAGCATATGCAAATTTGTGCTTTTTTTTTTTTGTCTTGTAGGCCTGAGCCCTGGATCTTTTCTGTAGCTAGCATCGTCCCTGCACAGTGATCAGAAACTGGGTGTGGCCCTTGAAAATATATTCCTGGATAGATCTTCTTCATGCAGGGGAGTGGGGTAAGAATGAACAGTAAAATTCAAGACAATGCAATATTTAAAGCAAAACAATATGTCACTTAAAACAAGAAAAACAGAAGTGCTAATATGATAGATTACCTGGCTTTAAAGGAAAGGATATTAAAGGTGCAATCCTAGGGATGTTTAGACAGGAAAAACAACAACAACAACAACAACAACAAAAACCTCCCAGCATGCCCCAGCCTGTGTAGCTGACTGGGGCATACTGGGAATTTGTTTGGTTTTTTTCTGTCTAAACATGCCTAGGATTGTGCCCTAAAGATGGCACCATATGAGTGTCTCTGAAGGCGTTACCACAAGGAAGACCATATCTCTGGTCATCACCTGCCCAATAGCCAGTGTGGCGTAGTGGTGAGAGTGTTGGACTGGGACGTGGGAGATCCGGGTTCTAGTCCCCGCTCAGCCATGAAACTCACTGGGTGACTCTGGGCCAGTCACTGACTCTCAGCCTAACCTACCTCACAGGGTTGTTGTGAGGATAAAATGTAGGAGGAGGAGGATTATGTAAGCCGCCTTGGGTTCCTTGAAGGAAAAAAGGCGGGGTATAAATATAATAAATAAATAAATAAATAAATAAATAAAGATGTGGGGAGGAAATGTGAGTCGGGCCCCTGACAATAACTGAATTATTTCAACTTTAGTTGGTGTTATCGATGTACTTTCTGTGTACCACAGAGAGATAAAGATCTTCCCATCTTGGGGCAATTTATTTACCCCATCATGTCCTAATTAGGGCAGGTTCAAATTGACTGTTCGGCTTCTTCTAACATTTTTAGAATGTAAACATTGCGGGATATATTATTTTCTTGGAAATGCCTATGTCATAGTTCATTATTTGAATCAGCACGATCGCATCCAATATATTCCCAACATATCAAAACAAAATGTAACCATTTTGGCACTTGCCAGTAGATTTTTGTTTTGTTTGTTTGTTTGTTTAATGTATCAAAAAATATATCTATATATCAAGTTCTGCATAAAAAAAGAGGGGAACATTTGGAACTAAGCTTCTCAGTTACATACAAAGAACAGAGGAAAATAAGGAAAGAAGCGGGGTGGGGGGGACCAGAAGCAAGCAACACGGTTTGGGGTTAAAGTGGGTTCTGCATAGAGAGTTGTTAATAGGTTCCCTGTTGCTAAGGAAACTATTTCCTTGGTAGCTGTATACTTGCCATGTCTTGCTAAATTGATGTCATAAAGTCGACAAAGAAGAATGAAAAATATTCAAACTGTCTCCACAAAGTGCTCCGTGCAAGAAGTCCTCTAGAGAGCAGTGTTAACATCAGTTCCCTCGGAGCGATCACCAGCATGGAGGCTTAAAAAGGCAGACAGACAGACAGACAGACAGACATGGAAATGGGAAATCCAGAAGAAAGCTGTTATTGATGCCACAATGGAATATACCGGTAATACTTAAGTAACCCGTGGAAAGGCATTCACTGATATTCCAATGGAGAGCTCATAGGTCAGTGGTAGAGCATCCAAGTGGGACCTCTAACGAAACATTGCAGCATATCCTCCGCGCCCTGTAGCAGGCATGTCCCTGTTCAGGGGGCCTGACCAATAGCTGTGTTCACACCAAGGACGCTGTAAGTTGTTAAGGAATCAAGCAACCCAGTTCTGCTCCCCACCACACGACAGGACCAAACTAAATATTTGGCTAATCACGTGTAGACCTTTTTTGCACAACACGCCAGATTTGCCATGGGTTATTTAACCCGTGATAAGCTGTGACATGTGCCAGGCGCCATTTTGAATATGCAACCCCCAACGAGGTTGCGGTGGCAGCGGTGTGTCATCCAAACCGGGCCATTGGGGCTTATTTGAGGGTTAAACAACCCTCGCATAACCCTCAGTTTGTTGTAGGGTTATGCAAGGGTTGTTTAACACTCGAATAACCCCCGATGGCCAGGTTCAGATGACACGCTGCAACCTCGTTGGGGGCTACATATAACAAAATGATGCCTGTCATGTGCTGTGGCTCATCAGGTGTTAAATAACCCATGGTGAGCCTGGTGTGTCGTGTGAACCGGACCAGAGTGTAGGTATGCATAATAATTTTACTTACTCTAGAAAAACACACCAAATTGGGGCCATGCACTTACTAGAGAGTAAGTAAAGCTATTACACACAGCTACAATATGTGTGATTAGACAAACATTTAGTTTGGCCCACAGTTTTCTGTTTTTCATTTCCAGCTGTAACTCCACTGCTGGAGACCACTGAGCATGTTCAGCTCCCATTGGGCTGTTTGGATTTGGATTTCCCCCCCTCCCTCCCCGCCCCAAGCATTCTGGGAGCATGCTCAGTCCTTATTGGGCTTTTGGGGCTTCCCCCCCCGATGGTTTTTCTCCTAAAATTGTTGTACTTCTTCAAACCATGGGGTCCCCCCGAGCATCTCCTTCAGGGATGGATGGTGCTGTTTTGGCTACATAAGGATCAGCACTTGAAGAATGAACTCACTGATACTGGTGATGCTTTCCATGCATAAATATCTCTTGGTGGCTCGTCGGGCTGCAGTCACCTACCGTTTTTATTTTCCAAGGATGCCTCTGGGGCCCATGTAAATAAAGATGACAATTCTGGGTGGCACATCACTTTGCAGCATGTTAGCCTCCCAGTGGAGGGGTGGGGGAAATCAGAAAAAAAAATCTTTAAAATAAAATAAAAATCTGGAATGGTAAGGACCCTGGTGGATGTCGAGAGAGAGCACACCGTCAGAGATCCCATAGCTAGCGGATGATCCAGAGGCTTTCTGTAAAAAGTGAGTTTTGGGGAGGGGTCTAATCAGGGCTTTTTTTCTGGTGGAACTCACCGGAACTGAGTTCCAGCACCTTTTCTTCTATTAATTGCATGACAATTTAATCGCCATCTACTCCCGAGGAAAAGTAATCCAAGAGTTCCGGTACCCTTTTCTCCAGAAAAAAAGCACTGGGTCTAATGGAAATAAGGGAAGTGTTTTGGGAGTCAGTTCCAGGTGTAAGGAGCAGCAAAGAAAACCGAGCCGAGCTGCTTCAGAGAGCAGGAGGCCTTTGGATGTCTGAGGGTGGTGGAGCTGGATGGGCTGAGGTCACTTGGCCGGGCTGCATCTTTAGCCTTGCTTTAGTCTTTGCTCTCTTCCCACAAAGGGAATAGGAAATGGGTTCCGAAGACCAAGTATAATAAATAATATTATTAAAGTGCCAAGATAGGGTGCCCATATCTCCTACATTAGAGAGGACAATGCTCTATTTGAAGGCCTGTCAGAGACAGTCCTTCATTTGAAGGTGTCCTCTATTGGAAGGGCTGTTCTGTCCAAGTCCGGTTTAAAGATGAAGAACCCTAAGACGGGAGAGGAGGGGCCGTGAAGTTGTCCATCAGCAGCCCCTAGATAGCAGACCGAGCATCAGGCACGCAGGTCCCCTGGTCTATCTTCCGCACTGTGGTGAGATGTATTTCTTTTTAAATGGTAAGAATTAGTTCTATATTTGTAGCTATACAAAGCCAGTGTGGTGTAATGGTTAGAGTGTTTGGCTGGGACTTGGGGGAACCGGGTTCTAGTCCGCACTCAGCCATGAATCTTATTGGGTGACTTTGGGTCAGTCACTGACTCTCAGTATAACCTACCTCACAGGGTTATTGTGAGGGTAAAAAGAGAGGAGGAGGAGGATTATGTAAGCCGTTGTGGGTTCCTTGGAGGAAAAAAGGCAGAATATAAATGTAATAATGAATAGAATAAATAAATATACATATCAGTTAGCCCAGGGGTTCTCAACCCGGGGGGAAATTCCCCTCCGGGGGGGATTTTAGGGTTTCAGTGGGGGAATTGGGACCATAGACTCAAACTGTTAGAATACTGATCTTTCTACAAATTACAATTCTACAGATTGTACATAATCTACAGGACATCACACCTTATTGTAAGGCATAGATTAAATTAAAAATAAATATGAATATTTCACTCGTTATCTGTGGAAATATTCCATTTCTACTTATTATATATTATATGCATATTATTTGGAATGCAACTTTTGAGTCAGACAATCTTGGGAAGGGGGGGAATGACATTCTGACATATGGTGAAAAGGGTGCATGAGGCAAAAAAGGTTGAGAACCACTGAGTTAGCCTATGCAAATGTTATGCAAATCTATGTCCTCTTTTGTCCTCCTCTTTTGGTGATGTGTATGTGGCTGCCCAATGAGGAGGTTCTCAGGGTCCTCACTTTACTTCACAGAATGGTCCCACTTGAAGCCTCTGCTCATCCACGCATGCACAATCTCCACCGATGCTCACATTTATCTGAGAGCAGGATTTGGCTCTTTGATGACACATTTGTAGAGCTGCCGGAAAGAACAGGAAAAAACGGGGAGAAAAAACCTAGAAGCAACATGGTTTGGGAATGAAAATGGGTTCTGTGCTGAGACTAGTCAATAGGTTCCTTGTTGCTAAGGAACGATTTCCTTGGTAGCTGTATGTTTGCCACATCTTGCTAAATTGGTGTCATAATCTCAGACAAAGACTATCCGGTGGTATCTTTGCAGGCGGAGGGGAATCCAAACAGAGCTAGAAGTTTTATCTAATAATTTTAAAAAAAATTCTAAATCATTCATGTGTCTGTTTAAAAATAACAACTTTTACCCTGGAAAATTGGTTCCCTATCTGCCTCATAAGCAATGTGAAAAGTAAGTATATATTTGACGGAAGATAAAATCTTTGCAGCCACATCCCCGTAGCTTTCAATAGTCCACTTTTAGGAAATCTCTAGCAATGCAAGTTATGCGACAGTAATATATTTGGAAATGAGGCTAAGGCAATTACATTTTCTAGTAACATAAAAAAAAAAAAGAGATTGTGTTGTTATTTCAGCTTGCATGTTATTTTACAGCATCATGAAAATGGATTATGATCACAGATTATCAAAATCTGTTAAGAATGTTAATGCGCTTGCGAAAAAATGTGCTCCTATATACCAAATTTATGTGCACAATTCATTGCAATTTTGTGAGCAGTTCAGGTATATTCTTTTGTGCAAGCTTCAGAACTGAACGCTCTTCGCTAATAATGGCTGAATGTGCCATGATAAAGCTGTTGAATGGATATTAAACCCATAACAAGTGTTGGCAAATCTGAACACTCTAAACGAGACTAATCACAACGTCATATTTGCGCATGGATATATTTCCATCTGACAATTGCCACAACTGCTAATAAAGACAATTATTGGGGAAACAAAGGCATATAGGCCTTGATTCAGTTCTGTTTGTGCCTTCTTGTGTGCAAAGAGTGATTCCTGAGAAGGACGTGCACATCAGGAACTAGGTATGTGCATGGGATTTGGTTGTAGCCCAGTAGTTCAAACTGAATAGAGCCCATTTGGACAATTTCTGGTGCTTCCCCCTGAAGTGATCAGAACCAAAGTGGGACCCTGCACAAGGCTAGGCTTCAGCACTATGGATTGCTCCTTTAAAGTTTAGAAATAAATTCCGGAGTGGATATGCAGCCCCACTGACATTGGAGTCATCCCCCTCCACTGGTTGAGTGACTGACAGTTCCACTATCTAACCAGAGGGCATGTTTACGAGAGGCTTTCCAATCACTGAGCTTTGGGAAAAGGCAAGGACAGGAGCCAGGGCCGGCGCAAGTTCAGGAGAGCACAAACACCCTGCCACCATCAACGCCACCTCCCCTCCCCTTGCCACCGCATTGCCCATCACCCCACCCCCATCCACGTTGTGCATCATCACTCTCTCCCCTCGCCCTCTGTCCACACCGCCGCCTGCCCTATGGCATGCTCTTAGGGCGTTCCAGAGGATGGGGGGGGCCTCCCTGAATAGCTACACTGGCCAATTTTTCTGGCCAACATGGCTCTTCAGAGAGCCCACCCACCCGCCCTCGAGCGAGATGGTGAGTGGTGGCTCTGGAGAGTCCTGCTGGCTTCACCTGCGGCATTTGCTGTGGCAGGAGAGTGGGGCCGACGAGGCTCCCTGAAGCATTGGCTGTGTGCCACTGGGTGGGTGACAGCTTCAGAGAGAGCCCCTCTGGCCTTGCCCTCCTGCTGCAGCAAATGCTGCAGAGGGAGAGGAGCCGGTGGTCCTCCCCAGGTCATTCAGTCCAGCACCACATTGGTGGTGCTGGGGAGCATACAACTGGTCATTTCTCCTGCTTTACTGCCTGAGGACGGGGATTCACTGTGCCTCACAGGAAGGCCAGTCCTGATGGGAGCATGAGATGGACATTCTTTCAACACTACCAGGCTTCACTATGAACAAAAACGCTTAGGGCTTCTCTCTCTATATATATACAGTCATGCCTTGGATTGAGAGCATAATTCGTTCCGGAAACGTGCTTGTAATCCAAAACACTCTTATATCAAAATGAAATCCCCCCAAAAAAATTTGTACAGAGATTTTTAATTTAAGCCGTACGTACTACAGTACTTGTATTGCAAGATGTTACTTGTATATCAAGTCAAAAAAATTTAAATAAATATTTAAAAATGTGCTTGTCTTGCAAAACGCTCTCAAACCAAGTTACTTGCAATCCAAGGTATTACTATAGATAGATAGATAGATAGATAGAGATTGATAGATAGATAGATGATAGATAGATAGATAGACAGACAGACATTTATTGCATTAGTCCTTAGACCATAGCAGCACAAAACTTAAAAACCAGAAATTACATACATTTACATGTCAATATAATAAACGCCGATTGGGTTTTATCATTAAAATTATTTAAGTTAAAACATATTCTTAAAAATAATGAACAGTTGCATGTACCTATAAGGGCATAACACCATCTCCTACTACTGAGGTGGGCAAAAATTAAGACTTGATCCACAGGCAACCAGCTAACCAATCATCTGGTAAGGACTCTTGTTATATAAAAATACATAAAATATAATATAAAAATCACTAGTTAAAATTAATGATTAAAAATATTAGAATTAAAACATATATCCAGAGTAACAAACATTATTGATAAAATACATGACATTATAAAATTGCAACACATTTCTCACATTTCCGAGTCTCCCTGGCAATTTCCAGCAATGGAGTCCAAGTACTACTCCCTGCATTTTGCAGCTGTTATTGCAAAGGAGGTGACCCTCAATACTACATATTGATTGGTTCCTTGAAACAGTAACCCCAGTTTCCTCTTTGTATCCCAAAATTCCATCTTCTTTAGAAAGGGATTCAAGTAACGGGCTCTAATGTCAACATACTGGCTTTCAGTCATCATAATTTCCTAGCACTGTTTGAAACTTTGCAGTTTTCTTGCCTGACATTTCCTCTATGATGTGTGTCATTTTCATACCAATTGGCCCAAAAACCACGGGAGGAAGGAAGGGGAAGTGACTCCCCCCCCATTTGAGTTCTCCCCTTCCACATAAATCGCTACACCTATCCTTCTGACACTTTGCAGTTTTCCTACTTAGAGACACTGCTATGTTCCACAAGGGACATAAGGGGATGCTGCACAAAACCCCCTGTACCTATTCATTTGAAACTTGGCAGGCTTGATTCCCTCAAAAGGGGCAACTAACCTTCCAAATTTCATCCAATTCTGCCAAGAAATTAAAATTTCATTAGCCATTCCTGATCTATTTTTCTGAAATTTGGCATGTGTAATCCCTTCCCACTATGCCTGCAAATTTCATCTACAGTATTTTTCCATGTATAAGACTATACTTTTTCCTAAAATGGTTAGACTAAAAATTGAGGGTCGTCTTATACACGGAAGTAAGCCGAGGAGAGAACCACGCAGTTGTGAAACTGCCCAGTGGGAGGCGTCTTATACATGGGGGCGTCTTATACACGGAAAAATACAGTATATCTGACAAAGAAAAAAAAAGTTGATAGCTGTTGTTGTTTTATTTCCCATGATAGTCAATGGGAGGCTTAACAAGTCATATACCGTACATGCTGACTTTGCTCTTGACTTCCACACATTCAGCTGATGATGTGCATAGAGCCCATGCGCATACAATCGTACATATGTTTGTCTCTGTGCATGGCACCCTGATTGTGCAGAGACAGCCATATGTGCATAAGCGTTTTACAGGGTTCCTGGTTGCATGGAGAGAACCTTACACATGTAGGTATTTGTGCAGGCTCAATGCAAATCTTCAGTCAGATGTCTGGAGGCCACAAGCAGGGATTTTGGGGTCCTGCTACCCCTTCCCATCTGGTCATTTGGATGTCTGAATAGGGCTAACGTAAGGGGAAACTTCCCACGGATGTATATAAACACTTCTTAAGACATTTGTCTGCATTGTTTGTTTTGCCAAGTGATGAGAAGAATTGTATTTCCTCTCCTGTTTCCCCAGATTTCTACGGTAGGGTGCTGTGGGAAAAGATCACTATGCAATAGGGCAGTGATGGCGAACCTATGGCACGGGTGCCACAGCTGGCACGCAGGGACCTTTCTGTGGGCACTCGAGCCATTGGTCACCGGATCGCGAAAAGACCGTCCCCTTCTGCATTACACTAATGATCTTGTTCTTTCTCACAGTGTGGAACAGAATGATTTTATTCTAGAATTCCTGTTACAGAATTCTTTTCTACATTGTTATCACATTTAAAAGATTTTGAATAATGATGCCCAGAACATGGCTTGGATGTAAAGCCCTAACAGTTGACCTGAGTGCTGCATGTGTTGCTCTCAAACTAACAGAGTATGAGCCAAGGTTTGACAAATTATCAGCATGCATGCAATAGCAAAAACCACATTAATTGTGCAAAAGCATGCCCAATGCAAACTTTTACCTAATGCAGTGTTTGCAGTCCAAGACATAAAGTGTTTAAAATGTGTTAAGCATGTTTAGTTTTCTTGTTTATCTTGCTCATCCTAGTACAGGTTGACTTTTACTTTTACTAATCCGACACCTGTAGAAGCAGGGAAAGGACCCGGGGTAAAGCTTGCCCCATACAATTTCAGTCTGGCATATAATCATATTACAACAAATTGAGAATCCCTTATCCAAAAATACATGTGCCTAATTATTTTAAAAGTTTGTATAAATTCCCTTCAGGCTATGTGTACAATGTAGTACTATAATAATTTTTTGAGTTGATTTTTTTTTCCAACAAAAAACTGTTTGTATCATTGAAAGCTCTGTTATTGTGTTTTTCTTTTAAGACAAAAGTTGTTACTTAGTTCGGACAACTGTATGAGTTGTTTTTCTAAAACTAAAACCTCGGTATTCAGGTTTAAATGCAGTGTTGGCACTTTGAAATAAATAGTTTGGTTTTGTGTTGCAGTTTGGGCACTCGGGCTCAAAAAGGTTCGCCATCACTGCAATAGGGTTTGAGTGCTCAAATCCAGACTGATCAAAGGCACGTCTTTGAGAGCTGTTTTAAACAAACAAACAAACAAAAGGATTCAACACACTATTTTAGTGAAGAAATCATATCCCATTTCCAGTGAAAGATATCTTGATTCTCGAGCAGTTTAATACAATACTATTGGTTAGATCATGCTGGATACTTTTAAATCATCAGAAAAACAAAAGACAGGAAACCAATATTTGGCAACCCTTCTCTCAACAGCTTAGGACTCCGGGGGGGGGGGGGGGAAGCTACTTCTTGTCTGCCATTTGTGCCATAACTAGCCCAGCCATTGCAACCATCTGAACCCAAAGTCCCAATAATGCAGTGTTCCCCAACCTGGGGTCCTCCAGCTCTGTTGGACCACAACTCCCAGAATTCCCAAGGATGTCTAGGTGATGTCAGTGGCCCGAATAGCCTTTTTACCAGCTTCAGCTGATTCATTCACAGCGACACTGTGTGGAGGAAGTGATCTTAGATGCAGTTACTTATGCATTGATTACATCCTGGCTGACACTGCCTCTAATTGGTTCAAAATGTGGACAACCAGCTTGTTAGAAGGAGCTCGGTGGTCAGTACATATTACACTAATTTTACACCAACTTCATTGATTGCCACCATTTCTGGGCTCAGGTTAAAGTGCTGGTGTTCTTGGAAGTCCTTAAGGTCTAGGGCCAGGCTATTTGAAGGACCCATGAGCGTATCCATATGAGGACTTACATCCGTATGAGCCTACCTGGGCCTTACAGTTGGCATCAGAAGTCCTGCTCCTTGGCCCATTGGTTGGGAAGATAAGACTGCCAGGTACCAAGGGCAGAACTTTTACAGTGGTGGCCCTGCATTTGTGGAACTCACAGTCACTGAATACTTTTCGCTTTTGCAAGGCCTTTTATGAATAATTTCTGCTGGATTTATATTTATTTATTTTATTACATTTGTTAATCGCCCATCTGGCCGGTCACCTGGCCAGATTTATATGTTTTATTCAGGTGTGTTAGAGAGGACTGTTTTGACTGTTATTTATTATTGTTTCATGTTTGGCTGTGATCCGCCTTAGAAGGATCTGTACCCTGAAAGGGGGGTGGGGAATATAAATGACTACAGTGAACAAAACAGATAACAACAAAGAGGCTTGTGTCACCTAAAAGACTAACAATTCTTTTTCTTGCATATGCTTTCGTGATCTATAGCTCACTCCGTCAGATGCATGGAGGAGTATTAAGGAGAATTTCTGGTTATATACAGTTCATATGATGTGGGGGAGGGGGGGAAGAAATGTAAACAGTGAGATCCTGAAACTCTCCATAATACTCCATGAATCTGATGAAGTGGGCTACTATAGTCCGCAAAAGCTTATGCCAGAATAAATGTGCTAGTCTTTAAGGTGCCACAGGATTCCACCTAAACATCAGGAAATGTTCCACCTAAACATCCACCTAAACATCAGGAAAAATTTCCTGACTGTCCGAGCAATAAGACAATGGAACCAACTACCTAGGGAGGTGGTGGGCTCTCCCACTCTGAAGGCATTCAAGGTGAGGCTGGACAGCCATCTGTCAGGGATGCTTTGACTTGGATTCCTGCATTGAGCGGGGGGTTGGACTCACTCGATGGCCTTGTAGGCCCCTTCCAACTCTACTTTTCTATGATTCTATGATTCTATGACTCTTTGTTGCCTTTGCCACAACAGATTAGCATGCATGGCTACCCTCTAGGAAAATAAATAATGTAAGGCCCTGTATTAGCTTCCAGGAGCATGGACTTCCCCACCACAGGCCACCCCACTCACAGGAGCTGCCACTACGACTATGAATATGTTTATCTAATATCCGTGAATATGTTTGTCTAATATCGCACACTGCTTCTGCAAAAGCGGAGAAACCATCTGAACCAGCTCTGACTCTCTAACTTCATGCTGGATCACACAATTGCTAGCTCCAAAATAGATGGGGTGTTTGTGTGTGTGCGCGCATGTGTGTGCGCGCGTGTGATATTTAAGATGGCTGGCACGGGAAGTGGAGCTCCACCTTGGCATTTTGGTATCATTGGCACACCTCCTCGATTATTGACACTGGCGTTCTTGTTACAGCCCGGAGAGCCGCAGCCGGCATCTTTTGTATTTGTCACTGTCACTTCACAAGTGTTCGGCATTGTTCAGGAAATTGTATGAGTAAAGCAAAAACTGCCTGCGACCAACTTCAACAAGGGAACAGGGATGTGAGGGTGCTTGAAACTGAAACAGAGGTTTTATGTGTCCTATTATGTGCCCCAGCAAGAGTCATAAATAATTGTGACAAGTTTTTTTTCCTCCCCCATTGTTACATGTGAAAGTCCTTGACTGTGCCTCCTGTCTCAACTCCCCTTTCTCTCTCTCTCATGCACTGGAGCTGCCAAGATGCATGATGATAGATGGCACTATGCAGCAAATGACAGCCGGATAGATTTTTTAGTTTGTGCTTTAGAGGGAATCAGATATGCTGTATAAAGCAATAAAAAAGCACACTCACAAGGTGGGTTAAAAATAGCTAGCACAGCACTAGCCTACTTTGTTGTTTATCAAAAGTCAAATCTTTACATGCAAAGTCTTCGTGGAGGTGGCGATTTCTCCCCCCCCCCCCCTTCGGATACTAGTGAAGAGTGACATTACTGATGGAGATTGTCGAAGGACACAATTGGGCAAATATTTCTTTAGCTACAAAACCTGTGCCAAGAAAATACACACTGTCTAATGGCATCCCATGCCCATCCCACACAAACAACAGCCTAAGTCTTTATAACAGAAGGAGGCAAGCTGGAGATACGGGATGGGTTGATAAAAAACGATCTGGAATGGAGAGATCCGGTTAAAGTCCGGTCTGCCCATGTTCAGTGTACACCTGGATCTGCAGCCGCAGTGCCGGTCATACTGAAACCTGCCACAAAAGCATAGTGGGGATTTGTAACCAAGCCTTAAGCATGAATAACTGAAATAATAACATATACTTTCCCACTTTACCCCTTATATCACTTCCTTTCCATTTCTCTATGTTTTCGTGAGAAAACTTTTAATATATCCAAGAGGTGGCCTTTGGGCCTTTCCAGAAGATGTTTCCCCTAACATTTCTCCCACACCCATCTGATTTTTTTTTTTTTAAAGGAAAGTTTTTGGGAATGGAGGGTTGATGGTTGTTGGCTAGATCTGGAGACTCCAACGCAGTGCCCATGGGCACCCATGTGCCCACAGACAGCTCTCTTGGCATCTGCCAGGCACCTGGTCCCTCCTGATTAAAAAAAATAAAATAAAGATTTTTTGTAATTAACAAAATTAATTGGGAGGCTGGCATGCTGCAAAGTGAAGTGCTGCCCTCCAGTGCCATCTGTATTTGGGTTCAAAAGAGTGGTTTTGTGTTTTGGAGTCCACCCCACCCCCCCACCTTGGGCTTGTTCTTAGTTCTTGGGCAAGTTTCTTTTCTCTTTGTCTCACCAGTTTGCCTTCTGGGAAATGAGTGTTTTGTGTCTGGCCATGCCCACCATGGCAGCCATTTTATGAAAGGGCAAAGCCCCCCAAGGCAGCCATTTTGTGAAAGTGCCTACAACACTCTCAAAATTCCAAATGTGCCCACCAGCCCAAAAAGGTTGAAGACCAAGTGGGTTAGATCATTGTTGGCTGTAGAGTCTAGAGCCAGAGAAGAGCTAGGTTAGGTGAAGAAATCCTAACTCCTTCCCACGCCCACTCGCTCAGCCGGCTGTGACAGCAAAAGCAGGGAGTCCACCACAGGAACCTCAATCAGGGAAGTATAGATTTTCCAATCTTAAATTCGGTTTGTCTCAAACGTCAAAAATTATTTTAAAAAACTCTGCAAGTACACATTTTTGTGTGGATTTCTCCCAATACATGCATTTTTGTCCGTGCTGTGCTGAACTCAGTTTTTGTGAAATTCTTTCCTCCTTACGAATGAGGCATTCATTTTTCCTGTTCTTTCATAGGGAGGGGGAGAATTTCATAGAATTTTCTCATTGGGGAGGAGTTCCATTTACCTTTTAGGTGTAATAGGTGGCCAGACATCTTCTTTCTGGATTTTTAATCTAAAAACACCCCACATGCTGTCACTGCATTGCAGGACTCTTCACACAGAGACTTTTAGCCCAGCAATGCTTACTGGAATGCCCAGGAGACCACATGACATAGTCTCCTGAGCATCCAGGAACTGCTGCTGGGATTAAAACCTCTGTGTGGAGAGCCCTGCACTGCTGCAAGCTAAAAGAAGAAGAAACAAAAGAAGAAGATTTCCTAAAGCTCTAAATGCCCCATTCTTGCTTGCATTTCTGATGATGTAATCGTAAGTACACAGGGTCTGAAATGGGCTAAGCCATACCTCTGACATTTTAGGAAAATAGTTCCATTACAAATTGAGCACAAAGGTGCCTATTGCTTCTGACACCTGAAGTCAGGGCCTTGTTAGCCTGTTTGATAATCTGGCCCTGGCCAGCTGACCTTGATCTCTATAATCGGGGGGGGGGGGATCCAATGCAAGGCCATGTACAGATATTCTCATCTGTTCCACAACCTTTGTGCAGACAATGTGAATGGAGCTAGCAGACCAGTGATCAGCTGACCACAGTTGTTCTATGGTAAATGCTCAGTTCACAAGGGCCATTGTTGGGGCTGACTATTGCCTGTTGTGAACGCATAGACAAACAACCCATGAAGAGAACCCATGGTTTGTTGTTGGCTTGTGAACCGCGGGTTGTTCATCATGGTTTGTTATCTCGGCTAGGTTCAGACAACACAATAACCCATGTTTGAACAACAACCCATGGCTCAACGACAACCCACACTCAACCCATACTCAACCCTTGAGTGTGGGTTATCATGTTGCCTGAACCCAGTCATTCTCATCTGTTCCACAACCTTTGTGCGGACAATGTGACTTCCGTACTCTGCTAGTGCTAGCAGACCAGTGATCAGCTGACTACAGTTGTTCTAGGGTAAATGCTCAGTTCACAATGGCCATTGCTGGGGCTGACTATTGCCTATTGTGAACACACAGTGTCTCCTGTAGCTGTGCATGGCAGAGGTAGGTGTTTGTGTGTGTGTGTGTTTTTAAATCACACAGGAAGGCCCCCTTCTATCGGTTTGGCTGGCAACACACTGCCATTTGGCCCCTCCTCTTCCAAAATCATCACCTCAGTGGTCATTCCACCTGGCCATTATAACAATTACATTATGTTATGTAAAAGTTGGCCTCTGGTTTTGCTTTCCCCCCTCCTCTCCCCCCAACCCATTTTCCTTTTGTATTATGTCTGTGCAATTGTAAGTCATTATTTTATATTGGAACTGGCCTTATTTGCATTGGCAGGAAGGCATTATATAAATGTAGTACATCAAAAATAAATGTGATATGATGGACATTTAATTAGTATCTGACTGCATTTGATAGATAACATGCATTGACAATTCGTACTTCACAGCTGACACCTTAGGAGATTTCATATTTGAAACGTGCTGACCGATCAAGGAATTCCAAACCTAAAGTATTCAAACTGGGTCTTGGAGTAAAAAAGTTCGCATTAAAAATACTAATTCCTTCCAACTGATTTTTCTCTCTCTTTCAAATTGTGAATGGCGAAATTGGAAAGCTGGCTAAATCTCAAATATTTGCAAATATTTGCAAATATTCATTTCAGTTTAAGTAGTATTACTAAGAGAGGCAGACAGGCAGACAGATGTGTCCACACACACACACACACACACACACACACACACACATATGGTCCCACTAATCTGTGTGATTTAAAAACACAGTCTGAAACAAGAATGCAATTTTATTTCTCACTATGTTCGGGGCACCATTATTTCAATATTTTCCCTTTGTGCCTCGTTGTGAATTGCATCGGGGGTAGTGGTAGAGAGAGCCACCATATTTGAAGCTGTGGATAATTTTCAAAGATGACCAGCAGAGGGAGTTGAATAGACACATTCTCCATGAAGAAATATTCTCACATAAATTACCGTACAGTAGGTCCTCTGTCTGATGTGGGCCCTTCTCTAGAGTATACTCAGCATAACTGTTAATCTGCCCCTATTAAGAGTAACATTGCCACTTGCCTCCCCCGCCACCAAATGAGAATTGTAATGCTTGTGACAGACCCAATCCTTGGTCCAAGGTAGTGTTTCAGAATGCTCAGTTTAGCCGCAGACTAGTCCGTCCCAGGATTTATACTGGCTTAGGGAGAAGTTTCGAGAAGGAAGAACTGGTGGTGGCTGGAGGTGTCTGATTGTTGCTGTATGCAGGAATAGAAACAGAGCAGTAAAACTCTACATCTGCTAAATCTGTTCTGCGTCTTGACTCTCATTCCTCAGGAATAAGAATGCCTCATTCCACATGACAAGCAGGAATTCAACAGGTACATCTCATTTTAGAATGGAAACATGTTCTGGGAAAAGCTGTCCCTGTGATGTCTGCCGTGAAGCTATTCAAGGCCCTGGGCCTCTGCCAGGAAGGAGAAAAAAAAAAAGCCAATTTTAGGCTTATAAACCACCCTTAAGCTTATACTTCGTAGATCCTAATCTCTGTATGATAAACAGATGCATCCTTGAACTGTCTTTTTAAATTCAGAAATGTGTTCTCACAAACACATGCAAGCTGGTTCTCCCTGCCGTTCTAGTGGAATATAATTTCACTGGTTTCTCCCTGTGTTTTCCTCTCTCCCTCCCCCATCTCCCGTTTTTCTCTTTTTATTATTGATCCAGATCTCATGTAATAAATGGCCTGGTTTCCCAGCCACCTTGGAAATGTCATGCTGGAGTCAACAAAAATACTTAGTGTATGTTTTATAAAGAATTACAGCCAGCTCTGTATTACTGCTGCTTTCATCTCAGCACATCCTAGTCGGGGTGCCTACTGTAGAATCGATGGATGAGCCGGGGCACTCAAAAATGATTCAATGAGCCAGCGAGCTTTCCTAGTTCATGGACATGACAGCCTGAAAAGTACTTATTCACCCGGCTTCTGTCTTTCTGTGCACTATACTTGAAGCTGCTGTGTAATTTAAGAGTGCTTGGTATATCAGGTCTCAACTATTTCTTTCCACTGATTTCTGGTGAATCGTCTCAGGAAAACCCCAAGCCCTGGAGGATCTGATGCAGTGCAATGCGGCCAAAAATCTGTATCCTGTATTCCAGCCTTCCCCAACCTGGTGCCTTCCAGATGTGTTGAACGGCAGCTCCCATAATTCCCAGTCCACATGGCCAATGTGATTTCACACCTCTCTGGCATTTTGGCCTTTGGGTATCATTTGGAAATCTCTCTCTCTCTCTCTCCCCCCCCCCCCCACCAGCCTGTAAAGCCCTGTACAGAATGCTCTGGACAAGGCAGCTAAAATTGCTACCCCTCTCTGGAATCCATAGCAAAAGAGGGCTTTTCTTTGTTTTCTTTCTTTCTTCTCATTCAAAATTCCTGCCTGACATTACATTGCTAGAAGGGGATAATTTGAATCGTATGCCTGTTAATTTGAGGGATAGTTTAAAACACTGCAAATATGTATAGGTCTATGTAGCGAAGCAATAATACCATTGGGTGTTACTTAGGTAGGGGCCACTGTTTTTTTTTAAAATTATTATTATTAAAAGGCCGACTTTATCCTATGACTGATTGTACTTCTGTGATCTAATAGCATCTCAGCTGGATAGTGACGGAAGGGCTTATAGAGGTGGAGGCATTCCCAAAGGTAATATATGGTCTTTTGGCTGCATAGAAACAGTAGTGTTGGCCCCATAGAGCTTTCTGAAATTCAGGATGCAACCCTAGGCATGTTAGACAGAAAAAAATTTCCTACAGTTCCAACAATGGTGGGAGTTGTAGTACTTTTTTTCTGTCTAAATATGCATAGGTTTGCATCCTAAATTAGCGGTGCCACGGGGTCGGGGGAGGGAGAATTCATGGTGCTTGAACCACCACTTCTTACGCCATGCTGGGCTTGTGCTAACAGGCTGCCACATATGGGGTTGGGGCAGCCTTTTCCCCTTTTCTAATTAGGCCTTTTTACTGTTTGTGTTTCTTCTTTCTGACTTTTCCTCTTAATGGGAGGAAAATAAACTTGCCAGCTCCAGGGCTGGCATAGTTCTTTCCCCATTCTGGGGGCATGTCAGGAAAACCAGAGGGCTTTGGATCCTGCAGATCCAAAACCTTCCCTGATACACCTCTGGAATGCCTTCTTTCACCCTCTCTAATATCAGGGTTCCAATGGACGAGGAACAATGGTGGTGGACCTTCTCTCAACCTTATAGAGGAAGTGTCTGGAGGTGGGCCTCCCCCATCCCGGGCAGAGAGGGACTTCTACTATTTCGTATGGCTCCTGGGATGCCTTTCCAGGCACCACAGGATTGCAGCCTTCACGGTTTCAGAAGTAAGTTTGAAAATACGATGCAAAACCTGTAATGACTCAAATACTAGGAAAAGGAAGCAAATTCATATGTTTGGAGCTGTCATTATTGTGACACTAGATATATGAAGCAGGCTTACTCAGTTCTTATTACATTTGAAAATAAAATTCTCAGAATAAGAGTAATATAGAAAAACTACATTAACACTCCAGTATTACCATTTTATTTTATCCAAATTTGAAATTCAGCAAAAGAGTTGAATTTGAGTTCAGTATTTTTAATTCAAATTTGAGAGATATTTCACACAAATTAAACTGATTGATGAAATGTTAGCTTGACAAGTTCAGTGGTTCTTTAACTTGTTTTTTTTTTTGGAATCCCAATCCCTAAATCCAACAATATTCATAACTGAGAATGGAGTGGGGACAGAATTAGAAGAATAGAAATTTGATTTTTTTGCAAGCAAATTTGAGTTAGGAAAACTCCATGAGAATTTGCATTCTTTCCCTGTCCTGCCCCCAGTCATGTCACCAGTTGTATTTGGCACTTGTAAGATTTGTGAGAGTAATATGCAAAATATGTGTTATATCTATCTATCTATCTTTCAATGTGTAAAATTTGATGAGATCCTCTACCTCATGACGTATTTCTGATGTGGCTCTTATTGGTGAAATCATTATTCTTACATCCGCAGTATATTCAAGGTCACTTAAAACACACAGATTTTTCATCTGTCAAAGGACAGAGACCAGATCTTAGCACCACAACCAAGGTCATTAAATAGTGATAAAAAGACAGATGCTCTTTTGATCATGCTTTCAAGTGCCACGAAAATTCACATCATCACAGTGATTGTAAGTGTAGAACCAAAGGGTACAAATACTTCTGGATTGATTAATCCAGAGTGACAGAAGTGTAAACTTATTATATATCTTGTTTTTTTTGTTTTGTTTAAAACTATATAACATAGTTTACTCATTTTAATCTTTTGGTTTGTTCAGGGCAAGACTACATACTACTACATTAAATCAGTTACTGCATTTGATGTAACTGTTTTAAAAACAAATATATCAGGCATGTGGGGCCCTGATCAGAATTGGGACTGTGATGGACAGGAAGGGGGAGTTTTTCCCTTTCTCCCCTGCCAGAGTCCCAAATAAAATTTCCCATCTCAGAGTGGCATTGGGAGGAAAACTCCCTAGTGAGAGCCAGTGTGGCGTAGTGGTTTGAGTGCTGGACTGGGACTCGGGAGATCCGGGTTCTAGTCCCCGCTCGGCCATGAAACTCACTGGGTGACTTTGGACCAGTCACTGCCTCTCAGCCTAACCTACCTCACAGGGTTGTTGTGAGGATAAAATGGAGAGGAGGATTATGTAAGCCGCCTTGGGTTCCTTGCAGGAAAAAATGCGGGGTATAAATATAATAAATAAATAAATAAATAGTGCCGGTTCCAGATTTTGAGGGCCCTTGGGCAAGACACTCTCCACGGGCCCCGTCCATCGAAGAGTCAAGCTTCTTACCGCCATTGTCACCAGCTGCTCTGGCAGGACCGGTGCAGGGCAGTTTGGCGCCCCAGGCTGGCTTATATTTAGCGCCCCCCTCTCGTGCAGGGGGTAGGGCTCCGGAGCAAAGCAGCCGGGAAATGCCTGCTTGCCCAGTGCTCGCCCGCCGGCCTCCTCCTCCAGCAGCCGCTTTCCCCCCTGCCTACCGGTCGCCGCCGCCGCCGCGCGCGCTCCTGACCCGGCCTAGCTCCGGGCGCAGAGGAAAGCTGAGCGTGACTGCGAGCCCGCCCGGCGCCCGCAATCCCCCCCCGCACAGACCTGGTGGTTGCGGACCGGTGCCTTTGTCGGCCAGGCGGCCAGGCGGGGCAGGAGCGCGCCGGCGGCGAGGAAGGAGCGCAGCATTTCTGCACCCTCTTCCGCCACGCGCCCTAGGCAGCCGCCTGGGTTTGCCTAGCGGTAGCGCCGGCCCTGTGCTCTGGCTCCTCCTCCTCTTTCTCATCATTGCTGCCACTTGCTAGCTTGACAGACAGAGAGCCAGTGAGCAAGTAGGCAGTGACCTCTACTGCTGCTCCTTCTCACCACTGCCATTATCTGGGCAAGGGCGAGAGGCAGGTGAACAAGCAGGTTGCAATGGTGAAGAGGAGGAGCAACTCCATGGAGCTCTTGTTAGTGGGCCTCTGCTGGGCTGTGAGCCCTCAGGGGTGCCCAACCATGTTTATCTTTGATGTTGGCCCTGAGATTCCCATTGGTACAAATGAAAGCTTTCCTCCCACTGCAAATAGCGGGTTGCACCCTGGGCGGGTAGGGATTTTTGTTGGGACTGCAACGTGCAAGAAAGGGTTAAACTTTGAGGTCTGCCCTAGAAAGTTCCCCCCATTTCTCCCCCCCCCCCAAAATTATTTATTTGCTCGAATGGTGTTGGGAAATTGTATTAAGAAATTTGATTAACATTGTGCAAACAAAAATAGCTCAAGAAGAGTTAAAGTTATAAAATGACAGTATGGAGTAGTTGAATTTTTAAATGAGTAAACAGTGAAAGAATGGCGAAAGTTAACAGTGCTGAGATTAGTATATTCCATTGCCAGTAAGGAATGAATGAAATGAATCTTTGGAAGTTCTAGATAAATGCTTATTAATATGAAATATTACCATGATCATTATGAACTTCCTCTGTGTCTGCCACTATAATCTGTTTGGTTTTATGCAGAAGTTATTAAGGATAAATAAACTGCAGTCATCAGACGACATATTGGTGGAGCAGACCCACTGACTTTAAAGCAGTTTCTCTAGAGAAAGTGATTTGGAAATAAGAGCTTTAAAAGAGAACCAGTTCACACAGTGCTTCATCTCGCCTCACAAGCCTTTCCCAAGGAAAAAGTCCCAGGTTGAGTTCCTGGCTTCTCTAGTGAAAAGGTTACCAGGTAGCCAGACATCCTCCTAGTCTGTGGAGACTAGGCCATGGCTCTACTGCCCCCCTTCTCACCACCACCACCACCGTCTGGCCCAGAGAGCGGCTTGTGAATAAGCAGGTTGCAATGATGAAAAGGAGCAAGTCCAGGGGCTCTTATCAGTGGGCCCCTGCTGGGGTGTGGGGCCCTCAGCAGGTGCCTGATCACGTCTACCCTTGATGCCAGCCCTGGACACAGTCAGTCCCACCTCTGATGGTCTGGTAAGGACCCGGAGAACTAGTTCAGTCCCCTTGATGCCTGAAGTGGCTGGCCCTGTTTCAGGACTCCCCAAACCACATCCAGTTTCAGAGGCGAATCCAGAAATTCAGTGAAAGGAGTCTAGAGACGTAGTTTGCACTCAAGCCTGCTCACAAACTGGGATTTGTTTGAGGCTCACAATCCAGGATCTGAAACCATAGTTTGAAGCTGGTTTGCTAAGTGTTTGTGCTAACTGTGGTTTGCTGTTATGCCTAACAAGTTATAGGGCCATTGACAAACCACATTTAGGGCCACAGTTATTGCACCTATGGAAATCAGAATGAACTTATGAGCCTATGAACCTGAGTCCGAAGCAGATGGGAAACAAAAGCACTAAACCATGGTTTGCCTGTTGTACATCTGGAACTTCAAACTATGGAGTAGGTTCTTAACTATGGTTAGCATAATCCAGGTTTTGCATTATGTCTGACCTCGGCGGTTATCCAGCTGTGACCTTTCCCATGGCCAAGATCCTTCTATAATGTTTACACATATACAAGACACATTCAGCAAAGGTCCCCTGCAACATTAATTAAAAGTTTCCTTCTTGCCTCTTCAGCCCGTTGTATTGCTGTTCCCTTTAGAAGCCATGCCCTGGACATGCTAATAATGAATGTCAAAAAATGTAGAAGACTTGCATTTTCCCCAATCTGTTCAGAGTGGAGCGGATGCCGGATGGGTCCTCATTTTTATCGAAGGGCAAACTAGGTTATGTAACTTATCCTTGCTCTTCCCTTTCATGGCTGCTTCGAACAGGCTTCAACTTATCTGTATAAATGTCTCACCAAAAGAAAACCAAGCCTCCTGTATAGTAACATTTTAAAAACAAACAAACAAACAAAAACGATGGGAAAAACCATGGGGGAAAATAACACAAGTAAAATATGTATTCAATTCTTCCACTAACTCAAAAGTTGCTAGGGAGCAACCCATCGGCTTACAAGCTGCCAGTACAATTATATTTACAAAGAACTGACAAGGGTTGACCTTTGCCTATTCCTTCCTGTCTGCCTTTTAGTTCTCTTGGAAAAGCCTGGTGACTTGACAGACAGATTTGATGGGCACATTTCCAGACATTGGCTGTCTAGATGGGTGAGGGAGCCCTGTTAAGAACCAAGAAAGCTTTTAGGCATTATAGCTAAGCTCTTGTAATGAAATCTACTGTGCTGGGAAAGGTGGGGGGGGGGCATTCTCCCCCACCCTCCGCCTCATGCACAGATCATGTTGTATAGCATCTGATGGTATGATATTTTTCCAGCATCTGATTACATTTTTTCCTGTATTCATCAAATCCATTCAATCCATTTTAGGTTTCGACAATTGATGGGGAATTAGGATGTGCATGAACAGTGGGTCAAAAATGTCTTTCCTGATAGACCAGAAGCACGCACACACAAAGTTCAATGAATGTGCTCGTTCTGCATACGATCCTTGCAAATATGCAGACTTGCACACAGGCAGAATAGAAACGGGTTGAGCAATGGGGGGCGGGGACCACAGTGAGCACTCTGGGAACACTGATTTTGTAACATCATTGAAGCTAACCAGGGGTTGACTTGATCAATACCTGAATACCATGGAGACCACTGACATTTCCTTCTCCCTATTCCCAATCCCAAAGGTCTGGCATAAGCTTCTTCCTCATTCTGTCTGATTTACCTTGAGAGGTAAATGAGGCTGAAATAATAGAAATTCCATATACAGGCTGTCACACCATGCAAACGAAGAATTTGGTATTTCGCTTTTGCAGGTTTCAGACCCCTACCTGGAGGTGTCGGAGATTGAACCTGGGACCTTCTGCATGCAAAGCATATGCTCTACCATGTATGTACGGCCCCTCACTGATGGTTGGTGAGGTTAGACCCCACAGTCCCGTGGCCCCTTTTCCATGTTCTTTCAGCCCATGGAAGGGGTGGCGTGTACCTCAGAAACAGAGATCTATGATGGGATCTCCCATCTTTCTTCAGTTTAGCCAAGGGAAGTGGTGAGGTGACCCAATGCAGTTCTTCATTGGCCTAACCCTGCAGCTTTAAGGTAGCCATTCAGTTAGTTATTCAGCCCCACTTCTGAATCCTCCAGCATCCTTCCAAGTTACAAAAGTTATTTCTTCTCCCCGACCCCTGATAAAATCCATGGTATGAATATTTCCAAACAGACTCTGGGCATGAGTGGAGCAACACAGAAAAAGTCGGCCAGTATTTGTACTTTTAAAATTGCTGAAACTTTCTTTGGCAATCGCATTTAAAAACACACACACCCCACAGCTCCTACAGGACAACTTCCCCCTCCCCCTCCCCGTCTCTGCATAAGCATTCGAAACTATATGGCCATTAGAAATGAGCAGCCTGTCGAATTAAAGGTTGTGCAATTAATTAAGTGCAAATTCTGTAAAGCTGGACCAAGGAGAAAATTCATCACGGCTATGAAATATGACCTCTCGTGTCCAAAAGACAAATATGTTTAAACAAATTATGAAAATTGATGACAAAATTACTGGTGGCAAAATGCACACAGAGCAAATAGAAGACAGCTGTACTTTGATTCAGCATGGTTGGTTCACCCTTACAGAATTCATGATTCATTATCTCCACTGCCTTGTAGAACTTTTTCCTAGTTTAATCTCTACTCTTCAGCCTTGGTGATAGCAAAAAGTTCTCAGCAGTGTCACCAAATTGCTAGCCAGCAATTTCCCATCTTCTTTCCAAAGTTAGATATTCAATCTTTAATACATTCTGCCTTGACGTCTTGATGATGCAACCTTTGCCAGTCGAAAATGCCACACCAAATCTTCCTTCCAATCAGGTAGGATGATCCCAGAACTGAGGCCCATCATAATGAAGACTCCTCGTGTATCAATGTCCTCATCATGATAGATTTACCCAGGGTGCATTGGATATCTTCCTAATTAGTTCAGTTGGCTAATGTTGTATTTCTGCTTTCTCTCCCCACCCCCATCCCCCACAAAGTATAACTGATTGGATCAAGAATTGTGCAGAGCAGAACTCTGCATACTGGATGCTCCCACGGGTGGAAGTTGTGGGTGGGGGGGAAACAAATTTCACCAATTTCCCCTCCCCCTACAGCACCCTCAAGTTGGGGGCCGTCCGGAACACTGTGGGAGGTGTCACAAGCAGCTGCAAGGGAACAGGGGAAAGTGGAATGTTTCAAAATTACCACCCTACCCTGTTCCTCCAGCAGGGAGCTGGATCCCAGTTCCCTGTGTGAATGGATGGAGCTCTTCCATTCATGGAAGGGCAAGTCTGGAGCCAACCCAATTAAATACACACACACACACCCCATTATTATATAATGGTATATTGTACTGCGCTCTGGTGTAAAGCGCAATATAAATTTGTATTATTATTATTATTATTATTATTATTATTATTATTATATGCATTCCAACTAATATCATATATATCACAACTAACCAAATCTGTGGAGTAAGACGCATCTCATATAAAGTTGTTTGCCATTCTGTACCTGTTTCTGTTATATAACTTGAGCACATTTTTGGCTTAGGTTTGTGATTTTCAAACGTCTGCCTTCAGGGAACCCTGTCTACCTTGGTATGTTTGTGAAAAAAGCCCTGGACATCAGCCATAGAAACCCAGTGTAGAGGATTCTGGGAAATATTTTAGGATGCACACTCATCTTATTTAGGGCACTGGTCAAGGCTTGCAGACATCGCCACAGCCTCATTTGAACTTGAATTGAGAGCATGACTGAAAACAATTAAACTTGAAGAAAATGGGTTGGATCCAGTATTGTCGCTCTGATCAGAGAAAGAGATCTGAGCTTACAGGAGGGATCCTTCCATTAATGCATCTCTCCTTCCAGAAACAGAAGCTCCTTCCATTCACAAAGCAACAATGTTGGACAAAGTCTAATGTGTATGTGATGAAGAACACACCCAACATGGCCTTACATAGTCTGAACAATGCAGGAGATGATCAGCAGTGGTGAAAAGCAGAAGTCTTCTCATTGAGCAACCGCAATATGCATCCATAGAACTTTAGGATTTTCTGGAATATTAGCAGGAGCTGCTGATTTGGTGATTTCTGAAAGCAGTTCACAGATTGATAATATAGCATGGTTTAGTTACTTGCTGAGTCTCCTACACTGTGACAGCATTGTACATATTATTGAAAACCGCTGGTCTAGGGTTTCCTTGCATGCTTAAATATCCTGGATCCATTCACTTTGTCTCCAGTAATGCACACAATTCAATTAATTGTGATCTAGGTTGCAGTCCTATACATGTTTACCTCGGAGGAAGTGTCATTGAACTCAACAGGGCTTAGTTCTAAGCAGGGGAGATGCTAAGCTCTGGCTCACAGGACAAATATATATATATGCACAAATTTGCATATGCTAATTTAATATGCTCTAAAGTCTCTCTCTCTCTCTCTCTTTCTCTCTCTCTGTATGTGTGTGTGTGTGTGTATGTGTGTCTTTAAAGGACCCTGTCTCCTAAGGACACCCCTATATGGACAAGGGAGAGGAGGGCATCTGATTTCAGAAAAAAACCTCAGGCAGAAAGATTTAAGGGAGAAGCAGCAGGAGGTGAAGCACATGGGGGCAAAAAGCCAGCTAATCCAGAGGGATCAGATGCAACAGAGATCATCAGGGCCCCTGTGCCTTGATTTCAGTAAGTGCCCATGGATGGCAGGGTGATGGGGCAGATGGCTTCCCAGAGATTCAGGGCTCCAAATGAATGATTCGGGGCTCCAGCCCTAGTGGGCCTCTCCCTAACACCACCTCTGGTTCTAAGTAAATATGTGCAGAATTGTACAGCACAGCAGTCTTTACACTGCATAGGATGGCAGCATTTCTGCCTTTTTATACGCTGTATGGTTGTACATGAGACATGCAGCCCTGACTCGATCTACTGAAGGAATTGTATTTCCTTATCTTGGATAGAGATATCCAGGCCTATCTGAAGATAAACCATTGAAGAACAGCATGAAATATGTGTGTGTGTGTGTGTGTGTGTGTGTGTGTGTTATTTTTACCCAATATGTTACGTAGCACAAGAACTAGAGGACATCCAATGTCCAGGAAAGCTCCTTGAGCCCAATGAGTGCGTAATGCCAATGGAAACACACCCACCCTGCGTATTGATTAAGCATTCAAAAGAGCCAAGCCCGACTCCTTCTCTCCTCCCTTCCCCCTCCCACATTGCAATTTATGGTTGCAAGGATGCCGCTGCAAATTTTGAACCAGCAAAGTGCACTGCAGGTATAAATCAGAACCCTCTCACTGCTAAGTATTGCATATAATTTGTGCAAACTGTCACTATGTTAGAGGTGCAGCAAGTAACTAAATCACGCTATGCTAACAATGTGCGAACTGCTTTTAGAAAGAACCAAATCAGCAACCACTGTTAATATGAAGGAAAATTCAGATAGATAGATAGATATGTAGGCCTTCAGTGTGAATGCTGGTGAATCAGCTGAAGCAGAACATGGACAAAACAGAAGCAGCAGTACAGTTCATTATTTATTTCATTTATATCCCACCTTTCCTCCAAAGACCTCAAAGTGGTGTACATTATTCTGCCTTCCCCCATTCTTTTGTCACAAAAAAA
The DNA here is from genome assembly GCA_021292165.1 of Shinisaurus crocodilurus. Lineage (NCBI taxonomy): Eukaryota > Metazoa > Chordata > Lepidosauria > Squamata > Shinisauridae > Shinisaurus > Shinisaurus crocodilurus. Next base: position 243,688,461 of record CM037877.1, read on the forward strand.
CCTCCATGGGGTGGGTTAGGATGAGAGACGATGTCTACCCGAAGGTCACCCAGTGAGCTACATGGCTAAATAGGGATCTGAACCCACACTTCCTCAGTCCTTAAAGGCTTCATCTTTCCCATTCTTTACAGTGGTACTCTTGGAGTTGTTATTTATTGCACCAAGAACTCCAGGTTGCAAGTGAGTTGGCTCTGTTGCACGAGTGGAAGTCCACTCGTGCAACAGGACATTCTCATCCTCCCCCCCCCGCAGCCCCTCCATGTGCACCCCAGATCTGCTCCGGTGGATCCCCCAACCCCCCTGAGCAGATTTAGGGGTGTAGAGGGGGCTGCAGGGGAAAGGCAAAATCCATTCTGCCAGCAGTTTCCCTTCCACTAGTGGAACGGCACCATTGGATCCAACCCACCATTTTCCTCTGGCTCTGGCTCTGTTCTTTGTTCCAGTTTCGGTACAGCAACCATAATTCATGTCTTCACATCTTGAGGGCTAATCATTCTGGACCCGCCTTTGTGCCCCACGCCAGTCACAGAAGATTGCATAGGGGGCACACAATGCACTTAAAAAATGTGACTCCCTGAATTTTTGGGACCACAGTTGTCTCTTGCTAGTTGGAGTCAGTGGCCACAATCCAACGCAGACTTAAGAATGCAATAAAAGCAGGCGGTCTTAAGCATGCTTAACTTTGTATTGGATTATAGCCAGGAACATTAGAGCCTGAAAATAGGATCAGAAAGGCAAGACAGTTGGGGACTGCAGAAATGGAAATCAAATGAATATGGCATAAATAAAATGATGTGCGAAGTGCATTATAACACACATTTTAAAAGGTTTCTTTAAAGCTTTGCCACAAGAACTGGAAGACAAGCATCTTAATCTCTCGCTGTTTTTTTTTTCTCTCTCTCTCTCCCCCCCGCCTTATCTGTCTCAAAGTCACAGCAGTGCTTCAACTTGCCATCTCCTCTTTTATAACTGATCTCGTAATAAGTCACTCCGAGATGAGTGTAATCATACTACAATGTGCAGTTAGGATAATGGACGTCTTGGGCTCTATCACTTCTCTGCATCTTGAGGATTTCGAGGTATGCCTTGGAGGAATGCATTAGATGCTATGGTTAATTAACTAATTTACTCAATCAAGTTTAACAGTGGTTTTAACTTTAATGGCACCATTACATTTTAATATGAAAATAACAGGCTGTGTTTCTGGCAGTCCCTACAGTCCGCCTCCTCTGTACCATCCACTTAACAATTTGATTCTGATTTGTGAGCCTTTACACCCATTTATAATGTCAAGTGCTTGTAATACAATGCATTCCAAATCCATTACTGGTATGAACCTTCCTTGAAATGGATGACGTAGCTGACAACAGGTTCTTGACACCTTGCGGTGGGGTACCTCACTGAGAGTGTGTTGCAGAGATGACCCCGAGGAATTAGGGATCATCTTTGGCTTGTGAGGGGACCCTCTGCACGGAGGACCCCAGCTTGCTCTTAGGGATCAGCTGTGCAGCTAGGGATGGAGCTTGGGGCCAAAGTCCAGGATCCCAGAGTCTGCCCCACCCACCCAGATAGTGGCAGGTGATGAGGGCATCAGAAGCAAACTCCATTTTATTCCTGAAATCATGATGGTACTATGATTTAAGTGAGCTCAAAATGCATATGCTCAGAGTTTTATGTGTCTGTCTGTGCGTGTGCATGCGCATATATATATATATATATATATATATATATAAGAAGAAGAAGTCCTGACTGACTGACTGACTGACTGACTCATCAACGCCCAGCTCAAACCGTTTAATCTAGGAACGTGAAATTTTGAAGGAACATTATTTTTATGACATAGACACCCACTAATGAAGGATTTTTGGAAATTCCGTCCCTAAGGGGGTGGAAAAAGGGGGCAAAATCATCACCCCACTCTCATATTTCCTACAGGCAAAACAACAGGGGAGCAGTTTTGCAAATCGGCCTCACCTCATAATTGCTGCAGAAGCCAATAGGAGCAGTTATGCAAATAGCCCATACAACACTTAGAATGTTCGTATGAATTCCTGCAGGGGCCAATAGGGGTGGGTATGCAAATCTCCCCTTGGCCATTTAGAATGTTCTCTGAGGGGGCGAAAAGGGAGGGAAACTTTTTAAATGACTGCCTGACTGAATGACTGCTGTGTGGGGGGCGTTGTCGCATAGGCTCCATCAAGTTTTGACGGATCCGCCCCAAACTTGGCACGCATACTCTCCATCACCCAAGGACAAAGACTGGCAGGGTCAAATCTCTGAAAAACCCTCGCTGCGCCTGTACAGCCCAAAATAGATGAGAGCCAATGGCATCACTTGGAATGTTCTCAGGGGCCATTCAGGAGCGGTTATTCAAATATCTCCAAAGACATATAGAATGTTTGTATAAACTGCCACAGGGGCCCAATCAGGAGCAGATATGCAAATCTCTCCTGCGTCAAAACAGAATGTTCATATGAACCACAGCCGGGGCCTACAGGGTGGGGCAGAGCTGGGATTTCATTGTTGGGTAGTCTTGAGGGGGAGGGGCAAGCAGGGATTTCATTGTTGTGTAGTCCCGGGGGGGGGAGCAGGGATTTCATTCTGTGGTCCCGGGGGGGGCAGGGCTTTCATTGCTTAAATCTATCAGCATTGGAACATAGGGGCAAGGCTGATGACCCTGTTAGGCACTATTACAAAAGTAATGGACCCCTAGCATTCAATTCGAAGAGCAGTGGGCTAGCACAGAAGTTTCACGTGACTGGGGCAGGAGAGAAGAAAAGCATTCATCCAGTTATCTTACTGTTTCTTTTGATCCCCCAAATGTGTGTGTGTGTGTATTCAGTATCACAAATCAGGAAATATGTTATTCTCATTGATGAACATCTATAAACAGCCAAATATCCTGTGATCTAGTAGCTTGAAACTGAACTACCATCAGCTGTACCCATCCCATATATGTCATGCTGTGCCAAATAAGTCTTTTTTTGCGGGAGATGCTTTTTAAAAATGTACTACAGAAAGAAGTTGCTCACTGTAACAGCAGCTGACATGCTTGAGATTCCCTGTTTCAAACTGCAAACATTTGAGGAAGATGATCCAGTATTGAGGTCAGAGGAAAAGAATGTGGATTTAAGAAGTGAGAGGAATTTTTAAAAAGTAAATCTCAATTAATTTAGTTCTGAACACAGTGATAGCTTAATTGGTAAGTTAAAATCAGTTCCTCCCTTAACATCATATTAGAAGTGTGGACTTCAATGCCCCCTTCACTCAACTGTCTGATGACTGGGGTGGGGGAACGGAAGGCAGTTTTATTGGCTTAGCCCATGTGGTTCTGGTATTCATACTGAGACAGTAACCATGTGGATTCACACCACAGGGCAAGGGCGCCCACATCACTGCTTGTGCATAAGAAAAATACCAAAGTTTATTTGATTTATACCCTGCCTTTCCACCAAAAAATGGTGCCCCACAGTAATAATACAATAATAAAACCAAGATTAAAATAAACTCAGTTAAAACAATAATAAAAACAAATAGATCAGAAACACAATGGGGGGAAAATAGCACCCAACCCAATAAAACCTGCTTCAGCAACAAAGGTTACATGCCAAAGGCCTGCTTGAATAAAAAAACCCGTCTTTGCCTGCCATCAGAAGGATAGCAGAGAGGGATCCAATCTACCCTCCCTTGGCAGGAAGTTCCAGAGGTTGGGAGCAGCCACTGAGAAGGCCCTGTCTCATGTCCCCGCCAAACGTGCCTACAGTGGTGGTGGGTCCAAGAGAAGGGCCTTCCTGGAAGATTTAAAAACCTGGGCAGATTCATATAGGAGAATGCGGTTTTTCAGTTAGCCGGGTCCCAAGTTGTATGGGGCTTTATAGGTCATAACCAGCACTTTGAACTGTGCCCAGGAATAGACCAGCAGCCAGCAAAGCTGTTGAAACAAGTGAGTCATGTGTTCCTTGTAACTGGGCCCAGTCAATAGTCCAATTCAAATCCAAGTTGGATTACAACTGGAGCAATCTGGGGAAAGTTTCATGCTAATTTGCCTGAATATAGGTTTTTAGGTTTGCATCCTCCCTTTTAAGCCAATGGACTAGTTTATTTTATTTTAATACGAAGTTTTATATTCCTGCAAATGTGTTTTATGATCGTTCAATGCTTAAGGGGTCACGTTTGGGTAAAAACTGAACAATTTTCAAAAATATGATAATTAGAGGAAACAGTGACAGTGATTATATGTTCCCTGGCTCTGAGGCACCAACATGGGTCAATGAGATACTTGACCTGCACAACTCAGTTACGTAAGTAAGTTGAGTTGACATTGGAAATACTTTTTAGAGCAGGGGTAGGAAACTTTAATTTGGTGGGAGGCGATGAGTCCCCCACCAACCCCTCCATGGACTGCATGGCATCACGGTTGGGGCCACACACCCTGATGTCATCTGCAGGGGAGGTACTAGGTCCCAAAAAGTTCTGGGGCTCAGGCCCACAGGACAAAAAAAAAAAAGTGCACAAATTTGCATATGCTATTTTGCATATGCTCTAAAGTCTCTCTGTGTGTCTGTAAAGGACCCTGTCTCCTAAGGACACCCTTATTTGTAAAAAAGGAATGTATGGAGAGGGGAGAGGAGAGCATTTGATTTAAAAAAAACAAACCCTCAGGCAGAAAGATTCAGGGAGGGGCAGCAGGAGGTAAAGCACATGTGGGCAAAAAACCAGCTAGTCTGGGGGATCAGATGCAACAGAGATCCTCAGGGCCCCTCCACCTTGATTTCAGCAAGTGCCCATGGGAAGCAGGGTGGTGGGGCAGATGGCCTCCAGGAGATTCGGGGCTCCACATGAAAGATTCAGGGCTCCAGCCCTAGTGGGCCACCCCCTAACACCACCTCTGGGTCCCTGGCTGAAGTGCCAGCTGGAGCTTGCCCCAGACAGGAAAAGCCCACATGGAGTGAAGCTGCCCCCACTGAGATACCACCACCCCAACTGAGGCACCAGCTCGAGGAGCGCTCCTGCAGCTGATGCCTCAGTCATGGACCCACCTTCGCTGTGCGCAGGTCTGTGTTTATCGATAGATTTGCAATCTATCTTCCTCCAAGGAGCCAGAATAGCATTTTAGCCTACCTGTGAGGTTGGTCAGGGCAAAAGTTCTGACTTGCCCAAGGCTAACCAGTGAGCTTCGTAACTGAGCAGAAATTTCTACTTGGGTGCTTTACATCCAGTCCCCAGCAGCAACTACGTAACTACTGTGCCACTCTGGCTTTTAGGAGCTGCTAGTGTCTAAACTTCTCCTGTGTCATGGCTTGTGACAGGATGATCTTTGTAAAGTAATTTTAACATGAGATGTCTTCTTGCTTGACATATCAGGTGTGCAAAGAAGCACACAACCCCAGAGCCTGCCTTTGAAATATACCAAGCTAATCATTCCATACTCTGATCCTTAACTGGATGTGCTTAGCATTGGCGTATCCATCCCACTGAGCTGTCTCCTCTTGTCTATTTGCGTCTACCTCATTCTTCATGGAACCATTAGAACACACTGGTGGTCACTTCTTGTTAGAAGAATATGCTGTGTCCATCTCTCTGCTTTCAGAACATTTATTGTTTCTGTCGTATTGTCCTGTTCCACACATCCTCATTATAGATAGCTTTCGTCGTCTTCTTCTTTTTTTTGTGGTCATATTCAACATCGAAGTGTCCCCAAATGATCCTTAGCTTCATTATGACTTTTACCTCCATTTTGATCTCCTTTCAATATTGAAAACCATTTCTACCCTGTGGAAATAATTATTTTATCGAAGGGCAAACGTTTAGAATTCCATTTGTTGTCTGAAAATATTCAAGCTTCACAGAGCAACCTGAGCATCAATTACAGAGAATTTCATGATGTTTCTTAGCAGAATTTATAAAATACAACCTCCATCATTTTGCTCTATTCTCTCTTAGGTTTCTTTAAGCTGTGATTGCAGTGGACATTTTGCATTTCTGTATTCCTGTCGGTTAAATGTGATTTAGCATATCACTTTTTTCACTTGATGTGCATTATAATTCAACCAGCTGGTTTCCCTGAAGTGTAACATAAATGAAATTTAAAAATAAAGTTTGAGATTGGGCAGTGGATAAGGTAGAAAAAGGCTGTCAAACAAATAAGGATGGAAAATTCTATGTGACTTAGAATTTCTCTTTGCATTTTAATACTAAGTAATCATCAAACAATGAATATGCACGTATGAACTAGCATTTAACAATTAAGGCACCCAGGACCTGTAAGTAGTGGATGAAACTATAACAAAGGTTACATGATTCAATTAAACCATTTCATTATTAGAAAGACTTAAGTAAAAACTAAATCAATACCAAAATTTCAGGAAGAGTGCATCAAACCAAAATGTTCTTTAAGGATAGGAATGTTTAATGCTTCTAACAGAATGTCAGGACCTCTCTTTTCATTTGAATAATTACCAATGAATTATAAATTCCTTAATCAATGGAACAATTTGCATTTTCACTGTTTCTGTAAAATAACTGTGTAGGAATGAACTAATGGAATTGGGAAAACACGCACAAACACATTCTTCTAATTAAGATTGGTTTATAAATATTCAAATTTATATTCTCCTGATTTTATTTTATATTTTAAAAAGCCTGATAGATTTAAGGCTTGTAGGCAGAAAAAATAAAATCAAGCTATAAAACTATTGAAGATTAACAATATGTGTGTGTGTGTGTGTGTGTGTGATAGTTATTTATTTAGTAACTTAGTGTGCAATCCAATTGGGATGCCCATAAGCCTCCAAACTTAGAGGATTATAGGTATCCTATGCAGGGCAGGAGGAGCATGGAGGCGATTTTTGACTCCTCGCTCCTCCTGCCCTGCAAGTCAGCTAGATGGCCGATTTCAGCCATCTAGCTGTGGTGCTTCAGAGGGGGAGGAAAGGAGACTGGAGCACCACCAGGATACATAATATCCTGGTGGACCCAGTCTCTTCCCCTTCCCCTGAAATGCCCTCTTTACCCCTTCTCCGAGGTCGGTCTTACGTGTTCTCCCAGCTGGCTGGGGCATGCTGGGAGTTGTAGGCCAAAAACATCTAGGGACCCAAGGTTGGAGAACACTGGGCTATGGGGACCATCATGATTAGGGCTTGCACTTTAAAGTTTACCATTACACCACTGGTAGCAATCCTCTGTGTTTAAGATTGAGGGGACCCCTGGAGAAGGTTTTAGTGTCCAGGTAAGTACGTATAGTCAAGTCCTGATAAATGTTGACCCTAGATCCGTTGCTGTTGAGTATTATTATAAGCCACCTTTACTAAGGAACAGGAAATGTGTTCTTCAGATATTCAGATGACACAAAGCTGAGCTGGAATACAAAAATGTTAGAAGAGTAAAATAGAATTTTTAAAACCCTTAGTAAATTGGAAAATTGGGTTGCAGCCAGCAGAATAAAATTTAAGGATGACTACGATGATACATTATACATAGGAAAGAAAAACCATATGTGTAGATAGAAAACTACGGTTAACTGGCAAGGCAGATAGAGGTGTTAGAGTAACTTGCCAACTGAGTCAACAACTGGAAATTGTTAAAAAAAAGAAAAGAAAAAAAAGCAAATGCTATTTTGGGATCCATTTGCAGGAACATCATATACAAGAGATGGAACATGATAGCTCCTGTGCTCAGCATCATTCAGTTTTCAACCCATAATAAGGAAGAGGCTTATACTTTTGAAAATAGTTCACAGGAGACTAGCAAATATGATAAATGGTTAAGGAAGAGCAACTTATAAGAAAATCTTGAAAGAACTGTGTATGTTTAGTCTCAGACAGAGAAGAACGTTGAAGTGGTAGGAGGAATGATAATCTCTTAAAAATACGTGTTTTTAAAAGTTGCCATAAAAATGACAAAACCACATAGATTGAATCATGGACTCTTCGGTCAGGTCTATACAAATAGCAGATCTTGTGGTAAAAGCTTTCCTAGATAGCGCCACTTTGGAATGCAGGTGGAGCATAGCATGTGTGAATGCTCTCCCAGATTAAAAAAAGAAAAAAAGACCCATGGACACTGTAAACTAGATACCAGGGGGAAAGGATTCTAGCCTAGCCCTTTAAGAAAACCTTTTTGAAGCGGGATCACTACAGAGGGACAGGCAGCTTTGCTGGTATTATTCTCTCTCCCCGCCCTCCATTTGATGAAGACGTCAGCAGTCCCATTTGGTTCAGTGATACTAGAGATGGATAGATCTGTCAGTTTCAGTTTCTCCCAGTTTGTCATCCAGTTTGTTTTGTCCTGAAATTTGTGTGCATTCTTGCATGCAATTTCCCCCCAATATAATGCATTTTTGTATTTTGTTTTTCACTGTTATGCACATTTTTGTACACACTTTCCCCTACACAATTTTTTTTTGGATCGGAGAGCTGCACCACAAATTTCGGAGAAGTGCAAAAACAGAAAGACAATGGTGTTTCAGTTGACATACTGGTTTGGGAAATGTACATTAGATATGTTTTCATTAAAATGTGAATCAAATGCATTTCACCTCCATCCTTTACCCCCCCCCCCGATGATGTGATAAAGCAAATATAATGTTGAACGTGGACTGCGGAGACTTTCCTTGGGCATATCACGATGTCTTATTTATTTATAATTATTTACAGCATTTTTACACCACTCTTCAGCCAAAAATGGCTCCCAGAGTGGCTTATAAAGATTAATATTAGACAGTCCCTGCCCTCAGGCTTACAATCAAAAAGACATGACACAAAAGGAAAAGGGATTGGGAGGGAGGAGGAAGAAAACAAAACTCAGGCACCAGTTCTTAGTTACAAGGTTCATATATATATATATATATATATATATATATATAATGTATATATATGTATATATATATATATATATATATATATATATTCTTTTTTTCCCCTCCCCCCCTTTTTGTTTTGGCAGGGAAGGGCAAAACAAGCTCCCTGCAGCTGTCCCTTCTTGGGCTGGTACATGGGGTCAGGCTGGTCTCCCCCTTGCCGTGATGTTAATCCTGGGAGGCATGGGGTGCAGCCTCCCAGTGGCCCTTGGTTCTCTGGCCTATGTCTTAGCACAACATAGCATAAAAGGGTTTTGTTGTAAGGTTAATATGAAGTAACTCCATGTATGCCAGAGATAGGGGGACTTCAGACTTGCAGGATCTACTTTGTTTTTTTAATTAGAATCACGAGATCCACCACCCGAAGTCTGGTGCAAATACATACACTTTGAATTACAGAATCCTGAGCCTAGAAATTGTTTTTGGTTCCTGAACTCAATTTAACTCACAGTCCCTCCACACAAAAGTCTACTCCTAGTTATTTCAGCATTTTAATTAAGGGTAGTGGTGTGGGGGTGGAAAAGTCACTTCCTTGCTGCTGCATCACTATTGGAAGTCAGAAACCCCTTGCCGATCTACTGCAAATCACCCCGAGAACTACCAGTAGATCCAGATTGACCTTCTGTCCATCCCTGTTGTAAGGCACTCTGAGCTCTTTGAAAGGTGAACATTTAATGGGTTGTTGACATCAATTAGATTGGTGGGCATGAGGAATAGACCCTTGTGACTGATTACTTGTGGAATCCCCCCGTGGATATATGTTTGGCCCCCTCCCTGTCATAGAATCCCAGAATCCCCCAGCTAGCTCTGGTATCGGATAAACAACCCCATCATGGGATCCTCCCACATGGACCCAAGTTTGTGATGTTACGTTCACTGTACAGAGTAGAAGTCATGGTGGCACTTTCGCACGCTGTGAGCTGGGTTGCCATAACGTGTGTATATCGAGAAGTGTAAGAGAGATCTAACTCTCTTAGTTCACTTCAACTTCTGATTCACCTCTTGAACATCTAGATATATTTGAGGTTGAAGTGATCTGAAGGTTTGTAATCCCAAAAGAGCTGATTGCCTAAAATGTCACCATCGGCTTCATGCCAATAAGCTCATCGAGGCTGGTTTCCCAACATCTTTCTGTAGCTGTGCCCTTGATAGTGATGTGGCCAGTATCACAACCATCCCCTCTTTGATGTCGGTGGGAAAACAGAACGTGTCATTTTCTAGGAATTAACTCTTGGCAACTTTTATGTGGACTGAATTAATTTGATTAAAAGGAGGAAAGGGAAGAAAAACCCAAAGCAAACACAAAAACAAATCACTCTTCTCTGGTTACTGTTAGGGTTCCTTTGGAAAAGTTCTAGAAGATGGTGTGGGTTTGTGGGAGGCTCTTTAAATGCAGATATATGAACATGTGCAAGAATGAAACCACAGCCAAGAGATAATAGCAAAATCCTCACTTTTCTTTCTTTCTTTCTTTTTTTTGTGGTGGCAAGACTGGGGGGAGCCTTTGCATGTGAGATGATGTACAAAATACAAATATATTTTGGCAGGCACAACTTAAATTGACTGCTCTCGATCACAAATTAATATTAACCAGAGCTTGTCAGTTGCTAAATATTTATTTTAGGGATACTTCCAGCCTCTGCTTTCATGAAGGTTAAGCTGTAATCTTTGGCTTGTCAGTTCCAGGATATAGCAGTGGATAAATCATGCACTCTTGAACTGATAGATGTCAGAACCGCTGAATACAAATGGAGGGAGATGTCAATGAACACCCCAGTTTACGTTACATTTACTATAAACATTGACATTCCGTTGTGCTGAGACCATTTGCTGGCTAAGCAGTCACAGCTTCTCTAGCTTTGATGCTTTTTGTGCTCAATCAGGTTCTAATGATTTCAGATGCTTGCAATTAATGAAGCATTAGATTAATTGGTTGAGTACAGTGAGACGGGCTTTGGAACTGGGTCAGAACCATAGACAACCTATTACCACAATGACAGTAATCACCGGAGGCAAAACAGTGAGAAATTGAATTAATGATTTTACTCACTTTACCCTCTCACACTGGACAAAAATTAGCAGTTGTCCAATGTTTGTACCAAGCACATTTGGGAAGTGATACAGGAATGGAGAGAGAGAACCCCCCAGGCAGTGCAAATGACACAATTCTGTAGAAGTGCCGAAAAAGTGCAAACTTAGCATTGGGTACAGAATGCAACATCACAAAATATATATATCTAAGACTTCATTTTAAATACTACAAGTTTCTAGCCCTTAGAGTGCAAAGATATCCTTGAAAGTATGTGGGCAATCCCCGGTGAAACTGCAGAAGGCAAAGGAGTTGCTGAGTGTACATTTCTAGTTGTCACAGTGTTGTGTTTTCAGTGCAGATGGATCTTTTTCTCTTCCTCTGATGAGCAGAAGCAGAACACATTATGCACAATAGTAAACACTGCAGAATAAATTATGTAAAAGAAGAAACAAAACTATGCACATTTACAGTGTGTGGTTAATTTATAGAGGTTGCAAAGTTCTGTTTTTTCTTAACACAGATTTTGACATCCCAGCACCGAGTTGGACCCAGCGTTCTTGTGAGTGGAATTTGGCTCATGGGACACTCTTGGTGGAGGAAGGGGGAGAAAAGCAGTTTTAACATTCTCTCCTTTGCAGCCCCTGAAAGGTTGCACTGGAGGGTTGGGGGACCCTCTGGAACAGCATAGGAGGTAGTGCTGGGGATTGCAGGGGGAAGGGGAAATGGGAAACAGTCCTGCCCTTCCGCCAGTGGAAGGATCTTAATCCCTTCTGTTCACTGGAAGAACAACTTGAGATCCAACCAACATAATTTCGGCTTTTTAGAGTTTTAGAAAAGGGGTTTACAACACTGTCCTTAAAACACACACACACATACACAACTCAAGCCCGTCAACATTTTCTGCATCACCCTTTCCAGAGGATCTTTAGCACAGAGAAGCCCTATTGACTATGAAGACACTACAGTATTATCTCTTGGGTTACCAGAGGCCCTCTGCTCAGCTTTCCACCTAAGTCAATGCATTAGAAAAATATGTAACATCCTGGACCTGAGAGTGAAATTAATAACAATAGAATCATGGAGTTGTAGAGTTGGAAGGGGCCTATAAGGCCATTGAGTCCAATCCCTTGCTCAATGCAGGAATCCAAGTCAAAGCATCCCAGACAGATGGCTGTCCAGCTGCATCTTGAATGCTTCCAGTGTGGGAGAGCCCACGACCTCCCTAGGTAGTTGGTTCCATTGTTGTATTACTCTAAAAGTCAGGAAGTTTGAGTACTCCCCAGAAGTACTGAAATGAATAAACTCAGCATCCACCCTTCTATGATCATGTAGGTTTGTTAGAAACTCCAGGGTAGCCATCTTTTCAGAATTGTTCATAAGGGCATTTGGTCCCAGTTGATTACTCAGGTCCTTCCGTTCTGATAGTGTGACCAGTTACTGCAAGGTGGTGGATGGCAGTTTCGGTGTGTCTGTAATTTGAAGAGAAAATTAACCCTGAGCATGCAATATCTGTTGACTGTGTTCTTCTACAGAATAGGGACTCTAATCAGCATCTGTTACATTGTGTGATGAGAAGAGAACGGGTTTGCTGAGAAATCTGGTTCATTTAGTGCAGCAGTGGCTGTTGCTGCATGCAGTACATGTACTTCCTTGACAGAAGAACATATTATGATAAAATAACTATACAGTGCAACCGGTGGACCTCATGTGGCCTTCAGGTTGGTTTTATGGAGTAAGCTTTTATGGCTGCAAAAGTGGCACACATAGGTCTGTGATTGGAATAAGGGGATGGCCCATATGGATGTCAATGTTTACAAAAGTGGAGCTTAATGATAAATGTAAAGTTATTTACATTGGGACAAACAAAAAGCCCTAACTTCACATATACTCTGCTAGGATCTGAACTGGCTGTGACTACCCAGGAAAGAGATCATGGGGTTTTTGGTGGGAAAATAACTGAAAGTGTCAACTGTGTGCAGGGAGAAAGACACATTCAGTGTTCAACATCATTTGGAAAAAAAGATGGAATAGTCAGACCCTTGGTCCATCTAGCCCAGTATTGTTGAAACTGTCTGGCAGTAGCTCTCCAGGTTTTCAGACAGGACTTTTTCCTGCCCTAGCTGGAGAAGCCAGGAATTGAACCTGGGATCTTTTGCATGCAAAGCATACACTCTACCACTGAGCTAAGGTGACTCCCCAATGAGCTACTGGCCCCAATATATCTTGTCACTGGAGAGCCAGTGTGGCGTAGTGGTTCGATTGTTGGACTGGGACTTGGAGATTTGGGTTCCAGACCCCACTTGGCCATCAAGCTCACGGGGTGACTTTGGGCCAGTCACTGACTCTCAGCCTAACCTACCTCACAGGGTTGGTTGTTGCGAGGAGAAAATGGAGAGGAAGGGGGCTATGTACGTCACCTTGGGTTCCTTGCAAGAGGAAAAAAGGTGGGATAGAAATATAATGAATGAATGAATGAATGAATAAATAAATAAATAAATGATAAATTAGTGATGCAGCCATGTTTGCATTACCCTGTATATTTCTGTTCAGCACATTTGAGAAGAGAAACCAGACAGCTAGAAAGGATACAGAAAAAGACAACCAAAATAATGAAGGGGGTTGCAGCATCTTCAGTACTAGGAAAGACTAAAGTTTCTAAAACTGTTGAGTTTAGAGAAAAAAATTGCTAAGAAGGAACACAATAGATGTTTATAAATGACACAGAGGGCCAGTTCACACGACCCAGGCTGCCGGCAGGGGAGGAACTACGGGGCCGCCCGCGGGGTCCGGAGGGGCGTCGCACACGACCGGCGCCCCGCGCGCGTGGGCCGACCCTGTAGTCCCCGCACCACAGTGCGGGCCTCCCGGCGCTAGGGGGTGGGGGCCCGGGATGCCCAGAGGGGCTGTTTGCCCCTACAGGCTGGAGCGGCGGCAGCTCTGGCCACTCTGGGCTGCCATCTCTGTGGGGACCCTGCGGGATGGCCGTCCGCTGTTCAGACGGCACGGTGACCACACGCGGTAGGTCCATCCAAATCTGGTCCATCCAAATCCACATTGTTCAGCAAATGTTTGTTTTTTTAAAAAATAAACTGCATGAACATTCGCATTCATATTCATATGCAACTTGCCCTAATATGCACATTTTGTTCACAATTTTTGAGCCAAGAACTGCATTGCAAGATTTGAAGGAATTCATAGTCTGAAGGATAACTGAGTTCCAATCTGCAGATTAGTCTGGGAAATGCAAACTGTGTCTGTTCACTTTAAAATGCATAGCAAGTGAAATTCTCCCTAATCCCTACTCTGGAGAGCCACTGCCAATCAGAACAGATAATACTGGGCTAAATAGACATATACAGTAATACCTTGGATTGCAAGTAACTTGGTTTGAGAGCGTTTTGCAAGACAAGCAAATTTTTAAATATTTATTTAATTTTTTTTACTTGATATACAAGCGACGTCTTGCAATACAAGTACTGTAGTACAGCTTAAATTAAAAATCTCTGTACAAATTTTTTGGGGGGATTTTGTTTTGATATAAGAGTGTTTTGGATTACAAGCACGTTTCTGGAACGAATTATGCTCTCAATCCAAGGCATGACTGTACTCTGACCTAGTATAAGGTGGCTTCCTATCTTCCTTGCTGTGTGTGCTCTTTCATCTACAAGGGATGGAGTATTTGTGTGGGAAGCCAGCCCCCTTAAAAGTTCAACACCACCATCCCCATACGCAGATATAGACACTTTTGCTGTACAAGGAACTCTCTGGGAAATCTATTCTACAACATTTCAAAATCTTAGAAGAGATGATTTCTAGGACCCAGAAGCACCATGTAGATGCTTTTACCCATGCATTGATGCTATTTGTGGTGGAGGAAGACACCCTCAACATTCTCATGTTTGGTGAAACATCTGTAAAAGGGAGCCTACATATATAGACTCCCCCTTTACAGATGTTCTGCCAAATGTGCTGGCGTCATGGGTGGGGCGCGCAACATCAGGGGCATTGGCATCACATGAAAGAAAACATCCACCTATGAAAGAAAACATCCTCATAGGGCTAATATGTTCCATGCTTCTTAGGGTACAAATTCATAGCCCTTCTGATTCAGTCGATTAGCGTTGAGTCTTGTAAGTTCAAACATTTCTCCAGTGAAAAAGTTCCATTGAATAGCTTTTGTACAGCAGCTAGTGATTGTAATCAGGCTTCCACAGGAAAAGTTTCTGACCAATTGTGCCTTTTATAAACCATGAGTGACATAAATGCCTGCCATGATGGCGTGTACGGTGGACCTGTATCGTTCAGGGACTTTGTTGGGAGAAGGCAATGTGCCTCTTTGCACTTCCATTGATGGAGACCAATGGCGAATAAGCCTATTGAAATGAATGGGACTTAGGTTAGACTGATTGGATATAACCCATTGGATACAACCGTTTGCCTTCACCACTACCATGTCCCTACGTATGGCACTATAGTTTCTCCCATAGATGGATACAATCCTTTGCCTTCACCATTACATTATCGCTACGTATGGCACTTTAGTTTCTCCCATAGATGGATACAACCCTTTGCCTTCACCATTACCTTGTCCCTACGTATGGCACTTTAGTTTCTCCCATAGATGTAAATGCACCTCAGTAAGAATGTTGGGGTGGGGACTAAATCTGCTTCTGATGACCTCAGCAGGAGCAGGTTTACTCCCCTGCCTTAAACTGTGTTGTAAATTTCAGCCTCTTTGCTTTGTGTCATGGGGCTCAACAAGAGAAACTGAGTGCGTAGCCACCTCCTATTTGCATAGCCCCACCCTGTTTCTTGGTCACATGAGAGTGTATGCTACCTAAGAAACAGTGATTACATATAGAGATCATTCAGTCAGTATGCACATGCCAGAAGGAAGGCAGTTTGCATTTTATAAAAAAATTGTTGGACTGAGTTATCCTGCTCAAATACCCATGAGTTATTCACCAAGGTATAACTTTTATTTATGATGATTGCCCTTCTGCTGCTACACTGCTCCAGAAAATAAAATGGAACAAATTAAGAGAGGGATCCAAGAGCAAAGAAAAGGCTGGCATCTGAATTTTTGATGCAGTCTATGCATTCTCATTATAGCATTGTCTTTTTGTATTACTTTTGATTTATAATGTAATTGGGGAACTATAGAAATGTTAATGGAAATGATGCTGTTCTGAATATGACAAAGTTGTTTACTAATTATTGCCTTTAACTTGGGCTAATTTTGATAGTAGTTAAAATTGCAAGGATTTTCTTTTTCTTTCCCCTTTTAAAGTATCATCTGCGCTGACAACTTCCATGTTTACAATTCCCTAACCACTACCAACCCCCTTTAAAATTAGGGATGTATAAATATTTCTTTCTTTCTTTTTTCTTTAGAAAATGCTAACAAAAAAAAAAGAAAAAAAAGGTTGAATAGCAAACCTTAAGGCAAGCGTATTTGTTCCATTAAACCCTGAGATGAGAAATTGTTGCTTGGGAGTTTATTTATTTCGCAACATACAGTGTGCTGCTCATTATCTTAGGGGAGATAGAGAATGCTGCAATGATTATTAGTGTGTTCGGTAATGAGATTACTGAACCATTTGCTGTTGATTTTTTTTTTTTTTTTTTGGGTGATGCATAATTACAGGGCTTTATTTACAGTGGGTTGGGTTTCTCTCTCCTCCCCCATCCCCTTTAATGATCCACTTTTTTCTGTTCTTTGTCTAAAGAATTCCATCCTTTCCCTCTTGGAATTAATGTACCACCATTTGCACCCCCTTTTTCTGATGCAATGGAAAGATTATGGGCAGCTTGTTTAGAATATGCAACCGAAGCAGTGTGGGCCACACCGTGAAAGTATTTCTCCAGCCCAATGGTGGTGGTGGGTCATTTGTATATTTTAGCTGTATTCAGTAAGCATCGGTAGCATATCATCCCCCCCCCCCGAATATGTCAGATAGAAATTTGCGGTTGTTCTTGACGGACAATATTCCTAGGATTCCTAGTACAGTAATACCTTGGATTGCAAGTAACTTGGTTTGAGAGCGTTTTGCAAGACAAGCAAATTTTTAAATATTTATTATTATTTTTTTGACTTGATATACAAGCGACGTCTTGCAATACAAGTACTGTAGTACGGCTTAAATTAAAAATCTCTGAAAATTTTTATTTTGATATGAGTGTTTTGGATTACAAGCACATTTCCGGAACGAATTATGCTCTCAATCCAAGGCATGACTGTAGTGTTTTGTAAGTGCTCGTCTGTTTGAATCAGAGCGTTGGTCACCTGCTGCCATCAAAGTGAGGTCAATCCCCATGCTAACCCAGATCAGCTAGTGCAGGATGTACAACTTGTGACTCACTAATCCAAATAAAGCCCATTGGTAATGCAAGGTAGCCCAGCAGGATTCAATAAACCTATTTTTTGCTTCCTGTTTAAAACTGCAAATACAGGGAAGGGGGCAGTGGAAGCTGGTGGTGCCGACGTCCGGATTTTACTCCGAAATTTGAAGGAGCTATCCATGGTGCCAAACTTATTTTGGGGATAGGGTTCAGCACCATGAATGGCTCCTTTAAAGTTCAGAGTAAAATATGGAGTGGATACATAGCCCTGCTGACACTGGAGCCAGCAGCCTCCACTGGAAGGAGGAATCATCAAGCACTTGGCAAGTTGCAGTCCATGGTCAATTGGTGGGGTTTGGCTTGGTGGATTACAATTTGTGCAGACCTGCTCTAGAAAGATCAGTGCAGAAGGAACAGCAACCAACAACAGCAAGCATAGCTCCCAACCATTTATTAAGAAGATACCTACTTAAAAAAAAAAAAAGTATCACCCCCCCGCCCTACTTTTGATTTGGCATTAAAATGGCTGTGCTAGACATGGGGGAACTGCCTTCTATTAGTGCAGTTGTATCCAGTTAGCCCCTCCGGCCACCAGAACGGCTTCCGTCAGCAGAATGGTGAGGGGTTTGTGTGAAACTTTTGGGGGACCTTCTGGAGCAGATTTCAGAAGGGGGACTGCAGGGGGTGGAGAAGAGGGGAGGAGTAAGTCCCATTCCATGAGCAGAAGTCCTCTCGCATGGTGGGATTTCACCTCTTGTTTTGTATTTCCCAGCGGCCTGAAATGGGCAAAACAGGTCATGGCTTCCACATTCTTACGTGGACCTTGTGGGCTTTTAGAAATGATGAGGGATGAAAAATCATGCATTTAGGGATCTTTTTACTCACTTTGTTGTCAGCTGCTGCTAGTGTCATGGTGAACAGTGCCATTTTTCATCAGCATTCCTGAACTGCAGACATGGCAGGGGAAACAGAGGGCCCTGTTCATCCAGTGCAAGTGCTGGGAGGCTGCATTGGCAAAGACACTAACAGGTTTGTGCCAGAGCAGGCCTGTGTTGGCTCAGCAACTGTCATACAGAAGATGGAGCAGACTTGTTCTCTGTTGCTCCAGAGGGCAAGACTAGACCCAGTGGGTGAACATGGCAGGGAAGCCGATCACAGCTAAATACATTAGGAGACATTTCCAGATGCTCAGAGCTGTTTATTGTGGAGCAGACTGCTTCAGGAGATAGTGGGTTCTCTTTTGCTGGAGGTATTTAAGCAGAAGATGGGCAGCCATCTGGCAGGGATGCAGGAGCTGCATCCTGCCATTGCAGATCCTGCATTGAGTAGGGGGGTGGACTAGATGACCTCCAAGGTACCTTCAAACTTTATAACTCTATGATTCTATACCACCACACCAGTCGTGATTGTTATTACTTTTAACCTGCATATGGTATAATCAAGAAGACACTTGACCTCTTCTTCATCACTCTAAACTTATGAAGCTGCCTGATGTCAAGTCAGGTTATTGACCCATCTCAGTATTTTCTATTTCAGGGACAGGCAGTTGTCAGGCATGTGGATCTACCTTTTTAAAAAACTAGAAATCCAAGGTCCACCACTTGGAGCCAAGTGCAAAATAGTGATGGGGCGGGGAGGTACACTTAGAATTAAGGAGCATGGTGCTCCTGTGCACATGTTCAGACTAGGGATTTGTTTTCGATATCAGAACTGTCCATTCACCACCCAGTCCTTTCCCACTTTCTCCCCAGGTTTTCTTTGTTTCTGTAGCCTATATGTTTATTTTTGGTTGGAAAACCTTTGTTGTTGTTAAACAATTGCAGTTAAGAAACTGTTGCTGATCTACTGCAAAACACCCAGTGATCTTATAGTAGATCGATCCCTCTCAACCTGTCTTCCTCCTGCCACAAGTCTACTTTGTTCTAGGGTTCAAGCAGAGGTCTTTCCCAGGCCTGCTGTTAATTGGAAACACCAGGGATTGAACCCGGGACCTTCTGTATGCAAAGCATTTGCTCTAAAACTGCATGATAGTCATAGAATCATAGAATCATAGAAAAGTAGAGTTGGAAGGGGCCTACAAGGCCATCGAGTCCAACCCCCTGCTCAATGCAGGAATCCAGGTCAAAGCATCTCTGACAGATGTCTGTCCAGCCGCACCTTGAATGCCTCCAGACTGGGAGAGCCCACCACCTCCCTAGGTAGTTGATTCCATTGTCTTATTGCTCTGACAGTCAGGAAATTTTTCCTGATGTTTAGGTGGAATCTAGGTTCCTGTAACTTGAGCCCATTATTCCGTGTCCTGCAAAAAGGGATGAACGAGAAGAGATCTTTGCCCTCCTCTGTGTGACATCCCTTCAAATACTGGAAGAGTGCGATCATATCTCCCCTCAGTCTCCTCTTCTGAAGGCTAAACATGCCCAGTTCTTTCAGTCTCTCCTCATAGGGCCTTGTTTCCAGTCCCTTTATCATCCTTGTTGCCCTCCTCTGAACCCTCTCCAGTTTGTCTATGTCCTTCTTAAAGTGAGGTGCCCAGAACTGGACGCAGTACTCAAGATGAGGCCTAACCAGTGCCGAGTAAAGGGGAATTATCACTTCCCGCGATTTGGAAGCTATACTTCTATTAATACAGCCCAAAATTGCATTTGCCTTCTTTGCAGCCACGTCGCATTGCTGGCTCATATTCAGTTTGTGATCTACCACAATTCCAAGATCCTTCTCACTTGTAGTATTGTTGAGCCAAGTGTCCCCCATTCTGTAACTCTGCATTTGGTTTCCTCTCCCTAGGTGCAGCACTTGGCATTTATCCCTGTTAAATTTCATTCTGTTGTTTTCGGCCCAGCGCTCCAGCCTATCGAGGTCACTTTGAATTTTGTTTCTGTCTTCCAGAGTATTAGCTGTTCCACCCAACTTTGTGTCATCTGCAAATTTGATAAGCATTCCCTGTACCTCCTCATCCAAGTCATTAATAAAAATGTTGAAGAGCACCGGGCCCAGGACCGAGCCCTGTGGTACCCCGCTCGTTACCTCTCCCCAGTTTGAGAAGGAACCATTGATAAGCACTCTTTGAGTCCGATTCTTTAGCCAATTGTGGATCCACCTGATAGTTGTTCCATCTAGCCCACTCTTAGCTAGCTTACTAATCAGGATATCATGAGGCACTTTGTCGAAAGCTTTGCTGAAGTCCAGGTATATAATGTCCACAGCATTCCCACAGTCCACAAGGGAGGTTACCCGATCAAAAAATGAGATCAGATTAGTCTGACAGGATTTGTTCTTGACAAATCCATGCTGGCTTCTAGTAATCACTGCATTGTTTTCAAGGTGCTTGCAGACTGACTTCTTTATAATCTGCTCAAAAATCTTCCCGGGGATTGATGTCAGACTGACTGGCCTATAGTTCCCAGGTTCCTCCTTCTTGCCCTTTTTGAAGATGGGAACAACATTTGCCCTCCTCCAGTCGTCTGGCACTTCACCTGTCCTCCATGATTTCTCAAAGATAATAGACAGTGGTTCTGAGAGTTCTTCTGCCAGTTCCTTTATTACTCTAGGATGCAGCTCATCAGGCCCTGGAGATTTAAACTCGTTCAGAGTAATCAGGTGCTCCTTGACCATTTGCCTATCAATCTCAAGCTGCAATTCTGCCCCTTCAGTCTGCACTTCAGGTTTGCCAGGGGGGTCATAGACCCTCTTTTGGGAGAAGACCGAGCCGAAGTAGGAATTGAACACTTCTGCCTTTTCTTTGTCTTCTGTTATCAATTTGCCATCCTCATTGCGTAGTTGAACCACCAGTTCTTTCTTCTGTCTTTTACTGTGCATGTATCTGAAGAAAGCTTTTTTGTTGCTTTTAGCATTCCTCGCTAACCTTAGCTCATTCTCAGCTTTAGCCTTCCTGACACTATTCCTGCAGTTCTGTGCTACCTGCCTGTACTCTTCCCCTGTAGCCTGTCCTTCCTTCCACTTCCTATACGTGTCCTTTTTTGTTTTCAGGTCATCTTTGAGTTTATTGTGAAGCCACATTGGCTTCTTCTGTTGCCCTCTGCCTTTTTTCCTTGTGGGAATTGTTTGCAATTGTGCCTTTAAAATTTCCTTTTTTAAAAACTCCCACCCCTCCTGGGCTCCCTTTCTCGTGAGAGTCACTTGCCATGGGATCTTACTAATCATTGTTCTGAGTTTGTTAAAATTGGCTTTCCTAAAATCCAGGGTACGTGTTTGGCTACACTCAGCTTTTGCTTCTGTTAGAATCAAGAACTCAAGTATAACATGGTCACTTTCCCCCAGAGTTCCCGAAACTGCCACTTTATCCACTAACTCGTCTCTGTTGGTTAGAATCAGGTCAAGGATAGCCGATCCTCTAGTTCCTTCCTCCACTTTCTGTAGGAGGAAGTTATCAGCAGCACAGCTCAGGAATTTCTTGGAGGGGCCATGTTTGGCTGAATAAGTCTCCCAACAGATATCAGGGAAATTGAAGTCTCCCATTACTACCACATCGTGCCTCCTTGAAACACTGGCAATTTGCTTTTCAAAAGTTCCATCCTCGTCTTCTCCTTGATTGGGTGGTCGGTAGTAGACTCCAACCGCCATGTTCGCTTTATTCTTTGCCCCCTTTATTTTAACCCAGATGCTCTCAATGGGGCTGCCAAGCTCCTCTTCCTGTATCTCTGTGCAGAGATACGTATTTTTAACATACAGTGCAACTCCACCTCCCTTTCTGTTGCTTCTGTTCCTTTTGAACAAGTTATACCCTTCAATTGCTGTATTCCAGTCATGGGAGTCATCCCACCAGGTTTCAGTTATCCCTATCAAGTCGTACTTGCCCTCATGTATCAAGAGTTCAAGTTCGTCTTGTTTATTGCCCATACTCTGGGCATTAGTATAGAGACATCGAAGACTATGTGCTTTATAGTCCGACTTTCCCCCTACATTTTGTGGTAGACTATCAATGGGCACCGCTGGAGCTGTTCTCTCCATTGTGGCATAGAGGCCTTCTTCCATTGGTACCCCCGAGTTTATGTCTCCCTCCCCTGTTGGATTCAGTTTAAAGCCCTCCTGATTAAGTTCCTCATGCTGTGTCCAAACACATTCTTCCCAGTCCTTGTGAGGTGAGGTGTGAGTCCTTCTGCTGAAGCACAGCTCTTGCCTCTCCTTTTGCCTCTTCCTCCCAATTCTTTCCAGGATTCACCTGCTTGCTGCATCTGGGATAGCCTCTCCTTCATTAATCAGGTTGCCTTCCTCTTCTTCCCTTTTCCCTCGTAGTCCACTCGTTCCCTTCTTCCTCATAGTCCACTTGTTCCCCATGGTCCCACTTGTTCCTCGTGGTCCCACTTGTTCTCAATCTTTCCTGGGATTCGTCTGCTTGCCACATCTGGGACAGCCTCTCCTTCATTAATCAGGTTGCCTTCCTCTTCTTCCTCATGGTCCACTTGTTTAGCAAAATGCTTCCAGAACCATCTTGCCCTCACTTTAGCTGCTCCACCATGGTAGTTTCACCACAATAAGCAACGTGTGTGAATTTCAGCAAATTTGGGTGTCTGAAATTTTAAAAACCAAAACTTTATATTTCATTTTAGATTTAAAAAAAAAAAAACCTCCACAAACGTCTTACATTCTGCTGTTAGTGGTTGACTCCAAAAGTGAATATATTTATTAGAAAGACTCAGAATAACTTACATGTGGTTTGGCTGGAGCACCAAATTCTTAACTTTTCCAGATGTGTTCTAAGGATGAGGTAACTAAATGATACCTTTTAAAAGCAGCTTTATCTGATGACTTATCAAAAGCTTATTGTTTGCTCCAGATGTTACTTTGAGCATATGGTAGTTACACACATGTAGGCTCTGTGTGTGTGTGTGTGCATGTGCGTGTGCATATGCAGGTACACACTTGAAAGGGATAGTGGGGAAAGCCTTGAAGAAGGCAATGGTAGTATATAGCACTGCTGCCTTGAAAATTATTATGTAGCAACTGAATGAGAGTGTTGCTTTGGATATAATATATATCAAATTATTTGAATGAATATTTATTGATTTATTTGGGCATTTGTAAACTGCCCTTCATCAAAAGATATCAGGGCAGTGAATAATAAAGATTTAATAAAAAACAAGAAAATACAAGAATAAAGCAATAAAAGGCAGTAAAAACAAACAAACCATAAAACACAGTGACCAGCTTAAAATGCCCAGGCAAACAGAAAAGTTTGGGAGCATAATTCACAAACAGGGTGCCACAACAGAGAAGGCTCTTTCCCTAGTTGTCAAAGAGCTTAAGACACATGCAGGGTGGTATAGGGAGGTAGACGTGGAAATAAGGTTGGGCGCGCCGCCCGAACCTTATTCCCCCACCCCACCCCCTCCCTGCCTTGTTTTTTCGAGCGGCATGCAGCGCCGCTCGAACAATTTACTAACCTGTTTCGCTGCGTTTGGGACCCGGAAATGGGCCCTGCGCAGGCGCAGAATGGTCCTGTCGCATCATTTCTGGTCCCGGAAGTGACTCGATGGGACCGATCGAGGAGCGTGGGCGGTTCTCCGCCGGATCGAGCGGCTGGGGCGGCTCTCCGCGGAGTGCGCGAGCTGCCCCGAAGAAATGGTAAGGCCTCTCCAGGGCGTGAGCGGGGCCATGTCAACCCCCCCACCTTGGTCAGCTGTCAACAGCCAAGAAGGGCAAGGATACAGGTGGTCGGCTGCTTGCATCCCGCCAAGCACTTTGTCTACATCATTAGAGCCAGTGTGGTGTAGTGGTGAGAGTGCTGGAGTGGGACTCGGGAGATCCGGGGTCTAGTCCCCGCTCGGGCCATGAAACTCACTGGGCGACTTTGGGCAGGTCACTGACTCTCAGCCTAACCGATCTCACAGGGTTGTTGTGAGGATAAAATGGAGAGGAGGAGGATGATTATGTAAGCCACCTTGGGTTCCTTGCAGGAAAAAAGGCGGGGTATAACTATAATAAACAAACAAACAAACAAACAACCTCATCCATCCTCAGGCTGCATCAACTGAAACTGACCCCATAAAGTTGGACTGGACAGTGCTCTGGACACCTCCACAGGAGCTGGATCAAGGACGCTGTCAATTTCAAGGTGAATATGAGCAACTCTATCTTCAAAGTGCCGTGCATGTTTGCCACAGCTGGCCTCTGAGGGATCTATTACTATGCTAGTAGGGCCAGATTTTAATAGCCCATTTACCATCCAGAAAACCTCAGCTGGAAGGCTACTTGAGGATGCAATGGAGGTGGAGACATACAAATGCTTTGCTGCCACCACGAAGTAGGTACAATAATGTGCTCTCACTTGTGTTAGGTCACATTCAATGTGAGATTTACGCCATCTGTATTCTAATTGTCATCCGGCATGTTTTATCACCTGTAGTTCCCTGGTAAAATGGGGAGCTGGCTGGGCCCAACAGCACTGGAGAGGATGCTTAGGAGGGATCATGTTGCTAGCTTGTCCCATCTCAGCATCCCATTTATTTATTTATTTATTTATTTATTACAGTTCTATGCCGCCCACTAGCCAAAGCTCTCGGGGCGGTTTTCAAGACAAAGCTTAAAACCATAAAATCCAATAACATAGTAAAACGTAATATGAAATCACAAGTTTAAAACAGAATAAAACCAAAATAAATGATAAAAGCCAGCAGCAATAGAATGATAAAACACACACTATTTTTTTATAACTAAAGGGCTAAGAATTTTATCCCCCATGGGAAAAATAAATATCTTCACCTGGTGCCTAAAAGACCACAATAGGCACCAGGTGAGCCTCTCTGGAAAGGTCATTCTACAACCGGAGTGCCACCACCGAAAAGATCATCTCCTTAGTAGCCACCTGCCTTACCTCATTCAGCAAGGGCATCTGGAGAAGGGCCTCTGAGGATGCTCTTAGAGCCTGGGCAGGTATATATGGAAGGAGAACATCCTTCTGGTAACCAGACCCCAAGTTGTTTAAGGCTTTGTAAGTTAATACCAGCACTTTTAATTGGGACTGGAAATGGACTGGCAGCCAGTGCAGATCATAAAGCACTGGCATAAAATGACCATATTGGCCAGTCCACATTAACAATCTTGCTGCCCTAGTTTGGACCAGCTGAAGTTTCCAGACTGTTTTCAAAGGCAGCCCCAGGTATAACACATTGCAGTAATCCAAATGTTGGGGACCATGTGAATTTGTACTCCTGTTCTAATGTTTAGCTAGGCCTGACTAGAGAATCTTGCATTCTTGTTTTCTGCTTTCTGTAAAATTGTTTCTTGCTTTCTTGCTGTTATGTGAAACTGCTTGCTAAAGTTGCAAAGAAATCTGAATTGAAATGTGAGAGAGAAAAAAGTAAAGTTGCAGGCAGCCTTGTTCAAGGCTGCAGTAAATGGGAGGGGGAAGAGGCCGGAGAATTGGCAAAGTGTGTACAGAGGGCACTGATAAGAGAAAAGCAAAATAAAATGTGTGTGTGTATGCAGTAAGTAAAGACAGAGAAAGGCGGGAGGGAAGGGGGAAGGGGGGGTGCTAGCATCAGACTGATGCGTGTACTTTCCAAAGAACAGGACAAGATGGAATTGTGCTGATAGACAGGAACAGGAGGAAATGTATGTACCAAAGAAGGGCAAAGGAAGTTGTTGAATGTATGTGAAAGAGGTCATGATAAGAATGTTTTTCTACGCAACTGTATGTAAAATGACTGTATGTGATGCAAACCTGTATCTGATTCCATGCTGTATAAAAGATCCAGGAAGAACTTGAAAGGGGGCTCTTGATTTGAGTCACGGACTCCTAGAGCCTACTTGAGGGCCTCAAATAAAGTTGGTTTCCCTTCTCCAAATCAGTGTGTTTATTGAGCAAGGCATACACACTGAGGCCCGAATCACTTTGCCGGGAGAGGACACCTTTTTGGTGCCGGCAACACAAACAAGAGGTTACCAGAACATGGATAACTGTAGCTAGGCTAGCTCTGTCCAGATAGGATCATTGTTGGTATATCAGCCTAAGCTGATAAATGGTGCTCTCTGCCACCAAGGTCTCCTGTGCCTCCAATGACAGTGCTGAATCTAAGAGCAACCACAAATTACAAACCTGATCATTTAGGGCAGGGCTCTCCAACCTTGGGTCCCCAGATGTTGCTGGCCTACAGCTCCCAGCATACCCAGCCAGCATGGCTAATGGCAAGGGATCCTGGGAGCTGTAGTCCAGTGACATCTGGGGACCCAAGGCTGGAGAGCCCTGCTTTAGGGGGAGTGCAATCCCCTCCAGAACAGGTTGAATATCACTCATTTGGGCAGAAGAACCAAGACAAGACACAAGACACCACAGCGAGACCAGAGCTAGTCTTCCTAAACTGGCCTCCGTATGAATGTTGAAGTCACCCAGAACTACTATCCTTGGGTTTGCCAACACCATGGTGCAAACCACCTCAGCCAACTCAGGTAAGTACACCAGCAGGATCCCTACATTCTCTCTCTGGCCCAACACAAGATACAAACACACAAATCCAGCACCTGAGCAGACTGGTCTCCTGGAGAAGATGGATTCCTTATAGATGACCACCATTACCCCTTCCTGATGCTCCAACAAAAGTTCGTGTTGCACTATCTACCCAGATGGGTAGAGCTGAGACAGACCAATGCTAGGTCTTGGTGACACACACCAGGTCAGCCCCGTCATCCACAATAATCAAATCATGGATGAGAGGCAGTCTTAAACCAGGAAGCATCCTGATGGGTGTGTGTGTTGAGGGAAGGGGGGGAATGGGACCAGAAGAGGGAATAGCTCTTAGATATTTCACCTTCCCTTGAATTGGCTAGTCCAACCCCCAATGCCATACCTTTCTCTGCCCACAATTACTGCAATAAAGGAACCTTCATGCCTTCTCCTATCAATACCATTGCTCAGCTAAAACCAACACAAGTTATGGCCAGTACAAAAATGCAGCCAGCCCAAAGTGCAAATAGATGAAATAAATGCATAATGTGCAGTAAAATGCAGTACAGTCAGAGGTAATTAGAGTGCAGAAATTGGTTACCGATAAATATATTAAAAATATTAAAGAGCAGTTATAATGAGATGTTAAGTCAAAAGCTTATTTTCCTCATCAATACCTCCTACATTTGTCATTCCACAAAATAGGCTCCAATATTAAAACAAGGTAGCTATAGTTCTAATTCTCTCAAAAAGTGTCCAGAATCCCAGTTCGCTGCTGTCCTTGCTCTCACTCAGTTGAACCAGTTCTCCTTCCAACTACCTGGCTCTCACCTAGGACAACCTGCCCAAATCTACCTGACTTCCATGCCCTGTTCCACCTCCAGCTCACTGAGAGGAGCTGCACCCAACAGGCACCTACAGTGCTCTCGCCATGGGATCCTCCTTTGGGTGAGACCCATAACTTGCCCTTTGGGGGCTACCCACAACTCTAGACAGGCCAGAAAAAATACACAACTCCCAGAAAAAGCTAGGCTGTGATTGGCTGAATGTTACTGTCTGTTCTGAAGGTGGGACTTCCCAGGCAGTTGTTCCTGGGTGCTCTAGCCACCTCCTCTCTGCAATCAGTTGGTCTTCCTGGTGGCTCTAGGCCTACCATGGCAGCTCTACGGCTCCAGTGGGAGCAAGATGTTACAGCTACCACCAGATATGATCTCTCTGTTGCTGCTGGCTCCGCTGCTCTCTGGATATGAGTGAAGTCTGAGATGGTGATGCTTTCTATCTAGAAGCCCAGAGTACATGTGCAATGTCTGCAGTGTATGCAAATCCACATATAATTAAAAACAAATCCAGCTGCTAGAATTGTTTTGTCTCATTTCTGTAGCGATGACAGCAGCCCTTAAGAACTTGGGCTTGTGAAAAGATATTCATCAACAGTGAGACTGAGTTTAGGAAAAGTTACTCAACATAACGTCAGATCCCAAGCATTTCTTTGTTTTAAATTTAAAATACAATGCAGCCTTTCTGACAAGGATCGTGAATTGCATGCACAAAAATAACCAGAATGTTGGTTAAGACTGAAAGCGCCATGGAGCTCCGATAAGCCTATGGAGCTCCCTACAAACAAACGTTACACCATTCTTTCAATAAGGGGAAACACTCTGCACATGCAGCTGCACTGCATGTATGGAACACTAAGCATGGAGCATTATGCAACACTGAGGTGAACAGAGCTGGTCCTGCTTGTGCAGAACTCCTTGCATATGCCTCGGAGCGGCTGAATTGGACCATAAGTGTTCCTCATCATGTTGAATGAGAACCATTTTTAAACATAATAAATAGAGACCCAACTCCCAGAGGAGCTGTTAGCATATCTTTGATTCTAATTGGGTATACATGTGAAAATATTTACTTGAATGGCCATTTCTTTATTACAAAGCATCACCCCTCTAATAGCAAACTCAGGTGATGAGTGCCAACAGAACTGGAACCAAAACAGGGCCACTGGCAAACAAGAGGGAGGTATCAGTATGCTTGCATGGCAAAACCTGCGGTATTCAGAAATACAAAACATATTTAAAAAAAAAACCCAAAGGGAGCAAAACAGAGCCCAGTGAGGACTGGGCATGCTCAGTGGCATCTGGGACGTATGGAATGTTGAGTGTCAGTTGGAAAAGAAAAATAGCCTATAACAGTGTTCCCCAACCTTGGGTCCCCAGATGTTTTTGGCCTACAACTCCCAGCATGCCCCAGCCAGAAACAGGCCAAAACATCTGGGGACCCAAGGTTGGAGAACACTGGCCTATAACATCCTGAAGGTGGGCACGGCTGGCTGGAACCCTGAACAGGAGCGCTCCTGTTAGTGGGTGAGAATACGCTGAGACATTATGTTGTAGGTCCCACTTGTGCTGTCTCAGACACAGAACTGCCTTGCTGGATAAGATGGAGGTCCATCTAGCTCAGCATTCTCTTCCCTGCAGCAGCCAGTCAGGTGCTCCTCTGTAGCTCACAAGCAGGGCAGGAAGATGATGACAATACCCTGTTGTTTGTGCCCAGAAGAACTATACTGCCTTTTGACGTGTAGGCTGCATTTAGTTTTCATGGATAATGGCTGTTGGCAGTCTTATAGAATCATAGAATCATAGAAAAGTAGAGTTGGAAGCGGGCCTATAAGGCCATCGAGTCCAACCCCCTGCGCAAAGCAGGAATCCAGGTCAAAGCATCCTTGACAGATGGCTGTCCAGCTGTACCTTGAATGCCTCCAGAGTGGGAGAGCCCACCACCTCCCTAGGTAGCAGGTTCCATTGTCTTATAGATTTCATAGATCATAGAGTTGGAAGGAGCCTACAAGGCTATCGAGTCCAACCCCCTGCTCAATGCAGGAAACTAGAGGAGGGGTCTCCCATCCAAATAATAACCAGGCCTGACCCTGCTTAGCTTTCCACACTCAGACAAGCTGAGCCAGCGTAAGCCACAGGCTCTAAACAGTCAGTAAATTTTTCCTGATGTTCAGGCGGAATCTGGGTTCCTGTAACTTGAGCCCACTATTCCGTGTCCCGCAAATTGGGATGATCAAGAAGATATCCTGACCCTCCATAAGTCTAGTCTTCCATAAATCTGTCTAACCCTTTTTACAATGCCAACTATGCTAGTGGAAGGGGCCATTGTTCAGTGTGACAGAGCACCTGCTTTGCATGCAGAAGGTCCCAGGTTTGATCTCCGGCAACCTCAGGTAGGGCTAGGAAAAAAATCCTGCCTGAAACCTTGGAGAGCCATTGCTGCCAGTCAGTGTCGACAATACTGGGCTAGATGGACCAAGGTCAGACTCAGTGTAAGGCAGCTTCCTATGTTCCTAGTGGCTAACACCACATCTTCTGGCAGGGAATCCCATAGGTTAATGACATGTTGTGCGAAGCAGTGCTTTCTTTTGTCTGACCTGAATCCCCTTCTAATCAATTTCATCCAAATAGGGTAATCCCAAATTTTAGTCCTGGAGAGGAGAAAAAGTTATTTCTGTCCATTTTCAACACACCACCACCACCACCACCACCACCACCATCACCATCATCATCATCATCATCATCATCATCATCATCATCATCAATTTTATTTAGTGCCATCTATGTACATATATGTAAAAAAACAGATATGACAATCTCCTCTCCCAAAAGGCTGACAATCTAAAATAGACACAGGGGTAAGCCGGTGAAGAATATGTGATTATTTCATGTACTTTGGCTTAGTTACATTAAGGTATATCATGTTCCTCCAGCTCTCCCCCCCACATTCTTTAAAAGTTCCAAAGGCGTTACTTTTTCCTTGCAAGAATTAAGAAGTTTCTCCAGATCCTTTTTAAAACAGCTGGAACTCTGGGCTTAGAGGCAGAGTCAAGGGGTCAGGAATGTGCTCACAGAAAATGCTGTTTATCTAAGACATATCACTATTTCATGGGCCTACAAATCCCCTGCCACCAGCTCATACATGATATCAGGCCACTGCAGAACACAACTTAATCCAGGCCACAGCTATATGCCCCAATCAAAATGCAGGAAACAACCTGCATGCACACAGATGACTCAAGAAAGTAAGCCAAGCTACAGATTATAGGTCAAGTCACATATTTGCATGAAATGAAACATGGCAGAAACATTTACCCATTTTACAGAAGGGAACACTGAGAAAGAGGGGCAACTTGCCCAAGGTCATTCAGTAAACTGAAACCCCATAACGTTGCCTCACTTAGTCTGTCTTTCAGTGAATAGCAGGAACATATACAGTAGAACCACCGACCCCAAAAGCCAGCCAGAGAGACACAGAACAGAGAGGGCCTAGAGCAGGGATAAAGACAGAAGACACACACACACATAAGGCATAGCGGGCATGATACTTCCACCAACCTAGGCTAGCAAGTGTGTTGCTCTTAGCAAGGTGATGCTCAGGTGGGCCGAGTTGTCCCAGATATTCTACTACTGACCGCTTTCCCCTTCCCCTTCTCTTTTTCCTTCTCCCCGAGTCTGCTTGCACCACTCCCGACCATCCCAGAGTGGATAAGAGTGACTAGGACAGTGTTCTCCAACGTTGGGTCCCCAGATGTTTTTGGCCTACAACTCCCAGCATGCCCCAGCCAGCTACGCTGGCTGGGGCATGCTGGGAATTGTAGGCCAAAAACATCTGGGGACCCAACGTTGGAGAACACTGGACTAGGAGATTTAAAAAAAGCCACTCAGTCTTTTGGTTCCTTGTTGACATCATTCACAGGGACTCGAATCAGAAGTTAACTTCTTAAAGTTTGGCACCTAAAATAAAAGAGGCTGGGAGGCTGGAGCACTAGAACTGAGTGCGACTAAAACCAGCAGATATTATTTGGCATCTTCCATAGTCTTCTCTCTACAGTTGTCTGTCTACGACTTTCAGCTCCAAAGGCAGGCAAATATTTTCAGTGCGGGGTACACTGTCAAATACAACTCTTCGGATGAACTGTCATTGCAGATGTGTTTATTAATATTTGTAACCTCTTCCTTCCCTGGCATCACATAGCAGTAATAACTACAGTAAACAGTTTTACACAAGAAATATTTTTAAAAATCAAATGCCGTACGTATGAACACATGCACACACACGCAAATGGATCTCCAAGTACAATTAGCATGGGATTCAACAATAATTTTAGAAAATGCTATAATGGCCGGGCAAGAGGAATAGGATTAGACATAATCAGTATCAAAAGAAACATAATTAAGCAGATATGCTCTTATTTAATATCAATATCAGAAATGCTAAGTGAATGTGTTCAGGAAGAGAAAAATTCTGAAGTTCAATATTTATTCTCCCTGTGCTTTCCTTAGCCAAATGAGGATGACAGACCTTTCAAGGTTACGGCTAAAATAACAAGGATGTCCAGTGGAATTTATCCTCACTGGTGCTTGTGTACAGTATATATTTACACCACATGAGTGGTCCATAAATCCTCCTCATAAATGCTGTTACCTCCACCACTAGCAGTTTCTCATTTTTATGAGAATATAACTTTTAGAGGTGGTGTATGTACACATATCTTTCTCTCTCACACAGCCCTTTTAAAACATCTGGTCCGTTGAAATGCTGGACACACCAATGCTGTGATTCAGGCAAAGATTGTCAAAGGGCTCACCTGACCTGTAGATACCCCAGTGGCGGATTCAGAGAACGAACTCCCAATCTAGCCAAGGAAGCCTTGCCTGGGTAATCCTGGGTATCCCGACAGCTTTTCCCAAAGCCATGCTTATAAAGAAGAAAGAGGGCCACAGCTGGTGCCAGGTGAGTAGAGCCGCATGGCAAAGTATCCTTCAGTGCCCCCCATCTAGTGGGCTTACCAGGAGCAATCTGTGGCAGGAGCCTGCAAGTGGTCTGCCATTTTGTTGTTCCCACAAGGCCCCATAAGAACAGAGGACGAGCCATGCTGGATGAGACCAAGGGTCCATCTAGTCCAGCATTCTGTTCACACAGTGGCCAACCAGCTGCCCACAAGAAACCCACAAGCAGGACATGAGTGCAACAGCACCCTCCCACCCATGTGCCCCAGCAACTGGTGTACATAGGCATACTGCCTCTGATACTGGATACTGATGCCCCAACATAGTCCTGGCAGTTGCTGAAGCATGAGAGGTGGGGTCACTGGTTCCAGACAAGCAAATGTGCTGAGAGGGCACTCCCCAATCTGCCTCAACGCCTGTAGTTTGATACTACTTTCTCAATTCACTTCAGGCATCAGACACCATAGGCCAGCCTTCCCCAACCTGATGTCCTCCAAATGTCTTGGACTACAAGTCCCATCATCCCCATGCTGGCTGGGGATGATGGGAGTTTCAGCCCACCACATCTGGAAGGCACCAGGTTACAATATTTATGAAAACTGATGCCATAATCAATTAGCTTCTAGGACACCCACTGCACACTTTGCAGCTACAGAAAACAATGCCAATGAGGGATTCCCCATTCCTAGAAAAGCAAATACTAGTTTCAGAAGAGGGATTTTGTTCAGGACCTCAGCACGTGCGGAATGGGTTTATTTCCTCCTCTGATTTCTTTAATTATTACCTCTGCTCCCAGTTGATGTATTTCGCATTAAACAAATGAATAAACCCTGCACGTTAGACGCAAAGACACATGTCAGGTGTAGATGGGCCCTAAGTTCCATAAATTCAGGTTCTAATGCTCTGTTGCTCAAGTTATCTGGAAAGTATTTGGCGATTAGTAAGCCCACCTGTGCAATGCGCAGGGCTTAAAACCAGGTTACTTGGTTTTTCAATCACTACAAGGTTCTTGGAGGGATACTTTGGATTTTGCTGTGTTCAGCATTGGCTGGATTTTGGGGAGTGGGGGGACAATGCCATATTGCTATGAAAGAAGCACTGCATGCCATGCTCTCTGTGGCTGTGGGCAGCGGGAGAGCGTGCGTAACTCTTCCCTTACCTGCTGTTTTTCTCTTGTAATGACTTTCCCCAGCCAATGCCCTTCTGGGGTTTCCAGACCTATATTTAAACTCGCAGATGGGTCTGGAACACTAGCAGAGGGAAAGTTGCTGATGGGCGGGGGGGCGGGGATTCAGGGGAATAGCAGCAGGTGGGGAGAGTGTTATGTACCCCTCCCGTCATCACGTCACTGCTGAAGACATTTTGCCACATAGAAGAGACTGTCAAGCTCACATTGCACAACACGGGCATTATGCGTAGTTTTGCATTAAGGAGGAGCAGAAAACGTTAACAAAGAACATCTCTAAATCAGAACAGAGAAAAGTAATTAGAAATATGAATTGCTGCGATCATGTGGAGCTCACTTCTACTGTCAGATGGGCTGAAACGGGGAGAGGAGAGGAGAGGAGAGGAGAGGAGAGAACTCATTGGCCTCCTCTGGGGTCTTATTACCAGGAGAGTTCTTTTGACTTAAAAAAAAAAAATAGCAGCAGGAAGTGCTTTGGGTTCATCCCTGTTATTTGTCTAAATTGCAGTTGAGCTCACTGAAATTATAGCGGTGCTTTTGGTTTTTAAAAACAATTGAAACGCTGATCAGGATCACTTTTGAAATCTAGCCTTTTTAACACACAGGTTATGCTTTAGCTTAAGGGCAGGTGCGTTATAACACATTTATGGGACATAAATGTATGTTCGCAGAATAATGGGGAATGATTAGAATAATGGCGGAACACTAAATTTGCTTGCACCTCACATCTGTCCATCCTCAGGTTTAGGGCTCCTAGCTCCAGCTCTCAAAATCTCCCAACTCAGATGTTGTTTTCTTCAATTTCCCTTCCTTTTTATTACCTTTTTTCAGTTGCTGCCTTGATTTATGGTCATTTGTGTGATTGCATTGCTTTGCTTTATGGCAGTTTATGTCATTCTGGTCTTGTCATAAATGACTACCATAAAGTGAGGTAAAATATCATAAAACATTAGTGAGTCGCTGATATTCAAGGTTCCCGAGTACAAGCACTGACAGGTAGCAACCACCAAAGAACTGTGTTTTTCGAAGGCTGTATTATTAGAGCTATGCTGCTGGAGTGAAATTTAGAGAAACAAATGCCCCTATGGATAAAGAAAAAGACTGCAGATGATGCCGTCAAGGGGCTTCCACCCCCCCCCCCTGTATAGCGTCTTTTTAAGGCGGTGTTGGGGGCGGGGGGATGCATTAGGAAAGTTTGCTCAAAATCATTTCTATTGTGGAATTTTCTCTCATCATAATGTTGGGCAATTCCATAAGCTTACCCAAACATGAAAGACACACCGCACTGCACACCGCCACTCCTGCCACCCTGTTCATATGTTTGGCAGCCCCTCCTGGGAACACTTGGAGCCCAACGGGAAGAATGCAGTTGTGCCAATTGTACGAACTGGCACCTCCATGTCAAATTGTACACACACAGCCTCCACTGACTACACATGGCCTCTCCTGATGGCCAGATCACAGCTACTCCTGAGATGAGGGTGAAATCAGAACTGGGTGAGTTCTAAACATGATTTCCCCCAATTTGAAGAACTTTGCCCTGTTTTGAGACAAGCCCGGCACCTTTGAATTTCGGTCCAACATGAAATGGGCTTTGATCCCTCTCTGCCACTAACAGGAAGGCAACCCTTTTCAAAGGGGGCAAAATGGTTACCTTTGAGAAGGGTGGTGGTGAGGAGGATTCTATGGAAATGAAAATGATGGTCCTGGACAGGAGCATCCTCAGGAGTGTGCCTATGTACACCAGTGGCTGGGGAACATGGTTGGGAGGGTGCTGTTGCACTCCTGTCCTGCTTGTGGGATCCTGTGGGCAGCTGGTTGGCCACTGTGTGAACAG
The DNA here is from genome assembly GCA_021292165.1 of Shinisaurus crocodilurus. Lineage (NCBI taxonomy): Eukaryota > Metazoa > Chordata > Lepidosauria > Squamata > Shinisauridae > Shinisaurus > Shinisaurus crocodilurus. The sequence continues at coordinate 243,723,904 of CM037877.1, forward strand.
AATGCTGGACTAGATGGACCCTTGGTCTGATCCAGCATGGCTCTTCTTATGTTCTTATGAACAGGGTGGCCATGTATTCCATTTTACACAGGATACTCCTCTATGTGAAGAGATGTCAGAGGACAGTCCTCTATTTGAAGGTGTCCTCTACTTAAAGGGGTCTCCGGTACAAGTCCAGTTTAAAGAGCAAGAACTAGAAGAAGCAAGATCAGGGACCCTGAAGTTGCCCATCAACAGATAGCACCTGGCCAGCAGACTGAGCAGGCACACAGCTCACCTGGACACAGTCATTGCCTACTATGGTGAGATGCCTCGTACTTCTGTTTAAGGGCGCTATCCTAGGCAAGTTTAGACAGAAAGAAGTCCTACAACTCTCAGCATCCCCCAGCCTGGGGTGTGAGGTGGGGTTGTGTTTTCTTGAAAAAAACAACAACCCCACCCCAAGAATTCTCCAGGAAAATCTAAAACAACAACAAATAGATTTTCAGGTGGAGCCACCATTTTAGCCACACTCATGCCAATGGCATGGATTACATGTACAGATCCATTGTGGAGGGAGGCACGGGTTCAGGCAATCAGTAGCTCCATATAGTTCCCAGCAGCCGCAGCCACTCCCGTGGGGAAACACAGTGACCTGGTCCACACAACACGACAGCCCACCATGGGTTAATTAACCATCAGGGTACCACCGTCCACCATTATGAATAGGCACTGGGCCTGCCAAACCTGGCGACAGGAAAGACAGTTGACAAGGAACTTTGCTTAACCCATCTTATGAACATGCAGATGTCATGGGCCACAGTGAAGACCTAACTACACTGATGAACATGCACATGTTAGTTTTCTGCATACCGACTGGTACGTGCAATAACATATTATTTTGCAGCAACGAGTGTTGGGCAAATTGTCTGGAACTAATTATTCATGAGAATCCTGTATTTTTGTTGAGGATTTCATGACAATTCCTGAATTGTGTATTTAGTACTGTGATTCCTAAGTAATGGGTTTTGTACACTGGTTTGACATTAGCGTAGCTTGTGAACGTTGGAGGAGCTGTCCTTGTCAGTTTTATTAATGAATACACACATACACACACACACACACACTTTTCTATTCAACACTGCAGATCACAACTTCACATTTCATCAAAGGACTTTCCCCTTTATTTATTTCTGAGTACATTTATATCCCGCCTTTCCCGCCTCTCTTGCAAGGAACCCAAGACAGCTTACATGGCCCTCCTCCTCTCCATTTTACCCTCACAACAACCCTAGGATGTAGGTTAGGGTGAGAGTCAGCAGCTGGCCCAAAGTCAACCAATGAGCTTCATGGCCAACAGGCCAAGTGGCAACTAGAACCTGGATCTCCCAAGTCCCAGACCAATACTAGTCACTGCTCTACACTGGCCCTTTCAGTTGAATTCTAAGTATATATAAACATTTTCTTAAAAACTAAGGTATAGTCCAGTCCTTTCAATAGGCATGTCATGCCAGAACTGCTGTGCCCAGCACCTGCATGGAAGTCAGCTATGTGAAGCACCATGCTTCCAAAAATACAAAAAGACAAATAGCTGAGCTGCTCCATTAGAAAAAAAATATCCAAGGGCTACAGAATATAATACCTTTCTTAGAATCAAGGAAAATATCACAAAAGGGTGAGCAAGCTTTCAAGTTCTCCAGAACTTCTGGATGTTAAGCAAAACAGAAAGGGCCAGGGGCGACTGGAGACCAAAGCCTGTGCATGATGTTGAACCCCAATGTCTGCATGATGTTGAACCCCAATAACTGCAGATTGTAACAGTCTTAGAGTACCAAGGTGTGAAGCTGACTTAATTAGCTTAGATGTTCCTAGCTGCAAAACAGATTTTAGGTTTCAAATGTTGGGGCTTCAACATCAGGCCCAGCTTTTTCTCCCTCTCCTCACCACTGTCCCCAACTGTCCCTGTTTTGCTTACTATCCAGCCTGAAGAAGAGTTCTAGAGAACCTGAAAGCCTGCTCACTATTTTGTGACATTTTGGTTTGGTTTGTGACATTAATAATATAGGATACTTTGGATTCCCAGATCCGACCTCAGAGCTGGTCATCTGCGCTCCACACATCCCTTCCGCAGCTGCTGCAGAAAGAACCACGCCGGCTGCCTCTCCGAGGTTGGGAACTCAATCTTGGAGAGGGGCCAAAGGGGGTGTTCTGGTGGGCAGGAAGGATGAGGAGACTGCAGAGGCCAGGATATGACATATCCTGTGTCCTCTGCAGCCTCCTTCCCTCCCCCTCCAAAATGCCCCAGCTAGATGGCCGAAAATGGCCATCTAGCAAAAATGCAGAGCAGGAGGAGTAGGAAGGCAGAAATCCCCTTTGTGATGGCAGAGCACAATAGCAGCAGCAGACTTCACCCAACATACACACACAGGCTTGTTTCTAAGTAGATGCTTTTAAAGTAAATAACAGTAGAATAAAATTTCTTCGGTGCTATAAGCTTGATGGTTACAGATTTCTAAGCACAGTTTCTTATTTGTTACTCATACTGTGAGGTAAGGAAAACCACAGAACATGCCTCCTTGCTAAACCCTAGCAAGCATCAGTTAAGTCTGTTAACTGTAGGACTAGCCTAACTGTCAGAGAATTATAGAAAGCCTGTTGCTAGGCAATGTCCAGAATCCCCCCCCTGCTACAATCAAGTGGTTTGCTCCACTGAATCCTGCCCCCTGACTTCTCAGAGCAACTTAGTTTCTGCCTTTGCCCTTAACTAGACTATAACAGTCTATCTTAAAATGGTATAGGATAATGAATTTGATGAGGAGATATCGAAACAAAGTTGGAGAAATATTTGGAACAGACGTATCATAAGAGTTATGTCAACTAGGATAAAAGAGAATTTTTTCAAAGTGGTATGGAGATGGTATCTAACTCCAGTAAGATTAAATCAGATAGATAATAACTGCTCCGCACTGTGTTGGAGAGGGTGTAAAGAAAAAAGGTACATATGCCCACATGTGCAAAAATGTTCTGGAATTCTGTGTTTGCAGAAATTTTGGAAATAATTGGAATGGAACTAGAGGTCTGCCCAAAATTAGCATTGTTATCGATAACGGAAAGGGTGGTTTGCTTAAAAAATACTAAAGAACTGTTTGTGAATCTGTTAACAGCGGCTAAATTAATGATAACTAGGAAATGGAAAGTTAAACATGTCTTTTCAATTACTGAGTGGTACAAAGAGGTAGGGGATATTGCGTTAAATGATAAATTAACCTGTAATATCAAATGTCAAAAAGGACAATTGGAGAAAAACACTTTTGTAAGCATTTGGGGTAAAATTTTGGATTATGTGCTGGGAAGGGGGAAGGGGAATGAACCTTGTCAAGATTTGTTACATTTTTGGAATACAGAATAATATTTGATATCTTTTGGGGAATATAGCTTGGTCCCAAGAGGGTGGGAGGTGCACAATGTTAATGTTGTCTTTGTTATTGTTTTGTTATTATTTGCGACTATTGTAATTAATTTGTTTTAGAAAAACTTAAATTAAAAAAACCAGTCTATCTTAACCCTTTACTGGGCACTGAACTTAAAAAAACCCTCCCTGCAGAGTTGACATCTTCTAATCGTATACTCTGACATTCTGCTGCTCTTCCTGTTCTGCTCATAATCTTCTGAGTTCAAAGGCGTATGGGCATACATTTGGTTGCGCCCTAAATGTGCCAAATGTACGGAGCCTATGTTCTCTTCAGCTCAGCACTTGTGTCAGCAGCAGAATACAGAATTAGAACTCAATCCAAGATGAAGTGCCATCTGTATCACGGGGAGTTACACCTCCCAGGAATTCAACTACCGGAGTTTCCCCAACCTGGTGACCCCTATTTGCAGCCAGTTGTAGTTCAACACAGGCAGCAGATTGGTGAAGCCTGAGCTACAGTATCAGCAAGTAACTACAGATTTGGTCCATAGAGTTGTTCCAAGAAAAATGTCAAGCCTGTCTCCACTATACTTTTACCTGCCCATTCTCCCAGGCTGATGCCTGGTGGACTTTGATAGGTATTCCTGAAAAAAAATGGGTAGTTCTTATAGGACTTTTCTAGATGAGGCTTTTAACCCACCAGTTTGCCATGGCTTCTGCTTCCAGATTCTTTGTGGGATTAAGATCGGATCATCCTCTACACATGTTTTCCTCCGGGGGTTTTCCTTCTCTGCCTTTCTATATGTTCAGCTACATAACCTCTAGGTGGCGCTGTGGTATAGCAGAATTGCACAACTACACCAGTGTTTCATTCTGCTATTCTCCAAAATGCTTGACTCTCCCAGATTTTTTTTAAAAGAACGTGCGAAAATGCTTAAAAAGCACGGGAGAGGCCCTGGTAGATGACATCGTCTAAAGCACCTGCAAACTACCATGAGTGAGGAATCCTGAGTGCACAGTAAATCCCTCATGTAGAAAAGCTCATAATATCCATGGAAGACATAAGCAAAACAGAATAGTGAATGCAGTAAGAGCTCCTCCACCCCCAGTTTATAGCACTGGTGAAAGTACAGAGTAAATGTTTAGAACAGGAAATAATTTTGTTCTTTACTACTGATACTTGTAAAAGAATATTGCATTAATTGTAGCCTCGGGTGTTCATGTACTTACTCATTGGTTTGTGACGAGGGTCTACTCCAATTCCCACGAACGTCAGTGGAGAGATTCTTATTTACTTTGATGGCCAGTGGACAAGGCACATCCAGAAAGAGCATTTAAGCTCACAAATGGACAAGCCAAAGGGTCATGTTGTGGGCTTAATTTCTTAACAGGTGAGAGCACAAAGACCTTGCAAAATATACCCACATAACTATGTGTGGATCACAGACTTGTTTAGTCTTCCAATGTACAGTTAAAAACCAAAGTCATCCAAATGTCATATTGAAAATGGACAGGAATTATCCTTCTGGAGAAAAGAGGTGATTGAATTGGGGTGGGGTGAGCAGAAGAACATGTATTTCGTATTTTACATCTGTCTTCAAATAAATAAAATAAAAAGTGCCATTCTTTGGACAGCCACCCATTTTTCAAGTGTCATCATGTCAAATTCTCTTTCTCCCCCTTAAAAAAAATAAATAATCCAAAACCAAAGAAAATGCCCATCCATCATTTTTGATAGGGAGCATCCATCATTCTAGAAGCTGCATCACTAAGGATGTCCAGGAGCGGACACAAACCAAGAACCTATTTTGCCATTGAAACACTCAAATATTGGAGGGGAACCCCCCCCCCCCCAGGTTGGGTGGAGAGAAGACATCCTTCTCCCAAGGTATTTTATTTATTTATTTATTTATTCATTTCATTTCATTTCATTTCTAGACCACCCAATAGCCGAAGCTCTCTAGGCAGTTTTCAACAGTGCCTAAAACAAGCCCCAAATACAATAAAAATACAATATCTGTCCTGCTTTGGCTGGAGCAGACTCTGAGTGAAGGGGCTATCCAAAAAGCAAGGTAACAAATAAGGCAAATGTTCAATCTCAAAGGTTTCAGTCCAGTGGGGAGCAGGTTAAGGCAGGAGTCAAGCAGGTCAAGGTAGCAGGCAGAGGTCAAAGCTTAGGAATGGATGGATTTTGTTAAATCCGTTCTGTCTGCATTTCACCAATTGTCGGATGCCTTTCATTCTGTTGTCCGTCCATTGACAGAGTCAGCTTTTTCTTCCATTTCCCAAACTTGTGTTCATGCACACTTGCACAAATTTGCACTTCCGAAAATGTGCAAATCTCCCCAAAATGCATATTTTCACACTTTAGACTGGGGGGGGGGGATGCACATTCTCGGTCAGTGTTTCTTAATTTTTGTATGACTTAATTTGCATAACATTCCTGAAAGTTTTTTTAAAAAAATCAATCCGCAAATCCATGTGACTTGGGAAAAGCTGGTCCGCTATGGAATCTGTGGGTCAGATTAATAGAAATCCAGACTCATTTGAATCTGTTGCAGAATTCCCCAACAGCCCTAGTCAAAGCACAGTTAAGCAGTCAGATACTTTGGATCAGGCTAAGGCAGGAGTGGCCAAGATAGCAGGCAAAGGTCAAAACACAGTTAGGCAGTCAGATACATTATACAGTTCAGAAGCAGAGTGAAGCAGGAATCCAAGGGTCAGGGGCACAGAGCACAATCACAGGGCAAGGCCCAGGAGACAAGGTAGAAGGCACCGAAGCTGAAAGAATGCCATTGTTGCCATCACTGGTGAGACAGACAATGGAGGCCTTTATCACCAGAGCCTGCTGAGCCCCACCCAGGGCTCAGCTGTAGTATATTAGAGCCCTTTGGCCAGAGACTTACTCATGAGGAATCACTTTCTTCTCCGTAGGAGTCCTTCTTTGCAAGTGAGCAGTCTTTCTCACAGGAGTCCTACTGCTTGCGGCAATGACACTCCTGGGGGCCAGGGGGTTGTTCAGCCTCTGCCTCATAGACAGAGTCCCCTCCCATTGACAGGGGTGGACCTGCAGCCATCTCCCCCGAGGGCCCAGGCTCCTCCCGGTCTGGTGACAGCGGCTGATCTGGGGTTTCTGGGAGCTCTAGCTCTTCTGGGAGCTCTAGCTCTTCCTCTGAGGAGGATTCCTCCAGTGTGGGCATGACAGTGCCTAAAAACCACAATGAACATTCTAAATCACATGCCTCAAAGGGCCTCATCATGGAATCATATAGTTGCATCAGTTATTTTTCTTATTGTATTCAAATCCTCAGCATTTGTCTGAAACATTTTCAGAGTGTGCGTAGAGTGTGCAAAAAGAATCAGGGCCAGCCCTAGACATTTTGCTGCCTGAAGCAAAGATGCCCCCATTCCACATACAGAAGTGAACTGCACTGGCAGTTGAATTTCACTTCAACACTGGTGATGGGACAGTGTCTACCTACCACCACACGTGAGGTTCTGTCTTCCAATGGAAGGGAATGGCCAGGGGGCTGCTACTGCTGAACCCCAGCATCTGCCACCTGAGGTGGTTGCTTCACTCTGCTAATGCCATGGCCAGTGCTGAAAAGAATAGCAGACATTTTAAAAGAAGAAACATAAATTGTTCCCTCCATCTGTTTATCTCAAGAGATGGGTGAGCTCTCTTGAGACTCACTTTAGATTAACTAAAGTGAAATTACCCAAGTTCATTCTTCTGAATATAATCAGAAGTACTTAAGTAATTTTTCTGAGTCAATTCAAGGACTCTGAAAAATTACCCTGTGCCTTTCCCTGCCAGCCCTCCCACTCTCTGACTTTGCTTTGCCTGCCCAATCTGATTTCTGACCATCCATGACTTCATGGTGGGGTAGATCCAGCATTCTTGCTGTCATGAATTGTGTGTGTGGAGGGGAGAGACTGATAACGAAGACCTTTTCTACTAGATCCTGTTAATCCACTATATCTACTTTCAGTTTCATCACAGAATTGAGAGCTGAACACTACATGAAGAGTGTTTCCTTTCTTGCCTTTCCACTACATAACATCTAGGTGGCACTGTGGTATAGCAAAATAGTGCAATTGCACAAGTGGAAAAAGTGTTTTCTTTCACTTTCATAAACAATACCACATTTTCCCTGCTCTAAAATAACTCGCTGAAAGGGCTGGTTAAAAAAGAAGGGAAACAGGAGGGTCATGTCGTTGTCTAAAGAACCCATAAACAACTGTGGGTAGGGAATGCTGAGTGCACAATAAATGCCCCATGTAGGAAAAGCTCAAAAAAGGCTGGATAAATAATGAGTGGACACTGTAATCAACCAAATGAAGATGGTGAGGGCAGGCTGGAGGAGTCAGGCCAAACTGGAAGGCACCTTGGGATATGGATAAGCCAGGAAATTTATTATGTGGGAGGGACCATTGGTCTATGCAGCGGCCATTGTGATTGACTAGCACATGGCATGTATTCCCTTGTGTATGGGTGGCTCTTTCTCCTAGAACTCCCCATGAGGAATTGAGACTGTCCTTTTCCTTCAAGCTAGAGCTCCACACAGGGCCTCTTCAGTTCTGGGGTATATTTGTGCTGGGAGCTTTGGGTTTGATGTTATGTGGAAGGAAATGGGGTACATCATGGGACATTATAGCTTGTGTATCCATTTGTCTGCTCCTGTGGCTGTGTGTGGTTAGGTGTTGCTCTGTAGAGCAGTATGCCTGGCCCCCTTTCCTGTTACTTCTCCCATTTCCATTTTAAATTATTGCTGCTAGCAAGTCACCTTAAAAGTAGGCTTTGCCTTATGTGCAGCTGGGTGAGAATTTCTATTTGGTTTTGCTCAGAATTTACAAAAGTCCACACATTTCTTCATATTTGGGACAGGGGGGGAAAACCCTAAAACCTGAATGCGGAAGAAAGCAAAACTGATAGATTTATTCATCCCTAACAAATATCTGAGGGGTCTTCTGGAACTTGTAGTTCCATGAATGGGTTGCTGCTCTCCTGGCCACTGGTCTATGGCATTGGTTGTGCCAGGGAGACTTCGTGGGCTCTATGTGGGAGCATGCTTATGCACGCTGTGTGGGAGGGGATGCAGACTGGGTTCTGTAATGTTATCTCAGCGTTCCTGCCACCACCATGTGTTTATTGGTGCTTTCTATGCACAGACAATATGAAGGTCTTGCCAGGAGCTATGTTGCAATTGGTGGGTAGCAACAGTGTTGCTAGGGGCACTGTGAGAACGGCTGGCATTCTTGCTCCATTGCCTTTTCTCTCCTTCTTGCTGTGTGTGCGCTGCTGCTGCTGCTGCTGCTGGGGACACCAACACAGGATACCACAGGAGACACCAACTAGCTACAACAGCATAAGCTCTGGCATAGTGGTGGCTGTGGCGTAACCCCACAATTCAGTTCCCTGTTGTATGTCTGATTTAGTATATTTAGTGAGTATAGAATGTTGAACTGAGTGGGTGTGGTTTGTGATGTCTTGGAAAGGGTGGGGGGAGGAGTATATAAGGAGTGTGTGAGTGATGTCAGGGTTAGTCGAGTTAAGGCAGTTAGTGTGTTATGGGCAGGGATGGGGACTCGGACTCGAGGACTCGACTCGTGAGTCGGACTGAGTCCCCCCTCTGACTCGACTCGGACTCGAGTCCCAATATTTTTAATGGGACTCGAGACTCGACTTGGGACTCGAGACCAAGGACTTGTCAACATCCCTGGGCTGTTGACGAGTCTTCTGGCTGTGCCAGGAGCGCGATCACCGGTGAAGAGTGCATGGAAGCGAGGAGCGCCGCTGCTTGGCCACTATGGACAGCTACCAGGAGCGCAGCCCCAACAATGTGTTGAGATTTATTTTGATGTGTTGTTGTGGGGGGTTAGGGTTAGGGTCAGACATTTTGGGTTTGGCTGCCTCTGCCTGCCTGTTTGGGGTTTCCTGCCTCCTCTGCCTGCCTGGTCTCTTCTTAACCAGTTCCACAGTTTGAATTGTCCAAGACAAAGGCCCCTGCCTGCCTGCTTTGGGGTTCCCTGCCTCCTCTGCCTGCCTGGTTATTTTGGGTTTGTCTGCCTAGTCTGTTCTTGCCAAAATCAGTTGCAGAGTTTTGAAAGAAAAAGGCACACTTGTGCCTAGAATTTATTTAAGCCACGCATCTGAAGTAGCCTTATTTTGTTGGGGGGAAACCCCATTGATTTTAATAGGGACTCGTGGAGTCAGTTTTGGGAGTGACTCAGGACTCGTGACTCATGAGTCACCATTTTGGACCAAGGACTTGGACTCGGACTCGAGACTCGGGTCCAAAGACTCGTGACTCGACTCGAGACTCGAGACCAAGGACTCTTCAACATCCCTGGTTATGGGAGAGTGTTTGGAGGTTGGGAGTGGTGGAGAGTTGGGGAGTTAGGTTAGTTGGATTATTCGTGTCTTGTCAGGAGTTTTGAGAGAAATCAGTGCTTGTCTGAGGAGTGAAAGTATTTAGAATTATAGGGACTTAGGTTAATTACAAAGTGTTTGGTGTAGGCAGGTTTAAAGTTATTTTCTGGAACTAAGATTTTGAGAATTAAGATAAACTTATTTTTTTTTTTGTTTGCTACCCAAATCCTATGTGTCAGCTTGGTGTTATTAACCTGCATTACTATTAAATCTACACACACACACCTTTGTACCCACAGTATCTTAAATTTAAGCTTGATCCTTAACAGCCAGTATTAATCTTTTCCCTCATTAGTAGGGGAAAGGTTTCATTTGACCCTCCCCTCAGGTTTTTAAGTGTTGATGCTTAGCCTGAGAAGGGTTTATGTGCCTGGTCCTAAAGTGTAAGGGACCGTGTCGTCACATAGTGGTGGCTGCGTTAGCGTGACCATGGAAACATAGATCACGCCCCTCCCATTGAAACTCGTGGAACGATTTATTCACAACTATCTTAAGTCTCACTACTTTCATCAGAATGTAGTCCTGACTGGCTTGAGCTGAATTAGTCCTTCTGCAGGGGAGGCTGGTGACTCCTATCTCAATGGGGCTCCTTATTTATTTATTTTATTTATTTATTATATTGATATCCCACCTTTTTTTCCTGCAGAGAACCTAAGGCAGCTTACATGGTCCTCCTCCTCCTCTCCACTTTATCCTCACAACAACCCTGTGCGGTAGGTCAGGCTGAGAGTCAGTGACTGGCCCAAAGTCACCCAGTGAGATTCGTGGCTGAGTGGAGACTAGAACCCAGATCTCCCGGGTCCCAGTCCAACACTCTCACCACTACACCACGGTCGCTCCTTATCCATCGCAGCTTTTATTCTGAGCTTTATAGGAGCTGTCCATGGTGCTCCACGGTGATGAACCTATTTGGAGGGTGGAGTACAGCACCCTGGATAGCTCCTATGAAGCTCAGAATAAAAGCTGCGATGGATAAGAAGTTCCACTGACACAGGAGTCACCGGCCTCCCCTGTAACTCCCGTTTCTTCTTAACAGAATTATGACTGAGCCAAAGGAATCTTTTCAGCTTAGCGGGCTCAGGGAACCACAGGGAGCAAGCCAAGCTCCAGTACGATTACTGTGGCTACAGACCAAGGATTTCATGCTGCCAAGTATAAGTGATAAATAGTGCCTTAGAACGCTCACCCTTACAATTAGTCAGGCAGCCTAAAGAGTTAATAGTGCCTGCAATAATTACTCTCTACAATTGTAGGGCTTCTTGTGACTCTATACATTGGGAGAGGAAGGAAAAGGCTCTCCATGTGCAGCACCCCAATGTGTTAAGTATAGGATCGCACTATTACAGACAGGAGGATTTAATTGATTGAAATTGTGGTTAAATTATCAAAAACGTGATATGATGGTCCATCCAGATTCTTACAGCCCCCGTGCCATAATTAGCAATGCCAGTCTTCCAGTTCTTTAATTGTAGTGCTTTAAACATTACGGAAAGATTTGCTTTAAAAGCGGAGCCTATAGATTGCAGAATGGAATGCGCTAGAAATGCCAAACTGAAGCCTGTGTGCATGATGAAGTATATTCAGGAGACAAAACTAGCAGTGGGTTATGTTATACGGTCACCAATTTCTGAGTTCAAATATTCTCATAAATGGCCAAAGCAAAGGCTGGGACAGATTGGATGACAGGTAAACACAACCTGCCCCAGGAGTATGAAAGAGCCATCTCCCAAGCCAAGCTGAAGCTACCATGGGCTCATCTTGGTCTGCCATCACCTACACTGCTTTCTTTGGCTCAGCGGAGCAGGAGTGTGGGAGTTGTGGAGGAACACATGCATGCTATAACAATGGAGAACTGGCGCTGACCTTAGCAACTTGGCATCTTAGCATGCATACGTTTGCTAGACTGTGGAATCATGTGCAGTAGAGTAAGATTATATTGCTGCCTTTTACTGAAAAAAGAAAAGAAAAAAAGCTGGCTTTACTCTGGAGTATGAAGACAGTGATTATGATTTATAGGTTCATTGGAACTGCTTTGCCTGGAAGAAGTCTCATTATTTAACTTAGCTGTATTTGTTTGTTATTAGTTACTAGCAAATGGAACTGGCTTCAAAAAGGATGGAATAGCCCGTACTGTATTTTTATACAGCAAAGCCCTCAAGCAAACTCATACAGCTGTCAGAGTTGGACACATTGTGCCCACCCCATCTGAGTGAAGCCACATCCACTGGCACCCCTAGGTACAGTCCCTGCATTGGTGCACCCGAGTAGTCCCCTGTGGGAGAGTTCTTTCCTTTCCTTTCCATTCCCCTTGGCGGGGGGGGGGGGCAGCCCCACAGTAGTGGGAAGGGAGAAGTCATATAAATCTGTCTTCCAGTCTACTAATCTCCCCTGGCTTCAGACTGTATCAAAAACTATGTGCTGGTTAGGGAAGTATGCCACCTAGTGACTGAAGATGTAACTGCAGGCTTCAAACTCACAGGCACATTTAAGTTAATTTAAATTAATTAATTCATTTTTTAAAAACCAAATAACCTGAGATGCACACTCCTAGGATCGCCTTCGGATGCATGCCAAGTTTCAGGTGTCCAGGTTTCTGATTTTGGTGGTATGGCACTGACAGACAGACACACACCCTCTTTTATTATTATAGATAATATGGTTATTATGTATAATAAATAGGGGTGTTAATCCTACCTTCGGGGGGTGCTCAACTTTTCTCAGTGAGCACCCCCCAGAAGGCCAGAATCCCTGCACCACTCAATCCGCCTCACTGGCAGTGCGGAGTCCCATCGCGTCATTTCCGGCTGCCAGGAAGTGATGCAACAGGACTCCGCACTGCATTTTTGGCATAAAAACCAGGGCAACCTAGCTTGAAACAGCCACGATTTGCTATTCGTGGCCATTTTAAACCAGGTTGCCCTGGTTTTTATGCCTAAAACGCAGTGCGGACTGCGGAGTCCCGTCGCATCACTTCCTGGCAGCTGGAAATGACGCAACGGGACCCCGCGCTGCCGGCACTGCCAGCTTATGAATATCTCTGCTCAGAATGCTCCTGTAATTATATTATGTAGTCCCAGTAGAGCTTTGCTCTTCCTATTGCTACCACCGCCACAGGCAGCAACAAATCTACATTCCTACCCCACATGGCCAAAGCGGAAAAGAAAGAAAAAAGGAAGCCACCAGTGCTCACATCTGTCATCACAGTTAACATGCCTCAGCAACCCAGAACCAGAATAATGTTGCTTCCATTCCTAAAATTCAAATTTTAGTGATTTGGGGAGTCAGCCTTCGTATACAATGATCTAGCCTTGACTTGCTCATTGCATTTGCCTGTTGAGTAATAATGCTTGCTTGCTTATTTATTTATTTATTATCTTCCTATAGCACAGACCCGTACAACAGGTGACCTACTTGGAAGCCTTCACGAAGCTAAATACTGCCATGTGTGGTTGACTGAGACCTGCATCTTAGTGGCAGCACCATATAACTAGATTTCATGCTGTGTTAAGTATGATTTAGAATTAACAACACAATCCAATGAGGCTGCCCATAACCCTCCAAACTGGAAGGATTATGGACATCCTGTGGAGGGAGGAAGGAGTACAGAGACAAAGGTCACCTCCACATTCCTCCCACCCTGCAAAACACTTAGAAGGCCGATTTCGGCTGTCTAACTGTTTTGCAAGAGAGTGCAAAGAGAGGTGGCTGAGGAGCCACCAGGATACTACATATGGTGGTGGAGCTTTACTCCTCCCTTGTCCCTTCCCTGCCCCCCTCCCCATCCACAAAGAGGGATGGCCAGGATCTCTTGGCGGAGGGCGAAGACCTCTTCTCGACCACCCCAGAAGAGGATGTGCTCAAGTTACAGGAAGCCAGATTCCGGCTGAACATCAGGAAAAACCTCCTGAATGTTAGAGCAATACACCAATGAAACCAATTACCTAGGGAGGTGGTGAGCTCTCCCACTCTGGAGGCATTCAAGGTGAAGCTGGACGGCCATCTGTCATGGATGCTTTCACCTGGATTCCTACACTGAGCAGGGGGTTGGACTTGATGGCCTTATAGGCCCCTTCCAACTCTACTATTCTATGATTCTATGAAAATTCCATCTCCAAGGTCAACCTTAGAGCCACTGCTGGTGTGGTTCTTTCCACAGCAGCTGTGAGGGCAGAGGGAGGGCGCTCCAAGTCTGGAGTACCAGCTCCGCTCTCGGATCATGTTCCCAAGGTCGAAGCTGGGCCTCTGAATTATCCTATGGCCATCTAGACTCTGTCTAGTAGCCACAGGATTGTGCCCTAAATAATGTAATATTATTTACAATTAAATAATTAAATATAATTTAGAATTCAAATTAAAGGATATGAAAAATAATCGGATGAAAAACAGAAATTGATGTTCTAATTGGTCTTCTAACTATTTGCATGAACCAGCAAAAAACAACAACAACCCCTCTTGAGTTTGGGAAATCTAAATTGGGGGGGGGGACGGGACACCAAACACCTTGGTACATTCTTCTTTACAACTGTCATGATTACCTTAAACCAATAAACAAACCAATATGCAATAGCATTTCTGCAGCCTGCAGTGTGAAGAGGACTGGAGTTGAACGTTTTATTGAGAGACCATCAGGAGCAAGTGGAGTAAAAACTATTCTGATCACTTGAGAGAAGGGGTAAATTAATGGCAATGACATTGACCACCCTGCAAACGACGTTCATTGATTATTTTAATTTTCTCTCTCTGACAGTCGGTTAAATGCCTATTGGTTTAGGCTTCAAGGTAAGTAAAAGGTTATTTTCCTCATTTTTTTTTTAACAAGGCAATTGCACGGCTGGATTGTGATCTAGCCGTAGATCGTTGGGACAATTAAAAATAAGAACAACGACAACGGGTATGCTGAACAAAATGCTGATATTCATTCAATATGGAAATGTGTTCAGCAGAAATAATTTGAGCTATAACAAGCATTCTCCAGTTTTGATTTTCAGGTAAGCAATATAAATTGAAATGGAGTTTTATTTATATATTTGTATTTTATTTGTACCCCGCCTTTCTGCCTAAAAATGGCACTCAAGGCGTCGACTTATGGAAACAATTAACAGTGATTAAAACAAGGGGGGGGCGCAATCCTATGAGGGTGTCTGCAACCCTCCAAACACGAAGGATTATGGACATCCTATTGAGGGCGGGAGGCCCACAATGGATAGGATATCTGTCACATTCCCCTCACCCTCAAACACATCTAGACAGCTGATTTTGGCCGTCTAGATGTTTTCCTCTCCTGGTGAGGAGGAGGGGCTGAAGTGCCAGCTGGATTCCTCGGAACCTGGCGGAGCCTCGCTCCTCCCCTCCCTGTCCCCAGAAACATCCCCCCATGGTGGGAACCAAAGACAGAAGACCAGTTTCAGTTCCCTGTGGTTCCCTGCCAGTGCGGAAAGAACCACGCCAGCTACAAGGTGTGGGGGGCAGGCACTTTGGCTGCACTGCAACCTCGGAAGGGATTTCTGAGGTCGCAGCACCTTCCAGGCCCAATCCTATTTTCCCCCAGCCAAGGTCGGGGGGACATAGGATTGCACCCTAAAACAATACATTAAAAGACAATAAAAACATAATAATTACGGGGGGGGATATTAAAAACAGCACGCAACCCAACAGTCCCACTTACAGGCTAAAGACCTTCTTAAATAAAGCAGTGTTTGCCTGCTGGGGGAAGGACAGCAGAGAGTAGACATTTTTCTTTTTTTAAAAAAATACACACTTGGGGGGGGGGCAATCCTATGCATGTTTAGAAAGAAAAAAGTCCGTCAGCGCCTAACATTTTGAATGCTGGGAGCTGTAGGACTTCTGTCTAAACATGCATAGGATTGTGCCCTTAGAGTGGGTGACTGTTCACAATTTTGGTATGCAGGGAGGGCGCTGGGGACCTGTGCTCCAGCCCCACCCCTCCTCCCCCTCCTGTTGACAGGGTAGGTCTGCAATGCCGCTGTAACTGCATTCAGCTGAATGTGGTTAACAGAGGGCAGAATCCAATGGGGCACTTACGCCCCCACTAATTCTCTTATGCCTTGCCAATTCCGTTGAGCAAGCAGCTTCCGCAACGTCGATTTAGCGCCTCCGGGGCAACCCGAAGCGAGCAGAAACGCTCATTTCTAGAAGGAGGCAGGTCAGCAGAGCTCATATAAGGGAGCTCCACTGACCTGCCTCCTTCCGGAAATGAGTGTTTCTACTCATTTCTGGGCTTCCTCTAGGAAGCCCTAAATCTCCCGGGCGTAAGTGGTGGGTCCTGCTTGCGCAACGGAATCGGCAGGGCCCACTGCTTGCAGAAGGGAATTGGCAGGGCGGAAGGGAATCCGCAGGGGTGTAAGCACCCCGTTGGATTCTGCCCAGAACTCCATGTGACCAGGAACCCTGCCACAATATGGCCAGGTATTGTTAACTATCCTTCCATTCTTCCTAATAAAGAGCGTGAAATATAACAGAACATATTTCTACACCAAAGAAAATCAAAGAAAAGGGGAAACATTGGTACAGCTGGACATATACAAGGCTTTTTGTATAATCCACTGTAAAATCTGCTATTTCCCCCAACCCTTTATCCCACTGCGATTTCCCATTCATGATTTATTAGATTATACCTGTCGGAATGATGAAAATGAGAAAGCTTTTACCAAGTATGTATATCACAGAAACGCAACTATTATGTACATTGTACTGAATGTTTTTACCCATACATATACTGCAGGGCCATTAATTTGAAGACTAAGTAGAGGTCTCTGTTTAAAAACCCACAAGATGGGTAACAAATCATAAAGCTGGCAAAGCAAATGCATGCTTGAGAATCATTTTTCCTCGAGCCTTTGAAGATACCATGATGCATCAGCCAGCTGATTTTAAATCTGAGATATATGAGATGTGTTAACTCTATGGAAGAATATAAATACTGGGGAGAAATCACGTAGGAAAGCTACTAGAATTAAG
Organism: Shinisaurus crocodilurus; assembly: GCA_021292165.1. NCBI lineage: Eukaryota > Metazoa > Chordata > Lepidosauria > Squamata > Shinisauridae > Shinisaurus > Shinisaurus crocodilurus. The sequence continues at coordinate 243,740,706 of CM037877.1, forward strand.
ACAGGAAAATAACTTGTAGAAAACAATCCTGCATAGGAGCTGCAACAAATAGGAGAGAGTACAAATTCAAATTTATTCTACCCTAATTAATTTTTTTTCAAGTTTATTTATTATTTTATTAAAGACAACTTGGATCCTGCCTTTCCTCTGTAAGATAGCACTCAGGGTGGCTAACAACATCCAAAGAAAAGAACAAGGAAGGAAACAATCAAACATTTACAACAGTCATGGATACCGTTGGATTTTAGGGTGTTAGAATCAAGTCAACAAGTTGCAAACTAGAGCTGGGGAGAAACAGTGATTTGACCAAAGATTTATGAAATTGATCCCATAATTCAAGGAGAAATAGTTTCATAAAATTCATTTCTCCAAACCGTTTGCTGATCCTTCAACATGTTTATTTGGGAGTTGGCTTCTTTTAATCCCTTCTTTTATTCTTCTTTTGAATAAAGCATCATTGGTGGTGGTGGTGGTGGTGGTGGTGGGGCAGTTGGCAAGACATTCTCCTAATTTTTATTTTTTTAAAAATACAAATTTAAAAAAACATTTTTTCTAGTGGTTTTCCTAGTAGCATGGAACAGCACACTGTGACTTTATATATATATATATATATATATATATATTTAACAAGCCTGCTTCAATCACTGCCCCTTCTTTGGATGGGTATTAAACACTCTATCTCTCAAAGAAAATGAAGTGCTGGCGGAATAATCCAGCCAGTCTGTAAAAGTGTGTGTTTCTGTAGATATCCAATGGCTGTATACTATAATGATGGTACCCATTAACGGCAAAGGAGGCAGCCATTTTTTAACTTGTCGGCCATTTTGAATTTCCCAAAATTCAAAAAGCAGCTCAGAACAGGGCTTCCCCAGTTTTGTTTCCCCTTTTTGTTTCATTTTCTCCCTGCTTATTTAGAATGTCTGAAGACATTCTTGGAACAGTGGATCTCCCCAATGCCTTTTTCTTTTCCTAAAAAGCAGCTGGGATGGTTGCTTTAGGGCAGTGATGGCGAACCTATGGTACGGATGCCACAGCTGGCACGCAGGGACCTCTCTGTGGGCACTCGAGCCATTGGTCACCAGATCGCGAAAAGACTGTCCCCTTCTGCAAAACACTGATGATCTTGTTCTTTCTCACAGTGTGGAACAGAATGATTTTATTCTAGAATTCCTGTTACAGAATTCTTTTCTACATTGTTATCACATTTAAAAGATTTTGAAGAATGATGCACAGAGCATGGCTTGGATGTAAAGCCCTAACAGTTGACCTGAGTGCTGCATGTGTTGCTCTCAAACTAACGGAGTATGAGCCAAGGTTTGACAAATTATCAGCATGCATGCAATAGCAAAAATCACATTAATTGTGCAAAAGCATGCCCAATGCAAACTTTTACCTAATGCAGTGTTTGCAGTCCAAGACATAAAGTGTTTAAGATGTGTTAAGCATGTTTAGTTTTCTTGTTTATCTTGCTCATCCTAGTACAGGTTGACTTTTACTTTTACTAATCCGACACCTGTAGAAGCAGGGAAAGGACCCGGGGTAAAGCTTGCCCCATACAATTTCAGTCTGGCATATTAGCTGCAGAGGGGGGGGGCATAAGGGTATTTGTACCTGTTCCTGCTCCCCCACTCCATGCCTGATAGTAACTTTGGGAGGGGAGATTTCCATCAGAAAATCAGTGAATTATCCCACCGCCCACCACACACACTGTGCCCCTGACTCAAATCACACCCCCTCACCATATCTGCTTTTAGGAGAAGTAAAATATGTTGTTGGGATATCTGATCACAAATTTCCCATGTCACATGTAGCTTCCACATGGACATCTTAAAGTCTGGATCAGCACCTCAATCCATCCAGCAAAATGACCTTTTGTCAGAGGCAATTGTGAAGTTTAATCTCTACATTTCTCCAACACATTTTTTTCCAGTTAAAAAAAGGATACCAGTTCATCACCAAATCCAGCTCCCATGTAAAGTGAGACATATGAATCACATATGACATATTGTAAGCCCATCCTATTCTTGATTTCATCCAAGAGTTCTGAAACAAGAGTTTGTTTTTTTTAAAATATCTTAATAGATGTAGGATTTGTATAACATTACATTCAGTGTTTACATTTGAGTTGCATAATCTAAATCTTGCCATTTGTAGATTAGCACATAACAAAGAGAAAAACAGTGGAAGAGTTTTAATTTTTAAAAAGTCAGTCCTATGTGTGTAGAGCGTTAACAGAGTCCCTTGTTAAAGATCAAATTGTCTTGAGATGCAATCTATATATATATATAAAAGTGTCCTGACTGACTGACTGACTGATTGATTGACTCATAAATGCACAGCTCAAACCGTTTAATCTAGGAACGTGAAATTTTGAAGGAACATTGCTTTTATGACGTAGACACCCACTAAGGAAGGATTTTTGGAAATTCTGTCCCTAAGGGGGTGAAAAAAGGGGGCAAAATCACCCCACTATCATATCTCCTATGGGCAAAACAACAGGGGAGCAGTTATGCAAATCGGCCTCACCTCAGAATTCCTGCAGGAGCCAATAGAAAGAGCAAGTTATGCAAGCTTACGCTGGCTCAGCTTGTCTGAGTGTGGAAAGCTAAGCAGGGTCAGGCCTGGTTGTTACTTGGATGGGAGACCCCTCCTCTAGTTTCCTGCATTGAGCAGGGGCTTGGACTCGATAGATAGCCTTGTAGGCTCCTTCCAACTCTATGATCTATGAATTCTATGAAATAGCCCATACAACTCTTAGAATGTTCATATGAATTCCTGCAGGGGCCAATAGGGCTGGGTATGCAAATCTCCCCTTGGCCATTTAGAATGTTCTCTGAGGGGGTGAAAAGGGAGGGAAACTTTTTAAATAACTGCCTGACTGAATGACAGCTGTGTGCGGGGTGTCGTCGCATAGGCTCCATCATGTTTTGACAGATCCACCCCAAACTTGGCACGCATACTCTCCATCACCCAAGGACAAAGACTGGTGGGTTCAAATCTCTGAAAAACCCTTGCTGCGCCTGTACGGCCCAAAATAGATGAGAGCCAATGGCGTCACTTGGAATGTTCTCAGGGGCCATTCAGGAGCAGTTATGCAAATCGCTCCAATGACATATAGAATGTTTGTATGAACTGCCACAGAGGCCAATCAGGAGAGGATATGCAAATCTCTCCTGCGTCAAAACAGAATGTTCATATGAACCACAGCCGGGGCGGAGCTGGGATTTCATTGTTGGGTAGTCCTGGGGGGGCAAGCTGGGATTACATTGTTGGGTAGTCCCGGGGAGGAAGGAGAGCAGGGATTTCATTGTGTTGTCCTGGGGGTGGAGCAGGGTTTTCATTGTTGTGTAGTCCCGGGGGAAGCAGGGGGAGCAGGGATTTCATTCTGTGGTCCTGGGGGAGACACACAGAGATTTGATTGTGTAGTCCCGGGGGGGAGCTGGGATTTCATTGTTGTGTAGTCCCAGGGGGGAGCTGGGATTTCATTTCGTAGTCCGGGGAGGGGGAGCAGGGATTTCATTGTGCAGTCCTGGGGGGGGGACATAGGGATTACACTGTGTAGTCCTGGGGGGGGAGCAGGGATTTCATTGTGTGGTCCTGGGGGGGCAGGGATTTCATTGTTGTGTAGTCCTGGGGTGTGTGCAGGAATTTCATTGTGTAGTCCTGGGGGGGGGGGGAGCAAGGATTTCATTGTTGTGTAGTCCTGGGGGGGGAAGCTGGGATTTCATTGCGTAGTCCTGGGGGGGGAAGCAGGGATTTCATTGTGCAGTCCCGGAGGGGGGGGGAGCAGGGATATCATTGTGCAGTCCTGGAGCGGGGAACAGGGATTTCACTGTGTAGTCCTGGAGGAGCAGGGATTTCATTGTGCAGTCCCGGGGGAAAGGGAACAGGGATTTCATTGTATAGTCCAGAGGGGGAAGCAGAGATTTCATTGTGCAGTCCCGGTGGAGGAACAGGGATTTCACTGTGTAGTCCCAGGGGAGCAGGTAGTCCCAGGGGAGCCGGGATTTCATTGTACATTCCAGGGGGAGCTGATAGTTCTGGGGGAGCTAGGATTCCATTATGTAGTCCCGGGGGACCTTTCCTATGGAGTGATTCAAAACAGCGGTCAGTGACCTTAAGGAATTTCGAACAAATAGTACCTATAGGAAAATGACGACCCATGCAAACTTGGCACGGTCACTCCTCATCACGCGAGTGAAGCCGCGGGCAAAAGCTAGTGATACGTATGTGAGCATTTATTAAGAGAGAGGGATCAGATATGGGAAGAAGTCAATCCAAATAGGTCAAGCAGCAGGACTGGCAGAAAAAACAAATGTACTGTTCTGGAAAATAACACAACCATGTGTACAATCATGGCAGGCAACCACTATGAGTACTGTTTGAAAAAGCAGCAAGGAACAGGACATTTGGCTATAGAGGCACTGGGGACAGATATAATACATTGGGAGTGGAGGTAATGCCAGAGATGTGGCAACCACCATGGGCAACCAACCCAGCATTTAGACTAACATGCAACAGGCCACCTAACCATAGTGCTAAAAATGTTCAGAGAAAGAAAGAAAGTGCAGACACTTTACAAGGGAAGACAGAGAGCTAGTTTTAAACATCACTAAGGAAGAAAACCGCAAATGTTGGATAATCATACAATTTGCCAAATGATGCATATACTACATATAAGATTGACAGAGGATCAAGGCAAAGTAATGACAAAGAAATATAGAGGTGCAATGAACAAGTAAACATTAAAGAGTCAAATGGAGGAATAATCACACACGGTTGGGAGAATGAACACAGGGTTTTAGACACAAATGGGAAACAGTTTGGCAAGACTTTGTGGTAGGTAGGACCCAGAAACAAATGATCAATCCTGGGCCAAAACATTTTTGAAGTGTTTCATCTCGTAAAGAATATGTTCACTACATGTTCAATGGGGTGGCCAGTTACGCATCACCAAAACAGAGGACATAAATCTGCATAATACTTGCAAAGTTATTTGTATAGTGAAAATTCAGAAATAATTATTATCATTTAAATAGAACTACAGTACTTCTCAGCATAGTGTAGAAAGACTGGCCTGGTGACCTGCATGCCTGCTCAGTCTGCTGTCCAGGGGTTAATTGCTGATTGGCAACTTCAGTGCCCTTGCTCTCCTTTCTTATAGTTCTTTATCTTTAAACTGGACATGGATTGGACAGGCCTTCAGATAGAGGACACCTTCAAACAGATGACTGTCCTCTTTAAACTAGGTCACCTGCCCACCCTATGTGGGAGAAAAGAGAACCAAGGGTCAACACTGACCCAAACCTGTCATGCTGTACTTCCATATCAAGAAGAGGCCTGTGCAGGCATTCAGCATGCTCAGTGTTAAACGCAGAGGAGGATGTGGACCTCATACAAACCCCACCTAACATCCCTATCTCTTCTTTAAAGGCTTGGGGAGGTGTGGAAAAGGTGGAGGGCACTGAGAACTGTCAGGGCAATACTCAAACACTAGAGAGGATCACACTGCTAAGGGGCAGATATAATCTCCATCCCCCTTCAAGGCAAAACCCCCTTCATTGCTTTGCTTTTCAATTGACAGCACGCCAGTTGACAGTTGTCAGGTGTGCGCAGATTAACCTATATGCAGTCTTGTCTTGTTGGATGTTACCTACTGCACTTTGACAGCAGACATTTACCAGGATGTTGGCCAGGCAACACTCCACATTTCGGGCAGCCATAAGTGCATACCTGCGAAAGACCCACACACAAACACACAAAATCTGACCTCAATTGCGCTCATTTCTGCCAGCCTTTTTTTTTAATTTTTTTTTTTTAAAATAAGGGTAACGAGCCAGTGATGGTCACTCCAAACTGCTGCTTGGGCATTGGTGGAGTAGCTGTTAGTGATGTTATCAATGGGCTCCAACCCCTCCCCCAAACAGTGAATGAAAAGGGGGTTGCAATTGGAGCAGGGAGGGGAGACAAGATGGGTTCAGCTGCTCAGGAACCTGGGATACTGCTTGGAGGACCGGGGAGGGGGAGAACAACCCACGGTAAGCCCGATTGTTTGTTGGGTGCACCGTGGGTTGTTCCACAAACAACCCACACTGTGTCGCTTATTCGCAGGGTGGGTTGTCGTGTCATGCGAACTTGCCCAATGTAGCAAGAATGAATCAATTCCTCTAGGCAGGCTTTCAAACCAATCTAGATACTCTCAGAAGAAAGATAGACACTCAAGAGAAGGTTCTAACTTTGCCTTGTAGTGGAAGAGCCAAGCCAGAGTTCTTGAATTGCATGTCACAGTAAATAACCCTGAGACGGAGAGTCCCTGATTTATTTAGCCACTTCCACTTTCAGCAGAAGTGTGGCACACTGCCATGCTCGTAATAACCCAGAACATTAAAAAAAAACAAAAAACAAAAACTGGCTTGTTGTGACATGCGAACCAGGCCATAGTCTATTGGGCAGTATAAAAATGAAATAAATAAATAGTCTATGAAAACACTTTGCATGCAATCCTGTATACTAGTAGGCTATGTAGCCTCACTAAAATCAATGGGTTTTAAGCAGCCTAACTGTGGAGGGAATTGCAGTCATTGTTTTATGTACTTCTAGAGTGACTTACTTTTTACCAAACAGCTCTTGGAACAAGGAGACTACTTAATACCTACTTGATAAGTTCTGGAGATGAACGTTGGCATTGCAAATGAAAACAAAGAGAAAACTATATGCTACACTTCTTCTGCCTGCCTTCTCTGGAGGGGGCATTAGAGAGGAGGAGATAATGTATTTTACCCTTTCCCAGGGATGTTGAAGAGTCCTTGGTTTCGAGTCACGAGTCGAGTCACGAGTCCTTGGACCCGAGTCTCAAGTCCGAGTCCTTGGTCCAAAATGGTGACTCATGAGTCCCGAGTCACTCCCAAAGCTGACTCCACAAGTCCCTATTAAAATCAATGGGGGTTTTCCCCAACAAAATAAGGCTACTTCAGATGTGTGGCTTAAATAAATTCTAGGCACAAGTGTGCCTTCTTATTTCAAAACTCTGCCACTGATTTTGGCAAGAACAGACCAGGCAGACAAACCCAAAATAACCAGGCAGGCAGAGGAGGCAGGGAACCCCAAACAGGCAGGCAGAGGCAGCCAAACCCAAAATGTCTGAAAGGTTGCATTTTAGGAAAATGATTTTTAAAAATAAACTTGCTGTACTTCCTAAAACTTATCCATGTTGCATTTGAGGAACATGATTTTTTCTAAATATTTGCCCCCCATTCTGGAACGGTGAGGTCTCATCACAATTTCACCCTCACTCTTCGCCGGCGATCGCACTCCTCTCCACTCCTTTTGGCACACCCCAGGGATGTTGAAGAGTCCTTGGTCTCGAGTCCCGAGTCAAGTCTCGAGTCCCATTAAAAATATTGGGACTCGAGTCCGAGTTGAGTCAGAGGGGGGACTCAGTCTGACTCACGAGTCGAGTCCCCGAGTCCGAGTCCCCATCCCTGCCCTTTCCCCACCTCTAACTTTCCCTCTGATGCTTTGAACACTTTTGGTATTCTGGCCCATTGATTACCTGGCAAGTACAGGTCAGGAATACCATGAAGGGAAAATTTGACTGGGTTCACACAACACGATAAGCCATTATGGCTTATAAGCCATGTTTGTTTCAGAGTGGCTTATTGTGTTGTCTGAACCTGGCCAGAGTGGCTTGTGTGCAGTTAACAAACTATGCTGCTGGGTTCAGACAACATGACAAGCCACTCTGAAACAAACATGGTGTATAAGCCACCATGGTTTATTGTGTTGTGTGAACCCAGTCGTTGTTTCAGGAGGAAATAGGATGGCAGGGAAAGGTTTAAGCACCCTCTTTCTGCTGCCCTTTATTCAGTGCGAAGCATCCCAATTCAACAGTGCTTTACAAAAAGGAACAGAGGCCCTCAGGGCCTCATTATATGCAGATGAGTGTAACATATCATTTGCCTGAGTTTCACTACATATGAAAATAAACCTGAGACAAAACTGGCAATTCATAGTAACCCTGTACGAATAAGCTCAGTCACAATGTTGTTATTCCTGGATCATGCAGATATGGTAGTGTGAATGCCATTGTTGGCTCTGTTCAAAACATTCCTTTGCTCCTCTTTCCTTCTGGTTTTGTGATAAAACAAAGGTTCCCAATCTACTCTACCTCATACCAAGCGTCTTGAAAACTCATATATTTTTAGCCATAGAATACTGTGCTGTTACCAAAGATCGACTCGTCTATAAGGGGAACCTAACAAAAGAACAAAACAATATAATTTTCACTTCATTGTATTTTTCTCGACTTCTCCACAGGAAAAAAATACCATTTTGTTTGTTTCCTCGAACTGAAGAAATGTACGTAGAAATCCATTATTTCTCCAGGCCTCCTCCTTCATAAATCCATCCGAATGAAAGTGTGCTCTTGACCTTTCTCACCCCTTTTAATTTAGGCATCTTGATGTGCTTGTAGTCTCTTCTAACATCCACCAGGGTTTCCTTTTCACCTTAACATTCTTGTTTAATGGTTTCTGTACAATTAAGGAATTATGAAGGTGCACATCAATATGCCACTGGCAAATTTATGGTGGCTGTATATCAACAGTGTTCCAAGATTGTGCCACAAGTCTGATTTAAAATTATAGGAGTGCTTTCCCCTGGAGCTGATGCCATTACTTCATTACAGGTCAAAAACAAAGAAGAGCTCATTTTATATAATAAAAAACCTTGTTCGTGCCCTTTTGCATAACATTTCAACCGAAAGGGACCAAGTTTGGAGGCTGAATAGGTGTAAAATATATTAAGGCTGCAATCCTATACCCATTTACCTGGAAGTAAACTCCACTGAACTCAATGGGACTTACTTCTTGAGTAGTCATGCATAGGATTGCACTGTACAGCTGTAATTCTATATGCAATTACCTGGTAGCCAGTCTTATTGAATGTAATGAAACTTATTTCTAAGGGTCAAACTACATGTTACGTTAATTATGTAGCATGTGGCTGAACTGTATCTTTCTTTTTTTGCTCTTAAAGTAAGTGTGCATGGCCTTGATTCAGATCAGGACCACGGCACAATTGGAGGGGATGCTTAAACGTCCCCTCCAAACCCTTTGTTTCTTAGAATCCTGTCCCCTTGCATGGGGTGGAAGGATTAAAAAGCAGAATGTCTCAATTGGCATTAATGGAGATTCCCCCCCTTCCCCCACTTTTTAAAAAAACCCTGTGTGGGTGTGGTGAATTCTGAGAAGCAAATGGCTTGCAGGGGGTGGGGTGGGGAAGTTTAAGCCTCCCCTCACAGTGTGCAGTACTCCCATTCTGAATTGGAGCCACACACATACCTACTCTATATTAAAAAGAAAAATAAGGCTCAGCTACATGCTATATAATTAACATAATGCATAGTTTCACCCTAAGTAGACATGCTTAGGATTGTTCTTATGTTTTCCTTTGGGATAGAACCCTTGGAGATTTCTACACTGTAAACATATATTGATTTTATCACAGTTCAAGTATAATGGCTTCCCCCAATGAATACTGGAAATTAGAGGGGGTTGGGGGGGGGGATTCTCTGTTAGGCACCCTCCCTCTCAAACCATAGTCCCTAGAGTTCCTAGGGAGAGGGTAAATGGGTATTAAATCATTTTAAAGCAATGGTATTGATATGTCCACAGTATTCAAAACATGAACTAGGATTCCCTAAAGGCATTTTCATTGTCAAAACAGGAAGTATTGTATTGTAGATCACACAATTTAGGAAGATGACTTTGAGGAGATTTTTTGTTACATTAAAACAGGAATGGGGAACCTCAGGCCTGGGCAGATTCCCCGTCCCAGCAGCCTCTTCCCCTGGCTCTAGCCCCTCCGCCATGGAGGGAAAAGCTTTTATCAGTGCTCAGCAGCTGATCGGAGATAAGTGTTTCCCCCTGTTTAGTAATGAGTCTCCCTTTCTCAGTGCTTAGCAAGGGAAAACACTTATCTCTGATTGGCTGGTGATAGGAAATAAGAGCTTTCTCCTGCAAGGTCTAGGGAGCAGGGAGGGAAGCTGGTGAGTAATTCAGTCCAGCTTCCTTCTGAGCCTTGTCTAGGGATGGGAGAGTCAGTGATATTCAAGATTGCTGAGATTCTCTGAACTCCACATTGAAGCTTGGATGGCTCCCATTTTTTGATTATGATCTGTTTTTCTATTTGTTTGCACATGGGAAGTATGCATTTTGGAATGCATTTTTTAAAGTGCACATCCAAATGTGCACTTCCCCCCATAGACTAAAGTGTGAAAATGAGTATTTTTTGAAAAATGTGATTTTTTTACAAGAGCACATTGAAAAAGTGTGCATTTTTCAAATGTGTACACAAGTTCAGGAACGTGTGAGCTCCCCCCCCCCAAATGCACTCACATTTGTGTTCAAAGGTACAAACAGGACATGCAGAGGCTTGCCTTGCTTACTTGTGAGTAAATATGGTGTTCATGCTTACTTCTCAGTAGACATGCATTTGCTTGATTTTGGAAAGCTTGATTTGAAAGTGTTGCTGAGTGATTCCGTCCTGATTACATCTGAGTAGACAAGCAGAGACTTGTCCTGCTTATTTGTGAGTAGACATACAGAGACTTGTCCTGTTTACTTCTGAGTAGATATGCTTCCGACTACAAATTTGTTGGAGGATATTGGAAAAGGAGTCGGTCCTATACTGGTTAGGATGAAGCAGAGTTTTCCCCCTTATGCGCAGCCTGGTTATTGAAACTGGTTATCACCATGTGGGTTGTTCAACCCTGCTAAAAGGCTCTTAAAAGGAAATGGATTGTCCAAACAAGGTTTAAAACGAATAAAGACATTTATTAGTTTTACTTACAGTACTTACTTATTCATATATGCAGGATGCATATAGGCAAGTTAGAATCTTGGGTGTTAAGAGTCCGCTTCATGGGAGATCGCTTGCTGGAAGCCATCTCAGACCGTGTGTCCATCAGGTTAGAGAGAGAGAGAGAGCTGGCCACAGAGAGGCCGGGAGTAGGGAGGAGGGGTTACAAAACATGCACCCTGGGGATTGTTCAATTAACCATTTCCTTCCACTGTAACTAGTGGTTGTATTACCTCGTTGATTTAAGCAGACAACATTACAATTTCCAACAAAATTGGTAACAATTTTTCAGCCCCACCCACCATGGTAATGCAGCCTCAAGAGCTTCTCTGACATGGAGTTCAGCCCTCTTCGGCCAGAAAAGGTTCTCCATCCCTATATTAAAAGAATAATCATTTATATTCAAGGCTTTACTGTCGTCATGTCTCTTAAAGAGCTGAAGGACACTTATAACTCTTCATGGGAGAAATATTTAGGTGTTATGACTGAAGAAAGGGTTTGGCAACAAGCATTTGATACACATATACAATTCTTGTTCTCTACTAAATTAAAAGAAGCTCAATAAAACATTATTTTTCATTGATACATAATGCCGAAAATACTAAATAGAATTTTTGGACTAATGATTTTGGTTCTTGGAAATGTGGAGAATTAGATGTGGGCTTGGCTCATATTTTATGGATCTGCCCTAAGGTACAATTGTACTGATTAATATTTTAAATATGATTGAGCAAATAATGGGAGTTAGATTGAGATTAGATCCTTTATTGATACTTTTAATTACACAATGGATGTTTCTAATATAAACCAAGTTCTTCTCCTTGTTAACTTATTAACTGCAGCCAAGATTGTTTTGGTGAGATACTAGAGAATGGCTATAATTCCAAATATTAAAGAACGGTTATTCAAAAGCTTAGAACTGGTCCATATGGATAAACTAACTGAGATGGAATACAGAACCAATGGGCAAATGACTTGTTCTGATTTCTTGTTAAGGTGGTCCTATTTATTCTATTTTGGAACAGCCAGTATCCATTAAGTAGGAGTTAATGCTTTGTGTGTGTTAGGGGGGCAGTGGTGGCATCAGCAGCCCTTCCCTTAGCTGGAGGATTCTGGGGGGTTGCATTCCCTCAAGTGGATGCAGCTTGCTCAGAATCTGCACCCTAAGATGTATCCTGCCAAATGGGGCATCTCAGAATGGTACCTAGAGAGGGCCAAAGACTTGAAGCACCAGTTGTGGGTTTTTCAAAGGTGGAATGAGTTCCCTGGAGACCACCCCATGAGCAAACTGGTCAAAGTGTTGAAATCCTGAAGAAGCCCTCAAGTGGGAGGTATCCCTGGAAAAGCTGTTTCAACATAAATATTGCCTGGCTACCTTCCACGTCTTCCTTCACACCATGTGTGAGGAGAATCTGGAGTTCTACTTGGCTTGAGAGGACTCCAAGTAGATGACGTTCTGGTCAAAAATGGCATCCAAAGCCAAGAATACATTACTAACCCATCCTGCAAAAAAATCAACATAGAATTCTACACACAGGAACACACCAAAGAGAACCTGCAGAACAACACCTAGGGCTGTTTTGAACTTTCCTAGGGGCAGATCTGTGGCGTGATGGAGAAGAACTCATATCCCTGCTTCCTGTGCTTGAAGCAGTGCTTGGATTTCATTAACCAGAAGAAACTCAGCCTTCCCTCTCTCATAATAATAGAATCCATGAATTCACTAGCACAAGATGTAGTGATGGCCACCAACTTAGATAGCTTTAAAAACAGATTAGATAAATTCATGGAGAATAAGGCAATCAATAGCTACTAGTTATGATGGCTGTATATTACCTCCAGTATCAGAGGCAGAATGCCTTTGTATGCCATACAGGGGAACACAAGCAGGTGGATGCTGCTTCATTCATGACCAGCTTGTGGGTTTTCCATAGGCATCTGGTTGGCTACTGTGGGAAAAGAATGCTGAACTAGATAGGCCTTTGGTCTGATCCAGCAGTGCACTTCTTATGCAGGGCCGGTGCTACCGCTAGGCAGACCCAGGCGGCTGCCTAGGGCACGTGGCGGAAGAGGGCGCGAACGCTGCGCTCCTTCCTCGCCGCCGGCGCGCTCCTGCCCCACCTGCCGCCTCCGCCGCGCCTCCCCGCGCAGCGCGCCCGCCGCCCCCGCACCTCCCCCCCCGCCCGCCCACCCGCCCGCCCGCCACCTACCTACCTTCGCATCGTTTCCGGAGCCCCGCTGGCGTTGTTTTGACGGGAGGAACCAGGGCAACAGGGCTTAAACAGCCCTGTTGCCCTGGTTTCCCCTGGCAAAAAAAAAAAGTGCGGGGGTCCCGTGGCATCGGAGGAGGAGGAGGAGGAGGAGGCGGCGGCGGCGGCGGTGGCAGCAGCAGCAGCCAGCAGCCAGCAGCCAGCATGGGGGGGGGGAGGTAGGTGGTGGCGGCGGCGGCCGGCGGCGCAGGGGGGGGTTGCAGAGCAGGGCTGCTTTGCTCCGGAGCCCCCCCACGGCATGAGAGGGGGGGCGTTAAATATAATTTGGCCTAGGGCGCCAAACAGCCCTGCACCGTTCCTGTTCTTATGTATCCACCTTTAACTAGATCAGAAGATGCATGCAGTCTTCCCTTTTACTAGCTGTGACTATGTATGCAGTGTGGTTGTGTGTTCTACACTTATGCCAATTGACAGTGCTGTAGGTGAGTTCCTTTTTTTCCTGTTGCAGTCCCTGTGATTCTGGAACCTGAAAGTAAATTGTTACTCTAGATTTGCTCTTGTTCTCCTCCACCCCCCTCTGTCTTTCTGCAGATACGTTTCAGTGTTGTGTTACTGCTGAATCTTCAGAAATTGAAAACAACAAAAGAAGGGCAAAGAGAGAGAGAGAGGTATATCTATGTGAAAATATTGGACCAAAAAAGAGAACAGCCTGCTGAGAATATCCAATCATCTCGGAATGTAATATCACAAGGAAAGTAAAATCATCAACAATGACATCACAAATAGTCTGAAATCATTGCTGGGGAAATGTGGAGCTGGGAATAAACTGACAGGGCCTGTTGGGGAATGAGAGATAAAATTGGTTCAGATGTAATATTTTTCATCATTCAAACCGTGGTTTGCTGAGAGCTGGAAAACTCCTTCCTCCCTTTATGCACTCTGATTCCTGCCCTCCCTCTCTTCTTTGAACAAACCGTAGCTTGCCGTCATACCTGGGCAAATCACAGTTTGCTCCAAAGTTTTCTACGTGCATAAGAGGGAACAGATCCATTACTTGCTTCCAAAACGAATGCGGAAATTTCACATTAGTCTGAAACTGATGCAGAAATATCACAAGGACCCTCTACTGTGATCTTTGTTTCTGAGCTGTAACCGCGTTTAACCATGCTGTGCTTGCATGTTCAGTATATTGAGAATGGTGCTAGCATGCCGGAAATGGTTGAAATAGTAGAACGAGGCTGTGGGCACTAGGTTGTGCATGGGGGCTGCAGCAAGCAGGAAAGAAGAATTGGGAGAAGGGGCATGGGTGAGATCTTAGGGAAGAAAGCCACCCCCCTGACCCTCTTCACAATTCCGTTGATCCTGCCCCGCCGCCACGTGCAGCTCTGACCTCCACTTGTTCTCCAGTAGATGAACCAACATTGTGAAGCCTAGCCTCTCACTAGAGGGAGGCAGAGTGCATTTCTGAAATATGCATTAGACCTGCAAGGACTTGCTGTGAGTTCTAAAGAATAAGATGGCTGCCGGCTCTCTGCAAAAGAGTGCTAAAAATCTGGCTATGAGCACGAGTGAGCATTTGTTCCCTTGCTTTCCTACCAGTTTCAGTTCAAAGTATATTCGCAGAAGTCTGGCATTGTTCTGCTGCTGCTGCTGCTGCTGCTGCTGCTGCATTCTGGTCTTTATTTGATTTGATTTGATAATAAATTATTAAATCTATTGACAAAGAGAAGTGAAAGAACTTGAGGGGATAGCAGAAAGAAGAAGGAAAACACACACACACAAAACAAGGTCTGTTTTATTCAGGAAGAATATCCTCTCAACTACTTAGTCTATTTGTTTAGAAGAAGCCCAAGAGCTGCTGCAGTTTCCCTTTGCTGAGCTATTTGTGTTTCTCCAGAATTAGTAATTGGAAAGGGAGCTCTGTTAATTCCCATTTCCCCATTTAAAAACTTGTGGTGAGGTACTGCATCACACAGAACAGAGTGTGTAGTTATGCTCAGTGACAATTGCTTTACCCATTGCTCGATGGACTTATTAAAATGAATTTTTAGTAGGCTATGTGGAACATGGTGAGATCTGAGACACAGGCAGCGACCAGAACCTATATAATTTTTTTTCTTCGCTTGGGCTTTGGCATCTCCCATCAATTTCAAAATACACTGCAAATGCATTCATCAAAATGCAATCCTGCATCAACCAACAGATTCAGCCTAGGTTGAAAATCTATCCCCTAAGCTCCTCCTTGCAAAAAAAAAGGGGGGGGGAGGAGGAAGGGTTTCTGTATCTGGACTGCCCAGAGTTCAGAACTAAATCTCCTTTTTAGTATCAGCACTCAACTTCGCAACGTTTGAAGAAATAATGAAGACAGATGTTTCTCTGAGAATGTCCCTTGGCCACACACATCTGGGATTAGGAAGCAGGCTTCCACGTGATCAAGTATGGCTCATCGGCAGATGTTTGAGCCCAGGACCTCTCTCTCCAGACATTTGTTACTCTGTTTGACCTATGTGTTGCAAGCATCCTCCTTGGATATGCAAAATGGTCACATCTCAGGCCTCTGTGTAGTTTTCTAGCCGAAGGGGCCCTTGGTGGCTGGGGGCTACTGGATACCTCCCCTCCTGCTAGGATGGTGTATTGGATGGGCTCTACTGGAAGAATGGCAAGGAGGTTATTAAGGTTCAACAGGTAGTGTAGTGAACTTTCCCAGTGTCCAAAGGCCAGGATAGTTCCTTGGAGCCACACCAGGGCCTTACGTATAACCCTCAGCTTGTTAGGAAGAGCACCAGAGATAATTGCCTTGAAGGTGTTTTACCCAATTTTATTCATGTGATAAGGGCTACTTTTGCTGTGAGAACTGAAACTATTTGCTTTACTGAAGCAGCTCCAGTCCCCACTGTCTCTCAGGATGTGGGGTTAGCTTGTAGCTTACCGACAGCCTCTAAAACAGGGGGAGAGAGGAACATCATAAAATCCATGGCAAGAACCATTGTCTTTTGTTCTTGGCTTGGGGAGAAGAATTGATGCGTCACTTCTGCCCAGGCAACTTTGGAGGTCCACGGAGCATCCCCTGGCCTATTCAGGGAACCAATACAGCCACATCTAAGGGGAGTGTAAGCTTTATTCTACTTGTTTATCAATAATCTGCATCCATATTCCGTCACTATATGTATTCAATAAACTGTATTATCTTTTATGCAAGTGGTTTTGTTTCATCTTGAGTGTCCTTGAATCTGAAGTGAGGTACCTTGGCTGGACCAGGCTCCTGAGTAATACAGATGAGACTGACAGGAACTGATCAGCAGTTTTCAACAGCCCTACTCCACTCTCTCCATCATCGGCCTCATCACCCTCCATGAGTTGGAGGGTAAATGGCTGCCGTGGGGAGCCTGTTCTACCCATGTATGATTTAGAAGTCTAATTGTCTGTTCTAAAGAGCATGGAGAGCATGGCATGAATAGGGCAGGTTCCCTGCTGCAGATGGTTGCCATCAAACATATGAATGGTGATGGGACCAGTGATGAGGACAATGATGAAGGGGGTGGACCTAACACACTCATCTCTGGAGGAAACATTCTTCCTCATGTGGAAGAGAGCGCCTTCTCAGTGGTGGAACTCGCTACCAAGAGAGGCCAGGTTGGCTCCCTCTCTGCTCCCCTTCCTCTGGCAGGCACATATGTTTTTATTCTAGCAGGCCTTTGGCATGTAAGCCGGTCTGTTTTGTTGGCGGCTGGTTTCATTCTTTTATTCTTGTGTTTTTTCATTGTCTTTTAATGTATTTGTTTTATGTCTGTTTTAACCACATTTTTAGTTTAACATTTTGGTTCTTACTATTGTGAGCTGCTTTGAGCACCATTTTCTATAAATCAAATACATTAATTAAAGCATATAGGATTTGAAGTCCTAAGTAGGGCTAATGTAGGGCTAACAAAAGAGTAAAAAATCCCAAGATTTTGTAGGTGACTGTCAAGAAGTAACCTGGGGGATGGGGTGTATACTGCTCATTTTGGGAATTGATATTGCTTTAAAAACCTGTCTGCTATTAACAGAACACCATAAATCTCCAACGCTCCTCTTGTATCCTTGAAGAGCAATGGTATTTTAAAAGGCTATACGTGGAACATCATACCACTTAGGGAAGTGGGGATCTGTGACCCTAAAAACTCCCCAAAAAGGCCTTATGGGAAATTAGGGTGGCTTTTTATGTTCTTTGTCTTTAAACCGGACTTGGACTGCACAGTCCTTCATAGAGAGGATGCCTTCAAGTAGAGGACTGTAAGACACCTGGCCACCCTACAAGAAATTCTTTTGAGATTCCTCTCCCTAAGAACTTCATCAGACTCATTTGGAGGCCCTTACAAGTTTGGCAACTGCTTTTCTGTTTGAAGAAGTTATTAATCTATAGCAAGCACATGATTATGTGTGAGATTTGTACTTGATATCATTTAATTTTGTTCCAATTATTCCTGTAAAAAAACAATTAAGAAAATGAATAATTATAAAAGTAAGGTCAACTCAATTTTCCCTACTAATGTTTTTAGTTACTAGACTCATTATAGCTAATTTCTTTCATAATCTTTGCCATCTAACCCCATTTGTTTCATTTATAAGTAGCGAAAAGTGCGCATCATGAAACTTCGGTAAAAACAAAGCAGCAAACCATGTCGTTCTTGTGATTTCCTGAGAAAGCAATTATCCCTTGTTAACCTTTATGGGAAGAACTCTTTGGATTATTCTTAATATAGTTATTAAATGCTTCAGAATGAAATCCCACTCCTTCCATGTGTTATCACAATTTCCAAACATTAAAACTAAATGGACTTTTAAAACTCCATTTTCTCAGGCTTAGTGGCAAAACTACTTGGCTTAGTTTCACATACAATGTAAAACTCAATAGAGTTTGGGCATTAAAATGTTTTCACTGCCTTGTCTGTGGCAAAGAAATTTTACCAGCTGAACTGAAGACAGAAATTTAAAGCAATTCAGTTATACTTCAAGTATTTTTGCCTCTAGAAATCTCCTGGGCCTACAATTCTACTATGCACATTTATTTGGGAATAGGTCCCTTTGAACATCATGGGACCTATTTTTTGGAGTAAATATACAGTTTCATATGGTACGGCACTCTGGAATCCATTACTTGTAAAAATTGTTAATGGGGAACTGGGGCTGGTTGAACTTTCAGGGGGTTCATTTTTTTTAATTTTATATTTTTACATCAAAAGGTGACAATTTGTGTGGCTGTCCTTGAAAACTGCCAGGAAACTAAGGATTGGATCCAGATTTAGTCATACATAGAGTGGTCCCATTGAAATTAATGAGACTTATGTTAGCCATGGCTAACATGTCCATTGATTTCAATGGGGGTACTCTAAGTATAACTAAATCTGGATCCAGCCCTAAATTTTGTGCAGAATGTGACTGCCAGGCTGCAGGGCTGGTGCAAGGCAGTTTGGTACCCTAGGCAAGATCAGATATTTAGCGCCCCCCCTTCCCACTTGAGCCCTCCCTCCCTCCAGCCCTATGCCCATTATTAAATAAAAATTAATTGGCAAAACCTAATTTTTTTTAGCCTGCTGCTCTTTCAATGGCTTCACTCAACCAGCCTGTCGTTTTGTGTTGCTTTCCAATGAGGTTTTGGGGCGCTTTTTACCTTCCGATGACGCTGGGTGGGCGCTTGCTGCTGTTGAAGACTGCATAAGTGCATGTAGGTACCAGAGCTGCCTGGGGCAGCGCACCGCTTTGCATCATGCTTAGCCCCGCCCCCGCCGCCAGCTGAGTCTCAGGTGAGCCGCACAGCTGCCTGTCTTGGTGGGAAGCTCTAAGAATTCTGGGAGCTGTGGTTCAACTCCCTCCTGCCCTTGTCGGCATTTAGGGCAACAGATAGGCATCAAACGAAACGGTCCCCAGACAGCCGAATCATCTCCCCTCCCCACTAATCAGTATATTCCAGCTTCATTTTATCAACCCACCACCACGGCAGAGGGAGTGAAGGAAGCCCTCACATTCTCTCTCACAGGCAAGACCACAACTCCCAGCATGCCCCTCCCGCCTCGGAGATCCACATCCACTTCTCATTCCCGCAAGGCCTTCTGGGGCTTGTAGTCTCCCCACGGTATTCACGATGGCTTCAGCGCTGTTTCCGCAAGGCGGACTCCTCGCCTTTCGATGGGTCTCTACGCTACAGAACCAGCGTAAGGGGCCAGTTTCTGGACTCTGGGAGGAAAAGGAGGGGGTGAGGAAAAGGAGGGCTGGCTCTGCTTTGGGGTTGAGGGGGAGGTTAAGAAAAAAGAAAAAGACAGAGGAAACGGTTTCCTGAGGAGGTGGGCGAGAGTCGGGCGGGGAGGGAGGCGGGAGGGTGGGGGTCATACACGCTGTTTTTTTTTCCCCAAGGGATTTCTGGCGCCCCCTTTAGCCCTGGCGCTCTAGGCAGCTGCCTAGTTCGCCTAATGGTAGCGCCGGTTCTGCCAGGCTGTTAGCAGGGTGAGCCACATGGAGCTTATCATGCTAATTCTGCAGCAGCTTCACTGGCCCCCAGTAGGTTTCTACTTCGAAATGCTGGCTTTCTTCTTTAGAGCCCTGAAAGTACCTCATGTACCACCCTCTCCCATTTGAAACTCCCAGCATACTCAACTCAGCTAATCTACAGAGGTCCGGTTTCATACTTCCCCTGCCATCAGAAGTACTGAAGGTGATGACACTGGATAGGGGCTTTTCCATGGTGGCACCAAGTTTATAGAACTTCCCCACAGGAAGGCTAATCTTGCCCATTTCTACATGTCTAGATTTACCCCTGTCCTCTGGCGCAGCAGAGAACAAGTCTTTGCCCTCTTCGATCTATTGGTCCTTCAGGTATTTGAAGAGTGTTATTATGTCCCCCATTCAATCTTCTTTTCTCCAGAGTAAACATAACTAGTTCCTTCAACATTTCCTCATAGGACATGTTTTCCATACCACTCACCATCTCTGCTGAACACGTTCCAATTTGTCTATAACCTTCTTAAAGTGAGGTACCAAGAACTGGACACAGAGCTCCAGATGAGATCAGACTAGTGCCTAGCAAATTGCTGCTGTTTGTTCTACTTGTCCTTCATGGAGCAAAGTACTGGACCTACTGGTCCTTCATGGAGCAAAGTACAGTGTACATAAAACTGGGTTACTTAGACTCCAAAAATGGAAAATTCTCAAATGGCATCACAGAAAAACGGCATGAGCCATCCCCACTGCTTCCATGCTAATCACATGCAAATTATGCTAATTGCATGCAAGTGAAATATGCAAATGACTTAAAAACTCTTTGGCTCATGATATAGTTCTAGTGGGGATTTTAGCGCTGAGTAAGTTGCTTTACCCATTCTATGTGATAACTCCCCCTTTCTCATCCCTAAAAAGACAGCAATATGCTATTAAAGCTAGTATGTGTCCATTCCCATTTATGAATTTTAAAAGGAGAAAAAATAAATCCCTACAAGATTTGAGTCGTATTGCCTGGGAATTCATCATATGCTGGCACATATTACTTGTGAATTTTATTCAGTTCATTTAAAATTACTTCTAACACACAGCAATCAAGTGTAAGCAGTGCAAGGAATTCAAATGATCACCAGGCACCCAAGATTTCTCAGGAGACAGCTTTCAAATCCACAGGCAAGGTATATTTTCCTTTAGGGATTGTACATTTAAAACATTAGATCTAATGACTACATATGCCTCAAAACAAGACAGGCTTGCTCATGTTGTGAAATCGGTTGACTAGGGGCATCTTAAGGAGGGCAGGTTTTATTTATTTTTTAATAGACAAACCCCCCACAGCACACAAACCATTTTGAAGTGGTTTGGCAATCAAACCATTTGATTGCCAAATAATGCAATCAATGCTGCAATTTCAAACCTGGTGTGTTGTCCATTGGGCCAGTACTGAGCCAGTCTTTTTTCCCACACACAAATGCCTGGTCTGTGGTTACATGTTAATGAATACAGCACAGTAGCTGCTGTGTTTATAATAAGATCTAGTGCCACACACCAATGCATAGTGTTGTAATCGCGGGAGAAGTAGGAGGAGTTTGAAAGGTCACGTGTGCTTTATCGTTTGCGTTTATAGTGCAAGCACACGACACAAGCCACAGTATAGAGCTGCATTTGCAGAAGTGGGAGCTCATGCCGCCAGTTCAGGTGCCCTTGTTTTTAAAGTCCTGTCCTGTAAATGCAGCTGTGCGGGAATGCAGGTTTTAAACTAATAATCGAAAAAAGGATTGTGCGTTTAGTCACAACAGTGCAACGGTGTAGGCGTGCATTGAAAATTAGCTTGCAAAATATAATAACGGATGACCAACCTGTCATCCAAGAAGGGGGAAAAGAGAACCACCACGGATCTCCTGCCTGCAAATCCCTTCCCTCTCCTGCTCAAGGTCAAAGGTGAAGGTGGAGAAAGAATTATTTATTTATTTATTTATTTATTATATTTATACCCCGCCTTTTTTTCCTGCAAGGAACCCAAGGCGGCCAGTAAGAGTTACAAAACTGCTAGATTGGAACACAAATAATTCAGTAGCACATGGAAACTGCAATCACAGTCAAAGGGGGGGGGGGAATCATGAGAGTCTTGGGGGGGAACGTAATAAAATAGCATCAGGACAATGGGGAGTGCATTATGTGCTTTGTGAGTGAGCCAAATGTTGCAGTACATAAGGACGTAAGAGCCATGCTGTATCAGAGCAAGGTCCATCTAGTCCGGCATTCTGTTCACACAGTGTCTTATATCAGTTGTATGCCATAAGTTAAACTGTCATGGCTTCCACCAAAGAATCCACATGCATTTTCTCTTTTTTGGGGGGGGGGTGATTTAAAGGGGAGGCTGGTGACTCCTATTTTGGTGGGGCTTCTTTTCCATTACAGGTTTTGTAGCTTTTATTTGGACCTTCATAGGAGCTGTCCATTGTGCTCCATGGTGGTGAACCTATTGGGAGGGGCATGGAGTTCAGCACCCTGGATAGCTCCTACGAAGCTCCAAAGAAAACCTGAAAAACCTGCAATGGAAAAGGAGCCCCACCGAAATAGGAGTCACCAGCCTCCCCTGGTGATCCGTATCACCAAAATAGAGGACAGTGATTTACACAATGTTTTCATATGCTAATGTACATGTATGGATCCAAATTTAGACATAATAAGTATAATTTAAATAGAAATACAGTGCAGTGCTGTGGAAGACTGTGACCAGGTGACCTGTGCACCTGCCTTTCCAGCTTGCTCAGCCGGCTGCCCAGATGCTAAGTGTTGATTGGTGACAGTTCTTATGGCTATTTATCTTTAAAGTGGAATTGGACAGGACAGCCCTCCAAGAAGAAGATGGTCCTCTACCAGCCCTTCAAATAGATTTCATAGATTTCATAGATCATAGAGTTGGAACGAGCCTACAAGGCTATCGAGTCCAACCCCCTGCTCAATGCAGGAAACTAGAGGAGGGGTCTCCCATCCAAGTAATAACCAGGCCTGACCCTGCTTAGCGTTCCACACTCAGACAAGCTGAGCCAGCATAAGAACTGTCCTCTATAAAAGAGGATACCTGGCCACCCCCTTCAAGGGCCTGCCAGATGCTCTTTCTCAGCTGGGGAGGCTATCCTACCCATCTACCGACCCAATCCAGAACTTCAAAAATTCCACCCTGCGAACAACGTTCTGTTATAGAGCCTCACTTTTACTGTTTATTTTTCAACCAAAAGATCATTGCAGCAAGAGTAAAACAGAAACATTCATATATCAAATCCATAAAAGGAGAAATGTCTATAGGTGCTATTGAAACAACTGGGCTTCCTGAAGGTTAACCACATTTTCCTTAGAGAAAGCATATCTCACCCTTTGTGCAGCTACAGCAAATCTAGCCATGGTGTATGCTGTATATTTGTCCTGATTGCGCAGCGCAAAAAAAAAAAAAAAGTCTTTATCAGATCACCGTCCTCTAGTTATGCTAGATGAAAGTTCAGACAAAAATGGGATGATGCACATATAGGGCAGTATACAAGGTAATGGCAAATATCTTTTAAATTTGAGAACTGAATTCACATATGCCCTATGCAGAATTTCATTTTATAATGGGGTATGTGTGTGTGGGACAGGGAGGGAGGGAGGACTGGCATTACTTCAGCTATAGCCCCACATCTTTTAATACTTGACTTCCATGTGTTGGACATCATATGTACATAATAGCCTACTACAATATGCATAGGCCAAACTACATGCTTCTAGGACGGCCAGGTGTCCAACTCTATGATTCTATAGAGAACAGTTCTCTATTTAAAGGTGCTCCCTATTCAAAGTATTGTCCAGTCCAAATCTGGTTTAAGGGTACAAAACCCTAAGAAGGGACAACCCTTCTTAGGCCTGGATGTTGCAGGCACCTGGATCCAGGTGGTCTGGATGTTGCAGGCACCTGGACAGCTAACTGAGCATGTACACACACAGGTCACCTGGTCATCGTGTTACCCACCATGGTGAGACGTATTGCATTTCTATTTAAATTATAGTAATTCTTTCCACATTTGTATCTATACATATAAATTAGCAGATGCAACTATTATGCAAATCCATGTCCTCTTTTGTCCTCTTTTTTGGAATCCATTTCCTCCTTTTTTGGTAGTGTGTAAGTGGACACCCTACATGATCATTACACCTCAAAATCAGAATTACAGCTCTTGCAGATCAGGCCTATGCACATTGGGTTATATCCAATGGTGTCATCTCACTAGTGGAATGGAACCACTGATAGAATGGATTTCCCCTTCCCCCTGCAGCCCCCACATACTCCCCAGATCTGATCCAGAGGGTTGGGAGACCCTCTGGAGCAGGGATCTCCAACCTTGGGTCCCCAGATGTTGCTGGACTACAGCTCCCAGAATCCCTTGCCATTAGCCATGCTGGCTGGGTATGCTGGGAGCAGTAGGCCAGCAACATCTGGGGACCCAAGGTTGGAGAGGCCTACTCTGGAGCAGATTTGGAGGACACATGGTGGGGGCTGCAGCAGGAAGGAGAGGACAGGAAAGTCATCTCATGTGGGCAGACTTCTGCTCATGCGGCCTCTCTACGCTTTGCTATCAGGAGTGTCAAATGGGTAGCACATGGAGATGGGGTGAGCAATCTGGCCAGCACAATCCTGATCCCTTGAATCTCCTGCCCCATGTTAGAAAGGATTTGTCAGCACAGAGCGATTATCCCCGCTCACTGCGAATCTGTGGGTAAGATCTCATCAGTTAATGAAAAGCCACATCATTTTCCTAACAAAGGCGATGTTTCAATCAGGCCCGGCTTTGATTTATAACCAGTAACACTGTGTGGACTCAACAAGCAGAGATGGCTGACTGGTGAGAACAATAAACTTGTTAGTTAAAAAAAAATTAACAGTGCGTTGTTTAACTGTAATGACAGCAATAAAGCAGGAGATGTGAAGTTGATACAGTCACAACTGAATCGTAATGGATGAGATATTTACAGCAAAGCTGTTAAAACATTGAATAAAATATGGGGAATGAGCAGGAGCAGATGTGGTTTTATACTTCTGACTTGAAGCTTGTAAAGCAAGAGATTGTATGAGTAATAATCACAGGTTCTAGTTCACGGTGCATGAATAAATATTGATAGGGCCCCAGCGCTGAAACTTTCCAGATACAGAAATAACGTGAGAAAGCCCGCACTTGCATTATGTATGACTAAGTTTAGACTTTTATGGCATCCGTGGCAGTATACATTTCAGATCATGCAGGTTAAATGCACATTTTTATGACAATGTTTCAAGCTGGAAAAAGATCACAAAGACCTTTTTTACAGGGAGCTGGCTCAAAAGTTGCTGTAACAAGGGACAAATCTTGTACCTTCCTTATGCATGCTCCCCTGGAAACAATGCACAAATGCAGTTCTAGTATCCAAAATCACTTTCTTTGGATAGATTCCTCTTTTTATTATTTAGCCAATAGCCCAATAGCCCACAAATCTTGTGGAAAAACAGAACAAAACCTCAGGCTCCTTGCAAGTCTAAGCCAGCATGGTTAGAATGGAGGACTAGGACTGGAAAGACCTGGGTTCAAATCCCAATTCAGCCATGAAGCTCACTGGATGACCTTGGGTCAGCCAATCACTCTCATTCTCAGCTTTACCTACTTCACAGGGTTTTTGCAAAGATGAAATGGAGGAGGACACATGCACTCTGCCCTGAGCTCTTTGAGGGGGATTAAAATGCAATAAATACAAAAGCAGGGCTTATTCACATAGTCAGTGAATGGATACCCAACCTCATGTTAGTCTTTGTACAATAGCACCACGTCTCCTTTCAAAGATGAAAGGATGATATCGAAAGGAGCCATTCCAGGTGGATGGAAGGAAGAGGCAGGCAGTTGTAGCACATAAATCAGATGTCATGTGATTATCCTCTGGAGCATCTCTATATCCGTTCAACTCACTGGTTCTCTACTATGCCTATACAGTAATACCTTGGATTGCAAGTAACTTGGTCTGAGAGTGTTTTGCAAGACAAGCAAAATTTTTAAATACATTTTGACTTGATAAACAAGCAACGTCTTGCAATACAAGGTAGGGATCTAACCGCTCGCCTCGAGCGGGCGTAGTGGGTCGAAATCAGCCCCAATCATGCCTGCCAGAGACTCGCTTTGATATAAGAGTGTTTTGGATTACAAGCACAGTTCCGGAATGAATTATGCTCTCAATCCAAGGTATTACTGTAGTTTTAAAAGCTACATCGCAGCTGGGATGGCATGGGCTGCAACCTGTACCATGAGAATGAGTAGAGGTGAGCTGACCAACTAATTTAAAGACTTTGGGCCAGTCACAGACTCCCAGCCTAACCTACCTCACAGGGTTGTTGTGAGGATAAAGTGAAGAGGAGGAGGAGGATTATGTAAGCTGCCTTGGGTTCCTTGCAGGAAAAAAGGCAGGGTATAAATATAATTAATAAATAAATAAACCCCTCCTGTGGCCGCATCTGGAACTGCTGACCGCTATCCCATGTGGTGAGCTGCATAATTGCACCCTTACAGTGAAGGATCTTCTGTCTCTGAATGGGTTCCACCCACTCAGGCTTGCCACTGGCTCCTCGTGGACAGGACAGGAAGACACATAAGAGGGTTTATACTGTCTCAGTGGTGCTTTGCTTGAGCAACAAGGTCTACCTAAACTCTGGTGTGTCCTGCATTCCAGGTCTTCCTCTTTGGGCCTGCCTCTTGGTTCTCAGCTTCTGACTCACTCCAGACTGCTGCCCCCAGCCCAGCCCAACAGGTCCTCCTCATTGTCACCAAGTGGAAGCCTTTATTGCCTGGCTCCCAACACTAAAACAACCCTATAACTTCTAATTTACTTCAGCAATTCATTGTACTGGTTAGTGTTGTAAGGTGATCAGGTGTGGGATGAAAAGAAAATCAAGGCATGAGACCAAAGTTAAACCAACAACAAATTTAGATTTTACTGCAGATTTTGAAGGGTAGCAATTTAAATAGTTATTCTTATGAAACTTTAAGGAAAAAATAGATCTTAAAACAGCTAGCAGTTAACCGTAAGAGCAATTAGGATTTTGAAATTACAGGGCAAAGACATCCATCTAAACCTAGTCCAGACTGTTTCCCTACTTAACCCAATATCACCCTAGTCCAGCCTTCCCCAATGTGATGCCCTCTAGAAATTTTGGACTACAGCTCCCAGCAGCTGCACTCTGCATGGGCAATGGTCAGGGATGGTGGGAGTTGTAGTCCAAAACATTGGGAAGGCACCACATTGGGGGAGGCTGCCTTAGTCCATTGGCAGTGCAGCTTCTAGCCTTGTCAGCTCATCTTCGTTTGTCCTAGAGTTTGGTTCCTCTGCAACAGTCTCTGTCCTGGCTTCACCTTCGTACCTCTAGTTCTTTTTCTCTCTTGAATTCCCCAGCAACTCTTTCCTTGCGTATTTGCCAGCTGCACTTATATGCACTATTTTAATTCCCCCTTCCAACTTTTTTAGGTAATCAGAGGGACAGTAGAGTTTTGTTAAGTTTCTATTTTCCATAATAACTAGGTCCCTTTGCCCCCTTAAGTTTGAACCTCCTGTGACCTTTTCAGTCTCCTAGCAAGAACAGCCTCCAAACAGAAAACAACTGTTTTACATCTTGAAACAAAATAGTTTTGTAATTGCTTCACACCACCATTCCATCATACACGAACGCGACCAAGAAATGTAATCTGTGACAAAGTTTAGAGGAGATAAAACCCACCCCACAGCAGGAGCGGGTTTAGCCCAACCCAGTGGTATCACTCCTTTATTTCCTTCTTATACATGAGTGTGAGTTATTTGTTGCTATGGGAAAAAATGTGAAGCTCTGTACTCGATGACACTGTTGAAATGAGGGGAAAACCTGCCTTCCATTCCTCAAACTGTGTGACCTGTGCCCTACTGGCAAGAATCCAGAAGGAGGGCTGCCTGTTAGTTACTGGGCCAGGTTTAAGGTTCTGATACTGGCATACAAAGCCCTTAAACAACTTGGGACCAGGATACCTGGGGGAGTGCCTTCTCCCCTACCAACCTGCCCAGTCACTGAGGTCATTGGAGGACATTCTCCTGGTGGTTCCACATGAACCTATGGCCGGACTGGAGTCCACCAGAAGAAGAGCCTTCAGTGTGGTGGCTCCACTTCTCTGTAACTCCCTGTCTCTGGAGGTCAGGCAGGCTCCAACACTGTGTTGCTTTCAGTGCCTGCTGCTGATGTCTTTGTCCTGAGAAGCCTTTCTTGCTGATCAGCCATGGTTTTAATGATACCTTGTTTTCAATGCATTGTTTTTATTCGTTTATCTGTTTTTATCTTTTTACTGTTCACCACTCCGGGATCTGCCTAGATATGGAGCAGTATACAAATACTGTAAATAAATAAATAAAGTGTTTCATCATCCAGGGCTCCTGGCAATAACCAAGCCTTCACTTCTCTTGAGCTCTTTTATACTGATGGGTATTTTGCTTGTGAACAAATGAAGGATAGTATGTACTATCTAAGAACATTAAAGGCTCTGTTCTTCATGCTTTTTTTTTAAAAGGTGGGTGGTCGAATTCGGGTATTTGACCTGTGCTGCTAACTGAGAGCCAGTGTGGTGTAGGGTTTAGAGTGTTAGACTGGGATTCGGGAGACCCGGTTACTAGTCCCCACTTGGCCATGAAGCTCACTGGGTAACTCTGGGCCAGTCACTAACTTGTGAAGATAACATGGAGAGGAAGAGGAACATGTAAACCACCCTGGGTTCCTTGCACCCTTTATTTATTTAATTATTTATTTATTGTTATTATAAATGTAATAACTATTAATTAATTAATTAATTAATAACACAGCCTTTCTGTCCCACTTTTCTGGGTGACAGAGACATCATCATAATGACGATTAATAATACGGTAATACATCCAGGAAGACCAGCTCTATTTGCTGGGAGACCTGGGAAACTGGGAAAGAGGACTGACCAACATCCCACTGCCTAGCCAGAACCTCCTTGAGAAGAGCTGAGGGAGCCAGCAGTGAGCAATCCAGCAGGAAAGGGCAATCTGCATTAGAATCACTGAGATGATCCGGATCAGTGCCTGTGTGTGTGTGTGTGTGTGTGTGTGTGTGTGAGAGAGAGAGAGAGAGAGAGAGAGAGAGAGAGAGAGCTGCCCCCGACCCTGTATCACATGGAGCCGTTGGGCCTAAGAGGTTGTACTCCCCTGTCCTAGGCCTTGGGCATGGTGCCTATGGCAATAATGTAAATAAAGTTTTGACCCTATTTATTTATTTATTGCATTTCTATTCCACCCAATAGCTGAAGCTCTCTGGACAGGTCACAACAATTAAAGCCATAAAATACAATGTAAACTAGACTATAAAAGTTTAAAGGTTTGAAGCTACAGTATAAAATAGAAATGAAAGCCAATGTGAAACCCAGCAGCAAAGCAAAGTTTTAAAACACAGTAACAGCGCAATCCTATGAGGGTGCGCAGCACACAACCCTCCGAACCCAGAAAATTGCAGGCATCCTATGCAGGGTGGAAGGAGCATGGCAGATAGGATATCTGCCACGCTCCCCTCGCCCTCAAAAACATCTAGACAGCCAATTTCGGCGTACTCCTCGCGAGGAGGAGAGGCTGAGGTGCCGCCTGGATTCCTTGGGATCCGGTGGAGCCTCTCTCCTCCCCTCCCTGACACCAGGAATGCCCCCCCCCCAGGGGGAAACCAAAGACAGAAGACTGTCTTTGGTTCCCTGCCGGCGTGGAAAGAACAACACAAGCTACGAGGTGGGGGGTGTGGGCGATCCGCAGTGCTGCAACCTCGGAAAAGACCTCTGAGGTCACAGGGGCTTCCAGCCCCAATCCTACGTCCCTCCCAGACAAGGATGGAGGGACATAGGATTGCACCCTATAGGCTTTAAAAACAACAGAACTTAAAGTAAAATTCCTGGGGAAACAGGAAGATTCTATTTCAATCCTGTCTTATCATGTTGTGCCTTCCTTACAGAGTACGGGAATGACTGTCACACTGGCAAAGCATTTCAATATTTTTGCCGTGAGTTTTCCCTATGGCTTTATCAATTTTACCTGGCTAGAACCAGGTAAGGTTTAATAAGACAGGTAAAGTGTATTACAAACCGTACCTGGATGGAAGTAGTATTACTCCTGTACCTACAGCAGTGTGGGTGAGAATTCTGTGACTTAATAATAGACAGAACGTCCCATCAGTATTTTTCAGGGAATTCTCCCATTAGCTTCGCCCCCACTACTCCAACATGCTCTCCCCGTAGTGAGAAGCAAGAGATATAACCCCCTCTTGACTTATAACTACCCTCAATTCTTCATTAATCATCACAGTCAAATAATCTCTCAACAAGAAAAATCTGCAGCACCAAGCCTCATTTTCTTCATATTAAAATCTATCTCCGAGGATAATTTTTTTTCTCCTGGTTTCAAGCCGTGAAGCAGATTTGCACTGAAACACATTTACATTTGGCTGGTCAGATGTTGCGAGCTAGCTGCACTGTGCAGCTTAGTGCACAAAGAGCTAACAGTTCACATCTGGCCTGGGACTGAGATGGAGTTGTAATCAGACTAATTCATTAGGAGAGACAGATGCGTCTGACAAAATAGAGACGCGTCCTGATTTTCTGTGCTTTAATGGACTCAGCTTCATTTCTACTGTGCTTAAGGCACAATGGGAGGGGGGTTGTTTAGAGTAAAAAGGAAGTATCAGCAAATTCAAAATCCATTAGACTTTCTAAATTCAAAGCTGATAGTTCCTTGAAATTATTGTTTTCCTACTAAATTTAAACGATTGCTCTATAGCAGTGTTCTCCAACCTTGGGTCCCCAGATGTTTTTGGCCTACAACTCCCAGCATGCCCCAGCATATGCTGGCTGGGGCATGCTGGGAGTTGTAGGCCAAAAACATCTGGGGACCCAAGGTTGGAGAACACTGCTCTATAGCATCCTTTCCCGACCCAGCACCCTCCAGATGTGTGGTACTACATTTCCCATCATCTACAGACAGCTTGACCATTGGTATGCTGGCTAAGGATGATGAGAATTGTAGTACATGACATCTGGAGGTCACCAGGCTGGGGAAGGCTGTTCTATAGCCTCTTTATACCGAAGGCCCCTGTTTGACCAAAATGGTAATGCTAATTTTTTCAGTTGAACATCAAAATCCAAATTTTCATGCATTTTCAAATTTACTTATTTTTTATTTATTTATTTATTATATTTATAAATCGCCCATCTGGCCAGACATCCGGCCACTCTGAGCGATGTACAATGCAATAAAATACAGGGACACACACACACACACACACACACACACAGAGTATAAAACACAATTAAAAATCCTAACCCACCCCATATTCCCACCTGAAAAGCCACGTTTTTAATGCCCGGCAGAAGCTAATCAAAGAAGGGGCATGGTGGAGGTCACTGGGGAGAGAGTTCCATAAATTGGGGGCTGCCACAGAAAAGGCCCTCCTCCTAGTCCCCACCAGCCTGGTTTCTCTGGCTGATGGGACAGGGAGAAGGCCATCCTGGCGGATCTTGTTGAGCGGCCTACTTGATGTTGCTGGAGGAGCTCCTTGAGATATACTGGACCGGAACCATACAGGGTTTTAAAGGTCAACGCCAACACCTTGACAGGGCCGGCGCTACCGCTAGGCAGACCCAGGCAGCTGCCTAGGGCGCGTGGGGAAGAGGGCGCAGCGTTTCTGCGCCCCTTCCTCGCCTCCGGTGCGCTCCTGCCCCGCCTGCTGCCTCCGCCGCGCCTCCCCGCCCGCCTGCCAGCCGCCGCCGCTGCTGCTGCACCTCCCCCCCACGCGCGCGCGCCCGCCAGCCACCTACCTACCTACCTTCCCATCGTTTCTGGAGCCCCACCGGCGTTGTTTTGGCGGGAGGAGGAACCAGGGCAACAGGGCTTAAACAGCCCTGTTGCCCTGGTTTCCCCGGCAAAAAAAAAAAGCGTGGGGGTCCCGTCGCGTCGGAGGAGGAGGCGGCGGCAGCGGCAGCAGCAGCAGCAGCCAGCAGCGGGGGCGGGGGGAAGGTAGGTGGTGGTGTGGCGGCGGCGGCGCGGGGGTGGGTTGCAGAGCAGGGCTGCTTTGCTCTGGAGCCCCCCCCCACGGCACGAGAGGGGGGGCGCTAAATATAATTTGGCCTAGGGCGCCAAACAGCCCTGCACCGTTCCTGCACCTTGAATTCGGCTCGGCAAACAACTGGTAGCCAGTGCAATTCTTTGAGCACCGGAGTGATGTGATCACGCCAGCAGCAGCCTTTAACCAGGCGAGCTGCTGCATTCTGTACCAGCTGCAACTTCCGAACCGTCTTCCAGGGTAACCCCACGTAGAGCGCATTACAGTAGTCCAGGTGAGAGGAGACCAAGGCATGAACCACTGATAGGAGCAGATGATTGGGAAGGTAGGGGCGCAACTGCTGTATCAGATGGAGCTGATACAGCGTCGCCCGGCTCACAGCTGACACCTGAGCCTCCATGGACAGCTGGGAGTCTAGAATGACTCCCAAGCTGCGGACCTGGTCCTTCAGGGGTAGATGTACCCCAATATCTTGTTCCAACCTTAATCAGATCTCTCTGATATCACAATGAAGAGCATTGACCTATAAGACTTTTCACAACTGAGGCTTCCATTGTTCTTGTTTTTAAAATGGCTCCTAAAACCACTGAAATGATCAAGGGCTGGAGCAACTCCTCTATGAGGAAAGGTTACAGCAGCTGGGATTGTTTAGCTTAGAAAAAAGGCAAGTGAGGGGAGACATAATGGAGGTGTTCAAAATTATGCATACTGTGCCGAAACTTGTGGACAGGGAGACATTTTTCTCTCTCTCTCATAATACTAGAACCCGGGGTCATCCCATGAAGCTGATTGGTGGGAGATTCAGGACAGATAATGGAAGTACTTCTTCACACAGTGCATAAACTGTGGAATTCACTTCCACATGATGTAGTGATGGCCACCAGTTTGGAGGGCTTTAAAAGGGCATTGGACAAATTCATGGAGAAGAAGGCTATCAATGGCTACTAGTCCTGATTGTTATACGCTACCTCCAGGATCAGAGGCAGTATGCCTATGTACACCAGTTGCTGGGGAACATGAGTGGGAGGGTGCTGTTGCACTCATGTTCTGCTTGTGGGTTTCCTGTGGGCAACTGGTTGGCCGCTGTGTGAACAGAATGCTGGACTAGATGGACCCTTGGTCTGATACAGCATGGCTCTTCTTATGTTATTATGTTCACAGCTAGTATCAGCGGTCAGTAACCCAGAAGAGCTACTACTGCCCAAAGGGTGGCCAGCTGTCCTTTTTGACAGAGGACAGTCCTCTATTTGAAGGTCTGCTAGAGGAGTATCCTTTATTTTGAGGGTGTCCTCTATTTGAAGAGCTGTCCAGTCCAAATCTTGTATAAAGAACCAAGTCTTGTATAAAGAACATCTGGGCCTTAAAGTTGCCCATTGACAGCATCTGGACAGCAGACCAGGCTAAACACTAACAGATCTGAATGTCCTTAGTTGGAAAACTGGCAGTTCCTGATGCTTGCCTGCTAGGGTAGCCACATATGCATTGCCCCCCCCCCAAAGGACAAAAGAGAGCAGAAATTTGCATAGGATACTTTATATGTATAGATGCAAGTGTAGAAATTCTGTAATTTAAATAGAAATCCTTTCCACCATAGTGGGGAAGACTGATGAGGTGACCCGTGTGCTTGCTCAGTCTTTTGCCCAGATGCTAACTGTTGATGGACAATTTGAAGGCCCTCCTCTCTCTTCTTACGGTTCTTTATCTTTAAAGCAGACTTGGATCGGACCGCCCTTCAAACAGAGCAGGCATATAGAACTTCTTTCAGCACAAGGGCCATATTCCATTTCAGAGAATCTCTCAGGGGTCACATTCCAGTGGTGCGTGGGGCTGAAGGCAATATAATAAATGAATGAATGAATGAATGAATAAATAAGGCCAAATTCCAAAAACAGCAGATATTGTAGCTTAAAGCTCTTACTGCCAAAAACTAAGCCTTAGGAGAGACATTTCAACCTTTTAGAAAGGGGGGGGGGAACTGCACAAAAGCTGGGATACCACAAAATGATTGGAGGTCAGGAAAAGAGGGTGGAGCCAGGGAAAGGGGTGTGGCCTTTTGAGGAACCCCAGAGGGCCAGATGTGGTCCCTGGGCCAGAGGTTCTGTACCCCTGTAATAGAGGATGCTGTCAAACAGAGGAGTGTCCTCTGACAGCCCTTCAAATAGAGGGCTGTCCTCTGTAAAGTAGGGCATATGGCCACCGTACGAGGGGTGGGCAACTTGTGGCCCTCCAGATGTTTTGGCCTATAACTCCCATCAGCCCCACAGTCAATGGTGAGGGATCATGGGAGTTGTAGGCCAAAACATCTGGAGGGCCACAAGCTGCCCACCCCTGCCCGTTCTCCTGGGTAAGAAAGCTGGCAAGCAGCTACAGCAGCAAGGAGCAGCAGCTGGCCAGCTGCTCTTCACTTACCTGCCCTCTCCCTTCCCCAGAGTGGGCAGCAGTGGATCCTGCTCCTTTTCCCTTACACCACCTGCTGTCTTGTTTGTCCAGCCACCAGCCATCTGGGTGAGTATAGTAGAAGCCATGGTGATGGTGAGGAGACTGAGTTGCTTCTGCTACAAGCCAAGCCATGCAAGGAGGACACCAGAGGAAGGCCTTCTGGGGAGGGGCAAGGGTGTCTTACCTGAAGACCCCCTAAAAACCTGGAACCAGCAGTGTGTAAAACACACTATGGCCGCAATGTGCATCCCACTGCTCTTCTGAATTCACTCCCACATTCAGTAACAGAATTCGTAAGCACAAGAGAAGTATGCTCAACTGTGCCAAGTATGACACTCTCCTAAAACTAGCCACTAATGACCATATCATGGAGAGCAAGCCTACAGCGCAGGGAGTGTGGCATGCCTGCCTAGGAGCAAGAGCCTCGATGTGGTTGGCTGCATTGTGTACTCCCTGGCCTGGTCTTCCTATACTGAACTGTTGACAGCTCCAAGACTGTCTCCATGGGAGCTGCTGGGGTGTGGTGGCTAAGAGACTGAGCAGTGAATCAAGAAGTCCCTAGTTTGAATATCACATCTGCCATGAACTCACTCAGTGAACTCACTCAGGCAAGCCACTCAGCCTCGGTCCTCACATCTGTAATATGGAGGTTAAATATACAGTAATACCTTGGATTGCAAGTAACTTGGTTTGAGAGCGTTTTGCAAGACAAGCACATTTTTAAATATTTATTTATTTATTTTTGACTTGATATACAAGCGACGTCTTGCAATACAAGTACTGTAGTACGGCTTAAATTTAAAATCTCTGTACAAATTTTTTTGCGGGGATTTCGTTTTGATATAAGAGTGTTTTGGATTAGAAGCACGTTTCTGGAACGAATTATGCTCTCAATCCAAGGCATGACTGTACTGACTTACTTTACAGGGTCATTGCAAGGATTGAAGTTAGATAGTGCATGTGAAATGCTTTGAACATTTGAAAGTGTGATACAAATGTATTATTATTATTATTATTATTATTATTATTATTATTATTATTATTATTATTATTTTGTAGTAGTAGCAGCAGTAGTAATTCTGTTAAGTAGCAGTTGTACTTTTTTGATCAGGGAAAAACCACACCAAGGAATAAGGGCATAAGAAGAGCTCTGCTGAATAATAACAAAGGTCCATCTAGTCCAACATGCCTCTCTGAGAGGTCTAAAAGCAGGGCATGAAGGCAGTAGCCATCTCCTGTTGCTGCTCAGCGAGAGCCATACTGCCTCTGAACCTTGAAGTTGCATATAGCCATCAGGATTAGAAGCCATCAATAGACTCCCCCTCCATGTATTTGTCTAATCACCAGGGGACAGGGGAATGCATTTCTATAGTACAGTGTTCTCCAACCTTGGGTCCCCAGATGATTTTGGCCTACAACTCCCAGCATGCCCCAGCCAGCTACGCTGGCTGGGACATGCTGGGAGTTGTAGACCAAAAACACCTGGGGACCCAAGGTTGGAGAACACTGCTATAGTATATACAAGAGTGGCACTACTAATGCCACTCTACTACTCATACTGAGGACTTTGCTTGTAGCACGGAAGCCAAACCGTATAGGCACCATTAAAATATAGTTAGCAATAACTAACAGTGGATTCAGATAATCAGTGCATGCTCTGTTCATATGATTATCGGGGTCATCACAGGCCTTGAGGAGAAAGTCAAAACGTGACGGAAGCATCAAAGGTCCAGTCTTATTTTTTAAAATGCAATAGCCACAAGAAGAACTTTGGTTGTGCGCATCCATGCTTATTAGTCCACATCTTATCTCAGATAAAATGCCACGTGCATACCAATCAATCTAGCATGAATTAAGACTGTTCGCTTCTACAATTGGGCGTGACTCCCTGGTGCATGTCCAGGGCCGGCCCTATCATTAGACAGAGTGAAGCAGTCTCCTCAGGTGGCAGATGCTTGGAGGTGGAAGCAAGATGGAGGAGGAGACACCTCTGTGTCCCCAAAATTGGCCTGCTGTCTTCAGGGACAGTGGAAGATGCTGTCCCATCACCAATGTTGAAGACAGATTTATCTGCCAGTCCAGTTGGCTTTTGTATATGGAATGGGAGATGGTGCCATCTTGTTCTTTGCCTCAGGCAGCAAAATGTCTTGGGCCAGTTCTATGCATGTCCACTGTATCTTTATAGTCACAGATCTCCCTTTCACACTTTATGGAAGTTTCCACGTGGCAAACATGGATGTACTTGTGGGGCAAACGTATTTGCCACACATGCGCACACACACAACGGTGTGAATTGGCCCTGACTTTCCTTTTTAATAACAAGATGTGGTTATTTTCAAAAGGCAGATGTGTTATGCAATCCTGGTGTGGCCACTGTGGCAGCAACATCTGCGCTTGCAGCATAAACAAGTGCAAGGGGCTCTTTGCGGTTGGGACTTAGCTTGTCAAACAGGTTGGCTGCCCCTCACAGTTAAACCAGATGAATACCGGTATTTTTTTTCCCTGGCTATCCTGATGCCGCCAGCAGGAACAGCTGCTTGAACAAAGCTCCCTTTGGCAGCTGCTCCATACGCGGGACTTAACAAGCAAATAGTGACAGAGTTTGTAGATCCGATTGAGCTCTGACAGTTGCCCTGAACTTGTTTGAAATGCAGTTCTTGTCACTGCGGTAATAATTTTAAAAAGAGAGAGAAAGGGAAGAGAGAGAGAGAGAGAGAATAAGAGAGAGAGAGAATAAGAGAGAGAGAGAGAGAGAGAGAGAGAGAGAGAGAGAGAGACTGAAGGGAGTTGTCATGCAAAAGTGTGTGGTATGAACCCGTGGACTTGAATCAATCACTGCAATTATTTTACTAGATTATTTTAAACGGTAGAGCGTTGAGAACTCTTTCTGTTAAATGTCTGCTGTCAAAGCTGCAAGCAGGACACTTCCCCTCCCCCCCCCAGCCCCATTCTGACCTTTTTCACGTTAAATGCATGTCAGTATATACAACAAAAGCCTGCTGCAAGGATGTTGGTTGAAGCAGTACTTTGCTTTGTTTCGTCAAAGGACCCCAAGATTCTTCATTTTATGGGAAATTCATAGAACCGGGACAATTCCCCCTTTCAGAACAGGCAAAGGAAGTAAAGACACCAACAAGCAGGGCTGCCGGAGGAATCCACGATGGATCCAAATGAGTTCGGATTTCTATGAATCCAACCTGTGGATTCCCTAGCAGACCGGCTTTCTCCAAATCTCCAAATCCAGATTCCGCAGACTTCCAAACTGTTTTTGTTTTGTTTTTTACTTTTGGGGAGAATTTGCACAAATTCGCACTTGCGCTAACATGCATTACTGCTAGTGCACACTTGCAGAAATGGAACTAAATTCTCATATAACACCCCCCACCCCAAAATCCACTTCTGTCAATGAGAGATGACGGAATGAAAGCTGCCTGACAATCCACAAAACACAGATGGAATGGATTTAACAAAATCCATATATCCCTACCAACAAGCACCAACAAATGTTGCTGCTTCTACTTCTGCTTCTGCTTCTGCTTCTGCTCCTGCTCCTGCTCTTGCTTCTGCCTCTTCCTCTTCCTCTTCCTCCTCTTCTTCTTCTAGGACAGTAGTTGTTATGTCGAGTACATTTTCCTTGTAATATGAATAGACGCATCAGAAGGAGAGACTTAAATGGCGCATGTGGTGAATGGTTGACTTGATGATGAAGTGTGAAATGCCCATTAAAGCACTGACCATTTATCCCTAATACTGCACTCTGAATGGAGACCCAACAGAAAATGAATGTCATGGTTTCAGCTCAATTCCTGCTGGACAGCAACCTATATATCACCAAACCCTCGATTGGCGCGTGCAATTTAACATCTGCGATGGCTCTAATTCTGAAGAAACATGGATAGATCTCATTAAAGGAAAGTGACATTAAAGAATCGTAGAAGTTTCCTGAAAGAAATGTTTTTTGAATAAATATTTAGGGAAATATCTCAGTCTAGGTCTGCTTTGCCACCATGACTAGATGCCAACCACTGTTTTTCCCCTTCCATGCAGCCGTGGATTAGTGGATAGAAAGGTGGGATGACCCCTGAGAGATCTGTGGTGGAACTTGTGAGCCATAAAGAGAGAGAAACATAATCCAGCATAAAGCATCCTACATATTCTCAAAGATACGAAGTGCAGTTTACATAGTATTATAGTATGCCACCTTATCCTCACAACAACTTATGTAGAGATCAAGCAGAGATTTATTTATTTACTGTACTATTTACATGCTGCACTTAAGATCTCAACAAATCCACAAGGTAGTGTTCCATCCAAGGTCACTCAGTTTGGTCACTCATGGCTGAGGAAGGATTTGAATCCAGCTCTCATGGGTTCAAACTGAATATGCTATCCCTCTGTACCGTCATGGCTTTCCACACTGGTGTGTAAACTGACTGAACAGCTGAAAGGAAATAAATAGAGTACCAGCAGAAGGCACAATGCAAGCCTGAGTGGTGGGTGGCTCTGGCCCTGTAGATAGACTGCCATAGAGGAAATCTGTTATTCTTCCTGAACATAGGAAGCTGCCTTATACTGAGCCAGACCATTGGTCTATCTAGCTCAGTGGCTCTCCGGGGTTTCAGACAGGAGTTTTCCCCCAGCCCTACCTAGAGATGCTACGGATTGAACCTAGGACCTTTTACATTCAAAGCATTTACTCTACCACAGAGCTCTGGCCCTTCTCTGTTAATCCAGCTCTGAAAAACACAAAGGCAGGGGCAGGTGCTAGGTACCGAAAAGATCTTGGACTCAGGCTCAAAGGACAAAAAACATGCACAAATTTGCATTTGCTAATTTACATATGTTCTAAACTCTCTCTCTCTCTCTCTCTCTCTCTCTCTCTCTCTCTCTGTGTGTGTCTTTAAAGGAGCCTGTCCTAAGGACACCCCTATTTATAAAAAGGGATGTATGGACAGGGGAGAGAAGGGCATTTGATTTCAGAAAAAACCCTCAGGCAGAAAGATTCAAGGGGGGGCAGCAGGAGGCAAAGCACATGTGGGCAAAAAGCCAGCTAATCCGGGTGGGATCAGATGCAACAGAGATCACCAGGGCCCCTGTACCTTTATTCAGCAAATGCCCATGGACAGCAGGGTCTCACAGAGATTCGGGGCTCTAAAGGAAAGATTTGGGGCTCCAACCCTAGTGGGCCGCCCGCTAACACTGCTTCTGCACAGGGGAAGTTGAGAATGAGTGCACAGCCTGCCTCTTTTCTATTTTGAGACCATAATAGTCAGGTCCAGGTGAGATATGAAGGAGTTCCAGGCTCAGTACCTTTACCTATGAGTTTACTTTATAATGAAACTGAAAAAGTTTTCTTTTCTCATTCAAAAAAAAAGTACAGTAATACTATTTACTATTTGATGGTAATTGCATTTTTAAAATTGTATTCTGTTTGTGTTGAATGACATGGTGGATGACTGATGATCTGGAGTGAGACTCAGTGCTTTCCTACCATCTAAACCTTAGAGGAAGGTATTAGCAACACTAGCAACAATGAGTTGTGTTGAACTGTGTCCTCTGTTCATAGAAGGCTCTTTGATCTACTAGAAGGGTGATTTATGTAGCTCCTCCATACCACCTTCCATGCTCTTCTGGATAGTCCCCCAACCCTCTGCAACAGATTTTAGGAAAGTGCAAAGGATCGCAGAGGAACAGAGCCCCCCTTCCATATATGGAAACTTCTGCAGGATCAAAGCACATTCCATGAACACAAGTTTGATTCACCCCAATATTTCCATATCTATGGCTGCAATCCTGTGTTATTCAATGGAATTAAACCAAGTATCATGGAGACAATTTTTAGCATCTGATCCTGTTGTTGGAATCCTATCAATTTAGGGTTAAATCAGGTGACCAAAAATGAGCCATGGCTGCATGCATAGCCGGCTCAATGGATGCTGCCGCTAGTTTGATGGTGAAGTGGTCATCTTACTTTCCTCTTTTTCCTCCATGATGAGGTATGCTTCCTTTTCAGGGTCAATTTTTAATTGTGTGTCTGAGCAGTCCTATCCAAATCAACAGGACTATGCGTCTGATCCTAATATTTGTTGTGGTAGTAAACTGCTTGCAGATGGGTGTAACAGCTGCTTCAGAAGTGCACTGTCACAGAGCATATTAGTATGATTGAACTCCAGTAATATTATGATTACGTTGCTGATGTTTGTAGGAACACTAACGTCTGGGATTGGGCTGCAAATTGGTTTAAACTGTAGCCATATGGAGTCCTTCCACATGTTGACTTCCTCATGCATTTCAAAGGAAACATCAGATCACTGCTTGCAAAAGAAAGTGCATGCAGATCTGCTGCTTTCACAGGAAAAAAAAGGTATTTATTTACACAATTTTTATCCCACACCTTCAGCATGGACAGCACACAAAAGTTGGGGGGGGGGGAACTAATATGAAAGTACCACCAAAAGATTGAAAACTAATAAAATAAAGCACACAGAGTGACAACAAACTAAAAGCAACAGTAAAAATCAAAACTGCTCTAAGTAAGAAATGCTAACATGAGCAGTTGTTAAAAAACTAGGGA
Source organism: Shinisaurus crocodilurus (assembly GCA_021292165.1). NCBI lineage: Eukaryota > Metazoa > Chordata > Lepidosauria > Squamata > Shinisauridae > Shinisaurus > Shinisaurus crocodilurus. The sequence goes on from CM037877.1 coordinate 243,781,387, forward strand.
AGCCAGAAATGTGTTTACCTAGTTCTTAAATGAAAGTAACAAGGGAGCCAGGCAGGCCTCTCTGTGGATGGGATCCTAAAGTCAGGGAGTCACCACTGAAAAGGCTTTCTCTCCAGGGTGCCAGACACTGCACTTCAGATGGCCAAGGCACCTGGAGATGACAATCTCAGTGGATGGGTGGATTGATGCGGGAGAAGGTGGTCCAACAGGTATTTGGGTCCTAAGCCATGGAGGGTGTATGCTTAAGACTGGCACCTTGAACTGAGCACAGAAAGTTAATGGCAGGCAGTGGAGCTGATTGAATACAGGTGAAATATGACTTCTTCACCTGGTTTCTATTTTGCAGTCTAGCCACAATGTTCTGGACTTGTTGCAGTTTCTGACCTATCTTCAAGGGTATAAAGCACATTGCAGTAATCCAGCCTAGAAGTTACCCAGGTATAGATAACTGTGACCAGACTATCTCTGTCCAGGAGGGGTCACGGCTGGCATTTCAACTTCAAGTGATAGAAGGTCCTTCAGGCCCCCAAGGCTACTTGAGACTCAAATAATAAAGATTATTCAAACAGCACTCCCATATCATGCACCTGATCCTTTAGGGAGAATGCAGAGCTCTGACTTCCTGCCACCAACAGCTACCAACCAACAACACCTCCATTTTCTCAGTGTGTTTCAGTGTATTGATTTCCATCCAGTCTCTTACTGCTCCCAAACACCAGATCAGCCCTTCCTCTGCTTCGCATGACTCAGCTGGAGAGGACAGACAGAGCCAGGTGTCATCAGCACATCGGTAACACCCAACTCCATATCCTCTGAATACCTCCTTCAGTGATGTCATGTAAATAGTGAACAACATTGGGAACACATAATGTAAGGCCACAGGGCTAAAGTAACAGCCCCCAATATTACCTTCTGGAACCAGACCTCCAGGTAGGAACAGAACCAGAACCACCAAAAGAACGGTGTCTCCCATCCCCCAGCCCAGAGAGCCTAATGAGAAGGATACAATGGTTGATGGCACTGAATGCTGTTTAGAGATCCAGTAGGGTTGCATGGGACTCTGGTGCGTGCCTGTAACAAATTGCTAGATAAAGGCATCAGAGTTCTGTTTAACTGTTTTGTGGGTTGTTAGGGAAGCAGGCTGAATTGTGTTCATTTTGCCACCAAAGAGTTTGCATAGTAAATGCTGCAATAAATAAATAAATAAATTGTTCATCGGTTAAGGCAGCAGAGCTGAAAGATGGAAGCCAAGAACATTAGATACCATATTGCAAAGGAAAAACGAGTTAAATTGTCATGAAACTGAAAGAAAATCAATGTGACAACATTGGAGCCCCATTTCAATCTGTTGTTGACATTGTTTTCTGTAGTAATTTTCTCAAAATGTTAACAGTATTGAGTTTGCTTATTGATTCTATTATTTTTGACCTTGCATTAGTGTGGGCTAATCTTAGATGGCATAAAATTTCCTTTCACAGCTAAAATTATTATATGGCTCTAGGGGAAGAGGGTGGGAGAGGGGATTAACAATTGGGGTCATGGCCCCTTTAGGAATTTGACGAGTTTCTAACCATCAACTGCGACTTATTTTAACTTTGCCCATGCTCTCATGCTGCTTACAGCCTCATTAAATAAGAATAAATAAGAAGGGTCATCATACAAATAATCACTACATTGACCAAACATGTGAAGCCACAATGGACTGAAAAACAAGTTGCTGTAGCCAGTGCTTCATTTCTCCTTGATATGCAAGTTAAAGATGCCATTACCGAAGGAGCTAAATGCTCACATCTTATTCATATGCATAGGCGTTCTACTGCAAACATATATAAACAGCCTAGCCAGCCGTTGTAGCAATTCTGTGACCAGATTAATCACAATGCTAGCTCTGTGCATTCATTTTTGTACCCAAGGTTCAAAAGTAACCGGAAAAAAGCCTGCGTATTTTTCACTGCATTTGTTCATAGGGGTCGCAAAATATTTGAACATGCCTTGTCTGAAACCCCAAGCTCAATCACAAGCACGTGTCTGCTGAAAGTGTTTGCAAATTGCCGGGCATGTGTTCAAGTTCAGTTAGCACACCTTCCCCAGTTTGCTTTTGATCAATTTCCCATTTCGCGCAAATTTCCCCTGTAGACTGAATCAGGCTGCTTTGGTCCATGGAGGAAAGTTGCACCAATTTGGGGACATTTTTGCAAATTTCAATTTCAATCGCTGCTCAGTTTGTACAATTTTCCCATTCACAGAGAGCGAGCAGCGATCACAAATTTAAACAGAAATCAGGCATGAGACGAGCAGCGAGACATTGTTTGGTGAATTCTAACCATCTCTCCCAAGGATGAAATGTTGATGTTAACTCATTGGGGCAGGAACCTTTCTTTGTTGTTGTTGTTGTTATGGCGCTCTGTAAATTTCCATGTACGTTGATGAAACAGTCATTTATATTATTTTATTTGATTATTTATTTACTACATTTTTAAACCACTCAATAACCATAGTTCTCTGGGCAGTAGACAAATAAATTATGACAATTAAATTAAAGATAAAATAAACAACATCAAATAAAACTGCAGAGGTGAAAATCAGAATAAAACCAGCAGCAGAAAACAAATGATGGTGCAAGCACTGGAGGGAACGATCCTACAGCCCCAGACATTGTCTGAGGGACCGTAGAATAGTTTGGATTCCCAGCTCCAAGGCTGGAGACAACCTTCTCTCTGTGGGAATCGGAGCTCTGACCCCCCCCCCATTCCCTGCCCCCTTGCAGCCAGCGCAGAAAGAATCACACTGGGTGCTCTCCAAGGTCGGGAAAGCAACGTTGGAGAGGGGTAGAAGGGGGGTTTCAGGAGGGCAGGGAGGGTATGTGAGGTATCCTGAAGCTGCTTCAGCCTCCTTCCCTCCTCCTTTGAGACGCCGTCGTTAGGCGGCTGGGAACAGCTGACTAGCAAAAATGCAGAGCTGAAGGAGTAGGGAGGTGAAGATTGCCTCCACCACTCCTCCTGCTCTGCACTGGATGAGTGTGTGTGAGCCTCTGAGTTCGGATGCTTACGCTCATCTCCATAGGATTGCACCCTAAAAGCACTAAGACGAAATATATAAAATGCTAGGGGTAATTAAAAGGTATTCACCTGGTGCCAAGACTACAGCATCCGTATCAGGTGAGCAGCTCTGTAGAAGTCATTCCCCAAGCAGGGCACTACCACTGAAAAGGCCCTGTCTCTTATAGCCACTCAGTTTGCTTCATTTGGCAAGGACACCAGAAAGAGGGCCTCAGATGATAGCATTAGGGCCCGGCCATATGGAAAGAGATGTTCAGTCATGTAACACAGTCCCCAAGCTGTCTAGAGCTCTAAAGGTTAAAACCAGCACTTTGAATTGGGCTGGAAATGGACTGGCTGCCAGTGCAGATGATGAAGTAATGGCACTATATGATTGTAATGGCCAGTCCCAGTTCACAATCTAGCCACATTGTTTTGAAGTAAGTAAAGTTTCAGGACCACTTTCAAAGGTGGCCCCATGAATAGCATATTGCAGTCATCCAAATGGGAGCTCATAATAATAACAGTAATGTTGGCAGATCGGGGACACCACCCTCCTTCCACCTAATCTTGCCCTCTCCCTGTTTGGCCTCTGCTCAGGGTACCCAGGTGTCCTACTTTATAGAGGAAGGTCCTCTATTTGAAGGTGTTTGAATTTGAAGGTCTGTCTAGTTCAAATCCAATTTAGAGATATAATAGCAATGATACTTGTCCCTGATCTGGCCTGTATACATGACAATGAGAAAGTCCAAGCCCTGGGAACACCAGGAAGGGAGAGGAGGGGCCTTGAAGTTGTCCATCTCCATCAACAGTTAGCAGCTGGACAGCAGACAGAGCAGGCACACACAGGTCACCCGGTCACAGTCTTCCCTACTATAGTAAGACGTACAGTAATACCTTGGATTGCAAGTAACTTGAGAGCGTTTTGCAAGACAAGCAAATTTTTAAATATTTATTTAATTTTTTTTGACTTGATATACAAGTGACGTCTTGCAATACAAGTACTGTAGTACAGCTTAAATTAAAAATCTCTGTACAAATTTTTTTGGGGGGATTTCATTTTGATATAAGAGTGTTTTGGATTACAAGCACGTTTCCGGAATGAATTATGCTCTCAATCCAAGGCATGACTGTATTGTGTTTCTATTTTAATTATAGCAATTATTTCAAAATTATCATTGACACACATAAATTAGCATATGCAAATGTTATGCAAATTGGTGTCCTCTTTTGTCCTCTTTTTGGTGATGCATATAAGTGGCCAACCTACCGCTGATACAGAGGGGCAAGTACAATAGCGCCCACATGTTTTCTTTTTTTTCTGAGTGGAGAAAATAGGAGCCTGCAGGGCGGGCCTGTGAACCACTTTGCACACTCAGAGATATCTAAAGATTAAATATTATTATTTCTTTGGCAAACTACTAATGAGAACAAAGCCACCATGGAGGGATCCATTTTTAAAGTGGGAGGGAGATCTTTAAAACAAGGAGTTTCCTGCACAATGTGGGGAACATAGGCTGAAAGTTATGTTCAGTGATGTTACCTTTGCCCGCGTGGGCACGAGTGAGGCCCGAACTCGGCCTGCTCATGCCCACGCACGGCTCTCCGCGGTGAGCGGGGGTCTACCTGCCTCCTCCCCTGCTCGTGCTCTCCGTGGTGAGCTGCCCGTGCCGCCCGTGCTGGTCCCGCTGCATCACTTCCGGCGCAGCAGAAGTGATGCGACGGGACCCTGCTCCGGCATGCTGGACCCCCGCGCTATGTTTTTGGCAGGGGAAACCAGGGCAACAGGGCTGTTTAAGCCCTGTTGCCCTGGTTCCCCCCGCCAAAAACATAGCGCGGGGGTCCAGCGTGCCAGAGCAGCAGGATGTGACGTGGCGGCTCCGGCAGTGGCTCCAGCGGCTCCGGCAGTGGCTCCGGCGGCTTCGGCAGCGGCTTGAGCAGCACAGAGAACGCTCCGTGCCACTCAGAAGAGCGAGATCAGGCCGCCGCCACCGCGGAAGGATGAGCCGCGGAGAGCCTTGAGCCCAGGTAAGGCTCGATTAACATCCCTATTTTGACTGAAATAATGGCATATTCCTCCCCGCTTTACCCCTTCCTACCAATTGTTGTTGCCTCTATATTACATTTTAGATTGTAAGCTCTTTGGGGCAGGGAACTGTTCTCTTATACAGTAAAACCTTGGATTGCAAGTAACCAGGGCCGGTGCAAGGCAGTTTGGTGCCCTAGGCAAGATCAGATATTTAGCGCGCGCCCTTCCCACTTGAGCCCTCCCTCCCTCCCTCCTGCCCTATGCCCATTATAAAATAAATTTCCCTCCCTAGGAACTGCCGAGCCCCATAGAAAAACTTTGTGGACTTTGAGACTTTTCCTTTGTGTGTTCACGGAAAGCAAAGAGGCAATATCAGCCCAGCTATGCCAGGAACTCCCAAGGGCCTTCTCCTACTCCATATATATGTAAAAGCCTATCTCCTCCTGCGGGCAGCACAAGGGATATGAAAAAAGGATGTGAGAGAGGTGTGGTGGCGCTACCTGTGAGGAATAGAGACAAAAGGGCGTCTTGCAGCCTGTCCTACCTCGCAAGGTGGAGGTGCAGAGATACCGGTTTGACTCATACACCTTCTGGGTTGCGGGGGGGGGAATGCATGTAGTAGAAACATAGCAAAGAGAGAGCCTGAGGCAGAAAAAAAGCACTGCGGGGCTTTTTTCTGCCTCAACGGGCATAGGATTGCGCATGGCTGGCTGGGGAATGCAGGACTTCCCCCCCCTCCAAACATGCGTAGGAGGATTGCATCCTAAAAGCATTTAAAACCAAAACACAGAAACAGCATGGTAAATAATTAAAACACTGGAGCCCCAGCTAGTTTAAAATACCTTTCCCTCCCTCCCTGGTTGCTGGAAATAACTGCTTTCAGGGGACGTTGAGCTGAGGAACCTGAGGGGCGTGCGGTGTTTGCAGGTGCACCCCCCCCAAAGGAGGTGTTTGCAGGCGCATCCTTCCAAGGAGTTGTTTGCAGGTGCATCCTTCCTGGAGGGAGGGAAGGCAAAGGAAACATTGGAGCCCCAGCTAGCTTAAAATACCTTTCCCTCCCTCTCTGGTTGCTGGAAATACCAGGAAAGTAACTGCTTTCAGGGGACTTTGAACTGAGGAACCTGAGGCACGCGCCAGAGGGAGGGAAGGTGAAGGAGGTGTTTGCAGGTGCATCCTTCCCGCCGCCCACCAGCCTCCCATCATTGGCCGCTGCCCACCTCCGCCTCCTCCAGCCTGTCGCCTTCTCTGCCTCTTTTGATGCTGGTTGTGAGGAGAAGCCTGCCTGAAGCTTCAGCGGCGCCAGCTTGGAGACGGGGCCCTTAGGTGGAGGAGAGAGAGGGAGGGGCGCGCTTCTTTCGCCTCCTCTTGCCCGCGTTTCTGGCGCCCCCATTTAGCCTGGCACTCTAGGCAGCCACCTAGTTCGCCTAATGGTAGCACCGGCCCTGCAAGTAACTTGGTCTGCAAGTGTTTTGCAAGACAAGCAAATTTTTAAAATAAATTTTAACTTGATAAACAAGCGACGTCTTGCAATACAAGTACTGTAGTACGTATGGTCAAGAAAAATGAAGACTTTACACTATCATACTGTATTGCAGCTTAAATTAAAAATATGTGTACAAATTTCTTATGGGGAATTTTGCTTTGATATACACGTGCTTTGGATTACAAGCACATTTCCGGAACGAATTATGCTTGCAATCCAAGGTATTACTGTACTCAGTAAAGCACCATGCACATTGATGGTACAATAATAATAATGACAACAACAGCAATCATCATCATGGCTCTGGAGATCAAAGTGGCTTCAGAGTGGTCAGAGCCCTTAAACGGTTAGAGCATCCTGGGGTGGGTGGCTATACCCTTGGCCACACCCTCATGTTGCCTGGCCACACCCTCTTGATCACACCTTCATGTTGCTTAACCATACCTCTTACAAATTCACGGTGTCCCTATTTTAATCTGTGAAATGTTGGAGGGTAGGAGATGACACGCGGCCCACTGAAATTTAGCAGATGAAGCTTTTGCAGGCAGTGGGCATAGCTTCCCCTGAAAAATTTGTGCATGTCATATTGCTGTTACAGGGGACAGGGCTACTAAAGAAATCAGAAATCTTATTGACAAATACCTTTGATTTTATTATCAAGAACAAACACTACCCAGGGAGTACGATTACCCTGGGGAAAGGAACTGATTAATTTTTGTCTGCAGTTTCAGTTTAGGGATTTCCAGCGCACAATTTCTTATGGTGTACAAGAAGGAATCATTTGTCTACATTTATATTAGCCCTCTCGTTCATTCATTCGTTCATTCGTTCATTCAATATCCCACTTTTCAGATATATACCCTCACAAAGCAACTTACAAACAGTACAGAGCTTTGTATATAAATATGTTTAAAAAAAACCCGCTTTCAAAATTAAGAAAAGTACGGTAAGCTAAGTTTGAGGCTGTTGAGACAAGAACACAGATGAGAGGCGGAAGCAGGGCCATCCCACCAGCCCTTCTGAAAGAATTATTATTTTCCTCTCTTCCCTCCCTACCCATTCCTTTTTCTTTGTGTTTCTTGTCTTTTTAGATTGTATGCCTGCGGCAGAGACTGTCTCATTTAATTGATTATATGTAAGCTGCCCTGAAGCCTTTTTGGCTGAGGAGCGGCATAAAAATACATCAAATAAATAATAATAAATAATATTAATTACCTACTCAAGAAAGGCTTGTTTGAAGAAATACATTTTTAGAGTTTTCTTAAAGGCCTACATGAAAGGAATAAGGTGCAAAGAAGAAGGAACAGAGTTCCATAATTCAGGGGCCACCACAGAAAAAGCTCTATGCCTTGTACTAACCAGTCTAGAGGTTCAAACCAGCAGGCACATGAGAAGGGCCCCTTATGATGACCTAAGCATATGGGCAAGATTGTATGGATGAAGGCATTCCTTTAGGTAACCTTTCCCAGAGTGGTTATGGCTTTAAAGGTAATAGCCAGCACTTTGAAATTAGCCTAGAATTGATTTGGTAACCAATACAACTGGTGCAAAAAAGGTGCCAACAGCTCAGGTTTTCTGGCCCCTATTAGCATTCTGGCAGCTGCATTTTGCACCAAGTAAAGTTTTTGAGCTAGCCTCAAAGGCAACCCAATGTAAAGTGCCTTACAGTAATCCAGTTTAGAGTTATCTAGGGAGTGTGTACTGTGACTAGAACCAACAGTTCCAAATAAGGCCACAGCTGGCATATTATAGTTGATAAAAGGCATACCTTGTCACTGCCACCACCTGAACTTGACCAGACAGCACTAAGTCCAAGAGAACTGCCAAACTGCACACCTGATCCGTCAAGGGGAGGGCAACCCCATCTAGGACTGCCTTGATGCCACCATCGAGGACAGCCAGTTTCCCAGTCCATAAAACCTCCATCTTATCCAGCTTATCTTGTCTCATCCATTTCAAAACAACATCCAACCCATCATTTAGGATATCTACCATTTCTCTGGGATTCATAGGTGGAAAAGAGAGAGGTAAAGCTACATGTCAAGAGTGTACTGGTGACAATGCAGCCCAAACCTCCAGATGAGGCCCAGTGACCTCATTTATATTATTTTATTTGATTATTTATTTACTACATTTTTAAACCACTCAATAACCATAGTTCTCTGGGCAGTAGACAAATAAATTATGACAATTATAAAAATAAAACATCAAATATTGAAAAGCATGGGAGTAAGATTGAACTCTAAGGCACCCGCAAGTCAAAGGCCATGGAGTGGAACAGAATTAACCCAACACAACCTTCTGTGATGGGTGATCCAGATAGGACTGGACCCACCATAACACTGATTCCAAACCAGATATTTGAGACAGAAGGATGCTATGATTGATGATGTCAAAAGCTGCTAAGATATCCTGCAAGGCCAAGTGGGTTGCACTCCCACCATCCAGTCCCTGGTGAATGTCATTCTTATGAGCTACCATTCATGAGAGCTGCTGTTTTAGTCCTAAAACCATTCTGGAATCCATATTGAAATGGAGCCAAATAATTAGTTTCTTCCAAAATTGCCTGGAATTGAAGAACCACCAGCCCCTCTAAAGCTTTGCTTTAAAGGGGGAGATTGGAGATGGAATGATACTTGTTCTAACCCAAGGGTTCCCAGCATCGCACCTGTGGGCACCATGGCACCCACAGGCACCTCCAATGGTGCCCGTAAAGGGGTCCCCACCCTTTTTTAAAATCCATTTTTTAAATCCATGGATTTGTATGAAATGCATACAACTTTCTGGCAGTTATGCATAGGCTTAACAAAAGGAGACCAAATATCCAAATAATAATCCATGGGTGGGGCATGTTGGGAATTGTAGGCCTTTTTTCTGTTGAAACAGGCATAGGATAATGCCTTAATAGATGAATCAAAATGCAATTATGCTTCAGTTTTCGTACCTTTCTGAATTTTGTAATGCAGTTCTCTGATTTAAAAAAAAGCAGACACAAATGCGTACATTAGGAAAAATAGCACACACAAAAAGCATATAGTAAAGAAAAGTGCTTGCAAAAACTGAGCATTAGGGAAAATTGCCCACAAAAACACATATGAATTTTCATCCAGATATTACACTTTTTGTTGTGGTGGAAACAGGACAGAACAAACTTGTGCTTGAAAAGAATGCAAACGAGACAGATTCGTCCATCCCGACTTCACATACAGAATGTCCCAGGTTTGGTCTCTGGCAGCTCTGGAAAGACCCCTATCTGAAACCCTGGAGAGCCACTGACAGTCAGTATAGAAAAGGGATGCAGAACCTCTTTCAGCTCGAGGGCCGCATTCCATTTCCAGAGGAGGCTGGCAGCTCCGACATCAGTGGGGAGGTGTATCCACTTTGGATTTTAGTCAATACTTTAAAGGAGCTGTCCATGGGGCTGAACCCTACCCCGCCCCAAATAGGTTCAGCACCATGGATGGATCCTTAAAAGTTCAGACTGCAACCCGGAGTGGATATGCTGCCCTACTGGCACTGGAACCAACAGCCTCCACTGTCCATATCAGAGAAGCTTTTGGGGGGGGCATTCCAGTGCCCCCAAAAGCAAAAGGGACAGGGCTAAAAATACCAACAAATCCAGGATACTTTAGCTTAAGCATCTTACCACCAGTAACTAAGCCTTAGGAACAGCATTTCAAACCTTTAGAAGGGGGTGGGTGGGAACTGCACAAAATACAGGTAAAACACCTAATGATTGGTGGTTAGGGGGAAAGGGTAGGATGAGGGGAAGGAGGCATGTCCAACTGGGGAAGCCCAGAGAGCCAAATTTGGTCCCCGGGCCTGAGCATCTGCACCCGTGGTGCATGATGGAAATTGTAATATTGCCTGCTTAAATCAGCGAGGTAATGTAACCACTAGTTAGAGTGGGAGGAAAGGGTTAATTGAACAATCCCCAGGCTTCGAGCTGGCTTCTAGCCAGTGATCTCCAATGAAGCAGACTCTAATCTACCTATATGTATCCTGCATATACGAATAAACGAATTGTAAGTAAAACTAATAAGTATCTTTATTAGTTTTAAACCTTGTTTGGACAATCCGTTTCCTTTTAAGAGCCTTTTAGCAAGGGTTTAGCAACCCACATGGTGATAACCAGTTTCAATAACCAGGCTGTGCATAAGGGGGAAAACTCTGCTTTGTCTTAACCAGTATAAGACCGACTCCTTTCCATATCCTCCAGCAGTGCAGACAATACTGAGCTATATGGACCAATGGTCTGACTCAGTATAAGGCAGTTTGTGTTCCTATTTAAACCTTCTTTTTAGCAAGTGACAGGGGGACTTTGACACCAGGGAAGGACTGCCCCAGAGTGCCCCGCTTGTTCCGCTGTTTATTCATCCCCAGAGAAACATACATGCGGGAGAGATTTATTGTTTGAAGTTTTAAAACTCAAGCTTCATTTTTAAAAGTGTATATTTCCCTTGGAACTGAATAATTCCATTGAAAAGTCACAGGTGCCCCGGAGCTCTGCTTAGAAGATTACCTCAAGTTTCATTTCATAACATGCTTGGAACTCCAGGCAAAGAATTTATTACAATAGGTCATGAGCGATATTTTTTGGTTTGGTTTCCCCTTGTTGTCATCAGAGGTTCTGAAATTGCTTGATGAAAATGAAATTTAAAATAACAATAATAAAAAAATAGCCGTGGTAAGCTTATATTGTTTGCATTCGGCCATGAAAAATTGGTGGAACGTATGCTTTAAAATCTGATATGCAGTTTAAGCCAACCCTTCAATATAAGGCAAGAGGAACGGAACATAGTTACATACATAGCTCAGTTCACCGTGCTAAACAGTCTGTTCCTATAACGTGAAAACAAATGTCTGGTTGTGCTACAATTTCTGTTATGATCACATACCAGCAGCACTGAAAAACAAACCTGTGCAATACTGAAAAATCAAAGCAAATCAGGGCTTAATCTGATACAAGGATGACCAAATGGTAGCCCAGCCAGCAAGGCAATTTTATCCAGTCCCCTATGACAGTGTTCTCTAACCTTGGGTCCCCAGATGTTTTTGGACTACAACTCCCAGCATGCCCCAGCCAGCTATGCTGGCTGGGGCACACTGGGAGTTGTAGGCCAAAAACATCTGGGGACCCAAGGTTGGAGAACACTGCCCTATGATACCTAGTTGCTGTTTTTTTTAATGAGAAACCTGTTAAAATGACAACTACACAGAAATACAATATTCATAAATACTCCTACAAATGCAAATGAACCCCCCCACACACAACCCAAGTTATCCTTTTCATTCCAAGTAACAAAGTAATATCAGTAGAAATAAAGATATTTAACAAAACCTTTTTATAGCTAGCACTTGAAGCCTTACATTATCCCGAGCAAGTTTTTAATCCTAGCAGTTTCTAAACAAAGTCCAGTCATCAAGGAACATTTGAATTGCACTCACTGAATCAAATGAAAGTTAGGGAGGGTGCAGTCCAATCTGGATACCTGTAGCCCTCTGAACTCAGAGGATTCTGGACATCCGATGCAGGACGGAAGGAGCATGGCGGCAAAGGTCACCCCTGCATTCCTCCCACCCTGCAAAGTAATTAGATGGCCGATTTTGACCATTTAAGTGTGGTGCTTTGCAGGGGGAGGGAAGGAGGCTGAGGTACTGCCAGGATACTTTGTATCTTGGTGGCGCCTGTTTCCTCCCCTCCCTGCTCCCCAGAATGCCCACAAAACTCCTTCGCTGAGGTCGTGTTTGCAACGTCAGAGAAGCAGCCGGATCAGTTTTTTCCACATTGCCTGCAAGGGGGTGGGAAGGCACTCCGAGCTCAGAGTCCCAGCTCCGACCTTGGAGAAAGTTTCTGAGGTTGGAGCTGGGACTCTAAAAAAACCCCTATAGCCATCTTAGATGCTATCTAGCGGCCATAGAATTGTACTGCCCATCACTGTTGTTATTTTACTCATAATCATGACACACTATACTTTACCTAACTATGCTTGCAAAGAAAGGACCTTAGGGGATTCCCAAAATTTAGCCCATGATTCCTATTTTTAATCAAGGTGCAACAACAACAACAAAAAACTTTAAAAGTCCATTGTCTGATTTATAAAGAAAAGAAATTAAATCCAAAAGATGTGAGAGGCAACAATGTGCTGCATTTTAATGTGTTGCCTGAGGTTGGATTTGTATGTAATGGGTCTCCAGAGAGCGTAAGAGTTCCACTGATCAAGGGCTATATGCTGAAATATCCTCTGATAACTGTCAATGACTGAGTTACTCAACAGGCGTCAGTCAATCTTTTTCATCACTAGCTATAACTACTACCAGCAGGGCCCTTGCATTTATTGTATCGATGGGTAAATACTCGGAGTGTGCATTGGATTCAACTGAATCCCAAACCAAATCATAGATTTCATAGATCAGAGTTGGAAGGGGCCTACAAGGCCATCGAGTCCAACCCCCTGCTCAATGCAGGAAACTAGAGGAGGGGTCTCCCATCCAAGTAGAGCCAGTGTGGCGTAGTGGTGAGAGTGCTGGACTGGGACTCGGGAGATCCAGGTTCTAGTCCCCGCTCGGCCATGAAACTCACTGGGTGACTTTGGGCCAGTCACTGACTCTCAGCCTAGCCTACCTCACAGGGTTGTTGTGAGGATAAGATGGAGAGGAGGAGGAGGAGGAGGATTATGTAAGCTGCCTTGGGTTCCTTGCAGAAAAAAAGGTGGGGTATAAATACCAGGCCTGACCCTGCTTAGCTTTCCATGCTTAGACAAGCTGAGCCAGCATGAGGAGCAGCTAGAGAGGGTAGGTTCTTTGATTCAGAATGATCTGGGAGATGTCCAAGTTGAAGTGAAGCTTCTCCAAAGCAGAGTGAATCTGAATCAGAACCCTCCCAAAGATTTGTTAGCGATCTGGATTTGGAGGGATCCAGAAATCCAGACAGTGTATCTGCAAAAAATCATATATTTCTCCCCATATAAGAAAAAAAAAATAGTAGTGGGAAGAAGAGGAAGGGTTGTAGCCTTGGAGAGGGAGAGCACTAGCTTCTATTAAGAGTGGATATATTTATTTTTTAAATCAGGACTCTCTAATCCCAGTGCTTTTGGCAAAGCTGTTGAAGTAATACTTTTTTTTTTCATTTATTAATTAAATTTATATCCCGCCTTTCCACCAAAACTGGTGTTCAATATCACTTGACAGTTTTAGTATTCAGTGCACTTTGCTCTTTCTGTCTCCCAGGAGAAGGAACATTAAGTGTGCAACCCTATGCATGGGATTTCATTGTTGTGTAGTCCTGGGGGGTGGGGGAAGCTGGGATTTCATTGCGTAGTCCTGGGGGAGCTGGGATTTCATTGTGTAGTCCTGGGGGCCCAGGGATTTCATTGTGTAATCCAGGGAGGGAAGCAGGGATTTAATTGTGTAGTCCCGGGGGGGGGGGAGCAGGAATTTCATTGTGTAGTCCCGGGGGAGCAGGTAGTCCCGAGGGAGCTGGGATTTCATTGTGCAGTCCCGGGAGAGCTGGAAGTCCAGGGGGAGCTGGGGGAGCTAGGATTCCACTATGTAGTCCTGGGGGACCTTTCCTATGGAGTGATTCAAAACAGCGGTCAGCGACCTTAAGGAATTTCGAACAAATAGTGCCTATAGGAAAATGAGGACCCGTGCAAACTTGGCACGGTCACTCTTCATCACGTGAGCGAAGCCGCGGGCAAAAGCTAGTGAGTCATATTTACTGGCCATTCCTTCTCCTTATTTATTTATTTATTTATTTTATTTGCAATATTTAAGCCTGCACACACTTATGTGGGAAGAAGTCCCAATGAATGTAGTGAGACTTGCTCCCAGGTAAAATGGCATAGGATGGTACTCTAAGCCTAGCTTTGCAATCGCTTGTTGTATTATACCTGCCACATTAAAAGTGTGTGATTCTGAATAAGACTGCCAATAGATTTCAAGGTCTTTCACCAATTAGCTGCCTCTAATCCAGTCAATTAATTGACTGATTTGTTTGTTGAGATTTATGACCAATCTTGTTGAAATGATTCAGGGTACATTTGCTTCGCTTTATGTTTTACGTGGGGGTGGGAAGGCACCGAAGGTAGCTGTTCAATAAGGGGCCAGGTAGAAACCAGCCACGCTTTCTGGCTGAGAGAGTCCTAATCTCGAATGAGTGTGAGGAGTAGGCAGGTGGGTTGTAGTTACTTACTTTGTGATGGGTGAATTGCATTTTACATGTGCTTAGAGGCAGTTCTTCCTAATTCAAATTTAGGTACCATAAAAATGTGGTAGAGTTTAAAAATATACTTTCCCACCCTTTAAGACAGGTGCAAAACTTGAGGACCATGGGCCTAATCCAGCCTACTTGGGGTCCCAATCTGGCCTGCCATGGCCCCTTCCCCTGTATAACCCTATACCCAGTTTCCTGGGAGTAAGATTCATTTAATTCAATGGGACTTACTTCTGAGCAGACATGCACAGGATTGCACTCTAAGTACATCATACCCTCCAATATTTCACAGATGAAATTATGGGCACACATGTGAATTTGTAAGAGGTGTGGTTAAGCAACATGAAGGTGTGATCAAGAGGGTGTGGCCAGGCAACATGAGGGCATGGCCAAGAGTATGGCCAGCCAACCAAAGGGCATGGTCAAGTACAAAAGTTATTAGAGGAAACACACAAAATCTTATATATTATAATTATTACATTATTATATTATATAATATTTTATGAGTGGCTTTTGTAATTTTTTTTAACCTTACTTAATTGTTAATTGTTGATATCTGGTGTTTTTCATGAGAGGGGTCAGTGCTTGCAGGGCAATCTCTTTATTTTTGTTTTAAAATGGTCAGGATTGGCACAAATTCAACAGGTGAAGCTTACCCACCCACCCCACACCCCCAAACATGGAGCTTCAGAGAGAAGGGGAAGTTTCTTACATTTCCTTCTGACACTGTCAATTCACCTGTTAGGGGCAAAGAGTCAGCTCTGATAGGAAATAAAATCTTTGGCAATATAAAGATAGGAATCATGTGATAAATTCCCTCATTCACTTCTCCGTAGGTCCAGGCTTTCACCCAGCTAATCCCTTTCCCACAGCAACATGCAGCAGAGGCAGCAGGTAGAGCATGCACGCACACACACACATCCTCGCCTGGCCCTCCCAGCTTAGCAGCGTCTGTTCCCTCTCTGCTTACTACAGCTGTTTGAACCTAGCTGCAGTTTTGCCCATGGCCCCTTTAAGTAGCTTGCAGTTGCGGGAGGCAGGGGAATTCAGGACTCTGCATGACAAAGTGAGAAGCCTTGATGGCTTAAGGGTTTTCATGAGGGTCCTGGCATTTTCAGGGCAACTGGAGACTATGAGTACATGTAGATGAGCCTTCTATGGTCTAGGATGATGCTTCATACATGTGTTCAAAGCTATACATATTATTTCAGCCTGTCTTTATATCTTGTAATAGTTTAATGCTTGCCATTAAAATGTTTTGTGTAGCTGGATGAAGAACAGAGGAAAAGACAGTTGGAGAAGGTTTGAAGAACTATTGAGCCAAATAATTTACTGAGCTGAAGTTTCTTTTCTTCTGACCTTGCGGAGATGAAGGTATTTTCAAAAGACCCTGCTTTGATAAGCAAACATTTCAGAATCCTGTGAGGCAGTTAATGAGGGATTTAAGAAATCAAAACACTCGGAAGTCATTACTTACTCTGTCACAAGAGTATATAAGTATTACATTTGGAAAAGGCTTTAAAGTTAACCAGAGAGAATATCAATGCAAAAGTTATTAAGAGAGGTTTCATAGAATCATAGAATCATAGAAAAGTAGAGTTGGAAGGGGCCTACCAGGCCATCGAGTCCAACCCTCCGCTCAATGCAGGAATCCAGGTCAAAGCATCCCCAACAGATGGCTGTCCAGGCTAGACATTTCATCAGTGGCCAAAACAAAATGTAATATCTCTCTGTCAGAATTTGGAAGTTCTAAAGGGGTCTTCACATGTTACACTGAATGTGCATATTGTATGTACGCATGTTCAAATGGTTCTGAGAAACTGACTGTATGTGTTCATACCTGATTTCTATCCATGTACTAGAATTCCCTGTAAGGCGTCCACTTATGCATCACCAAAAAAAGAAAAAATGCATCACCAAAAAAGAAGACAGACGAGGACACCAATTTCCATGTCATTTGCATGTGCTATTTTTTATGTATAGATGGAAATTTAGACATCATTGCAATCATGTAAATAGAAATACGGTGCATCTCACCATTGTGGGGAAGACTGTGATCAGGTGACCTTGTGCCCGCCCAGTCTGCTGTTCAGGTGCTAACCATGGACAACTTCAAGGTCCCTGCTCTCCCTTCTTAGTGCTCTTTATCTTTAAAGTGGATTTGGACTGGACATTCTTTCAAGTAGAGGACACCTCCAAATACAAGACTGTCCTCCAACAGCCCTTAAAATAGAGGACTGTCCTCTGTAAAGTAGGACACCTGTGGCCACCCTAATTCCCTGAGTTTTTACAATCAGAGTCATTGGGTTAGAGGGACCCCCGAGAAGTCATTCAGACCAACACACAAAGTAGTAGTAGTAGTAGTAGTAGTAATAATTAATAATAATGCTGTTTTGGCCAAGCATGACAAGGATTTTCTCAGCGATTGTGTATTCCTGCCATTACCAATACCTGATTAAGTCATGAGCAAAGTCCTAAGGTAAAACCAATGACCGTGCTAATGGTTAGGTTAACCCATTACTGATACCATTAGTTCTAGCTGGGCCCTCTTCAGCTTTCCATCTGCCTGCCTAATTTTGGATAAATATTTGCTTGCAGGTTTCCAGGAGCAAAAAGACACATGAGCAGTAGAATAATCCAGTTTTTCCTCGTGCATCTCCCTTGAGTGCATATTGGAAAGTGGGCTGCTTCAGAAATGAGTCATTAATCAACTTTATTTGCCTTAGTTAACTGCCGAATCTGAATGTACTGACAGTGATAGGAGTAGAAGTGAGACCTGAAGCAGCGACTCTGCATTGCACAAGCATTTGCACTCTCCAAGCTATATATATACACACACACACGCACACACACACACTGCACTTCATCTGCAAATTCGTACCTCTTGCATTTCTAGAAATAGTTGCTAATTCATTATTGTCAGTGACATTTCCTGTACTTTCATGTGTTGCCCTACCACTGCCTCCCCCCCCCCCACTTCATTATTATGAAACAGCTCGGCTGTGATAGACTGCTGATCCTCATCTTCATATTGATTAATTTCATTTCCACATACATCATCCTGTTTTTCAACAGCCTCAGCTCAGTCTTCTTAACAGTGAGTCATTTGCAAGACAGATTTTTCATTACCAGGCTCATCTTCTGAATAGGAGTATAGCCAGGTATAGGACGGAATCCTGCATCCAGTCAAACTGGCATAAATTGGGAATGTAATGGAGTCATTCCAGGTTTGCAGTGATGGAGTAGGAGAATTCTTGTTTCTTCTTTTGGCTCTGTTGTTGAAGGTATATGCCAGTCACACTGGGTTTGATGATTATCCATATCATTAAAATTCAATTTATTTTTTCGGATTAATTTGTAGATTGAAAGAGAGCCACTTTACAATCTCCCCCCCCCCCCAAGCATCTAAAAGTTGGCTAAAAACATTTCTCTAGTATAATTAAGTTTATTCACATTTCTTAAAAAAAAAAAAAAAAAAAAGTTATTTGTATTCCAAAAGAATTTCATAATCATTCAGAGCAACGTAACTTGCTCTATGGTAACTAAAATGCCTTTCAAAAATATGACTGTATAACACTGCTTAACCCACTGCCTGCCTGGCTTACACCCAGCACACTGCGGAGATGGGAGGAAGGGCCGGCTGCAAAGGTCTTCAGTAGCTGGGTACAGATGTGGAGGAACCAAGCTCCTTTAAACCTTGGTTCTACCTATCCCCTCCCCTCTTCAGAGTGCTGTAACATGGCATCTGACGACCCACCTGGAAGACAGTGTAGGCTGAGCTGGTCCCTTGTTCTTAGGCTCATGTAGGAGTTTTTTGTTACCTCACTGGCTGAGTCTGGCTGTGTATGTGATGGGGTGGTGGAGTGGGGAACACCTACTCCATACTGACCTAGAATGGAGGTCCATTTGAAGAGTGGTTGCCATAGTCTAGCCTTCTCTAATCTGGTGCCCTCCAAATGTTTTGGTCTGCAACTCCCATGATTCCCAGCCAGCTGGGAACACATCTGGGAACGCATCCAACACATCTGGAAGGCACCAGGTTGCAGATAGGGCTGGGCGATCTGCCCAGCACTTGACTTGTGGCATGCAAGCCGAGCGTGGGCACCAGCTGAGGTGGTCGCTGGACTTCCGGGTCCTCGGAATGTATCTTACGCCATTTTCTACGTAAACAACGTAGCACCAGAAACCAAAAGTCGCTTCCCTGGCTCGGCTCGCGAGAACACAAGTTGAGCCGAGGAGAAAGGTAGGGCAAGAGAGCTCGGGGGGGTCGAGCCTGGCAAATTTGTCGGACTTCCACCCCACCCCCCAATCGAGCTCCACACACATCCCTAGCAGAAGGCTGTGACAGTCAGTAGGTTAAAAGTGTGTGGGGGAAATTGATGAGCACCATCTTCTGAGGTGAAGGGAGGCTTCCTCAGACCAGTCCCTTCAAGGCCACATGCATAGAACGGAGGGATAGGGTCAGGACCACCATCTCAGGCCTGCCCAACTCAACTATACAAAGCCATGAGGCCGGTGGGGGAGTAATTAGCCAAAAAAGGAGGAAATGCATCACCCAGAAGAGGACAAAAGAGGGCACAGATCTGCAGGAAAATGTACATATGCTAATTTATTTGTCGAAATGCAAATCTGGAGATTATAATTGTAATTTAAATAGAAATATAATACCTGTCACCATCGTTGGGAAGACTGTGACCAGGTGACCCGTGTGCCTGCTCGGCCTGCTCTCCAGGTGCTCACTGTGGATGGGGAACTTCAAGGGCCCCGCTGCTCTCCCCTTCTTGTGCCTCTTTACCTTTAAACTGGACTTGGACAGGACACAGAGTTTTGGTTGTTGTGCAGTATAGAAATGTAATAAATAAATACATAAATAAATAAATAAATATAACAAAGGACATCTCCAGATAGAGGACTGCCCTCTGGCAGTCCTTCAAAAAGAGGGCTGTCCCCTGCAAATGAGGACACATGCCCCCTCCCCAGGGGACATGCAGGCAGACTTTACTCGGCACATCAGTGTGAGGTCGTGAGGCATTCTACATAGGGGGCAGAATAGCCATAGGCTCTGACCTTGGGGAGCTCAACCCAGAAATGGCTAAAGACGAAAAACTCAGTGAAGTTGTTGTTCATTTAAATCCCAACTTATCCTGAGTTTTGTCTCTTCCCTTCAGGAGTGTGGTTGCCACAGTCTAGAGCGGCCCTTCCCAACAGATGTTTTCGACTTCAGCTCCCATCAGTCCCAAGCAGCATGGCCAATGGTTGGGAATGCTGGGAGATGTAGTCCAAAATATCTGGAAGGCACCCAGCTGAGGAAGGCTGCTCTAGAGGTTCTAGAGCAGGGATAGGCAACATTGTGCTCATGGACATCAGTGCACCCCTGGACACCTTTCTTGGCACCCGCCAAGGTGCCCAATCCCTTGCACCTTTTTTTTTTAAAAAATGTTTTTTAAACAAACGTTCTTACTCTTGGCTAGGATCACTTCAAAGCAAAGTGAGGGCCTGCAGCTGCTGCAATCTTTATTTCCTATGAATGTCTCTAGGCCATGTATGAGGCAGAGACATTCTTAGGAAATGCATCTGGCAGGTGGCTGAAGGCCGATGTTTTCCCCTGCAGAGTGTCCGGCCACCAGGGGTGGGGAAAGGAAAAGGGACTCCTGTCACTTCTGTCTGGTAAGTCATGCCTCCCATGGCAGCCATTTTGTGGTGGTGCCCAGGACAGTTTCTCTAATTGCCAAATGTGTCTACAAGCCCCAAAATTTGCCTATTCCTGGTCTAGAGTGAGTCACAACTTGATTAAAAACAATATTAAGCATTAGAACCAGCACTGGAAGTCTATTGGAGTGCTGAGATGCATGGGAGGCCAGGAGCCACAGGTATGAGTCACACATGAATGGACCCAGGGAAATGGAACTGGAGCTTAGAGGGAAATGCTGTGGTAGTTCTGGCAGGAGGCCTAGGCAGGACCATGAAGCCAGGCAGACAGACAGACTAGGGCTTAGGCAAGAAAGTTGGGAAGTCCAGGAACTTAAAAAGCACCTGGAGAGCCATACAGACAAGGTCAGTATCTGTCTGCTGCCCAGGCCTGGCCCAGAACCATTTGTAGCTAGCCCAGGCAAGCGTGAACCAATGGGCTGCCTAGGTAGATGGACAGGACAATGTTAGTGTTTCAATCTTCTCTTAGCTCTGACCAGCTTGCCACAAGGGGTCCTCAATTCTAATCCAGGTTGCTCCCGACAAGAAGACTTCTACAGACTCCACAGCACTGGTATGGCACGTTCTGAGTGGTCTACTGACCCTTTGAGCACTGTGCTCTGCACATGAATTTAGAGACAGGCTCTTGCAGAGTGCATTACACTAGACAAGTCTTAAGCTTACTGACATAAGCAATAGTTACCAGGTCTGAATTAAGAGAGGAAAGGTCACAGCCTTCAAATGGAGCTGGTGGGAAAGCAATTCTGCAGCACAAACTGGCCATACCTGTCAGTATAGTTACAGGATAAAAGTCTAAAAGCACATTGAGGCTCTGCATCCTTAGTAAGTGGAGGAGGTTGAACCCCATCGATAACATATGTCCTATCCCTTAATCCAAGGAACAT
This sequence comes from Shinisaurus crocodilurus, assembly GCA_021292165.1. Classification (NCBI taxonomy): domain Eukaryota; kingdom Metazoa; phylum Chordata; class Lepidosauria; order Squamata; family Shinisauridae; genus Shinisaurus; species Shinisaurus crocodilurus. The sequence continues at coordinate 243,802,745 of CM037877.1, forward strand.
ATCTTTAAAAAAAAAAAAACAACCACCAAGACATTCTCATGTCTTATGAGTGACTAGGCCTTATCAATTCAGAACATGTGTAAAAAGAAACAAAACATCATTTGTCCCTCATATGACTAGTCCTTATGAAATGAGGATCAAGGCTCTCAGGAATCTCATCCCATGAAGCTGACTGGTGGGAGATTCAGGACAGATGAAAGGAAGTAAGTGCTTCTTCATACAGCGCGTAGTTAAACTATGGAATTCACTACCACAAGATGTAGTGATGGCCACCACCTTGGATGGCTTTAAAAGGGATTTGAACAAATTCCTGGAGGATAAGGCTATCAATGACTCCTAGTCCTGATGGCTATATGCTACCTCCAGCTGCATCAGAGGCAGTATGCCTATGTAAACCAGTTGCTGGGAATATGGGTGGTAGGGTGCTGTTGCACTCATGTCCTGCTTGTGGGCTTCCCATGGGACTGGACTAGGTGGACCTTAGTCTCATCCAGCATGGCTGCTCTTGTGTTCTTATGGAATGCAGGTAAAACAAAGTCCAGTAAAAGTGAGAATTCCAAGGAAAAAGGCAGGCTTCTATATTCCAATGCAATCAGTTGAAGATAGGCAGGGAACCAAACAAAACCACAATAGAGACCCAAAGGTAAGATACCAATATGAAGGCTATCCACCAGGATTCAGCAAAAACTTCCTAGGTATCTCAGTTACTGTACTGTATAATCAGAACAGATAACCATGCTGCAGTAACAGGTCAGGCTGAGTCAATCAGAGACTTCAGTCAGGCCCATAAAGAATTCCATCACAAGGAAGGACAGAGGCAGATGTCATCCTATGATACTTCATTCCAAATCTTGGCAGGATTTCACCCATTGGCCTCACATAGAGAACATGATCGTCAACAAGACTGAACTCAACAGGACCGAGAGATGGGAGAATAATCCATCTCGGGGATACTCCTGGAATTAAAGGGAGGGGTATGCCAGTTGTATGAAGCATTGGCCACACTAGATCCAGGGTTCTTCCTAATTCTAGCAAATTTTGGACACATGTTCATAATATTCCTCCCTTGTAACATTGCCACCATTATGTTTGCATAGGGTAAGGCATGATCTCGCCTAATGTTAGGTAAGTCATCTAATGTAACTCATAGCATTGTTGGAGGATAACAAGGGTGTTGGTGGGGGAAGAAAGCTATGGACACCACCCTAAGCTCCTTAGAGGAATGATGGGATAAAAAATAAATAAATAAATAAAAATAAGTGAAACAAAATAGTAATAAATATCTACATGGAAAAAGTAGATGACCCATCACACATTACATTGAAGGCACATAGACGGAGGAGTGGATTGTGCATATTTGACACAACCTATGAAGAAGCTGAAGCACCTGGAAAGAGTGTACATGCATACGATCTCTAGATGCAATAGGGGACCCTTGAACAGAAAGGGTCCCTAACTGCATGAACAGTGCCTACTGTACATGCATACACAAATTGACTCCTTCACAGGTTATGTTGAATGAACATGAAGAGGGTGGAGCCAGTGGGCATGATCCTGATGCCCCCAGGGGCATTCAATATAACATAAAGTGTCCTGTGGTTTGGTAGGAATGGGCAACTGGAAATCCAGCATCACAATCTGGCCCCCATGCAATTCCCAGCATAGCCCCTGCATGCCAAGACAGCTCCTCTCTATTATGCAGGTCAGCCACTTCCTCTCACTTGATAAGGGGACACTAGCAAACGTATCTTTCAACCCCCTCCTCCTCTGCATGCATGAACCCACCCCATATTATCCACTGCAGTTCCCATTTTTCTGTGCCTTGGCCTATACATGGGAGTCAGCAGCAGTTTAAAGGGAGAACAACCTGACAGAAACTCTGTTTCTGTTCACTTAGGAGAGGAGGGAGTGAAAGAGACCTTTGTGTGCAAGAGAGCCCTTTACATGTTGGTGTTATCTTTGAACAGAGTGTGTGCGAGTTGGGAGATTTATAATCCTTTGTCTGTGTGCTAGCAGAGGCCTGAAATTCCACACACAGATCTTCCAGATCTCACCTCCCCCCGCGCAGCGTGCAGCGTGTTGTGCCAGTGCCCTGTTATCAGACTGCTTCCAGCTTCCCCGTTGCAGATTAATCCATGGAGTCAGGAAACACTCTGGAACACCACAGGTCTAATTCTACCTGTTTATTCACTTAGCAAGTAAAGTTCTACAGAGAATACATTTCCTAGTTACAGTCCATGTGCAGAGTATAAATGCATAGCAAGCATTACATCCAGTGGACTAAGTTGAGCTTCACTCCACCTCAGCAAAGACGTTACATTGTTGCAGGGATGGGGACTCGGACTCGGGGACTCGACTCGTGAGTCCGACTGAGTCCCCCCTCTGACTCGAGTCCCACTCGAGTCCCAATAATTTATGTGGGACTCGGGACTCGACTCGGAACTCGAGCCTAAGGACTCCTCCGCCTCCGCCCTCGCCTCCGCCATCCTCACCACCTCCTCCTCCTCCTCCTCCGCCGCCGCCCTCACCTCCTCCTCCTCCTCCGCCGCCGCCGCCCTCGTCGCCATCGCCGTAGCACACAGCACGCCGCGTCACGCCGCCAGCACCGTCGCTCTGTTTTTGGCGGGGTTGCTGTGGTTCAAAAACAGAGCGCCGTCGCTAGCGGCGTGACGCGGCATGTCACGTCACGCCGCCAGCGCCGTAGCTCTGTTTTTGAACCACAGCAACCCCGCCAAAAACAGAGCGACGGCGCTGGCGGCGTGACGCGGCATGCCACGTCACGCCGCTAGCGACGGCGCTCTGTTTTTGAACCACAGCAACCCCGCCAAAAACAGAGCGACGGCGCTGGCGGCGTGCTGTATGTTACGGCGATGGCGACGAGGACGGCGGCGTGCTGTGTGCTACGGCGTGCTGTGTGCTACGGCGACGAGGACGGCGGCGGCGGCGGAGGAGGAGGAGGAGGAGGAGGCGGCGGAGGAGGTGAGGGCGGCGGCGGCGGCGGCGGCCGGCGGCGGCGGTAGCAGAAGCGAGGGCGGCGGCGAGGGCAGCGGCGGCGGAGGAGGAGGAGGAGGAGGAGGAGGTGAGGGCGGCGGTGGCGGCGGCGGCGGCAGCAGAAGCGAGGGCAGCGGCGGCGGCGGAGGTGGAGGTGAGGGCGGCGGAGGTGGAGGTGAGGGCGGCAGCGGCAGCGGCCCACGGAGGGAGCAGGAGGGTCTCCGCGGGAGGAAGGGCAGCTCTTCTTCCTCTCGCGGAGACCCTCCTGCTCCCTCCATGGGCCGCCGCTTTGGGAGGGACTCGGGACTCGACTCGAGTCACCATTTTGGACCTCGGACTCTAGACTCGACTCTAGACTCGGGTCCAAAGACTCGGGACTCGACTCGGGACCAAGGACTCTTCAACATCCCTGCATTGTTGCAGTAACAAAGTCCAGCAAGAAGAACAAAGGAGAAGAGAGAAAGCAGTCCTGCTTCTCTCTAAGATGGCTTCAGACAGAAAAACAAGTTAGCACGTCATCAGATCATACAAACCATGTGACTAGCTCATATTGCTCCCACGGTCTAGCTTCCCATGCGAAAAACACGGGAATCTAGAAAGACATAACAAACTTGTTTACAGCCATTCTGTTCCTTTCCATGTGTAAACAATGTGCTTCAGCTGGTGAAGTGATACATATCACAACATCCCCCCCACAAGCTGAGTACATCTTGTTTCACATTTGCTCAATGAGGCCTAGCGCCGTCATTAGCTTCCTGTGTCTTACTACAGGCAATGGTTTTGTGAAAAGATCTGCCACCATGTCCCCTGTTGCACAGTATTTGAGTGTTACCCACCCTTTCTGCACACAGTCCTTTACATGAGAGTAACGAACATCAATGTGCTTGGTTCTTGGCCTACATTTTTCATTTTGTGCCATGCTTATGCAAGCCTGGTTGTCTTCAAAAATTGTAACAGCCTTGTCTACTGGTATTTGCAAATCAGTAACAGTTGTTTGAACCATTCAATCTCATTGCATGCTTGAGATAAACTGATGAATTCAGATTCTGCACTAGATACAGCCACACAAGATTGTTTTCGTGTATACCAGTCAATTAGACTGTCATTATACATGATCACAGTTCCACTTGTGGACTTCCTATCGGTTGCAGCTCCCCAATCAGCATCAGTATACACACAAAAACCTCCCTCTATGTGTGATGACAATTTCAGTTTGCAATTCATGGAATATCTTAACACCCATTTTACAGCTAGCCAATCATACATAGAAGGATTTTGCATTTTCCTGCTAAGTATGTTCACAGCATTGCTGATGTCTGGCCTACTCACATTTGCCAAATATAGCAGGCTTACAATAACACTTTGATATTTTCCAATATCCTCAAATTCAGTGTTATCTGTGTGTTTTTGATATTCAAGAGTCATTGGAGTGGTAACTGGGTTACAATTCTCCAATCCATGAATCTCCAGCAATTTCTGAATTTTCCCACTTTGTTCAACCAAGAAAGAACCTTCCTCATCCTGGGATAATTGCATCCCAAGATAGTGTTGTACCAAACCTAGATCTTTCAGTTCAAAGTGTGCTTGCAATTCTCTTGCAATTTTGTCTTTTTGACTTACTGATTCTGTTATCAGCAATATATCATCAACAAAGACTAACAATTCTGTGTGACATGTGTACAGATAGTGATCAGCCTTGCTTTGTTTGAATCCAAGACTAATCAAAACCCTGTCTAATTTTTGGTTCCAGCACCTCGCTGCTTGCTTCAGCCCATATATGGATTTGTGCAAACGACATACAAGACTGGGATTTTCTACAAAACCTTTTGGTTGCACCATGTAGATTTCCTCTTGTAGATCACCATATAGGAAAGCAGTTTTTACATCAAAATGAAATGCCATCATTTTTCTTTGTGCTGCCAATTTCAACAACAATCTTACAGTTGCATACCTTGTTGTTGGTGCAAACACGGAATCAAAATCTATTCCATGCTTTTGTGGAAACCCTCTTGCCACGAGTCTTGCCCTGTACCTTTCCACCTGCCCCTGGTGATTTGTCTTCATCTTGTACACCCATTTACAGGTGATGGCTTTTCGCCCCACAGGTAAAGATACCAGACTCCATATTTTGTTAACATGCATTGCATTGATTTCATCCTGCATGGCCTCAAACCAATCATTTCTTTCTACTGGTTCCCTGCTTTGGATTTCCTCAAAACTTTGAGGTTCTAAAGCTATTTTGAGAGCTTTATGTACAACAGTTTTCCCACTTTGGAATTCATCCTGATATCTAACAGGTGTTTTACATTCTTGGGTTGAACGCCTTAGAGATTGTTCACCTCCCTCCTGTTCCCCAGATATCTGCCCAGTGGCCTGTTCTGTTTCAGAAACTTCCTGCTGTGTTTTAGCCATTGAATGCATTGGCAATTCCACCAGCTGTTTCTTTTCATGTGTTTGCTCGTGAAAAATCACATCCCTGCTTAAAATTACCTTTCTGTGTTGTGGTGACCACAGCCTGTATCCTTTTGTTTGTCCATCATACCCCAGCAGAAAACATTCAAAGCTTTTAGCCTGTATTTGAACAAAACATTTGCACCCAAAAATCCGCACTTTGGTATCTTTGGTTTCCTCCCATGAAACATTTCATATGGAGTTTTCCCAGTTGTGGTGTTAGGTAATCTGTTCAGCAAATAGTTAGCATTTGAAAGTGCATCCCCCCAGAAATGGTTTTTCAACTGTGAGTCAGCTAATTGAGCCCTCATCATTTCTTGGAGTGTTCTGTAGCGTCTTTCAGCTACACCATTTTGAAACTGTGAGTTTGGGGCTGTGACTTTATGTCCAATGCCCTCACTTTCCAAGAATTTCTTAAATCTTGTACTCATGTATTCTCCCCCACCATCTGTGAGCAATTCACCTATGGGGTATTGTTTGAATCTGTTACCAGTCCATTTCACAAATGATTCAAATTTCTCTCGTATCTGAGACTTATTCTGCAGAAGATAAACAAATCAAAATCTAGAAAAATCATCAATGATAGTCATATAGTACTTATTTCCCCCATAGCTTTCCTCAAAAGGCCCAGCAACATCAGAGTGTACCAGCTCAAATATTCTTGTGCTCACTCTATCACTGTGTTTCTGAATGTTAGTCCTGTGTGACTTTGCCTGACTGCATACTTCACATTCCACATAATTAGAACAAGGTTTCATTTTCATGCCCTCACAGAGACCCGGCATCTTCTTGATGCTCCTGTAATTAGCATGCGCAAAACATTTGTGGAATAAATGTATACAATTATCATGAGGCTTACAATTTGCATATTTCAAAATCTCATCATTTGTTACAAATGGATTTATAACATACAGAGAATTCTGCAAATCACCTTTTGCACAGACTGTCCCTTCACGTGAAATCACACATGTGCTGTCTGAAAAACACATTTAATAGCCATTTTGAGCTAATTGGGAAATACTTATCAGATTTGTGTCCAGTTCCGGAACAAGCAATGCCCTTTGTTGACCCAAAGTAGTAAATTCAATTGTTCCTGCTGCTGAAACATCTATACGTTTCCCGTCAGCTAATTCCATGTGCTGACCTGGACATCCATCTTCTTCCAGAGATTGAAATACATTCCTGGAGTTAGTCATGTGATGAGAAGCTCCAGAGTCCAAAACCCAGCAAACATTAGAAACCCCCACCCTTGCAATCAAACTTGTGCCCGTTTTAACTGCCTCCTCAGATGTGTTTGTAGTTTCCTGTTTGTTTCTTTTCTTTCTTCTCCCCACCAGAAATTTCAGCCTCGCTTTCTCCCTCCAAGCTATCGGCCTTGGAACTTGCCTGCAAGCTGTCTGTGTCAGCCGGCCGATATCTCCCCCTTTCTTCCCCCTCCTTACCAGTTGAAGGACCAGGAGATATTTTTTCTTCTTTGACGTCTTCCTCCTCTGCCATTAATCACTGCAATCACCAGAGTCGAAGCTGTTGCCAAACAGGTCCCGGCGCTGGTTCTGGTGCTGGTACCGACATGGTTCTGGTCCGGTCCAGTCTGGTTCTGGTTCCGAACTGGTTCTGGTTCTGGTCCAATCTGGGCCCATAACCCTGTTGGTGTTATCTTTGAGCAGAGTGTGTGCGAGTTGGGAGATTTATAATCCTTTGTCTGCGTGCTAGCAGAGGCCTGAAATTCCACACACAGATCTTCCAGATCTCACCTCCCCCCGCGCAGCGTGCAGCGTGTTGTGCCAGTTTCTCCAGCCCAGTCTGCCCTGTTATCAGACTGCTTCCAGCTTCCCCATTGCAGATTAATCCATGGAGTCAGGAAACACTCTGGAACACCACAGGTCTAATTCTACCTGTTTATTCACTTAGCAAGTAAAGTTCTACAGAGTATACATTTCCTAGTTACAGTCCATGTGCAGAGTATAAATGCATAGCAAGCATTACATCCAGTGGACTAAGTTGAGCTTCACTCCACCTCAGCAAAGACGTTACATTGTTGCAGTAACAAAGTCCAGCAAGAAGAACAAAGGAGAAGAGAGAAAGCAGTCCTGCTTCTCTCTAAGATGGCTTCAGACAGAAAAACAAGTTAGCACGTCATCAGATCATACAAACCATGTGACTAGCTCATATTGCTCCCACGGTCTAGCTTCCCATGCGAAAAACACGGGAATCTAGAAAGACATAACAAACTTGTTTACAGCCATTCTGTTCCTTTCCATGTGTAAACAATGTGCTTCAGCTGGTGAAGTGATACATATCACAACATTACACACAGGAGTAAGCCAGAGGGCAGAGCCAATAACCTTGCTAGCCCTCATGCCCTTTGTTCAAATCAAAATAAGGGCCCCAGTTAAAAATTACAGTTGCACTGCAAGTTATGTCTCAAGAAGTACACTATCTCCAGTAGTGAGAGCAGAGTGGCCATTTACACACCACCAAAATAGGGGATAAAAGGGTGTGGATTAGCATATAATTGGCATATGCTAATGCATATGTGTATAGGAAAATGTAGAGATAATGATTACAATGTAAATTACAATGTAAATAGAAATACAATGCATCTGTTCTGGGGAAGGCTGTGAGAACATGATCTGTGTGCCTGCTCAGTCTGCTGCCCAAATGCTAGTACCAGAACCTTAAACCTGGCCTGGACTGGTAGTGAATAGGCAGCCAGTGCAGTTCCTTCAGCAAAGGAGTTGCATGCTGAATAGGGGCAGCTCCTAACAACAGCCAAGCTGCTGGATTTTGCACTAGCTTCAGCTTCTGGAGCAGCCTTAAGGGCAGCCCCACATAGAGTGCATTGCAGTAATCCAGTCTTGAGATTACTAGTGCCTGCATCACTGTGGCCAAGCTATCCCTGTCCAGGAGAGGCCATAGCTGGTGAACTAGTTGAAGCTGGTAAAAGGCATTCCAAGCAGCTGTGGTCACTTGGGACTCCAGTGACAATGATGGATCTAGGAGTGACCCCAGACTATGAACCTGATCTTTCCAAGGGAGTGCAACCCCATCCAGAACAGGCAATGAGTCTATCTCCCAGACTCGGGAACCACTTACCCACAGGGCTTCCATCCTGACAGGATTCCGTTTCAGTTTATTGCCCCTCATTCACCCCATCACTGAGTCAAGGAACTGATCAAGGACTTGCACAGCCTCACCTGATCCAGTTGTCACAGGGAGATAGAGCTGTGTGTCATCAGCATACTGACGGCACTTGACTCCAAAGCCCCTAATGACTGCTCCTAGTGGCTTCATATAGACGTTAAATGGCATTGGGGACAAGATGGTAGCCTGTGAAACCCCATAGGTCAGTTGCCAAGGTGCCGAGGAATAGTCACCCGATGTTACTGTCTGACATCAACCCCGCAAGTAAGGCTGAAACTACTTCAACACATTGCCTCCCAGTGTTAACTCCTGGGGAGGACAGTTTGATGAGAAATGGCGTTCCCAGGAGAGGGGTGTCATATTTTGTGCGGAAGAAAAGCTGGCAATCCTGTGTATGTATGTATGCCCTGTGTATGTATGTATGTATCCTGTGTATGTATGTATGCCCAGTCCACAATGTCAATCAAAGAGAATACCATGGTCGATGGTAGCAAAAGCCAATGAGAGAATGAGCAAAATTAACAGGGTTGCTCTCCCTCTATCCATCTTTTGATAAAGGTCATCCATCAGGGCAACCAAGGCTGATTCAGTCCCATAATAACCAGGTCGAAACCCAGACTGGAATGGGTCTAGATAATCAATATCCTCCAAGAGTGTCTGCAGTTGCTCCGCCATGACCCTCTCAAGTACCTTCTCTAAGAAAGAGGTATTTGCAACTGGGCGGTAGTTATCAAATACTTTTGGGTCCAGAGTGGGTTTCTTCAGGAGTGGGCACGCTACTGCCTCCTTAAGGACTGCCTCCTAAAGGACATCCTTAAGAATGGCTCCAAATAGAGGACTGTCTTCTAACAGCCCTTCAAATAGAGGACCAACCTCCATACAGTAGGACACATGGCCACCATCCCTAACTGCGAGTGAAACATTGGCATGGCAAGAGGATGGACCCTTATAGTTTCCATGGTGGTACAGTCATGCCTTGGATTGAGAGCATAATTCGTTCCGGAAATGTGCTTGTAATCCAAAACACTCTTATATCAAAACGAAATCCCCCCAAAAAAATTTGTACAGAGATTTTTAATTTAAGCAGTACTACAGTACTTGTATTGCAAGACGTCGCTTGTATATCAAGTAAAAAAATATATTAAATAAATATTTAAAAATTTGCTTGTCTTGCAAAACGCTCTCAAACCAAGTTACTTGCAATCCAAGGTATTACTGTATTTTATTTTTGAATAACTAACTTCATAGAAAGTGAAGACTGAAATAGCATATTCTGTTCAGTCTCCAAACTTTCCCAAGACAGGGGCAGGCAGGTGTGTAGGTTTACATGCAGGAAGGGCGTACCTGTCTGAGCTGTGCTGTGTTAACTCCTGGGGAGGACAGTTTGATGAGAAATGGCGTTCCCAGGAGAGGGGTGTCATATTTTGTGCGGAAGAAAAGCTGGCAATCCTGTGTATGTATCCTCTTGCACATCATAAAGAGGTGACAGTTACGATGGTGGTTATTAGACTGGAAATTTTTCATGCTCCTCTGGCATCTGATAATCTGTGTGTGTGTGTTTGTGTGTGTGCATGTGTGCGCGTCCTAACGAATGACTCATGAGTGGCTTTAAGAAATGAGATGGCGGACAAAGTCAAAAATGCAAAGTGAGCCCCTGATCTACTGTGAGCACCAATCCATCTTTTTCTTTTCTTTTCTTTAAAGTTTTCTCTGAGGATAAAAAACTGTTTTGATTCATAATGTGGGTGGGAGCAAATTTTAAAGTGAGGAATACAAAGAAGCTCCTCTTTCTTTTCACCATAAAGATGAAAAGAGTCAGTGCAGCATAGGGGATGGCTTATTGGACCAGGGGACATCTGTGTTTAAATTAACCATAAAGATGAAAAGAGTCAGTGCAGCATAGGGGATGGCTTATTGGACCAGGGGACATCTGTGTTTAAATTAACCTGGAGCAAGGGGATGGAGGGAGATGGAAAGGGGGTCAACTTTGCTGATCAGTTTTGTGAGAGGGGTTCAATAGTAAGATGGGGTGAAACTCAGTGCCCCCGCCCAGAGCTTCTCCCAACAGCCAAAGGCTCATGGTTGCCTTTTCCTTTACCCATTTACCAAAGTCCCCACATGAGTGATGCCACGTCATCACGTAACTTCTCTCCTGTATCCCCACCCTCAATACTTCATAGGAACATAAGGATCAACCATATACTGAATCAGACCCTTGGTCCATCTAGCCCAGTATTGTCAACACTGACTGGCAGCAATGGCTCTCCAGGATTTCAGGCAGGAGTTTTTCCTGCCCTACCTGGAAATGCCGGGGATCGAAGCTAGCTGGGACCTTCTGCATGCAAAGCAGGTGCTCAACCACTGAGCCACAGGCATGGCCCATTCCACATCAAAAGGGAGAAGGATGTGGAATGCTGCCTCCTCACCTGAACAAAGTATATTGGCAGGTTCAGGTTGGAGGAGATGGCTCTTCAAATATCTAAAGGAGCAGGAACATCCAGAGCACAGGTGAAGAGACTGAACATCAACCCTGCCTCCACTGTCTCTTTTGTTCTGAAGAATGGCACCAGAATGAGAAGGGGGGATGTGCAGGGAAGTACAAGAATTTCATTTCAGTTTGCAATCATCCGAACTTGCCCCATTCACAACCCCCAAACACAAATGGGAGCACATTTCTGGGGGGGAAATGTTTGCACATTCCCGAACTTGGCGATCGTATTTGAAAATAGTGTATTCTTTTGAAAAAATGTGCACTTTGAAATGTGCATTTTAATAAATAAATAAATACTCATTTTCATGCTTTAGTCAATGGGGGGGGAAGTAGGCACTTCCCCATTTAAAATGTGCACTTCTCCCATTTGAATGAACTGAAAAACAGATCGCACATGAAATGAGAGTGAGCTGAAGTGGGTGTTGAAGTTCAGAGAATTTTGGCAATCTCTCGTTCTCCCATCCACAGGCATGTGAGCATCTGTAGACTGTAAGAAATCTGGATGCTATTTCCTGCACATGGCACTTTTGAGAAAGTTTGATCATATCTGATACTGGCGTATGTAGTTTAACAATTGATAAATAATATCAATTATTTTGAGCCCTATTCGGGCATTCCCGATCTATGTTCCTATGAACACACAAGGAGGGGGGAGCACTTTCCCAGCGCCCTACACGGTGTTGGGATTGCTCTGCTAACGATCAGCGAGGCTTGTTGTCTGATTCTTGACCATTGAAACAGCCTCAAGAAAACTATATTGCACGTATGTATGCATACCTCCTGAACCCATGAGGAAGTACCCACAAATACAATGGGTTAGGACCACATTTAGGGCACGGTCCTTGGCCACTAGACAGAGTCTAGACAGCCTTAGGAGAATTCGGAGTCCCAGTTCTGACTTCGAGGTCCGAGGTCGGGGCTGGGACTACGAATGTGGAGCACCCTCCCACCGCCCTTGCAGCCAGCGTGGAAAGAACCACACCGGCTGCGGCTCCGAGGTCGGAAGAGCAACCTCAGAGCTGGAGTCTTGTAGGCAGGGAGAGGGGTGTGGAGGGGAAATCAGCCATCTAAGTGTCTGCCAGGGCAGCAGAAGTGCAGGGGTGACCTTTGCCTCTGCGCTCCTCCCGCCCTCCATAGGATGCCTGTAATCCTTTGAGTTCAGAGGGTCATGGGCAGCCTCATTGGATTGCAGCCCAGGGGAGGCAGGGGACTGCTATTTCGGTGGGGGCTCCTTTTCCATTACTGGTTTTGCAGGTTTTACTTGGAGCTTCATAGGAGCTATCCATGGCACCAAACTCCATCCCCAAAATAGGATCACCATCATGGAGCACCATGGATAGTTCCTATGGAGCTCCAAATAAAAGCTGCAAAATCTGTAAAGGAAAAGGAGCCCCTCCGAAATAAGAGCCACCAGCCTCTCCTGGATTGCACTATTAAGGCACATGCAACCGGGCTGGTGATAGCGGAGTTCCCTGCCCCCTCTTGCACATGGCAGCCCCTCCATCCCCTGAAAATGCTCTGTGGAGGGTCACGGGACCCTGCTGAGTGGGGTGAGCTGTGGTGCGAGCAGGGAGAGAGTATCCCTGAAAATGCAGCAGAAGGCGGATCCTGGATCCAACTCAATGTGTTCAGAGCTACAATATGTACAGTTTGAATGCAGTGATGGTTGCATTTTATACACCGTTCTCCATTAAAGTTTTTTTTGTGTAGTTTGGAGCAAACGGATCCCCTTTGATTATTATAATATATTTTTTTTGGTAGATATATTTCCAGGCTGTCTTACCTGTAAATTTGTTTACACAGAGCACTGTCGCTGCCCTGTGACTCTTACTGCGGACCTGTAAAAAAAATGTTCACACAGAATCTAGTTTGCTTTGTTTGTTTGTTTATGAAAACACTCTTACTCTGCATCTTCCGCCCTCAAAAGGGCACCTGGAGCAGCCTATACAATAAACTGTATAATTAAAGAAACAAAATGTTAAAACAAAGCAACATAATACAATGACAGCAAATCCACCAGTGGCAACATGGAAATAAGGATTCCCCGAAGAGCAGCAGCTTCTAAAAATCAGAACTAACACCAGAAGAAGAGTGGGCAAACACGGCTGTCTTGACTTGTCATCTGAATTAGGGTCGAGTGAAATAAATAGTGCTGTGCCGGAACCTCACCTGCCCTTTCGCAACCTCTTTGTTTCCCTGCAAAAGGGGCAGTCCCATTTCTGCCTCTCTCCTTGGGACGTTGGAGAAATTTCTCAGGGTGCAGGGCTTCAGGGCTTACCTTACTGTAAAGAGGAGGCTGAGGGGGTGTGTGTGCACTCTTCCTTTTACCATTTCCTACCTTGCCACCTCTCTGGCTGCTTGAGCTTCTTGGAAAGCCCTCAAGAGCAGTGTTGTCCAACCTTGGGTCCCCAGATGTTTTGGAAAGCTAAGCAGGGTCAAGCCTGGTTATTATACTTGGATGGGAGACCCCTCCTCTAGTTTCCTGCATTGAGCAGGGGGTTGGACTCGATAGCCTTGTAGGCTCCTTCTAACTCTATGATCTATGAAATCTATGAAACCCAAGGTTGGACAACGTTGCTCAAGAGGACTCAGCCAGGACTTCCTCCCTTGGGGCTTCCTTGAGCTGCTGCCTGATGAGTGCCTGAAACCTGGGAGAGGCGTATTTTTTGTTTTTGTTTTTCTTTGTTGTTATCAAAAGTCCTTTTAACAGGAAAAAGAAGAAAACAACAAGAACTCCTATCTCAGCTTTCAGACGCTCAGCAGGCAGCCGCACTGGAAAACCCCAAGGGAGGAAGTCCTGGCTGAGTCCTCCAGGGAAGCTTTCCAACGAAGCTCAAGCACCCAGAGATGGTGCAAGGGCAGAACAGGGGGGAAACGGTATAAGAAAGAGCACACACACATACCCGCCCCAGGCCAACTCTTTACAGCAAGCTAAGCACTGGAGCCCTGCTGCACCCCTGAGAAATCTCTCTGAAATTCTCACCCCTTCCCACAACTGTCAGGTGCAGTTTCTTTCCGCCCCTCCCCCACGAAAACAAATAGGTTGAAAAATTTGGCACAGGGCTAAAAATAAATAGTCGGGTACCCCAGGATAGTGAATTCCACAATCTAGATCAGCCTTCCCCAACCTGGTGCCCTCCAGATTAAATTAAAGGACTGTGATGCCCAGCCAGCTGGGAACACATCCGGGAACACATCCATCACATCTGGAAGGCTGCGATACTCAGAAGGTTAAAGGTGTGTGCCTGTGTGGGAAATTGATGAGCACCATCTTCTATCCCTACTTTTGGCCATGCTGGCTGGGAATGATGGGGGTTGCAGTCCAACACATCTTTAGGGCACCAGGCTGGAGAAGGATGATCTAGGTACTGCTACTGAGAAGAACTGGTCTTGTCTCCCTGACTTGGTTCACACAACATGCTAAACCTCAGTAGGTTAAGAGGCAGAGTGGCTGAGCATGTGGTCTGAACACTGTGCGGTGGTTTATAAGCCAACCTGGTGTGGTTTATAAACCACCCTGCTAAGCCATGGATTGCAGTAGGGTTAAGAAAACTCTAGTATGTTTAGCATGTTGTCTGAACCTGGATGACAGGCTAACCCACTGAGAAGCCAAAAGGACACAGAGCCCCTTGGCAAGAGTGGCAAAAAAGGGCTGCCGGTCTTGCCAAGGAGCTAGCAAAGGGTGCTTTCCACTGCCTCCAACTTTTTTAAAAAATGTAAAAGAAATAGTAAGCAATGGGCTACAAAGTTCCAATTCAGCATGGACTCTTGTCTGAATGGACACAGACCATGCCAAATTGGAACATTGAAGCCCACTGCTACTAATTTCTTTTACATTTTTTTTTTAAAAAAATAAAGGATGGGGGGAGGAGTGGAAAGTGCCCTTTCCATCAGAATCTTAGGGGGTTTTGTGGGGGCTCATGTCCCCTTGGCTGCCCTCTCTTTCTCAAGTGTGGATGACCCAGAGACACAAGCCCCCCCAAACCCCAAGATCCTCCAAAAAACATGTTTTGGGGCTGTGAGGGATTGAGGCCTACTCAGGCTTGAGTTTGCTGAAGCCTGAAGGCCCAAACACTTCCCTTGATTAGTTGAAGCCTGAAGGCCCAAACACTTGGATGGGAGGGGGAGTTTGAGAGTTTTAGTTCACCCAATAGAAGTTAAGAATTAGTTCTTCTGTGCAAGGTCACATGGTTATAACCTTCCAGTCCTGGGAAGGCTATATATGTGTGGGGTGTGGTCAGCTAGCAGCAGTGGGAGCCTGACTGCAGAAGCAGAAAGAGCAGAGAGAGAAGCAGAGAGGGAGAGACTGGCTGCATAGGAGATAGGTAGTCTGAAGTTAAACTAGAGAACGTTGGATTGTTTTTTTTTGGGTTTTTTTTCATACTTGCTTTTGGATTATAACCACTCTATTAAGTAAATACCCTAATATCATAAGTAAAGTGCTGTTGTTTACCCTGAAAGTTTGGAGTGACTTATTCACCACGTCTACAGCCTACACCCATGCTATTGGAAGCTGTAAAAGGACTTGATCTCCTGGAACGGGAGGGGCTTTGAGGAGAGGCAGAGATCTCCCAAAGGAAAGTTAAGGGGTCCCTGCAGTAGCAGAACCTTGACAGATGGTGGCAGCGGAGCGATCCTGAACAGTGAGATTAAGCACTCCAAACAGAAATTGGGTTTTTTTACTAATAGAGCTGGCAAAAGCAATGTATGTTTGAACTTCAGGACTGTGGAATAGGGACCCAGTGAGGCTATTAGGATGAGCCAATATCTCTCCATGAACAAAACTGCCCTGATAGAGCAGTGTAAAAAGGACAATTTGCCATGGGAGGAGAAAACAGCGGAAGAACTGAAAGTTATGCTGATCTCCCAGGCGGCAATAGAAGGAGCTGCACCCTCTAGCCCTAGTGTAGCAGGACCCCAAACAAAAGAATGGGAGCTCCGGGAACAGGAACTGTGGCTAGTGGCAAAGCAGAAGGAAGAGGAGACCCGGTTGGAGTGGGAGTGGCTTCGTCTGCAGCAGGAACAGCTTAAAGCCCAGAAAGAGCAACTGCAAGCCCAAGAGGAACAACGCAGACACGAGGAAAAGCTGCAGGAAGAACAACGCAAACACGAGGAAAAGGTGCGGGAAGAACAACGCAGACATGAGGAAAAGCTGCAGCAGGAGCAACTTAAAGCCCAGGAAGAACAACGCAGACACGAGGAAAGGATGATGAAAATCAAAGAGGAGCAGCCTGTCAGAGTTACCCCGAAGGACTTCACAGCATACACCCCAGGAGAAGACCCACAAGTGTTCTTGACCACTTTTGAAAGGGCAGCACAGAAGTGGGGATTGCAGGAGGGTGATTACATGAAGTTTGTGCCTAATTTAATCAAAGGGGAGCTGGCAGAGATTTATAATATGCCAGAGGGGGAGGCTGTTTCCTATGCTCAGTTCAAAGAAACTGTGTTTAAAAGGTTCAGGTTAGGCCCTGAGCACTTTAGGAAAAAGTTCAGAGGGTTAACACCTCAACCAGGTAAATCTATGGTAGAGTTTGCAACAAAATTAAAAAACCTGCTATTAAAATGGGTGGATGAAGCAAAAGCTGACAACAGGGAAAAGGTGCTAGAGCTTATGGCCCTGGATCAGTTTTATTTTCGGTTGCCCAGAGAAATAAAACTGAAGGTTAAGGATAAAGATCCTGAAACTGTAAACCAAGCTGCAGAAATGGCTGACAAATTGATTGAAAACCGGGTTAGGCCCCAGGATTGAGTCTGAGAAGAAGGGGGGGAAATGGGAAGCCCCAAGTAAAAAGGAGTTCAAAAAACCTCCTTTTGATCCTTCTCACCCCAGAGACCGTGCCTGCTATTCGTGTGGTCAGACAGGCCACATCAAGAGTAGCTGCCCCAAGTTACAAGCAATAACACCAGCTAACCTAGGTAGTCCTAAACCCGAACAAACCAAGCCACAAGGTGTAGCAAGCATAAAAAAACCTTATAATTGTGGATTTGTGATCACCAACAGGGAAGAGGTTAATAATCAGTTTAAAGAACCTGTTTATGTAAAGGATAAGACCATTATGGCAATGGTGGATTCTGGAGCTGATGTTTCTCTGATCCGAGCAGATTTGGTGAGACCTGAAAATTTGGTACCAGGAATGTCTATTGAGATTCAGGGAGTGAATGGTCCCTCCTTTGAAGTCCCAGTAGCAAGGTTATCCATAGAATGGAGGGGATGGAGGGGTCTGTATGAAGTTGGGGTGATGGAACCTCCAACCCAATTTGCCCCTATCATTGTGGGAAGGGATATAATGGGACCAGAAGCTCAAATATGTGTGGTAACCCGCAAGCAAAAGGAAAGGGAGGAACTTTCAAGACAGGACCAGGTAAAAGCTGATGGGGTAAAAGAGGTACAACCCACAGTGATTCCGGAAGGTCCAAAACCAACCCCAGACCCTCCCCAAACCGAAACAACAGAACAAGCCTCCATGCAACCTGTTGACCTGAAAGCCAGTGAACCAACCGAGGCAGGTGGTTCTGTAGAGGAAAAGGCGCTAGAGACCCCTTTTCCTGATTTAAGAGGAGTAGAGGAATTCAAGCAGGGAGTCCTCAGTGATCCTAGTTTGGAGCCTCTGAAAAGAGTTGCTCTCCCTCAAGAGAAGCCCTTCTCTGAGGAAAGAAGGGAGCAGATTATTTGGGAGAAAGGATTGCTGTATAGGCTGTGGTTACCAAAAACCCAAGAGTTAACCTGGGAACCACTAAAGCAACTGGTAGTACCTAATCAATTCCGGCTAAGGTTGCTAGAACTAGCCCATGATGTGCCATGCGCAGGGCACTTGGGGAAAAACAAGACTAAACAAAGGCTCATGGCAAACTTCTTTTGGCCTGGAATTGCTAAGCAAGTAGCAGAGTACTGCAGGTCTTGTGAAACCTGTCAGCGTGTGGGGAAGGCAGGGCATCACAGTAAAGCCCCTTTGCAGCCTCTGCCTATTATAGGAGAAGCTTTCGTCAGGGTGGGCATGGATATTGTAGGGCCTTTCACTAAACCCACCCGCAAGGGAAAAAAGTACATCCTCACAGTGGTGGATTTTGCCACAAGATACCCAGAAGCTGTAGCACTAGCCTCTATAGATGCTCCATCTGTAGCTGAGGCTTTGCTAACTATATTTTGCAGAACTGGATTTCCCTCTGAAATCTTAACAGATTGTGGGTCAAATTTCCTCTCCGAGATAATGGAATGTCTGTGGAATGTTGTGGGGTAAAACACTTGAAAACCACTCCTTATCACCCACAATGCAATGGAATGGTGGAAAGATTTAACGCCACACTCAAAGGAATGATTAGAGCTTATGTAAACACACACCCAAATGACTGGGATGACAAACTGCAACACCTACTTTTTGCCTACAGGGAAGTTCCACAGGAATCAACGGGATTCTCACCTTTCGAGCTGTTGTATGGCAGAAGAGTGAGAGGCCCTCTTGATCTCCTGAGGGAAAACTGGGAAGGTAAACTCGTAGAAAACAAAACCTCTGTGGTGGATTATGTGTTAAAACTTAGACAAACCCTAGATACCCTCTGTAAACTAGTTCAAGCCAATGTAACCAAAGCCCAAGAGGTGCAAAAGTTCTGGTATGATCAAAAGGCACGCTCTAGAGTATTTGAGGTAGGGGATCAGGTAATGATATTTCTTCCTCTGCGCAAAGACAAGCTTAAGGCTGCTTGGGAAGGCCCCTACACAGTCAGAGAGAAAATGGATGATTTAACCTATGTGGTGGTTAAAGAAAAATCTGAAAAAAGACCAAAGGTAGTACATGTAAATATGATGAAGCCACACTATGAGAGGAGTGGAGTAGTTTTACAGGTGCAGAAGGTGCCAGAGGTAGTATACTTAGGGCACAGGGTTGGAAATGGTCATATCACACCTTTATGGGACAAGGTTGAAGCTATCAGAACCTGGGACATACCTACAACCAAGAAACAGGTCAGGTCATTCTTGGGATTTGCTGGGTATTACAGGAGATTTGTTCCCCATTTTGGTGAAATTGCTGGACCTTTGACTGATTTAACCAAGAAATGTAAACCTTACCTGACAAAATTGTGTGGACTGATGAATGTCAGAGAGCTTTTGATAGACTAAAGGACATTTTAAGCTCAAAGCCTGTGTTAAGAGCACCTGACTTTGAAAAAACCTTTATTGTAGCTACTGATGCCTCTGAGACTGGCATAGGTGCTGTATTGTTACAAGACTATGACTCTGTTAAACACCCAGTAGCCTACCTGAGTAGGAAGCTCTTACCCAGGGAGAGAAACCTGTCTACGATTTATTATTATTTATTTATTTATTCCATTATCATCGCCACTGGCCGTCACCCGGCACCCTGGCGATGTACATTAAATACATAAACAATAAAATATATAATTAAAACATATAAAAATTCTCATTAAAACCTAACCCACCCCATATTCCGCTGAACCCATGTTTTTAATGCACGGCGGAGCTCAACGGAGGGGGCTGCGAAGGTCACTAGGGGGAGTTCCATGTGGGCGCACGAGGGCCTCTTCCTATCCCCACCACCTGGGCTCTGGCTGATGGGATAAGGAGAAGGCCGTCCGTGGCAGACCTTGTTGAGCGGCCTACTTGATGTTGCTGGAGGCGCTCCTTGAGATAAGCTGGGCCGGAGCCGTGTAGGGTTTTAAAGGTCAAAACCAACACCTTGAATTCGGCTCGGCAAGCAACTGGTAGCCAGTGCAACTCTTTAAGCACTGGCGTGATGTGATCACGCCGGCGGCTGCCCTTAATCAGGCGAGCCGCCGCGTTCTGTACCAGCTGAAGCTTCCGGACCGTCTTCAAGGGTAACCCCACGTAGAGCGCATTACAGTAGTCTAGGCGAGAGGAGACCAAGGCATGAACCACTGATGGGAGCAGGTGATTAGGAAGGTAGGGGCGCAGCTGCCGTATCAGATGGAGTTGATACAGCGCCGCCCGGCTCACAGCTGCCACCTGAGCCTCCATGGACAGCTGGGAGTCTAGAATGACCCCCAAGCTGCGGACCTGGTCCTTCAGGGGTAGATGTACCCCATTCAGCACCACGTCAACATCCCCTAACCTTCCCTTGTCCCCCACCAGAAGTACCTCGGTCTTGTCGGGGTTCAGTTTCAGCATATTCCTTCCCATCCAGCCAGCCACTGACTCCAGGCACTTGGACAGGGTTTCAACAGCCAACCTCGGTGAGGACTTAAAACAGAGGTAGAGCTGCGTGTCATCCGCATACTGATGACACTGCACCCCAAACCTCCTGATGATAGCTCCCAGCGGCTTGAGGTAGATGTTGAATAACATCGGGGAGAGGATGGAACCCTGCGGCACTCCACAAGTGAGCAGCCGAGGGTCCGAAGCCTCCTCCCCGAGAACTACCCTCTGATACCTTCCAGAGAGGAAGGACCGGAACCACTGCAATACAGTGCCTCCTAAGCCCAACCCCTCCAGACGGTCCAGGAGGATACCGTGGTCAACGGTATCAAAAGCCGCTGAGAGATCGAGGAGGACTAGAAAGGAGCATTCGCCCCTATCCAAAGCCCTCCTCATATCATCCACCAAGGCAACCAAGGCCGTCTCCGTCCCATGTCCAGACCTGAAGCCCGACTGGCACGGATCCAAATAATCGGCTTCATCCAAGTGTGCCTTCAACTGAGCACCCACCACCCGCTCGATCACCTTGCCCAGAAATGGTAAATTGGAGACTGGGCGAAAGTTGTTTAAATCCTGGGGATCCAAGGAGGGCTTCTTTAGAAGCGGTCTTATTACTGCCTCCTTGAGGGCTGATGGCATCACTCCCTCCTCGAGGGAGGCATTCACCACCGCCTTGATCCCCTCACCCAGTCTCTCCCTGCAGCTCATGATGAGCCAGGATGGGCAAGGGTCAAGCAAGCAGGTGGTCGGCCTCACAGATGAAAGCACCTTGTCCACTTCATCAGAAGGAAGAAGCCGAAACCGATCCCACAAAACCGGTCTGCCATTGGCCTCCTCCCGCTCACTCCCTGTGTCCACGACGTACGATATCCCACTCCTAATCCGATCGATTTTATCTGCGAAGTGCTTCGCTAAAGCCTCACAGGAGGCTTTTGACTGTTCCAGTGGGTCCGGAGCGACTGGACCGACCAGACTCCGGACCACTTGGAACAGCCTCCTGGGGCAGCACTCTGCAGACGCAATGGAGGCAGCATAGAAATTCTTTTTTGCTGCCTTCACCACCACCCGGTAGGCTGAAGATGCAGCTCTAACCCGTGTTCGATCGTCTTCGGAGCGGGAATTTCGCCATCGGCGCTCTAGCCTTCTCACCAAAAGGATCCAAAAGGAATGTCTGGCAGTAGTGTGGGCTCTGGACAAGCTCAAGCCTTATGTTTTTGGACAAGAATTTACTTTATGGACTGATCATCATGCCTTGCAATGGATACAAACAATGCAAAATACCAACTCCAAGCTTCAGAGATGGTCTTGGAAATTGCAGGAATTTCAAATGAACATTGAACATGTGCCTGGGAAGGAGAATGTGACAGCCAATGCTTTGTCTAGGAAATAACCAAAAAACACCAGTTGCCTTTTTGTGTAGGTTAACGTTTCACAATTCTCTTCTGTAAAAGGGAAATTGTTCCACTTGAGGAGAAGGGGGGGAGATGTGAGGGATTGAGGCCTACTCAGGCTTGAGTTTGCTGAAGCCTGAAGGCCCAAACACTTCCCTCGATTAGTTGAAGCCTGAAGGCCCAAACACTTGGATGGGAGGGGAAGTTTGAGAGTTTTAGTTCACCCAGTAGAAGTTAAGAATTAGTTCTTCTGTGCAAGGTCACATGGTTATAACCTTCCAGTCCTGGGAAGGCTATATATGTGTGGGGTGTGGTCAGCTAGCAGCAGTGGGAGCCTGACTGCAGAAGCAGAAAGAGCAGAGAGAGAAGCAGAGAGGGAGAGACTGGCTGCATAGGAGATAGGTAGTCTGAAGTTAAACTAGAGAACGTTGGATTGTTTGTTTGTTTGTTTTTTTCATACTTGCTTTTGGATTATAACCACTCTATTAAGTAAATACCCTAATATCATAAGTAAAGTGCTGTTGTTTACCCTGAAAGTTTGGAGTGACTTATTCACCACGTCTACAGCCTACACCCATGCTATTGGAAGCTGTAAAAGGACTTGATCTCCTGGAACGGGAGGGGCTTTGAGGAGAGGCAGAGATCTCCCAAAGGAAAGTTAAGGGGTCCCTGCAGTAGCGGAACCTTGACAGGGGCACACACCCTCAATTCCCCCCCTTCCATGCAAGATCTCCAGGGGGTTTTGTGGGTGCTGGGAAACCCCAACTGTCCTCTCGGTTTTGCCATTTACCCCAAGTTGATAGCACCTCGGGAAGTGGCAAAACCAGAGGGAATCCCCAGTGGATGAGGGGATTAGTGCAAATGACAGCTTTGGAGGGGACGACTCGGTGCTCCTGAGGTGTATCCTGGGATACCTGCAGGAGGACCAATGAGGGAAGAGGGCGGGGGAGATGGCCAGGGAACCCTGCTATGCCTGATCATTACTTGGGTCCCCAGGCAACTTTGAACCCAGAGAGGTCTCAGAACCTCTGTGGGTTTAAAGTGTTCTGTGAACCCAGCCCCTGTCTTCTGCTTTTCACATAGAGGCATGACATGTAACATGTAACAGGGCCTCTTGCATTTATGCAGGAGGAGGCAGTCTTCTAGATATACCAGTCAAAGCGGCCGGTTATATAAACTCATAACCTATGAACTATGCAGTGAAAGGGGATCTTTAGTTTAGTCTCCAGCAACACCAAGTAGGCCACTCAACAAAATCTTCCACAGACGGCCTTCTCCTTGTCCCTTCAGCCAGAGCAGCTAGACTGGTGGGGACTAGGAAGAGGGCCTTTTCTGTGGCGGCCCCCATACTGTGGAACTCTCTCCCTAGTGACCTCCGCCATGCCCCCTCTCTGCTGAGCTTCCGCCGATCACTAAAAACATGGCTGTTCAGGCGGTAATATGGGGTGGGCTAAGATTTTAAAATTTTATACTGTTTTAAATGTATTTTATTCTGTATTTTGTCATGTTGTACATCGCCCAGAGTGGCCGGTTTGCTGGCCAGATGGGCGATCCATAAATGCAACAAATAAATAAATAAATAAATACATACATAAATTCAATTACCTAATGCCCTTTATAGGCAACGTGAAAGTAGGGCTGCCAGTTTCACTTTCGCCCACATTCAGATTTTTAAATCTCGAGTTCTTTCTCTCCCAAACATGAAAAAGATGTGGATTTTGGTAAATTCTTATCGAAAATGAAATGAAATTCTTACCCATCTGCACCAACCAAATGTAATAGATACAGCTGTTCCCAGCGTGGAGAAGACCATGATGTACCAGCCTGGTGTATAGCTGTAAAAATAAAAAGAGGTAGCACCCTAATTAATCACTAACACAGTTGAATACACAGGGATTCAAACCTAGACTTTTAAGAGCTAAGCACTCAAAGCCCTGGGCCAAGATGGATGAATCTGTCAGTTAGGTTTCTCCCACATACAAATGTTTCTAATCTCAAGTTCTTTTGTCTCGAACATGAGGAATTTTGTGGATGTTGGTAAATTCTTATCAAAACCAGACTGAAATGAAATTCTCACTTACCCCTGCTAAAGACTCTGTCTCCAAAATGTTTAATTTAAAGTAATCCATTTGGTTTGTCTGTGGCTACGTTTTGTGGCGTTGCTGTTATATTTCACTGTTTGTCTCTGTTCTTCCAGGGCCATTATTTTGATTCACGCACAGGACAGAACTCGTCTGCCACAAACACAGCTTGCTCGAGCAGAGAAAGGCTGTTAAATTCTGTCAAATTTAATCTTTATTTGTCACAATTGTGAATTTATCACACTGCAGACGTGTGGTACTCCTTCCACAATGGAGCATGCATATGAGTGTAGCAGATGCCACTTACGAAAGGTAAGCTATGTTTTGCACACAAAGTGTGAGCCAGATTGTGCCTTTAATAAATCAGTGTTGCCAGATGTACAAGAATTTTTATACAGAGATGAGAATCAAGGGCCTCTGTACAAAGGTATGCAACTTTTTGCACACATGTAAGCAAGTGTATGAGAATTGAAGGGAGTGCCCGCTAACTAGTGCCAGCATGGTAGCAGTTCTAGTGTGGCCAGTAAGAGCATGTGTGGGAGGATGCACTGGACTGTTTAGAAATTGAAGACTGTTTAGAAATGAAGAAATGTTTAGAAAATGAAGACTGTTTAGAAATTACTAGGTGCGCAATCCAAATTCAATGAGGATGCCCATAAACCTCCGAACTCAGAGGATTACGAGCATCCTATGCAGGGCGGGAGGAGGGCGGAGGCAATCTCCACGTCAACTGCTCTGCAAGTCAGCTAGACGGCTGATTACGGCCCTCTAGCTGCAGCGCTCTGGATGGGGAGGGAAGGAGGCTGGAGTGCCGTCAGGATGCGTATCCTGGGTGGCCCCAGTCTCCTCCCCTTCTCACCCCCTCCCCTCCCCGCCCCCTTTACCCCTTTTCCGAGGTTGTTCTTACGACCTCGGAGAAGCAGCTGGTGCAGTTCTTTCTGTGCCGGATGCGAGAGGCAGGAGGGGAATCTGAGTGTGGATCCCCAGCTCCAAGGTCAGACCTCTTTTCTGATCTTGGATCTGGGAATCTGAAGAATCCTTTTATTTATCTATTTATTTATTTTATTTATACTCCGCCTTTTTTCCTGCAAGGAACCCAAGGCGGCTCACATAATCCTCCTCCTCTCCATTTTATCCTCGCAACAACCCTTTAGAGCAGTGTTCTCCAACCGTGGGTCCTCAGATGTTTTTGGCCTACAACTCCCAGCATGCCACAGCCAGCGTAGCTGGCTGGGGCATGCTGGGAGTTGTAGGCCAAAAACATCTGGGGACCCAAGGTTGGAGAACACTGCTCTAGATGCTATCGAGGGGCCATAAGATCGCTCTGTCTGTGAAGAAGATAGGAAGCTACCTTATACCAGAGTCAAACCATTGGTCCTGCTAGCCCAGTCCTGTAGACACTGATTAGCAGCGGTTTCCCAGGAGTTCAGGAGTTTTTCCAGCCCTACCTGGAGGTTGCTGGGGATTGAACTTGGGACTTTCTGCAGGCAAAGCAGGGGCTCTACCAGTGAGCCATGCACCCCCACCCACCCACCCAGTTGTGTAGACTGAACATATGTCGAGAGCATGCCAGCTTGCTCACCTTACTCGACATGCATTCAGCAAAACATCTCCACAGAGATTACATCATGTGTAAAAAAACCCATCATGCGTAGGCTCTGGGTGTGTAACAAGGAACCCTTCCTGATTACACGTAACACGTATTATATATGCATGGGCTCTGTGTAGAATTCATGTTCCATATGTGTTGGGGGCAGGGCCGGTAGGCCCACTCCTCCTCTCCCCATACTTACTTTCAGTCTATATAGAAGTAATGTTTTAAATGCTGTTGCTGTTGTTGCCCTCAAAGGGGTAGTTTGCAGTGCAAACAAGTGTTCTGGTTTCATGTCCACTCTCCCTGCAACATCTGCATCAGGGGTGGCGGGACTTTTTCCTCTTGAGGCACATATTGCCTCAGTCAAAATCTGTCAGGGTCCACATCGTAGCAGTGTGTGTGGCCAGAGCAGGTGGAGTTTGCAAAGTGGGCCAAGGTCTGCCTGAAACTAGGCCGAGGTTCACATGTGGCCCTGGGGCTGCAGGTTCCCCACCCCTGATCCATATCAATAGTGGCAAAGTGTTTGGGGAAGGGGGCTTCTGTTCCTTTCTCCTTTATCCAAATGGTTTGGACGTTCAGCAGGACCGACCCTAATATCAGGCACAGTGAAGCGGCTGCCTCACTCCCAGCTGATTCAGGGCATCATGAAAGGGCAGCATATGCGGAGTTATTTAATTTATTATTCTTGTATTTTTGCTTCCAGGAAGAGGACAAGGTGCTGTGGGATTTTCTGCCTCAGGTACCAAAATAACTTCACCAGCTTTGGGGACTACAGGGGAAGGGTGAGGGTGCCATTGCCTCAGGCAACAAAATGTCTCCAGGGAAGTGGAATGGAAAGGTCTGAGGGTTGTTGTGGAGGGTTTGCATGAGAGCAGAAAAGAAAAAGCAGGAACCTGGAACCTGAACTAGGTTGGACATGAGATGTAGTAGATGGGAACATAGGAAGCTGCTTCATACCGAGCCAGAGCACTGGTCCAGTTAGCTTAGTATTCTCTTCACTAAGTGGCAGCAGCTATCCAGGCTGTCAGGCAGGGATTTTTCCAGCCCTGCCTGGAGATTCCAGGGATTGAACCTGGCACCTTTGCATGCAAAGCATGTGCTCCACCACTGAGCAATGCCTTGGGTTGCTGCTGCCTGAGGTTTAAAAAAAAGCTACTGTCCTGGCTAGGCATGTGACCTGGGGGAGGTGGACTGCCCAACAATGCTCACTTTCTGGATCATGTCAAGCAAGGCAGGAGTCAAGGCAGCACCTAGGAGAGTGCACTGCATGAAATGCCGACTGGAATATTCGCCCATAAGGGGGCTGTTGTCTCAGCAAAGGACTGCGGTCAACTGAGGCCTTACGAAGGCTGCCAGAGCCTGGTCTTTCAGTGGTTCCACCCCTGCTGGATGCTGACTGTAATTCTTAAAGGGCCGGTGTATGTTTCTGCAGTCCCATGCTCCTGTGTGGCTGAGGGGCAGCAGTAGCTGCAGGGGAGTCAACCTCAGAGTCAGATGGTGGGAGAGCTGTGTCCACTGGCCTGGAACATACAGGAGGGGGTGGTGAGGGCTCCCCCTGTAGTGGATGTGAATCAGAGTCCTCCTCAGTGTAGTCCAGAGCCTCGGAACCAGGAGACATGACCATTATTGAGGACAGTGGCAGCTGCTGTGCTCTTCCTGGGCACTTTCCTTGAACTTAAGTTGTAATGGTCCTTCTGTGAGAGAAATTGGAAGGAGTGCAAGGGGAAGCTACCACGTCTCCACACACAATATGAGACTTTTGAACAAAGGCCAAGGTTTTTTTGGGGGGGTACTAGCATGAAGATTCCAAACCGATGAACTGGCTGCTACTATAATATACCCACCTCACAAAACTCCACTGAGCCCTAAACTCTTCCTAGATTCAGATAAACAAAAGCTTCATCTGACAAAGCTGTCCACAAAAGGAACCTTCTGCAATCAAACAGCAAAGCGGCTCCTATAAACATTTGCAGTTGTGTCTCGAGCTGGGAGACTGATGGAATTGGACTGTGCAGTAATACCTTGGATTGCAAGTCACTTGGCCTGAGAGCGTTTTGCAAGACAAGCAAATTTTTTTTTTAAAAAAAATGATTTGATAAACGAGCAAGGTCTTGCAAGACAAGTAGTCGTAGGGATGTAACCGCTCGTCTCGAGCAGGCGTAGCGGGCTGAAATCGGCCCCGCTCACGCCCGCCAGAGACTCGCTTTGATATAAGAGTGTTTTGGATTACAAGTACGCAGTGCTTTTTTTCTGGAGAAAAGGGTACCGGAACTCTTGGATTACATTTCCTCGGGAGTAGATGACAAAAAAAAAAAAATGTTCATCCAACAATAATAGCTTCTGTAAGATTTAATGCAAAACACTGCAATGTATACAGTCGACCAGAACCTCTAAGAAGACCAGGATTGGTCCCTCAACTGACTGAGCTCTTTCTTGGAAATTATGAAAGTGAAGGGGCAATGCTCAGATTTACAATGTGTGGCCTTTGGCTTCCATGATAGATTTGTGGTATGTCATTTGTCTTTGTTAAACCTGGATATTAATGTCTATTAGTGAAAAAAAAATGTTACTGCCAAGACTGCACAATCTTATATTTAGAGGTAATAAATATCTGAGTAATCAGATATTTGTAAAAATAAGAGATACAGTATTAGCCAAAAGACAGAACAGTTTCCCGTTTCTTTTTGTTGGAAGAATAAATAAGTGAGGCAAAGGTTGTTGGCTTATTGTTGGGGGAGATTGTAGCAAGTGGTAGCTTTCATTTCTTGTCACATGGTATGAACTTACTGGGGACTTAAGAGTTAAATTTAATCAAACCTTTTGAAATGGTAATAAATCAAAGAAGCCCCCTGAGTCCACACAGATCATCCAGCCCAATTCTTAGTGAGTAGGAAACCGTTACCATCTGTTGGCTATTTGGTGGTCAGCGTGAAGTGAAATTGGTGATCCCAGGTCAGTTCCCAAAGGAGAAATACCTCCATGACAAACACCATCCTCTACACAAATGACATTTTTATTTGTAAACTGAATGGAACATCACGGAAAGACTGGGTAAGTATGCACAGAGACCAAAGGGCCTTCCAAATCTTTTTTTAAAATATATTTATAGCATTTTATTTATTTATTGCCAAGGTAGAATATGAACGATGCTCTGGTGAGAGAAGCAAATTGTGTGGTGGTCAGAGATGTGCTGTGAAAACAATTTACTTTCCGTTTCCATGGCTGCATCTTTCTTAGCGAAAAAGAAATGCGAAGGATTAATTAAAAAATGACATATACACTTTCCATATTCAGAACTTTGCATGTGTGTATTTAGGGTCTAGCTTCAGAAAATATCTGGTCTGAAGTTTACAAAAATAGAACATTGGAAGAAACATTTTTGTTCATCACTCAGGTTTTTGGCCATTTGTTATTAGGCTGCTTCATCAAATGCACTCAGTGCTGTGGTTTCCAGGTTAAACTAAACTAACTAACTGTGGTTAACAAGTTAATCCAACGTGGCTGCTTGTAACCCTCTGAATTCAGAGTATCGCAGGCATTCAACAGAGGGCAGGAGGAGCATGGAGGTGAAGGTCGCTTTCATGCTCTTCGCGCCCTGCAAAAGACATAGACAGCCAATTACAGAGTCTTTCCCCCCAGCATGCAAGGAGGAGAGGCTGAGGCACCTGCCAGGATACATCATATCATGGTGGAGCCTTACTCCTCCCTTCCCTGCCCCCTCCCTCCCCAGAAACCTCTGGCTCTGCGGTTGGTCTTACATCCTCGGAGTCACAGCTGGCACGGCTCTTTCTGCGCTGGCTGTGAGGGCGGGGGGGGGGCTCTCCGAGGTTGGAAGTCCCAGCTCTGACCTTGGAGTGCATTTCTGAGGTTGGAGCTGGGACTCCAACCTCTCCTATGGCCATCTAGACTCTGTCTGGCAGCCATAGGATTGAGCCCAAACTAACTAACCAAAAAATAAATAAATATCACTTTGATTTGAATTTATTTCTTGACATTAAGAGTTTAGTTATTTATTTATTTATTTACTTTCTTGCTAAGAGCTGTATCCAATACTATTTCTGTTGCACCAGCAGGACCCACCACTAGCTCCTAAAGCAACCCTGGAAATGAGCGGAAACACTTGTTTCTGGAACGGGACATGTTGGTGGAGCTCCCTTCAGCAAGCTCCATTGATCTGCCCCATTCCAGAAAGAAACATTTTGTCTCATTTCCATTTGCTTCAGGATCCACTAGCTTCTCATTGCACTAGTGTGTGTGTGTGGGGGGGGTCCTGCTAGCACACAGGCAGCATTGGATACTGCCCTATCTTACTAACTACATTTGCATGCCACCCTATAACAAAGTTCTCTGTGTGGCTTACAATAAACAAGAAGATTCAGAAGATATTTAGACCAGTCTAAATGTCCAGTCTACCTAAAATTAATAGTGCTTGAGTGCCAAACTAAATGTGGCAGACATGTGCCTCTTTTCACATATAAAGCAAGAGCTGGGTTGGGACCTCACTTTCGGAGACTACATGAAGGAGAGATGCCGAACCATCTCCATTGTTTACCTCCGTTTGCCTTACCAGCCATCTTCCCCCATTGCAGGCTCATTTCTTGTACATACCTATGACAAAGCCCTACTTCTGATATAGATCCACAGTGCCCCCTAGAGCACCTGGTCAGTTGGCACCCTGCTAGGCAACCTGAATAGTTTTATCTAGCCTTATCTCACTTTTTTGTCCTCCAGAATGCGAACAAAACCTCAATCCCTTCTCTTGAATAGGCTGACTGGTTCCAACCACCTTGGGATTTTGAGTTGTAAGTTACAGTCGTTAAGAAGGTGGGTCCAGGCACTAGGTAATTTTCTGATTTGCTGGCTAGAACACTGACATTTTTACCTAGTGCTGTGACCAGGGAATGTATGAGAATTTAGTTTCAGTTTGTAAATCACTCGAAAATACCCCATTTGCAATCCCAAACATGAACATGAATGGGAGCACACATTCTCTGAAAATGTTCTCTAATTCCCAAACTTGCACTCCCAAAATGTCTACTTGAAAAATGCATGACTTCTTCAAAAGGTACAACTTTCTCAAAATGCACAAATTTTGAAAAATGCACAACTTTCCCCATTGGAACAAATGGAAAAACAGGTCATAAAGGAGAATGGGAGTGAGCTGAACCGAGCTCTGAAGTAAAGTTCAGAGAATTTGCTGGCTTTAAGAATTTCATTTCAGTTCGCAAATCGCTCAGAAACTGCCCCATTTGCAATCCCAAACGTGAACATGAATGGGATTTAAGAATCAAGTATCCCTGCATCTCTCATCCATAGCTGTGACACTCTACAGTAGGTAAGAACATGAGAGAAGCCCTTCTGGATCAGACCAAAGGCCTATCTAGTCCACCATCCTGCCTGTCTCCCACTGTGGCCACCCAGGTGCCTCTGAGAAGCCCACAAACAGGACCTGTGGGCAATAGCCTTCTCCAAATGTTGCTCTCCTATAACTGGTATTCAGATGCATGCTGCCTCTGATCCTGAATGTTCATCAGAGCATTCTCATAATAGGAATCCATTGTGGATAACCCTGCAAGTAGAGAACGAACAATTGATTCTGTCCACCTAGACAGACATTAATAGCTAAGCATGCATTCATAATGGCCTCTGCATGGTAGAAGAAAAAATAATACACATGAGTATGCTTTTCAGTAATGAGAGGAAACATTTTTTTTCAAGAGTAACCATTTCTGTTAGGGTACTGTATGAGCAACACAGCAAAGTGGTGGTGAGAGTGTTGGACTGGGACTCGGGAGATCCGGGTTCTATTCCCCGCTCGACCATGAAACTCACTGGGTGACTTTGGGCCAGTCACTGACTCTCAGCCTAACCTACCTCACAGGGTTGTTGTGAGGATAAAATGGAGAGGAGGAGGAGGATTATGTAAGCTGCCTTGAGTTCCTTGCAGGAAAAAAGGCAGGGTATAAATATAATAAATAAATAAATATAATAATAAATAAAAATAAGTGTGGCAATGCAGACATATTGGAATAGATCAATCACTAGTTGAAGTCCACACTAAAAGGTACGGGTCCAGATGCTATTGGAACATTACCTAAAGTGAAATTTGAAGCAAATTTGTGTTTCTCAGGCAAAATGGCAAATGAATTTTGAGGGAAGCCAAAACCATCTCATTTAAATGGTTAACAGTGCAATCCTTTGAGGGTGCCTGCAACCCTCCAAACCTGGATTGTGGGCATTCTATGCAGGGTGGGAGGACCACAGTGGATAGGATTGCCGCTGTACTCCTCTCACCCTCAGAAGCATCTAGAGCAGGGCTCTCCAACCTTGGGTCCCCAGAGGTTGCTGGCCTACAGCTCCCAGCATACCCAGCCAGCATGGCGAATGGCAAGGGATTCTGGGAGCTGTAGTCCAGCAACCTCTGGGGACCCAAGGTTGGAGAGCCCTGATCTAGATGGCCAATTTCAGCTGTTTTTCCTCTCCTTGCGAAGGAGGAGAGGCTAAGGCGCTGCCTGGATTCTTCACAATCTGGCAGAGCCTCGCTCCTCCCCTCTCTGCCCCCAGGAATGCCACCACCACAGGGGAACTGAACATGGTCTTCCGTGTTCAGTTCCCTGCCGGCACGGAAAGAACCGCACCAGCTATGAGGTGGGAGGGTGCTCCGCAACACTGCGACCTCGGAAAAGATTTCTGAGGTCGCTGAGGCTTCTATGCCCAATTCTATGTCCCCCCAGAAAAGGTTGGAGGGACATAGGATTATACCCTCAATGGTTCAGTTCAGTTAAATCAAATACATTTCATAACGCGTTCCAAACATCCCAAGGTTGTTTGCAGATTTCATCTAAAGCAAAACTTAAAGAAGAGGTTCTTGCTCAGGCAATACATTTGAATAATTTTGAGAGAATGTAAAAGACCAGCAACATTTCTCAGGGAATATTCACCTATCCTACTGGAGGAACAGGCAAGTCATCCTGAATAGGAAATGGGTATTGTTGTCCCATATTCAGAAAACAAAGCAGTACTCTCCTTCAGATTCGGGTCATCTTTTTAAAGCACACAAGTAGTACCCACATTTCTCCTTCAGGTCATTTGTTGCAGCTCTAAGAGACAGACTGCAGAATTGTACTTGGCTCATGTCACAAACATGCCCTGGAGTGCTTATCTGCATGTGGTGAATGTCACAGATTTATCTGCACTAATGCTAGCGCTGGCCATGTTCTCTTCTTGAGGATGATGACATGGGCAGTGGGAGTACAGCTGAAACACAACAGACAGTTCCACTGTTATATTGCATTGTTTTTATGCGTATCTTTGAATAAAAATGTATTGTTCCAAGTTTTCTTGTAGCTCCCTTTTATTTTAAATAATTTCATGTGCATGGGACCAATATGTAAAACTGAAGAGGGTGAAAGAAAAATTAAATTTATGTTCGTACATCTTTCTATTTGCAGTGAATATGACACCATAATTAATAAAGTCCAAGTTAGAGACCATTTTTAAAATTACATTTATACCCTGCCTTTTTTTCCTGCAAGGAAGCCAAGGCGGCTTACATAATCCTCCTCCTCCTCTCCATTTTATCCTCACAACAACCCTGTGAGGTCGGTTAGGCTGAGAGGCAGTGACTGGCCCAAAGTCACCCAGTGAGTTTCATGGCCGAGCGGGGACTAGAACCCGGATCTCCCGAGTCCCAGTCCAACACTCTCACCACTACGCCACACTGGCTGTTATATGACTGTTTCCACAGTGTCTTTTTGCAATTTTTTAGTAGATCTTTGGAGATAGCATGTTAGGTGCAGGTTTAGCCAATAAATGTTTGCCTGAAATTCGAACTGTTCCAAATAGATGTGACACTAAGTTCATGTGATTTGGAGTAATAATCAACAATGGCACCACAAAATGGTGGATTTCCTCCATTTCGATTTTGATAGACTTTGGATATGTTGATTAGAATTCCTTTCTATGTCTGAAAAACTATGTATTATTTTTGTTGCAATTTCTTTGAGGTTTTCTTTCACACTCCCTTCCATAACATTACTGTCCTAAAATGTGAACTGACCAATTCAGTTCAGTGCTGATATGCTGGTATTGTCTTGATGTGTTATTCATATCATATTAGGCCACTGTATTAGATTTGGAAGGATATAATTTCCATTAAACCTGGAGCAAATTTTTGCATCTATCGTATAAACCCCTGAAAGCAGCATTTTGTAATGGAACTGCTGATACAAGCTTAACTGGAGCATCAAGAAGAGTAAAATCTACTAGAAGAATGAAAGCAAATCATAAAGGAGTTAAGGTTTGATTATTTTAAAATACCTGGGTAGGGAGTTTTTGAGGCAGACTCTGTGGGTTTTTTAATTACTTCACAAGACCGAGAGATACTCGGTGGACAGCCAGCATCTGGGGAATTACATCAAAGATCCCGTTTTGTAATTTCAAAACATGATAGTAAGGTGTTCTTCGGTCTCCTTCTGGCAAAGGACTTTGAAAACATTTTTGTCTTCTTGTAAATAACAGTGTGAGATAGAACTTGCAATTAAAAATCCTGCTCCCCCTCCCCCACACACAACATCCCAACAAACTAAAATTCTGAGCTTCAAGGTGGGACGGGGAGAGATAAAACAACATAAAAGCTTCCTACAATTTCAAAGGTGTCTGCTAGGAAGGAATCTCTCTTAATTGTGGCATGCTTTATTGCGGCATGTTGTTCTTTTTAAAAATTAAATAGGGAATGCAGAGAAGAACAAGGGAATTTTTTTTTGAGAGAGATGAGTGTTTGTAAGATTTACTTAAAGATTTTATTGGATTTCAGGGCTTCTCTTGCTTTAAAGCACACACACACACACACACACACACACCCTCACCTACTGTGAAATACGTGGCACCCTAGCTTCAGCAAAATTGTACAGAAAAACACCACCTCATTACCATTACCGGGGTGGGTGATGATAAATAGGAATCTTCTCATGTATAGGATGAGAGGTTTTGTATTAAAACACTGGAAATGTTGGCTAATATCAGTGCACTTTCAAACTGATTATACTCATTTTAATCCTCACTGTGGTGTTACATTTCTTGTTCAACTAACGGAGCTCCTCCCCCCACTCTCTCCCCCTCCCTCCCCACTCACACACACACACACACACAGTCTGAAAGCCACTGCCTTGCAGTGCAATCCCATGCTTTTCAGGCGTTTTGTGAATTAAACCACCCTGTGGGCAGGGCCAACTGAATAGGTCTTTCCCATCCAGTCAGCAACCTTCCTTCCTATCCCCGCCCCTAAGGAATTTGTGTGACAGGGAAATGTTACCATAAGGTGCCAATTCTCTGTAACACTTGGATAATTACATGTTCCCATCAATCCAACCCCGTATAGTGAATCTGAGGAATACAACCGGGAATGTAACCACTGAACATTAACATTGCATTTCTATGACACTACCTCTGTTATATACATTATGTGCATTAAAGCCAACAGACGAATCACAGGGAAATGACGCCTGTATATTTACGATGTGATGGCATCACACTTCATGTGGGCCTGGCTTCACAGTCCACTGCCAAATCAGTTTGATTGAACCCCCGTTCCTCTATGTTACTGTGGCAGAAAAGATGAGTGAAGTCACTCACCCCATGTACTGGGTTTGGCTCACATTTCCCGACTACTGCCAGTGACTTCCCCCCCCTTTAATTCACTTGCAAAGCAGACAAAAAAAGGAGGAGAAAACATTGTGTCTCAGTGACTGCACATGTCTGCTAATTCTGATTCTACTATATACCCTGTGTTTTATTCTAGGCCTCTGAGTATTGGCAAGCTTTGGGACTTTCCAAAGTGTAACTTTTCATACTTCAGGGCAACCTGGAGAGCTTTGTTGATATTTGTGTGCATTGACTTTTTCTCCACTCTTACAGATTGGCTCATAGACAGATTTCCCATTAGATTTTATTGAAATCTCACTTGACGCTTTCTCTTTCCATCTTCTTCCGCTGGGAGCTAATCCTGATTCTCCCAAGGCTATTGCTGGAGTTGAGAAAAGTTCGTGAAAAAGATTGCATTTCAGCAGTCAATGCAAAAAAATATGCAAAATCAAATCAAATCCCTGACACTACAATGTTGTAAAATATTGTATAAGTAGCTCTACCCTGGTTCATACACTCAGTTGGGAATGGTGTTAAAATGCTGTGGTGAAAGAGCAGCAACTTACCCTTCCCCATGCTAGTAGCCCATGGCAGCCTTCCCAAACCTAGTGCCCTCCACATGTGTTGGCCTACAACTCCCATCATCCCCAGCCAGCATCATAATCCAATGCATCTGGAGGACACCAGGTTGGGTAACAATGAACTCTCCATTAAATGGAGCCTGGAGGCCCAGTTCGTGTCATTCTTCCCCTCAAAGCAGGGGGATAAATGTTGGGATATGTGATGAGAAGATGTCAACCCTGCAGGTAGGGTTTTTTGACTGCCTTAAGATAGACTGTTATAGTCTAGTTAAAGGGCAAAGACAGAAACCAAGCTTCTCTGAGAAGTCAGGGGGCAGGGTTCAGTGGAGCCAAGCCACTTAGTGGTATCAGGGGAGGAATGCTGGACGTTTCCTAGCAACAAGTTAGAAATTCCATTCTCTCTGACTCTGACATTTAGACTGGTCCTACAGTTAACAAACTTAACTGACGCTTGCTGGTTTTAAGCAAGGAGGAACTTGACCTGTGTTTTCCTTTCCTCGCAGAATAAGTAACATAACATTTAAGAAACTGAACTTACCAAGTCTGTAACTATCAAGCTTATAGTACCTGAGAAATCTTACTGTTGTTTACTTTAAACAGCATCTACTTAGAAACAAGCCGTGTGTGTGTGTGTGCGTGCGTGTGTATTTGTTGAGTGAACTCTGCTGCTGCTATTGTGCTCTGCCATTAATAAACTCTTTTTGATCTGGCCTGCAGGGCCAGCACCAGCATCTGCTATACTTGAGCAGCTGTTAGGGCCCCAGTACCCCAGCAGTACCCACTGCTGAAGCCTGCCCAGGACTGAGTGCTGGTCAGCCGGGGCATATTAATTTTCCACTGACAGAGAATCACTCTAAGGTAGGGTGGCCACTTAGGAATTGCCAAAAAAGAGGACATGCATCACCCAAAATGAGGACAAAAGGAGACACTGGTTTGTATAAAATTTGCATAATGCTAATTTAGAAATAATTATTATCGATTCAATAGAAATACAGTACATCTCACCATAGTGTGGAAGACTGTGACCAGGTGACCTCCGTGCCTTGCTCAGTCTGCTGTCCTGGTGCTAAGTGTTGACAGGCAACTTCAAGGCCCAGCTCTTCCTCCCTAGGGTTCTTTATCTTTCTACCAGTGTTGGGCTGTATGACCCTTCAAGTAGAGGACACCTTCAAAACAGAGGACAGTCCTCTGGCAGCCCTTCAAATAGGGGACACCTGCCCACCCTACAAGCTAGGTATTGTGGGAGATTAAAATGGTGGCTAGACTCAGCCACACAGTGCTACTTGTAGTGCTATTCAGAGCGCTGCTGCCTGCCTCCACCAGGTAAACCCAAGGGTACCCACCAACTGAGGATTGGACACACAAGAGAAATGGGCACATTATTTTGTCCAGAACCCTCTGAGACCTGGAGATGGCTCTGCTGGCTTACACATGATCATGTGCACACATGGAGGGCCAGTTCACTGGAGGCTTTTTGCATGGTGGAGGAGAGGGGTCCTTCCACTGTGCTCCTGGTGTTGCTCCTGATGAAGGTATGAACTGAGGCTTTGTGCACCTTCAAGCAGAAATTCTTACCTGTGTCCTGGAAGAGAAGAATGATAGGTCGCTTCTACCAGCACTTACAGCTAAGACTAGCATGTGCTCTATCCACAGGGATTGAGTCCAGCACCAGCTTCCTCTCTCCAGCCTCATAAATGCCAGATCCATCATCAATTAAAAAAATGCCATCCCGCCAGTTTTGACTGTGGATGGAGCAGTGTTACTCCAGAGTCGGTGACTGGAGGACTGTAAATTTTAGCTGCTTTTTGTTTATGAAACATCAAGCAAAAATGATTATTTCCTTGGTTTAGTTTTTTATTGAAGTTCATGCTCTCTCTCTCTCTCTCTCTCTCTCTCACACACACACACACACACACACACAGAGGGAGAGGGAGAGAGGAGTTGTGACATTGTGTTGGCTAATTCAATAATATAAATAGTAAAAGAGAAAGGGAGAAGATCAGAAATAATAATACCAAAAAATAAACTAGTTATATAAATCCATCATATTTTGGAGGACACATGTTTTCCTAGATTCATAGATCATAGAGTTGGAAGGGGCCTACAAGGCCATCGAGTCCAACCCCCTGCTCAATGCAGGAAACTAGAGGAGGGGCCTCCCATCCAAGTAACAACCAGGCCTGATCCTGCTTAGCTTTCCACGCTCAGACAAGCTGAGCCAAACCCAAATATGAAATTTGATAGTATACATAATCATATTAGAGGCTACTGGCCATGTAAAAATATTTGTTTCAATGAGCCTATGGACTTGGCTGAATTTGGGATGTGATCTCTGTATCTCTCTGCTGGTTTAAGTTTTGCAAATTGTGTTTTTAATTACATTGATTGTAAGTTGCCATGAGCATCACTGAATACAATGGAAAAGTGAGGTATATTTGTATTGAATAAATAACATAACATCCATTTGTCAAAACGTGATGGGACTTATACCACTTGAGAGCCCCTTATTGTGAAGGACACCTCACATTGCTTTATGTTTTTAAAACTCTTCCCATGTCTTTGCAAAGTGCCTCATCTGCCCTTTTAATCCCTCAGTTCAAAGAGAGATGCTCTTTCTACCAAATCATGAGAGACTTTAGAGTATTGTGTGTTGCCCTGGAATAAAGATTGTTGGTCAAAGTTCCATGGCAACTCCAAACATCAGGTCCTTACAACCACAGGATTGCCAATGAAAAGACAAGAGGTGATATATCCTTATTCATATATTTGAAGGGCTGTCATATAGATGGAGACATTTTGTTTCTATTGCCCTGAAGCAGGGATGGGCAACTTTGGGAGTTCTAGGGGTCACACTAGGGCAGTGTTCTCCAACCTTGGGTCCCCAGATGTTTTTGGCCTACAACTCCCAGCATACCCTAGCCAGCTATGCTTTTGGCCTACAAGTTGCAACTCCCAACATGGCCTATGTTTTTGGCCTACAACTCCTAGGCTCGGGCATGCTGGGAGTTGTAGGCCAAAAACATCTGGGGACCTGAGGTTGGAGAACACTGCACTAGGGGATTGTGAGGGCTGCGCGTTGCCCATCCCTGCTCTGATAGGTAGGACCTGAACCAACGCAGTCAGTGTCTGTCAAGGTGGATGTCCTATTGGTATCTCAAAGCTAGCTAGGCAGATTTTTCCTATAAACACTTGTCCTATTTCCCCAGTTTTCCTCCCCCTTTCCCCCATCTCCTCAACACTGAATGACCAGTTTAGGTTTCAACCCCAGTTGCCTGATCTTTGGAACATGCTAACCCTGAATACTTTTGTTATGGATCCTGTCAAACCAATTTGGCTACTATCTCTCAGACCCCCCTGCCTGTGTCAATCTGACTCCCTGTCTCAAGGTTTCATTTCCAGTTTCCAAAGTTGGCCGATGGGATATAAGTACGGGCAATTGACTCCAATATGTGGCAGTCACTTGTTCTGCTCTAGAAGATGTACACCGTTGCTTTGTTTGAACGTGTTATAATATATTCTTGGATAGTACGTACCCGTACTCAGCATAACTTGGATAATTATTGTTTTCAATGAAAATCAAGATTTTTTCCCTCTCTGTACAGTCTATTTTAAAAGAGAGAGAGAAAGATATGCAAAGCTTACAGAACATACACACTTATCATGTAATTATAAACTCTTTATTGCTTTCCCCCTCCTTTCCCACCCTTCTCTTCATAGCCTGTAATTGCTCTTCACCCTGTAGTTTTACACTGCCTTACATATTTTAGACCAGGGGTAGGGAAGTGCTTGGGGCCTGCGAGCCAGATTGGCCCCCTGGACACCTGTGGGCCAGATAACCTAATGGGGCGGGGCCCCACCCCTGACAGCAGGGCCAGCGCTCTGCCCCCTGGCTTTATTGGCAGTGGAGGCTAGTGGCTCCAATTTCAGTGGGGTGGCGTATCCACTCTGGGTTCCAGTCTGAACTTTTAAGGAGCTATTTAAGGTTGCTTTCTCTCCTCCATTGGAAGGCAACGGAAAGGGGACTGAGCTGGATGGAGAACCTTCTCAGGCTGGATTAGGTCCACGGACCAGAGATTCTCCATCCATGTTTTAGACTGAGATTGTCATATAACTTATAGCAAGCAGTACATTTTGAAAACAGGAAAAGGGTTGGCATAACTGCCCAGGACCAATAACCATTCAGATCCCTTGGATTCATGTTACTGAACTGATGCTCAGTATTTTTCATTTACAAAACATTTCCCAGTATTTCCAAAGAAATTTGCCCACATTCAGGACTGAAGTTTTGATGGTTTCCATTAGACTCTTATCCCCTTTTGTGTATACCTGGCTTACTTGATCAGATAGCTTGTGAGATAGACTGGTGAGTCCAGGCTGAAAGTGAGGTTCAATGCTTGCCTGCCTTATAAATGCACGAGCCGATGGGTAAGGTCCATGTTATATATGAACAGGTAGTTCACCTTGCCCAGATGGCTCCACATTTTTAGAGTGGCACCTGTTGTAGGAAGGTGGTTTCCACACCACTGCAAGTGTGGATCCAGTGGAGGCCAGTGGATCCAATGTCACTGGGGCTGTGTTTCCGTTCTGGATTTTACTCCAAACTTTGGGGATTGGGGTTCCTTAAAAGTTCAGAGTAAAATCCAGATTGGATACACAGCCCCAGTGACACGGGAGTCACCAGCCTCCACTGTGTGGATCTGATTGGCTGTGGCAACCCATTTGATTTTGTTAACAGGCATCCACAACAGCATCTCATCAGCTATAGCTCAGGGCTCTCCATTACTTGGATGGGAGACCCCACCTCTAGTTTCCTGCATTGAGCAGGGGGTTGGACTCGATGGCCTGTAGGCCCCTTCCAACTCTATGATCTATGAAATCTATGAAACCTTGGGTCCCCAGATGTTGCTGGCCTACAGCTCCCAGAATCCCTTGCCATTAGCCATGCTGGCTGGGTATGCTGGGAGCTGTAGGCCAGCAACATCTGGGGACCCAAGGTTGGAGAGCCCTGAGCTATAGCATCAACAAAATCACTCAAATAATTACAGCCAATCAGATTCTATGGTGAAGAGTGAGGCCAAGGACAGTGAAAGCAAAGAGCAATTCTGAGAATTCTGTTAAGGGTGGGGTAT
The DNA here is from genome assembly GCA_021292165.1 of Shinisaurus crocodilurus. Lineage (NCBI taxonomy): Eukaryota > Metazoa > Chordata > Lepidosauria > Squamata > Shinisauridae > Shinisaurus > Shinisaurus crocodilurus. The sequence continues at coordinate 243,843,409 of CM037877.1, forward strand.
AAACATCCATAATAAATAAATAAAGAGTGAGGAAAAATGGTGTTAAGAAGCAGCTGCAGTCGGGGGAACAAAAATGCATTGAACAGCATCAAAACGATGTGAATATGTTTGCAGTGAGTATAAAAAATGAATGAACACGAGAGACACTTTTCGACACTCAAAAAAATAAACACAAAACTAGGTAAGTACTTTAGCTCTAGAAAAGCCACAAATATAAACCTCAGGGTTGGTGGGTTTTTTTTAATGTAAAAGCCTTGTTAGTATTTATAAAAATTGGTTTTGCTGTAAAAATGCTTATGTATTCCCTGTTGAAATGGGTACTAGCAGCCTCAGCAAAAAAAAATGCAGCTATATCTCTGCATCGGTGGTAGATGACCCCATCTAATAAAAGATCTTGACTTGCGTGTATGTTAACAATTAATGGGATGTATCATACACTGTATGTGGAAGGTAATAAAGAGGCGCAAATGAGAATTACACTGGTTAATTGGTGTCATTAATGGTTCTTTTGTTTTGCTGGAAAAGCAGTATCTTATTCTGAAGGTGTCACAGAGCCAACTGCAGCCATCGTGCTAAAAGTGCACATGAGTTAAAAATGCCACCTCGGCTGTAAATTCATTTTTAAGGACATTTCTTGACATGACACCGTGCATTAGAATTGAGCATAACACCCTTCAGGTTGGTGTACATACATTTGGCAAGTTTAGCTGCCATTTGGATCCATTCTTCTTTGCTCATTACACAGCAGCAGTTCCTATACAGCCAATTAAGTTGCAACAACATTTCCCAACTAATGTCTCAATCCTCCATTGTGCACGTAAATGCTTAAGATCAGGTGCAATGTTATTATACAGATTATGACACTATTCTGGTAATAAGGTTGTTACATTGGCATTTGAAGGAAGTTTCATTGACATAAACATTACAACTATGGAGCGGGGACCACACAGGGCTGGATCCAATGCTGCATTTCTGCTGATGGAAGCAGTTCCATCAGCAGCACTGTGAAGGGGCCAATTCTCCTAGCCTCTGCAGACCCCCACTGTTGTCAAATGTGCTCTTCTAGAAACATGTACAAACATACAGATGTTCTCAAGAAAGACATTAGTTTAAAGGATCTCTTTTCACATTGCCCCCCCCCACACACACACACTTCTTCAAACAATGGGGAATGTATTAAACACAAACAAGAAGTTAAAATGTAACTTGTCAGAGTAATTGTAGTTCAAACATAAGCAGCAGATGAAGGACAGAACAGTGTCCAGCACCCGTTTAGGCCATTCTATCTGGGCTTGTCTGTGGGTGGCAGGGCTTCATGGATTGTTTCTTTCCGGGGCAGATTGTTCAGAGCTCTTGTAGGGATCTGGGTCAGCCAAACGTTCAAGGAATTCAGTAGTGAGGAGGTATGCGCCAGCCAGCCACAGTTGGAACCAATCCCCAAACCTGCAAACTAACTGCACAAAACTCTGGGGTTTTTAAATAAATTTTAAACTAAGACTTTGATGTCATGAATGCTGTGACAAAAAAATACAAAAAATTGCAGGGAAACTCTCAAGCAGCGAGAATTGCAGTGCCTGGCTGAAAACAAAGGGTGTGATCATCCCGCTATTAGAGCCACCAATGAAACTCAGGCGAGAGTACTTCTGGGGAATGAGTCCTCCATCCAGCAGAGAAGTTTTTCAACTTGGCAAAGTTGTGAAACCTTTTCAAACTATTCAGTTTCTCTTCCTAACACCTGGAGGTGTTTCATTTTAATCATGAGGGCTGGGGAATTACCTCAGGACTGACTCTTTGCAATTTTGAATATCTCGTCTACCTTGAGGCCCTTTTCATATATGCAGCTTTGATTGACTTGCAGAATGCAGCAGCTCGGCTGTTGTCGGGAACTGCCCCTTTTCAGCATGCAAATCCTTTGCTGAAGGAACTGCACTGGCTACCAATTCGCTACTGGGTCAGGTTTAAGGTTCTGGTACTTGTGTACAAGGCCCAAAACAACTTGGGACCGGGTTACCTGAGAGAGCGCCTCCTCCCATACCAACCTGCCCGGTCACTGAGGTCATCAGATGGCATGCTCCTGGTGGTTCCTCATGGACCTTTGGCCCAATTGGAGTCCACCAGAAGAGCCTTCAGTGTGGTGACTCCATTTCTGTGGAACATCCCACCTCTGGAGGTCAGGCAGGCACCAACACTGTGTTGCTTTCGGCACCTGCTGAAGACCTCCTTGTTCTGGGAAGCCTTCTCTGCTGTCCAACCACCATTGTAAAGTTACTTAGTTTTCAATGTATTGTTTTTGTTTCTTTTATCTCTTTTTATTTTTTTTATTGTTCCCCACTCTGGAATCTACTCAGATATGAAGTGGTATACAATACTGTAAATAAATAATAAATAAATTTGATGATGCCAGACTTCACCTTGCATACGTGACCTGCAACTGCTCTGTAATCTCCTTCATTTCTGTTACACTCTCAAGCCATTTTTTCTTAAATGCACCATCCTCATAGGGAGGATGCAGGACCTACTCCATAGCCCAGAGTTGCTAACACCACACACCCTCAAAATCTGCTCCAGCGGGCTGGGAAACCTCCAGACCTGATTTTCAGGCAGTGTGGATGGTTCCACAGTGGAGGAGAGAGGGAGAAACTCCAACATCATAGGAAGAAGGAAAGGTTTAAAAAGATATGACTCTGTTTCTTACCAAGTGTATTGTATCTACCCCACTCTCCAGGACCCAAGCATGGAGAGGAATGGGACACTTGACCCAGTTTTGGAGGTCTGAGTGGCTCAGCCTGGGCTACAAGCCCATTACTATGAAGACAAGTGTGAGGCTAAATTGTAGATCATACTTAAGGATATTTATGCAGTCTTGCTCTCTTCTGTCTATGCGGTGTGTCTCTAGATTTGCTGGAGCCAATTAGAAGCAGTGTCAGAAATTAAAATGGCAGCTCCCAGTCCCGGCCACCAGATGGTGATTGAAGCTCTCCTGCTGCTGTAGAAGGCAGCATCATGCACATATGAATGTTTTGAACTCTTCTTCATTTGCAATGTAGTCATTCTTGGAAGACTAATTAACTACACAACCTTTATCTGACCCTCACTGTGCCTCCATCCCTCCCATTTCCAAATGTAATATCACCACTATATGCTAATCCTTTACTCTACCATAACAAACCCAAGCTATTCAACAGGGATTGTGGGCATACTGATCTGCTGGAATGTTTGATCCTTGGGTGGTTGGTATGTCCTGGTGGATGGGGGAAGGTGGACTTTGTTTTTATTCTCCTCCTGGGAACCTGACTTGATCATTCTTCTGCTTTCAGGCAATCATGCTGTGTAGGTGATCACTTCCCCTCTGGTTTGTATCAGCCTAGATCTATCGCTGTAGTAAAATCTGGAATGAGTTAACTTAACCTGTGTCACTTGTGTTTCTTTTCTGAACCTGAAAATAAATTACCCGGTAATTGGACACATGTTTCTAACATATGTGAGTCCCTGGTAATTTCTGTTTCAAGAACCTTGCCAAGTTAGGTACTACCACCTTGGGTTTATAGATTTAAGTCAGCAGAACTGGTAGTTTGTGACTTACAGCAATCAAAGTACTTTACAAACCATACCTTACTCATTCTTCTTGTGGATGTGGGAATCAGTGAGGATCAAGCTCATTGGGTTTCTCCAATTTCCATCTTAAAGTTCCATTTCGGTTCACCTGAATGTGAGCTTTTTTCCTTTTCCCCTTTTTTTTTTTACATGCACACCCAAATGCACCCATTGATTAAAGTGTGAAAATTAGTATTTATTTTTTCAAAGTGCACATTCTAAAGTGTGCATTCCCCCCCCCCCCAAGTGTACATTTTTCCAGTAAATGCATTGTTTGAGTGCAATCGCAAGCTCAGGAAAAGGCAATATTTGGCCAAGAAATGCACTTCCATTCGTGTTCATGTTTGGGGTTGTACATGGGGCAAGTTCTAATGCTTACTGTGGTGTTAGAGTTCTGCTTGTCTAACCTGGCAACCACAGTTTGAACAGACAGAACTCCAGTGAGGAGAGAACATCCCCATTGGTGCCAATGGATGCTTTCCTCCCTGGCATAAAGCAGACATGGGGCATTCAGATCAAGACCATGGTGGGGGCAAAGGGTTAAAGCCTTTTTTCCACCCACAACACAGTCCTGATCCAGTTTTCCCCACCAGGTGTGCTATTTTGTAAACAAACAAACATGTTGAGGCATTGAGCAGCTCCAAATAGTACGCGGGTTGGTGGTTCTGTCACCTTTTTAAACCAGTCTACTTTTTATCATCTTGTCTTAGCTATTTAAGTAATTTTAAAATTGTTTTTAAAATGTCTAGTGAATTTTTGGGGGGATGTTTTTATTGTTTGTATTTTTTATATTGTATTTTATTGTGTTTTATATTGTTGTAAACTGCCCAGAGAGCTTCAGCTATTGGGCGGTATAGAAATGAAATGAAATGAAATGAAATGATGATGATGATGATGATGATGATGATGATGATGATGATGATGATAATCAGTTAATTACATTATTAATGTAATGTTGCATCTAGTTTGTTAAAGATACAGAGGGTAATGCTGCAAGATTCTACTACTGGGTTTCAGAGCCTTTTAGGATTGTCCACCTGGCTTTTGACAATGTTTGCTGGAGAACTTCGCATTTGGGATTGATACTGTTTAACAGGTTTTACTTACTAGCTCAAAGCAGGTTTAAAGGTAGAGTGGGGATTCTAATCCATTCCATTTATGGAACCAGGTGGTGATAGTTCTTCTGGATTTGAGGGATTTCTCACAAGAGCTGAAATGAGTTGCGGGGGAGGAGTTGCAAACTATTACAACTACTATTGCAACAATTCCCTTCCCTCAACCACGCATAGCTGTGGGCGGGGAGAATTTTGCGTGTGGGGGGGAAGGAGAGTGAGACCACCATGGGGTGATCTCAACCGCCACTGAGGCTAAAGGAGGGCGGGGTGCCAGATTTGATATTAGGCTTGGCTGCCCCACCCCCGGCCTCTTTCTTTTGCAGCTCCCTCCCTCCCTCCCTCCCTCCCTCCCTCCCTGTTATCAGTGTAGGCTCCGCTGGTCGCCCATTTGGGGGCCAAGCAGGAATTTTGACTCATTGCCTCGATTGGTTTGAAGGGTGATGTGCATGTTTCGCCTACTCTGCACTGTGATCCAGGGTTGGGATTATTTTGGGTTTTAGTTTTTTATTGTTTTGATTCAATTTGGTCACATTTGGCAGGTAAGTGCGGGATAGGCAGTGGGGTAGGGTTCGGTGATCATCGAATGGCACCTTTTAGGTGATTGGCAAGACCCGAGGCTCCCCGTTGCTGGGTTTTGTGGCTCAGTTTGTGGGAGATAAGGATTGCCTTTGAGGCCGACTCACCTTGCCCACATCAGTGTTTTGCTGCCCTGTGAGGTGGTGACAGTGGGAAGGCTTCCCAGCACCATGGTGGTGTAAAACTGGGGGGGAGTTGCAGTGCCACCCCTCGGGGTTGGATGTTTTCACCCGTGAACATCTCCACTGGCCAATGGCCAGCTTAGTTAGTACCCACACTTCTTCCCTTCGCAGATCTTTGATTATTCAATAAATGTGGCCCTGATTTTACACCATCTCTTGTGTCTCAACTCTTTATTTCCCCCCTTATACGTGCAACAAGTGTGCATTCAAAATGTCACAATGCACAAATATTTGGTCATTTCTGTGGGAAATGAATTTCAGTATACAGGTCAATAAGAGATCCCGCTCGTTCCAAAAGCAAAATCAAGGCATGACTGAAAGTTACTTCACTTTGCTTTTGTGTGTGTGTGGGGGGGGGTTGTATTGAGCTATATAATGAAATTCTTCTCAAAAATAAAATAGCTGAACATTTGTGCTTTGTGACATTTGAAATTCACACTTTTTTGTGTTCGCCCCTTTAAGTTAGCCATTTGAAGAGATTGCCTACAATTACAAATGCTGTGATTTTTTTTAAATTTCACATGTTTTATACTACTTCTGATGTATGTGATGGCACTGACTGATTATGTTGGGGGTGATGAAATTGTCAACTGAATTTGTGGGGGAAATCCATAGAATGGGTCTCCTCTACTTTTGCCAACCAAAAGATAGTAAACGTAGCTGTTTCCTTTTGCTACTTCATTTTCTTCGCTTGCTCGGTATACTTTCCTTTGGATGAAAAATAAAAAAGAGACTCATTTGTTCTAGACTACATTTTGTGAGCATGTACAAATGTGAAAGTAAAGTTGAACACTGAAAAATTGCAATGGGCTTATAAATGGTCCTTAGATCTACAGGGGTAAACACTTTTGTTTTCAAACTGTCAAAGCTTTATTTTCCCTTCCTACAAATCTTTTAAAAAGAGAACGTTATCTTAAGTCTGGATTGCTTAAGTACAGAGTGACTGAATGTTTATAACCTTTCCAATAAACACACAGTATAGAGAATTTGAATGCAGCATGTTGCCTGTTGTATTCCTCTACATCCCTTGATGCTACTTTTATTTCTGAGATACTGTTTTCACTGTGGGGATTTCAACTGCTTTTTAACCCTCTGAGCACAGGTAACAATCTAAGGGTGCAATCCTATACTCACTGGTTCATCGGCTGAGAGGTGTTAACCTTTTTGGGTCAGTGGGCACATTTGGAATTTGAGAGTGTTGTGGGAGCTCTCACAAAATGGCTGTCATGGGCGAGAGGGAGCTTGCCAATCATAAAAATGGCTGCCAAGGTAGGCATGGTCATTCACAAAAAAACACTCATTTGCCAGAAGGCAAACTGGTGAGACTAAAAGAAATGGAACTTGCCCAAGAACTTAAGTGGAAGGCACAACTCTGAGCTTCCCCACACACACAAAAGGCAGTCTTTTGAACCCCAATACAGATGGCACTTTGCAGCATGCGACCCACACAGTTTTTTTCTCCAATTAAAAATATCTTACAAAATAAAACACAAATCAAGAGAGACAAAGAGCCTGCTGGTGGGCACAAAGAGAGGCCATGGGGTAGTAGGTGATCACTCGTGACCGAGTAAGATTGTCTTCCAGGATAAAATTACAAAAAGAAAATTATAAAAGGAGGAAATTCTTATATATATATATATACACACACACACACACACACACACACACACACACACACACGTATATATATAGTGTAGACTCTAGTGATGGGTCCGTAAGTGACTGTGTGGAGGCCAATTCTAGATCCACACAGCTTCCCACAGTGAGGACACAGGTTACCAGATGGAAGATGGTCCTGTAAAGGATTCATTTGATGTGCTTTTCGCTTAGCACGTTTCTCCCTTTCACCTTGCACTCGGGCTTCTTCAAAGTCCATGGAACCTTTGTGAAAGGCCAACGTCCATTTAGATTATTCATGGGCCAGAGCTTCCCAGTTTTCGATGTTTATATTGCATCTTTTTTAGATTAGTCTTAAGAACATCTTTAAACCTCTTATACTGACCACAGATATTCTGCTTACCATCCTTGAGTTGGGAATAAAGTAACTGCTTTGGGAGACAGCAGTCAGACATTCGAACAACATGACCGGTCCATTGAAGTTGGCATTGAAGGATCATTTTTTCAATGCTAGTAGTCTTTGCTTCTTCCAGTACACTGACATTTGTTCGCCTATCTTCCCAAGTAATTCACAAGATTTTCCTGAGGCAACGTTGATGAAATCTTTCAAGGAGGTGGAAGTGACGTTTATAGATAGTCCATGGTTCGCAGGCATACAATAAAGTTGGTAATACAATGGCTTCATAAACCAGAGTTTTGGTCTCCTTACAGATATTCCGATCCTCGAACACTCTGTTTCATTCGAGAAAATGCGGCACTTGCGGAGCTCAGACGATGCTGGATTTCACTGTCGATGTTAGCTGTAACAGAAAGATAGCTGCCAAGATAGAGAAAATGATCGACATTTTCCAGTATTGTCCCGCCAAGCTGGATAGAGGGCATCACCAAAGGGTTAGCTTGCACTTGCTGATGAAGCACTTGATGATGAAGCACTTTGGGTTTTTTGATGTTAAGTGAGAGACCAAGTTTTTCGTATGCTTCTGCAAAAGCATTTAGGATAGTTTGGAGATCATCCTATGAATGTTCAGAGACCACATTATCATCAGCATACTGAAGTTCCACAATGGAGGTTGTAATTACCTTACTTTTTGCTTTCAGCCTACTGAGATTAAAAAGCTTTCTATCTGTTTGATATATAATTCCCACACCAGTGGGGAGTTTCCCCTCGACAAGATATAAAATCATGGCGATGAAAATAGCAAATAGTGTTGGGGCGATAACACATCCCTGTTTAACACCTGATCCCACTTTAAATGGAGCACCATGAGAGACGTTGTTGTCCAAAACCGTTGCCGTCATGTTGTCATGGAGAAGTCGCAGGATATTCACAAATTTATTGGGGCATCCAATTTTCATAAGGATAGTCCAGAGAGCCGTTCGGTCTACAGTATCAAAGGCCTTAGCCAAATCAATAAATGCCATATAAAGGGGTTGATTTTGCTCCTTGCATTTTTCTTGGAGCTGACGTGCAGTAAAAATCATGTCTACTGTCCCTCTAGAGGGGCGGAAACCATATTGAGATTCAGGGAGGATCTCTTCTGAAATAGATAGAAGATGGTTTGCGAGAATCCTAGCAAATATTTTATCTGCGGTAGCTAAGAGAGAAATGCCCCGGTAGTTTCCACAGTCTGTTCTATTACCCTTCTTAAAGAGGGTGATAATTATGGCATCCCTGAAGTCTTCTGGGATCTCTTCTCTTATCCAGATTTTTTTCGATGAGTTTATGAAGATGTTGTACAAGTTCAGGGGGGCCTTCTTTAAAGATTTCAGCAGGAATCCCATCTGGTCCACTAGCTTTGTTATTCTTCATTTGATTAATGGCTTTTTTTTACTTCATCCAAAGTGGGGAGTATTGCAAGTTCCTCTCTAATGTGTTTTTGCGGGATTTGCAAAAAAATCTCATTATCCACCTTAGATTTACGATTTAAAAGATCATAATAATGCTCTTTTCCAATGCAGTGCAATAGACTCTTTGTCTTTTAAGAGTTTGGTGCCATCTTTTGATTGTAAAGGGTTTGTACCATAGGTTTTTGGACCATAAATGGCCCTTGTGGCCTTAAAAAAGCCCCGTGCATCATGAGATTCTGCAAGTTGTTGAATTTCTTGAGCTTTCTTTTTCCACCAAGCATTCTTTGTTGTGATATGTATCACTTTACCAGCTGCAGCACATTGTTTACACATGGAAGGGACAGAATGGCTGTAAACAGGTTTGTTGTGTCTTGCTGGGATCTTGTGTTTTCGCATGGGAACCTAGACTGTGAGAACAATATGAGCTAGTCACATGGTTTGTATGTTCTGATGACGTGCTAACTTGTTTTCTGTCTGAAACCATCTTAGAGAGAAGGTGGACTGCTTTCTCTCTTCTTCTTGGTTCTTCTTGCTAGACTTTGTTCCTGCAACAATGTAACATCTTTGCTGAGGTGGAGTTAAGCTCAACTTACTCCACTGGATGTAATGCTTGCTATGCATTTATACTCTGCACATGGACTGTAACTAGGAAATGTATACTCTGTAGAACTTTACTTGCTAAGTAAATAAACAGGTAGAATTAGACCTGTGGTGTTACAGAGTGTTTCCTGGCTCCATGGATTAATCTGCAATGGGGAAGCTGGAAGCAAGTCTGATTACAGGGCAGACTGGGCTGGCCAAAACTGGCACGGACACAGCACGCTGCACGCTGCGTAGGGAGGTGAGATCTGGAAGATCTGTGTGTGGAATTTCAAGCGTCTGTTAACACACAGATAGGATTATAAATCTCCCAACTCTGCTCACACACCAACATTCTTAAGTTCTCTTGTTCTTCTTTGGACCTCAGCCTTTGCACTGGCGTAGATTTTTTTTCTTGGCAGCACAATTAATATCATTTTGCCATATTTGGAAGGCTTTCCTTTTTTGGTCCATTATATATTTAATCTCATCATCATTTTCATCAAACCAATCCTGATGTTTCTTAGTTTCATATCCAATAGTTGGTTCACAAGCTGCAGTAATGAAGGTTTTCAGCTTAGACCAATGGTCCTCAATGTTATCAGGAGGTTCCGTAGGTAGATGTTCCTTAAGAAATGATTGAATACGAGTTTGCTTAATAGGATCTTGAAGGGCGTGGATGTTCATTTTACGCCTTGGTTTCCTTCCTTGAAGCCTAACCATAGTGGACCAGATTAGTCAGTGGTCTGTCCAGCAGTCGTCGGCACTCACCATGGCCCTAGTAAGGAGTACATTGCGGCGATCTCTAACACGGACAATTACATAATCCAGAAGATGCCAGTGCTTTGACCGAGGGTGCTGCCATGATGTTTTAAACTTATTTTTTTGTCGAAAGAGCGTGTTTGTAATAGTGAGATTATGCTCTGCACATTTAGACAAAAGTAAAATTCTGTTCGAGTTGCTATTACCAGCTCCATCTTTTCCAATAGTTTCTGGCCATAAATAAAAGTCACGCCCGACTCTTGCGTTAAAGTCGCCCAGGAGGATAATTTTATCCTCCTTAGGTATCTCTGACAGGAGAGTGTCCAACTGGGTATAAAAACTTTCCTTGATGTCTTCATCAGCATCTAATGTTGGTGCATAAGCGCTCAAAATAGTTACCTGCTGGTTATTGGCGAGCTTTAATCGAAGAGTTATCAGGCGTTCATTAATGCCAGTAGGAACTTCAGACAAAGAGTTCACTAGCTCATTTTCGATGGCAAAGCCTACGCCATGTATTCGTCGGTCCTGCTCAGGTAGTCCTTTCCAGAAGAAGGTATAACCTCTTTTTTCTTCCTTCAACTGTCCCTCTCCTACCCTTTGAGTTTCTTGAAGTGCTGCTATGTCAATTCTAAACCTTCTCAACTCCCTTGCAATAATAGCAGTCCTACGCTCAGGGCGTTCACTATCTATGTTATCCAGCAATGTCTGTATATTCCATGTTCCAAAATTCAAACGTCTTTTTCGACCGCTAAATGGTGACCCCACTGGATGCAGTAATCCAGTCAGGGGAGAAAGAGGCAGACTATGTCAGGGGCACCTTTTCTAGTAGAGTGGATCCTAAATAGGGCTGCTCAGTCATGGATACAGCTGCTGAGCTGCTCGACTACCTCATTCCTTGAACAGGGCGACTGAATCTGCATCCACCACCCATGTGCTGGTCCATGACTAGGGGCTTCCAGATTCACAGTCCTGCCCCCGTCGCCATTCACCAGTCGCCATGGGACTTTTTTTGTTTGTTTGGTTGGTTGGGTTGGAAGACGCCTGTGCGTGAAATTGTTTTATGTGGGGAGATCGGTGCACAAACGAATCACCACACAAACTTGACAGAGTGCAGCAATGATCCAATTGTACGGTCACCATGACGATTGGAAAACCATTCTCTGCTGCAGCCTTCATCCGCCTTCACAGCCATTGTAATTTAGGTTTAATTATCTTCCGCCTGTTCTGCCGTTGAGGACTTTATGTTTTGGATCGTTCTTTGTCTGGTTCCTCTCCCCAGACCTTACCGCCATGGGTGACCCTACTGGGAGTACATAGCTCCCGACAGCATTGCTCACAGGGTTCATTGGAACACGCAAGCCCACTCACCACTTCAAGGTGACGATCCGGCGAGAGGATGCCACCAAAAGATTCACCACCTTTCCCAGAAATGCTCGCATAGAAATGCCTCCATATGCTGCAAAAAGGCTCCACCAGCTCAGCTGCTCTGCTGTTGAAGTTCTGCCTGCACATCCCCCAAAACAGGGTGAGGTCATGGGTGGAACGTGAGTGGTACAATGATGGAGGAGTACACCTGCACTGAATCCTACCCCACCCCCATTCTACTCTCTAACCCTAGCTTTCCCCAACCTGTTGCTCTCCATATTACACCTAGCACTCTTGATCATTCGCAACGCTGGCTGGGGCTGATGGGACTTGCAGTTTGAACTTGAATTGGAGGGCACCAGGTTGGGAAGGGCTGCTCTAACCACTACACCACACTGGCTCTTCAATTGTCTTCTGAATTCTAAGTTCCCCTGGCTTAATTAAGTAAAAGGCTCTTAAGTGAAACTGACAAATCAAGACAATCTCTTTCATAAAACATGGGTGCTGTCTATGCAATGCCCATTCAAATCACATTTAATTTAGTAATTTACAAAGTGATCCTATGACCGCTAGACAGCATCTAGAGGGTCGTAGGGTTGTTCAGATTCCCAACTCTGAGGTCAGAAACCAGCTCCGAGCTCAGAGCTGAGGATCTGTGCTTGGAGCACCATCGCCCCCTCCCCCGCAGCTGGCGAAGTAAGAATCATGTCGGCTGCTTCTCTGAGAATGTACGAGTGACCTCGGAGAAGGAGTTTAGGGGATGTTCTGGTGGGCAGGGAGGGGAGACGACCAGCACCGCCAAGATACTATGCATTCTGGAAGTGCCTCAGCCTCCTTCCCTCCCCCTCTGAAACGCTGCAGTGAGACGGCCAAAATCAGTCATCTAACCGCTTTGCAGAGTGGGAAGAGCGCAGAGGGAAAAAATGGTCTCCATGCTCCTCCTACCCTGCATAGGATGCCCATAATCCTCCGATTTCAGAGGGTTATGGGCAGCCTCATTGGATTGCGCCCTTAGTAAAGCATTTTTTTTTCATAATAAGAGAAAGCATGTAAAATAAAAAAGGAAAGTTTAAGCAAGACTAGCTTATTACATTGCTGATGAAAGATGCAACAGGGTTTTTCAGTTCCCTTTCCTTTTTCAAGCCATGTTTGAGATTTAGGATGGAGATGGCCAAACGTTTTTTGGTGCTTTTTTTAAATCATAGTTTTTCACCCTTGGTCCAGCAGCAAGTAATCCATGCTGTTCCTATGCAGACATCCAGTCCAAAAACAACAACAAAGGATCCCACCAAGACATAGGTGTTCAAGTAGTGGTTGGTACTCACTACTGGGTCACAGATTGACCTGGGGGGGGGGGTCACAGTTAGGGATGTATGAGAAATTCATTTCAGTTCATTTTTGACAAGAGTTTACCCAGTTAGCACGTCCTGTAATCGAATGCGGACCTGAATGAAATCTGTGATCTAAGTCCATAAATTTCCAAGCTTGTGATGCAATTCACGGAACAAACAAACAAAAGTATTTGAAAAGTATGTGCATTTAAAAAATGTGCATGGAAATCACATAAGTCTGAAAAATGAACACAAACATGCTTTAATCAATGGAATAAAAATGTGTACATTAAAAATGCACACAACTGATGCATGCATTTGGGAAAATGTGCATGAAAATACAAACACATTCCTGTGAAAAAAAAGGGGGGGGAGATTGCAATCTTAAATGCACACAAGTCAGAATGGGTTTTGAGCTGGAATTCAGAGAACTCAGATGAGCATATCATAGTTTGATGTCCAAGTTGAGTACCTGTTAGAGCCTATGGTGTATAGTTGTTAGCAGTATGTCAGAGAGGTTCCAAAATGAATAGGTTCAAATAAAAATTCCCTGCCATCAAAAGGTTTTCTTAGTGACAAGTATTTTGCAGAAGAAACTGGTTTCTAGATCCCTGTCATCTGTTTGCTTGTTTCACAAGTACATGTCTTCATAAGGTACAGGACTGATCATCTCCTCATACTGTCAAACATAAGAACTTAAGAAGAGCCATGCTGGATCAGACCAAGGATCCATCTAGTCCAGCATTCTGGTCACACAGTGGCCATAGGAAACCCACAAGCAGGACATGAGTGCAACAGCATCCTCCCACCCATGTTCCCCAGCAACTGGTATACATAGATGCTGTTCCTAATACTGTAGGTAGCATATAGCCATCAGGAGTAGTAGCCATCGATAGCCTTATCCTCCATGGATTTGTCTAATCCCTTTAAAAGCTGTCCGAATTGGTAGCTATCACTACACCTTGTGGCTGTGAATTCCATAATTTAACTATGATCTGTATGAAGAAGTACTTTTATCTCTCCCACCAATCAGCCACATGGGTTGACCCCAGGCCCTGGTATTATGAGGGAGGGAGAAAAATGTCTCCCTATCCACTTTCTCACCTTTCCCCCCCTAAACTAAACAATCCCATCTCTTGCAAATTTTCCTCATAGGAGAGTTGCTCCAGCAGCCCCTTGGTCATTGTAGATGCCCTTTTCTGCACTTTTTCCAACTATACAATATCCTTTTTTAGGTGCAGTGACTAGAAATGTACACAGTATTCCAAGTGTGGTTGTACCACAGATTTGTATAATGGGAATATGATATTGGCAGTTTTATTTTTGATTCCTTTCCTAATTATGCCCAACATGGAATTTACCTTTTTCACAACAGCCACACACTGGGTTGCCATTTTCATTGAGTTAGCCACCACAATCACAAGATCTCTTTCATGGTCAGTCACCATGTGTTGAGGCCGTACTTGTACTTCCCTCCTCCTTCCAAGATGATCCCCACAACTATTAGGACAGATGCCAGCCTAGCAAACTGGCTTAGAATTACAAAAGAAGTGGATTGCAGAGTCAGTCACAAAAGAACCAAGCTTAGTTAGAATACTAATACATTAAGGAAGATTGGAATCAGCTTATCAGCAATAGGGCAAACTGGAAAGCTCTCCTCCCTTCCAGACTCAAATTACCCACACCCCTAAGGCGGTACTTTATGCTTAAGGGCCCATCTCTTGGAGCGCCTGCTAGGGGTGTAGCCGAGCAGCCCGACGGACATGAGTGAGGCCCGAACTGGGCCTGCTCGTGTCCTCTCGGGCTCTCAGCCACCCGCGTGGGCTTTACCTGGGCTCTCCGTGGAGCGGAGAGCCGTCCTCTTCTGTCCGATAGGTCCCATCGCGTCACTTCCGGCGTGGAGGAAGTGACGCGACGGGACCCTGTGCTCTGTTTTGGCGGGGGGAACCATGGCAACAGGGCTGTTTAAGCCCTGTTGCCATGGTTCCCCGCGCCAAAACAGAGCGCAGGCGGGGCTCCAGAGCGCAGGTGGGGCGGCGCGGAGGCGGCGGAGCGCAGCAGGACCAGGTAGGACGATGGCGGAGGGCGGGGGGGCCTCTGGCGGCGGCGGCAGCAACAGGGAGGGCTGGGGGGGTCCTGCGGCGGCTTGAGCAGCGGAGGCGGCGCGGAGGCGGCGCAGAGGCGGCGGACCAGGTAGGATGATGGCGGGGGGGCCTCCGGCGGTGGCAGCAGCAGCAGGGAGCGCGTGGGGGGGCCTCCAGTAGCAGCAGCGGCTTGAGCGGCGCGGAGAACGCTCCACGCCGCTCTGAAGAGCGAGATTGGCCCGCCGCCACCGCGGAGGTCCGAGCCGCAGAGAACTTCGGGTCCACGTAGGGCCCGAAGTACATCCCTACGCCTGACCCTGCTCAGCTGGTCCATCCTCCTTAGCTGGCGTCTGACCCAGGGGTTAGTGATGCTTGATTCACCCTCCTCCTGATCAGAGAGCTCAGATTGCTTTCCCATGGAATTTGACATGGATTGATCCTCCCTGACTGTTGGGCTTATCTCTAAGTCCACTGGCCTTGAGGTACCAGCTACAGGTTCCCTCCCCTCCATCTCCTTCTCCTCCCCATCAGACACAGAATCTGTTCCCAGATCCTCCTCTGTAGGAAGAGTGGTCCCAATTCCTACACCATGTGAAGAAGTGGACATCAGCATAAAGCCTGTATTTCCAGAAGTGCATGGGGGGGGGGGGGAGGTCCATGGATATTCAATACACTTAGTAGAGGAACCTTTTCTATTAAATCTCTAAAAAATCTCTTTTAAAAAAATCATTTTACTGCTTCTTTAATTCTTCCAAGTTTCCTTGGCCACATAGCTACTGTCCTTTTCACATAAACCAGTATATTGGTGCCTCTTGTAAGTTGCACTTCATGCTGGGGACTTTGGGAACTGCAGTGCAGAGACTTTCCATAAACTGTCTCCCCTACTCTCAGAGCCTGCTTAAAATATTTTTCAGCATCTCCAATAGTAGTGGCTTCTTCCTCAGCCTTTCTTGGTCAGGCATCACCAGCTTGGATCTCATCAGTGTATATGTGAAGTTGGGATTTTTTGTCCCAATGTGCATCATTTTGCCATTTTGATGCCCATTCCCCCAGGTTGGAGAGATCCTTTTGGAGCTAATTAAATGTAAGCCATATTTAGAAGGCAGGAAGAACAATTGCAGTAGCCCATCCATCTCCCTAACCTATTATATTTCTTTTATTCTTGTTTAGCCTGTCAACAAATTGTGCTTTTGTATGCTTCACAAACAAGGGGAGGAGGCCTGTAGTGAGCCATTGCCTGGGTTCAGACAACACGATAACCCACACTCAAGAGTTGAGTGTGGGTTGTCATGAACCATGCGTTTATCTATCTATCTATCTATTATATATTTAAATCGCCCATCTGGCCGGTCACCCAGCCACCCGGCCAAGATAACAAACCATGGTGAACAACCCACAGCTCACAACTCAACAACAAACCATGGCTTCTCTTCATGGGTTGTTTGTGGTTAACAAGCCATGGCTTGTTAGTGCAGCTGGGTTCAGACAACATGATAACCCATGTTTCAACAGCAACCCATGGTTCAACGACAACCCATACTCAACCCATACTCATCCCTTGAGTGTGGGTTATGGTGTTGTCTGGACCCAATCATTGCCACCTAAATCCTGCCCACTTGCTCTTCATTATTTAAACCTGATTGTTGGATTTCCTTACAGGACAGGTCTGTTAAAGGAACTGCAACGTGAGGTTTTGATGTCTCCCCCCCCCCCATCATTGTTCTATCATCTCTAAGCTTCTATCCTATTAAGTATAATCTCACTGAAAGCAAAGTTCTACTCCACCAATTTAAGCAAGTGGCTGCAAAGTGTTCACTTCTGCCTACAACTTTGCCTCTAACGCCGTCCCCCCCCCCCCCACAGATACTGCCTTTGTCTTTTCATACTCATTATTTTAGCCACTATCCTTTGATCACAACTCAGATCCTTATGCTTTTTTTTTTTTAAGTGCTAATCATCAGCTGTGCATCAGGTTTCTTCCAAATGATAAATCTGACTCTGCGTGGTGGTGCATAGTTCCTTTTAAAATGAACGGATGCTCAGAATTATAAATGTGTAACAACATCATTTTAAGGCAGTCGCTTCCAAAAATGTCAGTTGCATTAGTCCTTCGACATCATTAACCGGCTGGGTGTGCTTGAGAAATGCCGAGAACTGCACCCCACCCTTCCCAGAACCCAGAAAGAATCCTCCGAAGACTTAAAAATGTAGCTTTGTCTCAGAGTGGATAGCGGAGGCAAGTAAATCAAGGATCTCCTAAATGTATTTCCCTCTCTCCATTTCTATGCACGAATCCTACTAGTACTAATGCTAATGGGAATTGCACAGATGCAGAGAGGTCGCGATGCATCTGCATGAAATTCAGGTAATAGAGTAATCAGTATCCTCTCTAGATAGGTTTGAGTGCCCATAATGATTGTATGCAGATGAATTCTGTTTGAAAGTAAAGAACATCCAACTGCATAAGGATGAATAATCTGGAAGGTTAGAGCACTTGCCAAGATGAAGTGGTGCTTTGTAGTTGTACATGCGGAACAAAACCACGGTGCTTGCGTCAAGACACTTTTAATGGTCGAGCTCTGTTATTGGTCACAGAGGCCCATGCTGCAGCCTGACACGCTGAGCATTTTCACCTACTACAGATCTCTCCAACTATACAGCTATGCCGTATATTTTAGCATCACTCCCATAACAGTGGTTCCTGCTGCTGTAGCTAAAGCAGGATGTGTCAGGTGCTGAGGTCCAGGTGCTGGCAAAGTCCAGGCAGGAAAATCAACAGCTACCTGAAGCAGAGGATGCAGGGACCACCCAAGACATTTTGCCGCCTGAAGCAAAGGATAAGATGGTGCCTCCCCCCCCATTCCATATTCAGAAGCTGACTGGCTTGGCAGCTGAATCTGACTTCAACACTGGTGACAGGACAGGATCCTCCAATGGGCCTGAGGGCAGCAGGCTAGCTTTTGGGGCACAGGGCAGGCTGCGTAGCCCACACAGTTCTGTCCTCCAATGCCTTACCATTGTTCTGTGCCGCCCAACATCTGCTGCCTGAGGTAGTTGAATCATTCTGCCTAACAGTAGGGCTGGACCTGGAAGGATGGAAACCCAGGGGACCACGAGGGAGAACCAAGGTTTCCCCCCTCCCTGCCACTGCTGCTGGGAGCCCGAAAGGTGGCGGGGAGTAGAGGAACAGGGGAGCAGGGATTGCTGCCGCCGACTCACAAGTTGGCAGCAGTGATCTCAGCTGCCCGCCGCAGTCGCAGGCCAAAAGGGCGCACCACCACAGTGTGCAGTGGGGGGGAAACTTCTGACAGTCGCTTCCAAGTGCTGCTTGGGCACTTTGGGGGTGGCTGTCAGCAGTGCTTGCCTGGCAGCTGCTTGGCAAGAGCAGCAAGGATTTCTTGCCACTCTTGCGAAACAGCTCACTTGCAGTAGGGCTTGACCCACAATGGGTTGTGTTGTCCAGATTCGGATGACACGACAACCCATTGTGGGTCAAACAAACCCTACTGCAAGCCATGGCTTGTCAGGGTGGCTTATAAGCCTAAAATAAGCCACCCTGAGAAACCCGTCCCAGCTTCACACAATGCAACAACCCACTGTGGCTTACCACCATAGATTTGTATAAGGGCAGCATGATATTGGCAGATTTATTTTCAATTTCTTGCCAAATTATGCCCAGCATAGAATTTGCCTTTTTCACAGCAGCTGCACACTGGGTTGACATTTTCATTGAGCTATTCACTACAACCCCAAGATCTCTTTCTCAGTCAGTCACCACCAGCTTGGATCTCATCAGCATATATGTGAAGTTGGGATTTTTGCCCCAAAGTTCACCCCTCTACACTTATTTACATTGAACTGCATTTGCCATTTACCATTCTTCCAGTTTGGAGAGACCCTTTTTGTTTTAACCACTCTAAATAATTTGTGTCATCAAGAAACTTGTTAATAATCTCACTGCTCACTCCTAATTCTAGATGGTTAAAAAACACTTGTCCCAATACAGATCCTTGGGGGAGGGGCACTGTTTCCATTTTCCTATTGCAAGAATTGAGTATTTATTCCTTCTCTCTGCTTTTTGTTCTTTAACTAGTTAATGATAGATAAGAGGACCACTTATTTTAGGATTGCTAAATTTGCTGAACAGTCTTTGATGATGGACTTTGTCAAAAGCCTTTTCAAAGTCTAAGTAAACAATGTCTACTGCACATTGGGTGAGTTTGTATGACAAGGCAGCCCATCCTGCAAATAAGCTACACAGTATGGCTCACTGTGGGTTGTCCCCTCCTCCTTCCCCCTCGGTTCTCCACCTGGTATCCCAGGGGACTTGGCAGCTAAAGCCTCCTTGTCTTCTCTCCCCACTGCGATTGTGAGCCCTTTTGCACTCACTGTAGCTTTCCCCCCTCTTTTTCCCTTGGAGATCGCTTTCCATGATCGAAATTACAGCCAGTGACAGCCCCTTCAAAGTGCCCAAGTGGTACATTGGAGGGGCTGTCACTGGTTCCTCCCTTTTTTTAAATGCAAGAAATTTGCACAAATATTTTCAATAATTTTCTATTTTAAAAAAAGTTAGTTGGTCTTGCACAAGTGCTGTGCACTTGCGGGCATCCAAAATCAGAAGCCTCGCCTGGACAATGTCCTGGGAGGTGTCTGCTGTCAAAGTGCAGGCACCAACCATGGACATAGACCCAGAGAAGCTGCAAATAGGTTTATTTTTTACTTTGTGCTCTCTTGACAGCTGTCAAAAAGCAAGCTGTCAAGGACACCAAAGCTGTGAGTGATCTTTGTTCATGAAAAGGGAGTGGAGACTTTTCCCACCTTCTCAGTGAGATCCTCAGGGCTTTTAGTGTTCCCTGCATAGTTCCCAGTGCCTTCATCTTTTCCACCCTTTCCAGAGACTTTAGGTGCTCAGGAAAGGGGGGGAAGTGCATCCCACCTTATTTCTGCTAACATTTCTGACCAGCTGTCAAAACTAAGGCTTCCTTTTAAAACAGGGATTTAGGCAGGGCTAAACAGGGAAGTTTGGACAAGGGAAATATGTATATGCAATTTGTGCTCAGAACGTTATATTATGGTTCACGTTACAGCTTAATAGTGGTTTTCAAACTGCTTTCAAAGAACCTAGAGTTATTCAGAAATGTTTCAGGGGCTCTTGAGTTAGAGAGCCAGTGTGGTGTAATGTAGTGGTTAGAGTGTTGGACTAGGACTGGGGGGACCTGGGTTCCAGTCCACACTCAGCCTTGGAGCTCACTGGGTGACTTTGGGCAAGTCACTGACTCTCAGCCTAACCTACCTCACAGGGTTGTTGTGACAAAATAGTGAGGAGGAGTTCATGTATGCTGCCTAGGGTTCATTTGAGGAAAGGCAGGATATAAAGCTAACAAATAACGTCAATCACTGTGAAACCAGCTGTCCGAAAAACAGCTTGCTCATCATTGCTGATATACCTGCATTGCAACACGCAATTCCAGAATGATTATGTCTGTTCCTAGGTGTGGCCTCAGTTTGTGCAGGACAACAGTTTAGGCTTAAGATGTGCCTCCAAATCATCCTCTGCGATGCACAAGGACTATATAGCATCGTGGTCCATGAAAGGTTGCTTCCTCGATGGGCAAACTGATGTGGAAAAAGTTCCCTGAAGGTAGGAAGACTGAAAACCACTGTGATAGATGAAAAGCCTTTTACCTGAGCCTATTAAAATGTTAGTAATTTTAATGGGATATTTTCTTTTTACTTTGTAACCTATTGTTAACCTGCCCAGAGCCTTTGTGAAAAGAGTGGAATGCGCCTTCAAATAAATAAGTGTTTTATTCCACTACTAACCAACCATTCCGCCCCCCACCCCTGCATGCCAGGAATAGCACACAGACAGCGGAAAAATGGCTCAAAAACATATTTCTTTCTGATTTCAGCAACAAACGATCAGGCCTTAATTGTGTACTGCATCACTCCTTTGCCCAACATATAACTGGGCTGCAAACAGATACAAGAGGCATCTGATTGATTTAATCTCCTTGCATTTCTATTTTTATTGAGTTTTATTTTTAAGCATAAAATATCTTTAAAAAGTAGTTTTATGACTTAGCCTTTATGAAAGACCAGCTTTTTAGGAGAATTGTAATTTTTTTAGGGTATTTCGCTTCTATGAGTTATTTCTTGTAGATTCACATAATGACATTATAAATCTTTCTGTGGAGGCAATTACTAAGGCAGAAATGGTCTATTCCCCATTGGCTTTTAGGCTCAGCTTACTGACATATTACAAGCAGGCTTACCATGGTCATTAAAAACTGATCTGGGATTTATTGTGCCTCTTTAAACTCTCAGTACTTTGAAAAGTATTGAACAGAAAGGAATACAAGGTGAAGTTACAAAGAGATCCAACAAGGCAATCAAGGGGAAAATAGACTTAATTTATCCCACCAGGGCCTACCCGCCCCCCCCCCCCCAAAACCCTACCACAAAAATATTTGAAATTAAACTCTGGGTCTCTCATACAGAAAGCTCGCAATAGGTCTAGTCATAATGAATGGAATTTCTGCTAAAGCGATATTGCAATTTAGAGGACATCAATTTCAAAACTGCTACAATACTTGCAAAACAAGCAGCAAAATGTTCTTCTCCTTCCAAATCCCACCAAATGAGTTAAAGCCTTGCCTTGTTGAGAGATCTAAGACAAGAGAGCACACACTGAGACAAGCACAATATTTTTCATATCCTAAGTATTTTGTTTTTAGCCAGTTATACAGATTAATTCTCCAGCAGCCTGTGTGCATGGCTTAATTAGGGCTTGGATCCTGAAATGAATCATGGGGGGGGGGGGGAGGAAATGATTGATAGGCTGTGAGATTTCCACAGTTTGCAGGATTTAACCTGGTAGGATGCTTATGGGATTGGCAAAAACAAATATATAAGAATGCATATTCAGAGAATCAATGTATCACACAAAATAAATTATAATCTTCAGTTGGCATCTTCTTACCCGGCTTCTGCACTGGATCAGACATGTAAGGCTCCCTATTTATTTATTTATTTATTACATTTGTTAATCGCCCATCTGGTCGGCCCATTTGGCATGACAATGCAGATGACTGGCTTACCAAGTGGTTATATAAGCACACCATGGCAAACTCACACTTGGTGAACAGTACACCTGTGGCCACCATAACTTCTAAGATCATGTAAAAACGGTTTCTGTGAGCACGTTCTTTATAGATTCATAGCTTCATAGAGTTGGAAGGGGCCTACAAGGCCATCGAGTCCAACCCCCTGCCCACCAGGCTCCCTGCCACTCCTGATTTATTTTTTTTTAAAAAATGCTTTTAAACATTAAAATATATATTTAGAACTGGAAGGCTGGTGTGCGGCCCACATGGGCCACAGAAGCATATGTATAAAAGAAAAATGGTGGGCAGCTGCAGCCCAACACTTCCTTTTAAATCTGCTCAGCCTCCCAGAAAAACAAAACAAAAGGTAAGCTGGGGGAGGGTTGAGAGAGTGTACTGGGATGGAAAACATCCTGGGGTTTAGAGGGGTAGTGGGGAGCAGGACACCTGCTGAGTGCCTGAAAGCTGAGCAGGGCATTTTCGGTTTGGTTTTGTTGTCATTAAAAGTCCTATTAAAACAACAAGAACAAGGACAACAAGGACAACAACACTTTGCTCAGCTTTCAGGCACTCAGCAGATGGCAGCACTGGAAAGTCCAAAGGGAGGAAGTCCTGGCTAAGTCCTCCAGACCAGAGAGCTTTCCAGAAAGCTCAAGCAGCCAGAGAGGCTGCAAGGACAGGATGGGATAAAATAGTAAACAAAAGAGCACACACCACCACCAACAACAACCTCAGCCTCCTACTTACAGTAATCTCAGCGCTGAAGCCCTGCACTCGGAGAAATTTCTCTGAAATTTCCCATACTTTTGGGGTGCACTTTCTTTTCTTTCGGTCAAAAATAAATAGATCAAACAAATTCAGCACAGTGCTAGTTTATATACTAACAAGAGCAAGCTACAAAAGTCTCTGTTCCAAAGAGCTTACAATCTAAATTTAGAGAGTGGGGTTGGGGAGGGAGACGACAGAAGTTCAAGGGCAATAAGAGAAAATCTAAGCCAATGCAGTTATGCATGCACAGGCTTTGTGCCGGTTGGGGATGAGACTGATTCTTAATTATCCAGGGTTAAGCTTGGCAGCTAAATACAGTTGGAAATTGGTCCCCTCTTATTAATTTTTTTTTTTTAAACGATGAAAGGCTTGTATCCTTCAAGTGTCGTGGACAATGTCACCTCTTGCTGGTGTGACTGGCACTTGCTGTAGGATCAGAAATGCCAATTAGAATTAAAACCATTATTTTCAAATGCAATTCCTGGCGAAAGAGAATTTTAGAGTGATGGGTCTGTTTCTGTGTAAAATGCAAATGCAACACACCAAAGGACATGGGTATTTGAAGCTTTTTCAGCAAACCAGTTTCCTGTTGGGCTTGGAAACTCACTTGTTTCCCAAAGTGGGTTGACCTGTTGGGTCTATCATGTGGAGGTAGGGTGCAGATCTCCTGCTGAACTCACTTCAGCAGCTTGACCTCTAGTGGAATGCTTATTATTGATTCACTGATTTGCTACACTTATATCCCACTTTGCCTAGAAACCAGATCTAAGGTGATCTGGAAGTGTCCCATCCAGGTAGCTTACAGGGCCAAACCTATTTAACTTTAATCAGTTATCCATGCTCTGGTAACCACTTGGCTGGATTGCAGCAATGCATTATATGTGGGGCTGCCTTTGAAAACAGCCAGAAACTTCAGCTGGTCCAGAATAGGGCAGCAAGATTGCTAACAGGGACTGGCCAACATGATCATATTAGGCCAGTACTTTACCATCTCAACTGGCTGCCAATCCATGCCCAGGCCCAATTCAAAGTGCTGGCATTAACATTCAAAGCCCTAAACAGCTTGGATCCAGGTTACCTGAAGGATTATCTCCTCCCATATATACCTGCCCGGACCCTAAGATCATCCTCAGCGGTCTCCGGGAGCCCCTGCCAAAGGAAGTGAGGTGGGTGGCTACTAAGAAGAGGGCATTTTCTACTGTGGCACCACGGTTGTGGAATGCACTTCCCAGAGAAGCTCGCCTGGCACCTACATTGTGCTCTTTCCGTTGCCAGGTGAAGACCTGTTTATTTTCCCAGGAATTTTAGTCTTTTAGTCTCTGTTGTTTTAAATACTTTACTGTATTTTAAATCTTTGTATTGTTGCTAGGTTTTACTTTGGCTTTTACTTCTATTTTATACTGTAGTTTTAAACTTTCAAACTTTTATACTGTGTTTTATGGTTTTAATTCTTGTGAACTGCCCAGAGAGCTTCGGCTACTAGGTGGGATAGAAATTTAATAAATAAATAAACAAATACTTCAGCAGTAGAATTGTGTCTTGTGCCTTCAGACTTTCTCTGGGCTGATCATCTTCTAGGATGTTCTATATCCTTCTCTAAACTCAAAGTGTCTGTATATACTGTAAGCTGCTTTAAGGCAATTACATAGTGCATGTAAAACTATGGAATTTTGTATCTGCAAGCAGTCTGCATGTGACTGCCTCCATGCATGTTACTAGAAGGCTGAAATCATCACAAATGGTAGTGCCACACCACCACCAATTATTAAGAGAATCACTGGCAAATATCTGAATTTTTGAACATTTACTGGTACACATCTGAATTTTGAGCTTCCCAAAATCAATGAGTTTCTGGCAATTGCTACAAAGCAACCTTTTTCTCCAATTACAAGAGATAAAAATGTACTACAAATATCTAAGGCTACAGTCTTGTCATCAGTTATGCACAGGAGGAAAGATCCACTGATGTTAGTAGGACTCGTACAATGTACATGAATAACTAGGGGTAGGACTGCAGCCTTAAATCTCTAATTGTCTCTACAGTATCTGGCTCCACATATACAGAGTAATCTTAAATTCTTTTTTCCATTAAGACAAACCTCATTCAGACTTACATTCCATTCTTGGAACATACACACAGTGCATTGATTTACGCTTTAGCAGTAATAACTTTTGGCTATTAGAGAGCTCTTATTATCCTTTTTTAAAATTGGCTTCAAGCATTTGGAGACTTGTCTCCAAACCTTGTAGAATGGAAGGGATCCCATGGCAGAGATTCTGCATGAAAGCTAGCATAAAGCCTTCATCACTTCCCATAACATCATGCATATTTCGATAATATACTTAGGAATACATATTACCTTAACAGCCTTATGCTATTATTCAAAACACCAAGACAATAAATTCTGTTCAGATTCCAGGAGTGTAATGTTCATGTTGGAGTATCCAAATCTTTAAGCAATATGACTGCTTTTGATTGTTAATGAAATATTATCCCAACCTTTTGGCAGTAAGGTTGCATTGTGTCTGTCTCTAGGAACCTTCATGGCCTTTAGCTAGTAGCTAATACTGTTCAGCACCAACTGGTGACACCACATCTGATTAAAAAATAGTTTTGGTTTAAAATATTAGGAAGATAACATATGGCTAAGCTCTGCAGCAGAATAAGCTGGCAGAATAGACTGTCAGCCACAGGGATGGGGAACATGCGGCCTGCCAAATGTGGTTGGACTGCAACTCCCAGCATCCTCCATCATTAGCTATGCTGACTGGGGCTGATGGGAATTGCCATCCACCAACTTCTAGAGGGCCACAGGTTCCTGTCCGTGCTATACCATTTCAGACTGAAATGAGGGGAGGGGCTTCCCTCCAGCACAACAGAGAGAAAGGTTTTAGCCCAGTCTGTTTGCTGCTGTGCTAGTTTTCTACTTACAGGGACGTTTTTTAAAAAATACATAAAGGACCATTCCAAAATGTGATCGCACCTGCAGCTTGAGATACCACAATAAATATGTAGTGTGCAACTTTTCCCCCCTGCTGCTGTTCTACCGAAAAGTAAGCATGGGGGGGCAATCTAGATCAGCACCACAGTACCAATGTGAGGAAGGTTAATTCTTCCCTCTCCAGCTGTGACTGCCCCCCAAACGTCCCCTCTGTGAGGCAGTTAACAATAGTAAAAATTAAAAAATAAAAAGAAGCCCTCACTGGTGCCAGTCCTCATTACTGGTTTGTCCCACAGCTCCTGGTTTCCAGCTCCTGAACCTCCTAGCTAGTTTTCTATTTGATCTTTCCATCTTTATACCAATACGCCATTAATACATTTTCCCCAATGATTACCTTTGATTTCATCATTCATATGGCATTAATCAGAACTCAGCTGATCATCAAGAATGATGCAGAGGTATTATGGCATGAAATGATGGTTAAGCCCAAATTGTTTGTAGGAGAATGGGGTGCATTGCTACATATTATGAAGGATGAAGTGGAGGGGGAGGAAACCATCTTCCTGGGTTTTAGCTAGAGCTGGGCTGAATATCCCATCCCACCTTTACAGGGCCTGAAGAAAGTGTGTGCATGGGAGAAATATTTGGCAACTTTCGGGGTGGAGGGGGCTCAAAAATGTAAGACTTTCTTTGCAGCGGGGTCTTACCTTTTAAATACACAGAGAGACACACACACACACACACACACCTGGACCTCACAACTATTCCAGAACTTATTTTCACTGAAGTTCCCAGTGGAAATAACAGGGCTTTAAAATAAAAACAAAAAACCCCAGCAACATCTGTTTCTATCACTTGTAAGGTTGTATAGCTTATAAGTGTGGAGAAACCCAGTTTCATCTTTCCAAACTTGGCCTTGTTCCTAGCAGGCTTTGCTTAGGCCAGAAAGAACATACAACGATGCGTGTAGCCTCTCCTGTATGATTTTCAGTGTCACACGTTCCGTGCCTGATGCCTGGCACCCTGCCGGAGATTTCCTGCTAAAAGATGCAAATGGGCTAAAACATCACAGATGCTTCAGGGTAGAAGTGCCCAATCAGACGTACAAGATGAATTAAGCTGCAATCCTATATATGCTTACCTGGGAGTAAGTCCCATTGAACTCCATGGGACTTATTCCCAGTAGACGTGCCTAGGATTGCACCGTTAATATCTCAAACTGGAGGATTTAAACTCCTGCCTTCATTGGCTCCATTTATCAGTCCTCACCTTCTGTGCACGAAACACCATTTCTGCTCAGCCAATAGAAACATGAGTTTTCACTAGAAGGATTACCTTTAAATTAGGAATCCCTTTTTGCATAAGTTGAGTGAGTTGTGTGTATGTTTTTTTTTAAAAAAAGGAAAAAAGTATCCAGTTAGTTCAGAGGCTTCTTCTAAAATTCTTTTCGGAAGAATATTGGCTGAGAGACTGAAAAGGGTTTCAAGGTGCCTTAGGCATTTTTATACTGCTTTCTCTGCAAAGATTTTGTGCTCGATAGTGAGGGCAGCTGGCTCTGTGTGTGTGATGCTTGCTATATTTCCCTTTTGAATCTTTTTATTTTCTCACCTTTCAATTGCCTGTAAACTTCTTATTCCCTTAATAAATACATTTTTCCTTTTATTACCAGAAGATTATGTTTAAGAGGGCACAATCCTATAGGCCACTAGATGCTGTCTAGATAGCCATAGGATAGGTCACAGTTCCAGCTCCATCCTTGGAAATGCGTTCCGAGGTCCGAGCTGGAACGCCAACCTCGGAGGGTGCTCCCTCTGCCCTCGCAGCTGGCATGGTTTTTTCCACACTGGCTGCGGCTCCAAAGTCACAAGACCAAATTCGGAGCTGGGCATTGGGGTGGGGTGGGGAGAAGAGGGGAGGAGTGAGGCTCCACCGAAATACGATGTATTCCAGTGGCACCCCATCCCCTCTGCCTTGCGAGCAGGGGCAAAACACTTTGATGGCTGAAATCGGCAGACTAAGTATTTTGCGGGGCAGGAGAAGCGCAGAGGCAATCTTTGCCTCTGTGCTCCTTCCATTCTCTATTGGATGCCCCAAATCCTCCAAGTTCGGAGGGTTACGGGCAGCCACACTGGATGGTGCTGCCCAGGGGTTAAGTCCATTCTGCAACATACCGATCCACTTCCACATTACACTGCTTAGATCAATGTTCTCTAACCTTGGGTCCCCAGATGTTTTTGGCCTACAACTCTCAGCATGCCCCAGCCAGCTATGCTGGCTGGGGCATGCTGGGAGTTATAGGCCAAAAACATCTGGGGACCCAAGGTTGGAAAACACTGGCTTAGATCTTAGAAACCTTAGGGTGGCCAGGTGTCCTACTTTACAGAGGACAGTCCGCTATTTGAAAAGCTGTCAGAAGACAGTCCTCTTTTCGAAGGCATATTCCATTTGAAGGCCTGTCCATCCAAGTCTGGTTTAAACATAGTGGAACCATCAGAAAGGAGAGCAGAGGTTCTAACATTCTTGCCCATCCATAGTTAGCACCTGGACAGCAGCAGACTGTACAGGGATATGGAAAACTGGTCAGTCTTCCTCACTATGCCGAGATTTAATGTATTTCTATTTAAATCATACTTATTTCTAAATTTGCATCTATACATATAAATTAGCATATGTAAATTGGTGTCCTCTTTTTTTTTGGTGATGCATTTCCTCTTTTTTGGCATGTAAAAGGCCACCCTACCCTAGTTACAGGGGATTCTCTGCAAATGCCCAACAAATATTTGGGATTCCATTCAAAAGTTTCCCCACAACCTCTGCTTTGAAAAAATGGGGTGTGGCAGTTTCTACTCTAAAAAGGACTACTTGGGGATCCCTAAATTCATGGATGACTCACTCTTGCTCCCAATATGATGCCCCCTGAGGTGCTATAGTATAAATCACCCTGAGGTGGGACAGAAATTTCAAAAACAAACACAAATACATAAAGTATCATATCTAGAAATTAAGTCTGCATAATCCCTCTCTTATCCTTTCGTCGGTCTTTCCTCCCCTTGCCCTTTTGCATCACTCTCTGCCAAAATTAAGACTGGAAACTACTCAGGGCAGCACTTTGCATTCTTGCTTCTGTTCTTTAGCACAGAGCCAGATACATTGATGGTAGTAGATAAAGAATAATAAACTACAGATGAAAGGACACCATGAGATGGGCATAACAGAGGAGTGTGTAGGCCAATGGTGGGGAGCTTCAGGCCCAAGGGCTGAATCTGGCCCACCAGGCCTCCTGATCCAGCTCACCAGGTCCTTCCCCAAACCACCCCTCAGACAAGGGCAAGGGGAGAGGGAAGCAGGCTCACCTCAAGGTATCTGGAGTGCTTTGAAGTAGCAGTTCCTGAAGATTCCCCTTGTCCATTGCCTTTTCTGTTAGGGAGGGAGAGCTGTTCCCAAGACAGAATCCTATATACTATAACAGTGTTCTCTAACCTTGGGTCCCCAGATGTTTATGGCCTACAACTCCCAGCATGCCCTGGCTGGGGCATGCTGGGAGTTGTAGGCCAAAAACATATGGGGACCCAAGGTTGGAGAACACTGTACTATAATATCTTGGTTTGGAAAAGAAATCAAGATATTTGTCTGCTCACTTTCATTCCTCAATGGAATGAATCTTAGACCAGCCTTGGTTTTGTGTTGCTCTTTTCAAGCAATAATTGAAGGCAGTGTGCAGTTTCCATCAGTGAAATAACACTTAGGTTAACAGTATCTAAAACATTTCAGAGATGTGATACGTAGGGCAGAATATGTCTCCTGGCCCCATCTCACCTCACCTTCCCAAATGAAGCCACCTGATTTGAAAGCAATCCACTTCTTTCTTGACAGGTCTGATTCATTAGAATAAACTAATGACTTAAGCTACATAGATATCTCCTTTCAGAGATATAGGATTATAAAGCGGCCATGTGGTTGCTAGATGGGCTTTAGGGAATTTGCCAGTAGTCCACACTGAGGGAAGAAAGACAGGAAGAATAAAGTTCTTGTACTTATTGGTTTAAGCTCGAAATTTCCACTTAAGTCTGCATTAGCTCCAGGCACTTCATTTGCGAAAATAAAAGAAACAAAATGTAAAATATTCTCTGAAATGATCAATGCAGCTACCGGAGAGAAGAGTGTGTCTTCTCTTCCATCACAGTGTCAATACCATTTACTCTTTTTAAAAATTATCTCATCCATTCAGTTTAAATTTAAATGTATTTGTGGCATCTATCTGTCTGTCTATCTATCTGCCTTTTATTTTGTCTGTCTTTTGTCTGTTTGTGTTTTGTATGAAATTTCAAGAGATAAATCCCATTTTCTATTAATTCAATGGCTGTCATCTCGCATTACCTCATGCAGCCCAGATCACAACAATGAGATCTTAGGGTTTTAAATTAATAATATTGAAACACATCACTCTGTTAAAGGGTTGTACTCATCCATATCACACCAGCTCTCGGGTACCTTGCCTGCAGTCTGATGCCTTCCGTCGCTAGATTGGGCTGGAACTGCATGAATCCAGTTGCAAACAATCTATAATTGGTAACTTGAATACTTGGAGGTCGCGAGGGAAAAGAAACATTAATTTAATATGGTGTTGAGATTTTAACAAGGTGATTTTTGCTTTAAAAAAATAAAATAGTTGGGAGGGAAAGCTTTGGGGAATTGATCTGTACTCTCTGAGTGGCATTTTCCACACCTACAAATACATACTGACAGATAAGTGTATTGCATTGCAATTACCTTACATACAATGTCAGCTAAAAGCTACATGTAAAGTCAGACTCTCAGATCGCCGAAGCATCAGGAAGCAAGCTATAGATTCCATTAACTATTAAAAGTTGAAATTAAATTTTATAGCTGCTAATTCAGAAGAGCCAAGGGGCAGAGGGGGGGAAACTAAATTGGTGTATGCGTAAATCATCAAACCTACTACAAATTCAGGAAGGAATAAAACATTATGCCTAGAGGAAAATAACACACAAGATCAAAATTGCATCCTATTGAACACTTACCATTGTTATTCAGGCATCTTTCTCCTTATTTTCTGCTGTTGCTGTTGTTTCATGTTGAAACAGAGGTGTTAGTGAAAATAGTCATTTTCGCTGGTGAAAAGGGAGCGTTCTGGGTGGGACGGGAGGAAATTCACCCGTATTCATATCACTGGGACACCACAACACTTTTAATGATATAAAGCACATGTAGATTCAGGAGTGCCTCCTGATTGTTTTAATCTTTGCCTCAGAGCCCCTTTAAAGCTTTAGAAATATTAATAAGACTCCTATTTATCCATAAGCCTAAGATGCATTCAGTAAACAGACAGTGGAATTTGTATATGGGATTCATTAAGGGGGGTTGCCCCAATTGTCAAATTAGTTTCAGACCAACCTGCTGAGCGTAAATGCAAATTTACCACCTTTGGAGCTGCCTCATTTTACAGCAATTGATTTATGTTTGAACAGGAGTTTAAAACACCAAAAAAAAAAAAAAAAAAAGGAAGAAGAAGTTGTCTTTTGAAACCTTGCTATCTATGCATGGGCTCCTTTGTCCAGGTGTCTTGGGGATCTCATGCTGCAATTTTGATCTTTGTGTTCGGAAAGCCTTAGAGAGTCAATCCAGGTAACTTTAAAGTGCGATATAATCAGAACGGATTTGGAAATAAAGTCTTTGCCTTGTCACATTAATGCGGCCCTATCAAGTGGCAGTTTATCAAGAGGCAGCTCACAAGGTTTTAATGAGCATGCTGCCTGTTCTTGTACAATACTAATTAATCCCATTTTTTCCACACTGGTGTGATTGCTTCATGAAACCTGCATTGTTTTATGCTCAGCAGCAAAGCGGGTTCTTGCTGATTAAATCTCCTTCCCAGTGCTGGAGCCTGACAACTGAATTATACCTTGCTCAAAATAATAATGGGTATCAGCTAATAAATACGGTTTAACACACACAAAACTATGCAGCCAAAATCACACTACAAAATAGGAGTTTGACTTATAGGCACAGCAGTGTTTCATTAAACATCTGTATTATAATTCACTGGTTTTCCAACTGATGTAATAACTTAATTGATGAGAACAAAGACAAGCTTATTTATTCACCCAATTGCTTGCTTCTTGACTAACGTCCCCCCCCCCCCACACACACACACACTTCCTTCCCCCCTTGGCATTATTGTGGAAATAAATATGCAATATTCTTTTTATAGAAGTCTAATTTAGACCCCTTTCTCTCTCCCCGCCCTCCCCATTGAGAAATCAACATCACAATCTGTTTCTGACAAGTTCTTGCTACAGAGTAGCGAAGCCTCATTATGATAAGACAGCATTGTGTTGTTTACCCTAATGCTGAGGCATTTCGGCAAAGGTGAAAGAGGAGCTATGCTTCAGGCAGTTAATAAGGAATAATTGCCTGCATCTTCCCATTAGAAGGTTCAGAAAAACTTACCTTACTTCTTTCCCTCATCCACCCAAACTTTCAAATGACTTCAATTCTCTGGCTTTTAAGCCAAAGGATGAATAACAGCCATGGTTCCATTGGAGGGGGGCGGCTTTTCATCTCTCCAAGGGTGAATAGAGTCAGCCATTTTTAACACACGTCAGCACCCTGAGGTGTGGTAAAATTCTCCTTACCACTTTGGCAGGAAGATCCCGAGAGCCTAGCCAGCCCAAATATCTTTTGGTGAGCTCTCTCATTTGGGGTAGATTGAGTCATCTGCTTCCTTAATTTGAAGTAGTCTTTGAGATGATAGAAGAAGTGGCTATTTCCAAACTGGAAACTTACCACAGAGTAATGGCAACAGATAATGCACTGAGGGCAGGAGAAATTTTTAAAGAAGAAGGCTATTCCCTCACTTCCTGACAAACTTTAGCCTCTTATTCATATGCCTTATGCAACAAGTCCCAGTCAAAAATTATCTGGACTTGTGTTTTGCATTGTTTAAGAATCCCTGGTTTTGCAGTTCGACAAGGCCGTCCTGGTTGGACATACTCCAGGGAGCCAATAAAAGAGAAAAAGCAAGCCTTAATGTTGACTGTAATAGTGATTTATAACAGGGCTTGCTTCAGATGCAATGAAAGGCAGTTCTGATTATTTATTTCCCTCTTTCCACGATGCCAACAACACACTAGTCACTTCACAGTCAAATAGGATGGAAGGGGATGAGAGTTAGAATGAACATTAGCCCAGCGCTGCTTCTCTTACAGTAGTTAATGGGAGGATTTTGTCTGTTTTTCTGCGACGGCACAGAGTGAGCCGAAGAGAAAGTCAATGTATACTGTCTTGAAACATTTATTCTTCATAGCATGGGCAATCAAAGGGAAGGGGAATATTGGGAAGCAGTAGGGTGGCCACTGATGCATCACCAAAAAAGAGTTAATGCATTACCAGCAAAGAGGATAAAAGAGGACACCAATTAAAGACAAAGAACTATAAGGAGGAAGAGCCCAGGCCTTGAAGTTGCCCGTCAACAGTTAGCACCTGGACAGCAAACTGAGCAGGCGCACACAGGTCACTTCATCATAGTCTTCCCCACTATGGTAGTATGTATCGTATTTCTGTTTAAATTATTATAGTCATTATTTTTAAATGTGCATCTATACATATAAATTAGCATATGGAAATTTTATGCAAATCACCACCCTCTTTTTTTAATGATGCATTTCCTCTTTTCCAGGTGATTCATAAGTGGCCACGCTATCCTAAGCATTGACACTGATCCTAAGCACATATAAATTCACATAAGCAAATGTTGTGCAAATGAGTGTCCTCTTTCTTGGCTAATGCATAAGTGGCCACCCTAAACTCCGCCCTCACCTTTCCTCCCTCTCCCTGCCGTCACAGCCATTCCTTCCTTCCTTCACCCTAAACTCAGCTCTCATATATGCCCAATAGTCCAGTGATTACAAGAACATAATGTATTTGAAGTGTTTTGGACACTCCATGCTGCAACTACAAGTGGGACCTGCAACAAAATGTTGCAGTGTATTTTCACCTCCTAGCAGGAATGCTTCTGTTCAGGGTTCCAGCCAGCCAGCCAGCCAGCCAGCCGGCCTTGCCTTCCTCCAGGTTACTGTAAGACAGGGACAGGGAAGCTGTGACCCTCCAGATATTGTTGGACTACAACTTGTATCATCCCTGACCATTGGCCATGCTGCCTGGGACAGATGGGAGTCCCAACAACATCTGGAGGTCCATGAGTTCTCCTCCCTTGCATTAAGGTCAAGCAGGGCATTCTACTCCCCCTCCCAGTTTTCTGATTTTCTATTGCAACTGACAGTCAACATTCCATAGCTACTAAACATGGTCAGTCTTCACTGTGCTGTTTTGGCTGTGTTGTGGTGTGTGAGTTTTTGCCTTCTTAGATTTTTTTTTTTTAATGTTATACTTCCCTTGCACATGCTATACCTCCCTCTTGTTTCTCAGCAGCCATGTTTTGGCACTCACTACCCAAGTTCACTATTAAAAGAAGTTGTTGTTGTTGTTGTTGCTGTTACTATTATTAGCCAGTCTGCTGTGGCACAACTCTGTAAGAGATGAGGTGGAGGTCTTTCCCAGCCCTGCCAGTTGAGATCCTTTAACCAGAGATGCCACATACTGAATCCGGGATTTCTTTCAAGGCATGTGCTCTGCCACTTACCTATAAGATTAACACCATTTCAATTTCTTGGAAAGCAAACAAACCTGGGTCCAACTGTGCTCTCATTGGCCTCAAGGTCCGAGCGCCACCCCATCCCACCCCCCCCCCACAAAAAGAAGCAAGCTGGAAAAGGCTGATAATAGGCTTTCCTAGAGATCCACTGTATTCCTCACAAAGAGCAGTATCCAATGTAAGGGTCAGCTAGCAGGACCGGTGCAGGGCAGTTTGGTGCCCTAGGCAAAGTTATATTTAGCACACACCCCTCTCGTGCCGGGGGGGGCTCCGGAGCAAAGCAGCCGGGAAATGCCTGCTTGCCCAAAACCCCCCCGCCCCCTGCCCGCCGGCCGCCTCCAGCAGCCACTTTCCCCGCTGCCAAACTGGCCTCGCCCACTGCGTAGCATCTTCGGACCGGTTGCCGCCGCCACACGCGCTCCTGACCCGGCCTAGCTCCGGGCGCCGAGGAAAGCCGAGCGCGACCCCGAGCCCGCCTGGCACCCGCAAACCCCCCCCCCCGCACTGACCTGGTGGTGCCTTTGTCAGCCAGGCAGCCAGGCGAGGCAGGAGCATGCTGGCGGCGAGGAAGAGTCGGCCAGAAGGAGCGCAGCGTTTCTGCGCCCTCTTCAGCCACGCGCCCTAGGCAGCCGCCTAGTTTGCCTAGCGGTAGCGCCAACCCTGTCAGTTAGATAACAGGTAAAGAACCCAGCAGCAGGGGCAGGTTATAGTTAAGCGTCCAGTGGCATAAAGCACATTAGGAACTAGGGACAAATGTAAATGGTAGGTGTTGGGTGGCCACTTATGCATTGCCAAAAAAGAGGAAATGCATCACC
The DNA here is from genome assembly GCA_021292165.1 of Shinisaurus crocodilurus. Classification (NCBI taxonomy): domain Eukaryota; kingdom Metazoa; phylum Chordata; class Lepidosauria; order Squamata; family Shinisauridae; genus Shinisaurus; species Shinisaurus crocodilurus. Next base: position 243,878,767 of record CM037877.1, read on the forward strand.
AAAAATAGGACAGAAGAGGGCTCTGATTTGCATAAAATGTGCATGTGCTAATGTATAGGTGCAAATATGGAAATACTATCATTTTAATAGAAATACAGTGGTTCTCACCACCATGGGGAAGACTGTGACCGGGGTCAGACAGCATGATAACCCACACTCAGGTTGAGTATTGGTTGAGTGTGGGTTGTTGTTGAAACATGGGTTATCGTGTTATCTGAACCCAGCTGCACTAACAAGCCATGGCTTGTTAACCATGCACAACCCATGAAGAGAAGCCATGGTTTGTTGTTGGGTGGTGAACTGTGGGTTGCTCACCATGGTTTGTTATCTCAGCTGGGTTCAGACAACACGATAACCCATGTTTCAACAACAGCCCATGGTGCAATGACAACCCACACTCAACCCATACTCAATCCTTGAGTGTGGGTTATCTTGTTGTCTGAACGCAATCTGTGACTGGGTGACCTGTGTGCCTGCTTTGTCTGCTGTCTATGTGTTGACGGGAAAGTTCAAGGCCCAGCTCTCCCTTATTATGTTTCTTTATCTTTAAATTGGACTTGGACTGGGCAGCCCTACAAATAGAGGATGCCTTCTGACAGCCCTTCAAACAGAGGACTATCCTCTGTAAAGTATGACACATGGCCATCCTAAAGTGGATGTCATTCTGGGAGTACAGCCAGAAATGTCCTATCTTTAAATTTAATGCAATTAGATCAGTGGACTAAGAAATGGAAGAAGAGAAATGAGCATGAGAGGGAACTCACTGGATTTGAAAAGAAAGTGCTGTCTAGAGAACTTATAGAACGGAACGTTTCTTCCAGAGGGTTAACAAAGGAGATATATAAAATGTTTCAAAAAATTGAAGTGCAAAAAGATAATCTTAAGATGGTATGGGATATGGAATTTGAGGAAGAGATTTCGAATGCGGGATGGAAAAATATTTAGGGCAGACGTATATTAAGAAATATGTCAGTAAGGATAAAAGAGAATTTTTAAAAAAATTATTAACACATATTGTAATGGAGGGAAAAAGTCTAGGATTACCAAAACAAGATGGTATAAAGCGCAAAAAGTAGGGGGTTTGGGTCTTCCAAATTTAAAATGGTATTATATAGCTAATCAATTAAGACATACAGTGGATATTATAGCACGTCCTAAAGAAATAATGTGGTTGGAGTTAGAAACATCTGAATTAAAAAATACTTTGGAGAACATACTTTTTCTTAAAAAAATAATAAATTGATAAAAAACATAGACAACCCTTTTTTAAGAAGTTTGTTAGAGACTTGGAGTACTATGAGGAACATATTTATACAGGGATTTCTCCATTAACTCCGGTGGTGGCTCTAAATGATTGTCCCAAAAATTTAGGATTGGATTTAGAGGGTAAACTAAGAGAAGAAAGGGTTATTAGATTATCCGATTGGGTGGAAAAGATGGGGATTAGAGACCAAATATTGGAAATTGTTGGGAGAAGAAGAGTGTCGTGGTTAAATTTATTACAGTTAGAACAGTGGTTGAAGAAGTGGAAAAGGAAAACTGAGTATGAGAGAGATTTAACTAAATTTGAAAAGATTGTTACGTCTAGAGATGGTCTACAAGGCAATGCGTCAACAAGAGGTATAACAAGGGATTTATATAGATTGTTTCAAAAAGCAGAAGAACAAGATGACCAGCGAAAGACAGTATGGGATAATGAATTTGAAGAGGTGACCTCGAAGGTGGGTTGGAACAACATATGGGATAGATGGATTGTGAAAGTGATGTCAACTAGGATAAAGGAGAATTTCTATAAACTAATTTGGAGATGGTACTTAACTCCAGTAAGATTAAATAGAATAGATAATAATTGCTCTGCATTTTGTTGGAGAGGATGACATATGCTCATATGTGGTGGAGTTGTAAAAATGTACTGGTTTTTTGGCGAGAGATTTTTACAGAAATATCGGAAATTATTGGTATTAACTTAGAGGTCTGTCCAAAACTAGCATTGTTATCAATAACAGAGAAACTTATTTGCGACCAAAATACGAAGGAATTAATTGTAAACTTGTTAACTGCGGCTAATGATAGTGAGAAAATGGAAAGTACAACATGTTTTCCTAATAACTGACTGGTATAAGGAAGTTTGGGATATAGCCCTAAACGATAAACTAACTTGTAGTATCAAATGCAAAAAAGGACAGTTAAAGAAGAATAATTTTATGGATATATGGAATCAATTATTAGACTATGTATTAATAAAGGGGAATGGAAGTATGCCTTGTCAGGATATGTTATATTTTTGGAATTTGGAATTCATTTAATCAAGGGAATGGATGTATATAAATTGGTCCCTAGGAGAGTGGGGGGGTGCACTTTATGATTTATTGTATGTATTTAAGTTATATTTTAGTGTTATTCTTGTATTTTGTTTTGAAAAGTAAATTAAAAAATTTTTAAAAGAGAATTTTTAAAAAACTATTTGGAGATGGTATCTGACTCCAGTAAGATTAAATAAAATAGACAGTAATTGTGCTCCATTATGTTGGAGAGGAATGTCAGGAACTTGGTACTTATGCTCATATGTGGTGGAGCTGTAAAAGTGTATTGGATTTTTGGAATAAATTTTTTGTAGAAATTTCAGAAATTATTGGCATTAATTTGGAGGTCTGTCCAAAATTAGCATTGTTATCAATAACGGAGAAACTTCTGTGCTCTCAAGAGATAAAGGAATTAATTGTAAGTTTGTTAACAGCGGGGAGATTATTGATAGCAAGGAAATGGAAAGTCCAACATCAGTATTTAATTATTGATTGGTATAAAGAGGTGTGGGATATTGATTTAAATGATAAATTAACATGTAGTATTAAATGTAAAAAGGGACAATTAAAGAAAAATAATTTTAAGGATATATGGGGACCATTTCTAGACTATGTTTTAGTAAAGGGAAAGGGGAGCAAGCCATGTCAAGATATGATGTATTTTTGGAATATACGGTAGATTAATAATGGATTATGTGGATAGAATTATTTCTTGGCACCCTTGGTGACGGGTGCACTTTGGAGTTATATGGATTTGTGGGTTTATTTTCTTTTTGTATGTGTGTTTATTTGAAGGGGGGGGAATTAAAAAAAGAAAAAGAAATGTCCTATCTTCATTTTGTTTTTTTTATTGAATTTTCCAAAACAACATTTGGCTTCCGCCTCATTGTCTGACAAACATTACCAATCCTTATCCAATCTAAGTTTCTTCTATTTTCACAGAAAGAATTTCTATCACCTTACCAATATTCAAAAATCAAAACCAAAAGTTATTAAGTCACTTTCCCTCCTCCCCAAGAAGTCCACCAGAGGTTTCCAGTCTTTCTTGAATGAAGTTACAAAATTTTCTCTAATTAAACAAGTCAATTTTGCCATCTCTGCTGTCCAACATTTTCAACAGCCAGTCTTCTATAGTTGGTATAGTTGCTTCTTTCCATTTTTGAGCATAGATTATTCTTGCTGCCGTCATCATATATTGTAATAATGTTCCATAGTCTTTCTCAAGTTGTAAGTCCATTATACCCAATAAAAACATTTCTGGTTTCAGTTTAATATTCACTTTTAAAATCTTTTGTATCCATGTGTGTATTTGTACCCAATATGTTTTCACTTTTTTACATGTCCACCAAACATGATAAAATGTTCCTTCATGACTTTGACATTTCCAACATACATTTGACACATTATTATACATCTTAGCCAATTTCACAGGAGTTAGGTACCAACGATACATCATCTTGTAAAAATTCTCTCTAAGATCAGAACACAATGTAAATTTTATACCTTTAGTCCACATGCGTTCCCATTGTTCCATCATTATATTATATCCAAAGTTCCTTGTCCATTTAACCATACAGTCTTTAACTTGTTCTTCTTCTGTCCCAAACTTCAACAAAAATTTATACATTTTTGTAATTACATGATCATCACCTGTACACAATTGTATTTCAAATTCAGACTTATCCTGTTCTATATCATACATTCTTTTATCCACTTTAAATCTCTCTAATAATTGCATGAATGAAAACCAGTGTAAGTTATAACCTTGTGTTACTAAACAATCCCGTGTTTTAATCCAGCGTGTTCCCTGACGCAATTCCAATATTTCTCGGTATTTTAACCAGTTCTCATTGCTTGTCATTTCTTTCCTGTATAATGCCTCTTGGGGTGATATCCATAAGGGTAATTTTGGGCATAACCTAGGCTTGTATTTGTTCCAAACTCTTAATAACGCCCTTCTGATATAGTGGTTCTTAAAATCTACATTAACCTTAGCTTTGTCATACCACAAATATCCATGCCATCCAAACCTTAGATCATGCCCTTCTAATTCTAGAAGTCTGTTATTTCTCAATGTCACCCATTCCTTCAACCAAACAAAACAGCAAGCATTAAAATACAATTTCAAATCAGGTACACCCAATCCACCCCTTTCTTTCGCATCCTGTAGAACTATATATTTAACTCGTGGTTTCTTTCTTTGCCATATAAATTTAGATAAGTCCTTTTGCCATTCTTTGAAGGGCACATCATTAGTTAAAATCGGTAGTGTTTGAAATAAGAACATCATTCTTGGTAAAACATTCTTTTTTATCACCGAAATCCTACCCAACAAAGACAATTTTAGTTTCTCCCATTTCAACATATCATTTTTAATTCCTAACCATATCTTAACATAATTGTTTTGAAACAACATGGAATTCGAATTTGTCATTATGATACCAAGATATTTTACTCTTTTTTCAATTTTAAAACCCGATGTTTGCATCTGTTGGTCTTCCGCTCTCATATTCTTCACCAACATTTTTGTTTTTTCATGATTTACCTTGAATCCTGCCAACCCTCCAAACTCATTTAATTTATCCAACAGGGTTTGCACTCCTTGTCGTGGATTTTCCAAGACTATCATCAAATCATCTGCAAAAGCTCTCAACTTGTATGATTCTTTTTAAATTTTTATTCCCGGGATTCTTCCATCTTGCCTAATATCTCTAAGCAAAATTTCTAGAACTAAAATAAACAGTAGTGGAGATAATGGACAGCCTTGTCTTGTTCCCTTTTGTATCATACAGGGCTTTGTCAATTCACCGTTAACAATTATTTGTGCTTTTTGTGTCGAATATATCGATTTTACTCCTTTAATAAAATTCTCTCCAAAATCCATTTCATTCATTACTCCAAATAAAAAACTCCAGTTCACGTTGTCAAAGGCTTTTTCAGCATCCAAAAAAATCAATGCTGCTTGTTTTTCATTATGACAATTTAAATATTCCAACACATCCAACGCAGTTCTAATGTTATCTCTTAATTGTCTTTTAGGCAGAAAACCACATTGAACCTGATGAATAAACTCTTGTAAAATTTTCTTTAATCTTTCAGATAGAATCATTGTAAATAATTTGTAATCATTATTCAATAGTGAAATTGGCCTGTAATTTTTAACAGAAGTCAAGTCTTGTCCTTCTTTAGGTATCAATGCAATGTTAGCCTCTCTCCATGTATCTGGTAACTTCCCATTTTGTAGGATATTATTCATAGTCCTTTGTAGTGGTTGTAACAACTCATCTTCAAAACATTTGTAATAAATTGCTGACAATCCATCAGGGCCCGGTGTTTTCCCTTTTTTAGATTTTTTAATTGCTTCAGATAATTCTTGTATAGTTATAGGGCCATTCATAATTTATCTTTGATATTCTGTAATCTTTGGCAAATTTTGCCGTTGCAAATAATCTTCTATTCTTTTTTCAGAATTTTTTCCCCTTTATATAATTGTGAATAAAATTGAAAAAACGCTCTTTTCATACCCAAATTATCCGTTATTTCAGTGTTGTCCTCCAACAGCTTAAGTATTACTCTCTTCTCTCTCTATTTCCTTATTTTATATGTCAACCATTTCCCTGGTTTATTAGCAAATTCAAAATTCCTTTGCTTGGCATAACTCAATTTCATTTCCAGTTCTTGCGTCGTCAACATAGATAACTGCCTCTGCAGTGCTTTAATTTGCCATGAAATATTAGTATTATTTGGAGATCTTTCTAATTCCTTCTCTTTCTCTCTGATTTCCAATAAAATCTTTTCTGTCTTTTCTTGTCTCTTTTTTTTTTTTAAAAAGGAGTTATGTCGTATAAATTGTCAAGAAATGTCCTATCTTGTAGCAATGGGGATTAACAGAACTGTCAGCATTCCAGAGATGCAAATATGGACATACACATAACAACAATCCTATGCTCATATCAAGGATTACCTCCTAACCCCACCCCTACCCCATTACACAGTGCTGTAGACTCTGCTCCATCAGCTATAAGATGTACTCATTTACTCTTAGAGAAGCTGTCCCTCACTGTTTTAAAAGATAAGGTGGTGTTTGTTCTTTAAAGATATGCTAGAAAAAGAGAATTGTCCAAAACCTTGTTATCTACAGTTCAAAATCAGCCTCACCAGCTCAACGGCAAGCTGTAAATTAAAAAGCATCTTAATGTCAATGTGTGTGAGTTTACATGTATGTGTTTTACAGGCAAGATACATTCACAGAGATTCTTCAGAGATTTAACTTCCAGAGACGCTGCGGTAGGGAACTGCATCATGAAGAACGTAGGAGGCTGGTGGCCTGTGGCTTACGCTGGCTCAGCTTGTCTGAATGTGGAAAGCTAAGCAGGGTCAAGCCTGGTTATTACTTGGATGGGAGACCCCTCCTCTAGTTTCCTGCATTGAGCAGGGGGTTGGACTCGATGGCCTTGTAGGCTCCTTCCAACTCTATGATCTATGAAATCTACTACTTCTGTGTCATCATCTTTTTGTTTGAGCTTTATCAGAGCTGCCCATGGTGCTGAGCTCCATCCCCAAAATAGGTTCACCACCAGGGAGCACCATGGATAGCTCCTATAAAGCAATTTATTATGGATAGCTCCTATAAAGCTCAAACAAAAAGATGCAATAGATAAGGAGCCCCACTGACCCAGGAGTCACCAGCCTCCACTGGAAGAATGACAGCTCCAGCAAGTCACACTAATAACATTTTAACAATGTATTCCTTTAGCAGGCAGAGGTTCCAGAAAATACCTGAGAAATAGGGATAGTTGGAGCTTACCTGAAGGATTATATCTTCCTATATACTTGTCCAGACCCTAAGATCATCTTCAGAGGCTTTCCTACAGGTGCCCTACAAAATGAGGGAAGACAGGTGGCTACTAGGGAGAGGGCCTTTTGAGTGGTGACACCCCGGTTGTGGAATGCCATCCCTGGTGCCTGGTGCCTACACTGTGGTCTTTTCAGTGCTAGGTGAAGTCCTTTTTATTTTTCCAGGCTCTTTAGTACTTCAGTTTTGTTTTTTAAATGTGTTATTGTGTTATTGTGTTGTTAATGTTGTTCTTTTTTACTCTGGTTTCATACTGTTTTAAACTTTTAAAGGTTTTATATTACGCTTCATCATGTTGTCTTTTATGGATTTAATCTGTGTGAACCATCCAGAGAGCTTTGGCTATTGAGCAGTAGCATAGAATAAATAAATAAATAAATAACGTTTTAAGGAAGCCTCAATAAGAGCCTGTATGGCAGGTATGTGTGGGAATATAGGCTAGCACGCAGGGCCAACAACTTCAGGTTTGATTAACAGTTCTGGGCAGCTGCCATTTTAATTTCCCACAGTGTCCCAGAGCAACTCTACTTTGGGGGCATTGCAGAAAATTAAAATGGCAGACCACCAGCTCTGATGGGAGCACCTGTTTTAAAGAGGGTGCCACCAAGGCACCCAGTGGTGTGCCCTACTAGGTCATTGGGGTCCCAGCAGCTGCCTGAGGAAGCTATGTACTGGAACTGGGCCTGCAGTGCTAATAGGCCAGGAAGGATTGGTCAGGGAACAGGGATGCTATTATAGTATTCACTGAACGCATCAAAATGCCTAAGGCCAGCTCTGCTGAAATCCATATATAAACTGCCTTCCAAGTATTTGTGTACAGATTTGTTTCATCTTCATATGGCTTCTGCATTATTGCCTAATAATTTTAAGAAGACTTCCCCCCCTCTTGCTAGCAAATCTAATTATTCAGTGACAGCAGTTGGCTGACTTGGGCACTGCACAACATGTCATTTTCCCCCTCCCAAATGCTTACCCAGAATCTCAGAAACTGTTAGAAATTGTTTTGAAACCTGGCATACTTTTCAGTCATGCTAATTTCTGCAGGGGAGCCAAACCTGATTACATTTGGCTCAGCCGCAAAACTCATGGTGGAGCGGGGAAAATGAAAATAAAGCTAAGTTTACTTTTGCTGTGCCTCCCTTATCCTTTTGCCTTTCTGGAGGAGTAGAATAAAAATCACAGATTTCAATCTGAAATATTCATTGTCTATTTAAAGCAGGGGTGTCCCCACCCCAGATGTTTTGGCTTACAACTCCCATCAGCCCTAGCCAGCATAGCCAATGGTGAGGGATCATGGGAGTTGTGTAGGCCAAAACATCTGGAGGGCTGCAAGTTGCCCACCCCTGATTTAAAGGCATGAGCAATGGCATGGAATTAACCTAGGGCCCTTATCTGCAACTTACTTCCTGTGGAGTTGCTCCCAAATCTAATTCCTGTTGATTTGAAGTCATGATTAAAATCTAAATTAGAGGGAGGCCAGAGAAGTCCCAGCCCCAGCCCCCGTGCCGTTTGTGATGTCCCCACAGGTATTGTTTTTAGAGGGCTACGTTAGGTATTAGTTAAAATTGACTCAGGGGTAAGATCTCATTTTACTTATTTATTTACATCATTTTTATCCCACTCTCCAGCCAAAATAGGCACCCAGAGCAGCTTACAAAGACTAATAATAAGGTGGTCCCTGTCTCAGGCTTACAATCTAAAAGACATGACACAAAAGGAAAAGCGATTGGGAGGGAAGGGGGGGGGAAACAAAACTCAGTTCTTAGCAACAACAAAAAAGCAAAACCAGTTCTAAGTTCTTACCAGTGTTCTTTCTGGCAGGTTCCGCCCCCACCCAGCAACCAGACATTTTGAAAATTGGCAACCCAACAAGGTAACTTGCATTTGGGGATACACACACACACACACACACACACACACACTTTCTGACAATTGCAAGCCTCCTTGGTTGTTCATCTGGGGGCCTGCCCTTTCTACAGATTCAAGACTTAAGTACACTTGAGGTTGAGGGGGCATTTTGGATTCTATTACGACAGTGTTCTCCAACCTTGGGTCCCCAGATGTTTTTGGCCTACAACTCCCAGCATGCCCCGGCCAGCTATGCTATGTTATGCAGCTATGCTGGCCGGGGCATGCTGGGAGTTGTAGGCCAAAAACATCTGGAGACCAAGGTTGGAGAACACTGCTGATTAAGAAATCCTCTGCTCCCCCCCCCCCTAATTTTAGCCTTGATGGTAAGCTAGGATGGCCGTGTGTCCTTTTTTTTTTTTTTTTTTACACAGCACAGTCCTCTATTTGAAGGTATCTGTTTGAAGGGCTGTCCTGTCCAATTCCAGTTTAAAGATAAAGAACCATAAGAACTGTGCTGCCCATCAACACTTGGCAGCTGGACAGCAGACTGAACAGGCAGGCACACTGATCACCTGGTCACAGTCTTCCTCACTATAGTGAGATGGACTGCATTTCTGTTCACATAATAATAATTATTTCTAAATTTGCATCTATACACATAAATTAGCAGACACAAATCTTATGCAAATCCCTGTCCTCTTTTTTGATGATGCATTTCCTCTTTTTTCGGTGATTCACAAGTGGCCACCATGCTATCCTAAGCACTGTCACTGATTCTCAGCACCGAAGATATGTATATTGTAGGGACTATCTAGAACCATAAGTAAATGTGCTGCGGATCACGAGTGGCTAGTTCTCTACTAGTATAATACATCATAGATTGTCTGATGTTATTACCAATTAGATATGTGGGCCCTGATTCAAAGGTAAGGGGTTCCTCAAAGCCAAAGCCTCCTTTGACATTTTATCTGTAGCAGCAGCTACAGGGATAGAGACAAGCTGCTTTTAAAACCCAACAGTGGCTTGGCTCTTTTGCATAAAGTATTCCCTGGGATTTAGGCCATAATGCATATGCTGTGTCATTATTTCTTTACTTTCAAATGAATGTCTGAGATAAAAGGCCAGAAACTAAGAATGAGGAAAGTGGGTTTCAAGTGAAATTAGGGAGATATCCTTAATACTGGTTTGTTCACTGGAATGCCTTTCAGCATATTTCGGTGCAGGAAAATTATTTGGAGGGGTGGAAAATCTGATATGTTTGATAGACTGGGGCAAAATGCAAAAGCCCATTATCCAAATGTTTATGGATCCTTTTAGCTAATGGATTCAAAAGGATGTATAATTCTGCACTTATCAACAAGGTAATTCAGCAAACGTGATTAGGGTTGTGTAGTTCAAGTCAGTCCAAGTCATTTAGGGCTATATTGGCTAAAGCAAATACATTTCCCCCAAGGTTAGAAAAAAAGGGGGGGGAAGAGTACTCAAAATATTAGTGTAGTTTTCAAGTTGATTTTGTGTACTTGGACTGGAGAACATCAATTCGGCTTCAATCTTATATGCACGTACCTGGGATCAAGCCCCATTGAACTTAATGGGGCTTACACCTGGGTAGACATGTATGAGATTGCACTGTTCAGCTGCAATTCCATAGCCACTCTTATGGGAGTAAGCCGACTGAATGCAATGGGACTTACTTCTGAATAGTCATTTATAGAATTGTGCTGCCAGAGGTTCAGCTTTATTTCTGTCTGATCTTTCTTGAAACAGGGCAGCATTTCAGTCCAATTACAGTTTCTTCTTATAAAAGACTGATTGATTCATTGATGATTGATTGATTTAAGATAAGCACAAGAAACCTGAACCCAAACCCAACCCATGAGGATTTCTCTGAAATTTCTTCACCATTGATTTCCTTTTCGAAAGCATTTTCTTTTCTATCAAATTGAATGAGAATACCCCCAAAAATGTGGCAGTATTTTTTAGTGCAACACTAGTTCCAATCCTCCTTTCGGAACATCCCACCACCACCACTTGGGCCCTGCCTACTCTTCTTTGGAGACTTCTGGTGTCCAGAGAGTTTTGCCTCCTAGAGAGGTCCAGACCTGACTCAGCAGTTGCCAGCAGCTTGCTGCCACCAGATTACATCATCTTTCTGGGGCAGGGGCTTAGAAGGAATGCTGGCTTGGGCCGCGGGCTTGCCAACAGTGGGGTCTCCTCCAAAGGGGCAACACCAAAGGAGGTTGCTGTTTTCAGCCATGTGCCTGGGTGATCTAATTAATCTGGGGTGGGATGGAGACGCCACCGCCATAAGGGTGGTTAGATGTAGGGGGAGATATGGCAGTGGGGCTTGGATAAACTTGGAGAGCAGAAGAGTGATATGTCTGATATCCCTTCCAGCTTGGATAAACTGGGAGAGGGGAAGAGTGATATGCCTGATATCCTTTCCAGCTGTTTCCCCAATGGGATAGTTCCTGATTTTCTTACCAGACTGCCCTCTGGCATGCTGGTACTGATTTAATCATGGATGAGGAAGGCAACCTGGTTTGCATCACTGAGACCTGGGCGGGGGAGCTAGGAGGAGTTAGTCTCTCCCAGCTGTATCCACCTAGTTATTTAGTCCAGCATCAGGATAGGCTGGACAGTGGGGGAAGTCACTGTCATCTGTAGGAGTTCCCTCTCCCTCTTCAGCTGTCTGATCTGGGTCAGAATCAATTTGGAGTGTTCGGGCCTTTTCTTGGACACTTGGGGCAGATGATGTGTGTGGCGGGGGGATGCTGCTGGTGACCCACCCTGCTATCCTGTGGCCTCCCTGCCTGAGCTGATGCAGGTAGTCCCAGACTTGGTAATGAAGACTCCCAGGACAGTTGCCATAGCCCAACTCCTGAGGAATTAGAAATTGGCATAATGCCTTATTACACTGCAAACAGTGTAATACACACACACACACACACACCATATGTGGAATATCTATTTTGACCCAGAAAATGGAACTCCTTCACAGGCCCTACATGCTTCCAGATATTATTGTGAGCCCTGAAGAAATCTGAGCATTGTGATTCCACTGTAGAAGCACAAAGCTGGAAAGTAGGGATGGGCGTTGAGCCTGGCACTCGGCGAGCACCCCCGCCACACGAGCCGAGCCAAGCCGAGCCTCCAATGAGCACCAGCTGAGGCACTCGCCAGACTTCTGGGTCCCTGGCACTACGTCGTTTACGTAGAGTATAGCATAGTATATGTAAAAACGGCCACAATTGGCATAACCAGTGCTACTTTTTTACGTTAAAAACAGCGTAAAATTGTGTTAGAACAACCGCGATTTGTGTGGCGTATGCAAACTATGCAAATCGCGGTTGTTCTAACGTATTTTATGCTGTTTTTAACATAAAAAACGCAGCACCAGAAAACGGAAGTTCCTTTCCCCGGCTCGGCTCACGAGGATATGAGCCGAGCCGGGGAAAAGTAAGTTGAGTGGAGCTTGGGCGGGGTCGAGCCTGGCAAGTTCACCAAGCTTCCACCCCCCCTATCGAGCTCCGTGCACAACCCTAGCTAGACGCGGCTCTGTGAATTATACTGCAACAGAGCTGAGTCACGACAGAAAGTCAGAAACTGAGCTTGAAGCTGCAGAAGAAGACCTCATGCGAGTGGACAAATATGTGTTTAGTGTCACAGACTGGGAGTAAAAGGAGAGGCTTGTAGAAAAATTCCAACCTAATGCTTTCCCACAGCTGTTGATATTTGCAAGGCCTGCTCAGCATATGTCATCATGTGCCACAAATGCTACTAATCACTTTACCAAGATGTGCCAGTCCAAATAGGCAGAAGCGACACCCAAAATGGAGAAGGAAATGAGTGCATTGGTAAAAGGCCAGTGGTAACATCATACCCAAAGAATGAAAAGGACCAAGCTGGGTCATATTCAGAGGGCCTGGGATTCTTAGAAATTTGGATGCAGACAAAGTTTAACAGATGTAGACTTTAATGTTCTGGTTCGTCCTTTGCAAACAGCCACAAGCAAACTCCCGTTCTTCTTTGCAGAATCCCCCATGACCTTTCAGTCTAGGAGAAGTCCTGAAATGGACTTGCCTATGATTAACACAGGGCATTCTGAAATACCGCTGTGGATCCAAGAATGGATCTGTTACAAACATTAAAAGCTGTGTGGTGTACTACTGCGCTCACTGAAAATGCAGGTTGGCAAATACCCTTCTAAAGTGTGGTGCTAAGGGCATGACAGGACAAGATATAAGAGGTCATAATCAGGATATCTCTTTTAAAACTAAATTAAAAGCAGGGGTGAATTGGATCAACACTAGTACGGGAGGGTCTTACCATGACCCTGTGCCATTTCCTTAATTAAAATCACCACCAGCACCAGTGCCACCCCTGAAGCTGCTACTTGTCCCAGGGGGAGGGGGACATACCCTGCTGAAAAGCACATATTCTCTTATTTTATTCCCTACACGTGTATCCCACTTTTCTGTTTGAAATAAACATCCAAAAATGTCAAATGCACATAAAAAGCAATTGCATGCAATAATAGAAGCAATAGTAAAAGAATAACTAAAACAGCAGAGGAAAGTAAAAATAAAATCAGCTGAACAAACAAGAGCCTTGATGGGAAGTTAGCCTTCTGCCTTACCCCCAAAGCTCTCCAAAACAAACAAAACATGTGTTTACACAGTGCCAGAAGAACACAAGTGAGGGTGCCCGGCGAATGTCCAAGGGGAGAGAGTTGCAAAGCCTGAGTGGAATAGTTTTGGGGGTGTGTGGAAATTCCTCTGCATGTATCTATCTGCCTTACCTATGAAGGCAAAGGAACAGTGAACAGGGCTTCAACTGAAGACCTACGAAAGCAGGAAGGTTCCTATGAGAGGAGGATGCAGTCCTTAAAACAGGGCCAAATCCAGACCACCTGGGCTCCCAATCTGGCCCTCTGTGGTTTCCTAGATGGCCCTTCACCTTTCCCCTGACTGTGGATCATTTCCCAGATTTTGTGCAGTCCCTGCCCCCCATCCCCACTCTATCCTTCTTTTTCATTTTCTCTCCTAAGGCTTATTTACCAGCAGTAAGAGCTTTAAGCTAAAAGATTTCTGGTGTTTTCACCCCTTCCCTTTTGCCTTCGGCATCACCCACCACTGGAATGTGGTCCCTGAGAGCTTCTCCAAAACTGCATGCAGCCCTCAGGCTGAAAGATGCTTGACACCCCTGCCTTAAAATATTTTGGTCCCAGACTAACCTGGTTCGCCAAGCCAACTGCCACCGACCAGCCATGTCTCGTGGCCTGCCAATTGGGTCATTGAGTACATGAAGTTCCCAGGTTCAATCCCTGGCATTTCTTGCTAAAAGGACCTCAGTGAGCAGGGCTGCCTGAGACCTTGGAGAGCCATGGCCAGGTAGGGCAGGCAGGTGGACCAATGGTCTGACACAGTATAGTGGTTAGAGTGTTGGACTGGGACTCGGGAGATCCGGGTTCTAGTCCCCGCTCGGCCATGAAACTCACTGGGTGACTTTGGGCCAGTCACTGACTCTCAGCCTAACCTACCTCACAGGGTTGTTGTGAGGATAAAATGAGGAGGAGGAGCAGGAGGATTATGTAAGCCGCCTTGGGTTCCTTGCAGGAAAAAAGGCGGGGTATAAATATAATAGATAGATAGATAGATAGATAGATAGATAGATAAATAATAAGGCAGTTCATATGATCTCATCAAACGTGAACAGGCTGCATGATAAATTTGGGCACAGGATGGTCACTTAGACATTGCCAAGAAAGAGGAGATGTATCACTAAAAAATGCTGATCTGAGTTGCATAACATTTGCATAAGATTTTGTGGAGAAAGCCAACCTAAGCCCCCTGCCTGACACACACACACTCACCAAGGAGGGGGGAAGGAGACCCGGGGGGGGGGAGACAGCCAGCCTCCACAGATGCCAAAGGGGACAAACAACATCTGCATAGAATCACCCCAGGGGGGAAGGCAGGAAGCATCCCCAGGTTTGTCAATGCTCTCGCATATCAGCCCCATCTACATAAGACTTGAATACCTCTCCAAAAGGGGACAAACAACATGTCAATGCTCTCGCATATCAGCCCCATCTACATAAGACTTGAATACCTCTCCAGAGCAGACACTTCGGCACCCCTAAGAAATGGCCACTCAACACCATAGGATGGGACCATTAAGCAAGTGGCTTCAAAGGGACCCCATCCCACGGGGGGAGGGCGTCACCCCACCTGACCCAAAAGGCCGCCCCTCAGGGAGGGTGTCAACCCACCTGATCACGGAGGGAGGGGCTACATGAAACACCAAGGTATAAAACACCTTGCGCAAGGGAACTGGGTTGTTGGACCTGATCAGCAATCTTGCCCCATGCCTGGGGTAAGGGAACGAAGGATCGGCAACCCCGGGTAGCCGCACCCGGCACGCTCCAGCTAGCTGAAATCACTGGTCGCTTGGGTTGACCGGACCCCCGGGAAACCAAGCTGAAATCACTCACAAGCCGCTTGGGTAGACCGGGCCTCCGCCGGGAACCCAGCTAGCCGCTTGGGTAGACCGGGTTTCCGCCGGGAACCCAGCTAGCTGCTTGGGTAGACCGGGCCTCCGCCGGGAACCCAGCTAGCCGCTTGGGTAGACCGGGCCTCCGCCGGGAACCCAGCTAGCAGCGTGCGGTTGACCGGGCCTCTGCCGGACCCGAGCTGAACTAACTAGCTGAGAGCCCTGAAATCACGGTGTCCTTAAGACTTCTTGCTTGCTACTTTGTACCATACTGATAAGCTGTATTGCTGGCGTGGGTCTGGGTTTGTGAAGGTAATGTTGTAAATAAACTTGTTTTCTAAAAGATACTTCTGTGGCTATAAGTTATCCCTTTGTTCTGGGCTAAGGGTGATAGTCGCTGGGGATCTCGGAGAAGGCCGCCCCAGGACTCGCTACCCCCTTAGCATTGAACCCACGCAGAAGACCAGGTTGTCGGTCTTCCACTGATTTGCATATACTAATTTATAGGTATAGATGCACATTTAGGGGGTAAAATACTTTTTCTTTAGTAGGCGATCACTTGTGACCGAGTAAGATTGTCTTCCAGGATAAAATTACAAAAAGAAAATTATAAAAGGAGGAAATTCTAAAAAATTGTTTAGGCTCTAGTGATGGGTCCGTAAGTGACTGTGTGGAGGCCAATTTTAGATCCACACAGCTTCCCACAGTGAGGACACAGGTTACCAGATGGAAGATGGTCCTGTAAAGGATTCGTTCGATGTGCTTTTCGCTTAGCACGTTTCTCCCTTTCACCTTGCACTCTGGCTTCTTCAAAGTCCATGGAGCCTTTGTGAAAGGCCAACCTCTATTTAGATCGTTCATGGGCCAGAGCTTCCCAGTTTTCAATGTTTATATTGCATTTTTTTAGATTAGTCTTAAGAACATCTTTAAACCTCTTATACTTAGACCACCGATATTCCGCTTTCCATCCTTGAGTTGGGAATAAAGTAACTGCTTTGGGGGACGGCAGTCAGACATTCGAACAACATGACCGGTCCATTGAAGTTGGCGTTGAAGGATCATTTTTTCAACGCTAGTAGTCTTTGCTTCTTCCAGTACACTGACATTTGTTCGCCTATCTTCCCAAGTAATTTGCATGATTTTCCGGAGGCAACGTTGATGAAGTCTTTCAAGGAGGTGGAAATGACGTTTATAGATAGTCCATGTTTCTCAGGCATACAATAAAGTTGGTAATACAATGGCTTCATAAACCAGCATTTTGTAAAGTAAATAGAAATACTACACATCTCACCATATTGGGGAATACTGTGACTAGGTGACCCATGTGCCTGCTCAGTCTGCTGCCAAGCCAAGCTGCTAACTCTTGATGAGCAACTTCCAGGTCCCCTGGGTTCTTCCTTCTTATGGTTCTTTATCTTTAAACCAGACCAGACATCCATTGGACTGGACAGCCCTTGAAATAAAGGACACCTTCAAATAGAAGACCATCCTCTGTACAGTAGGGCACATGGCCACCCTACAGCATCAGGGGCAGCTTATGGTAGAGTGTCCTCTATATAGTGGGACACGTGGATGCCCTACATATGCTACTCTGGGCACCATTTAGAAGAAGGGCATAGCATTACATATAAATATAAATAACTGCTTACAAACAAGAGGCAGAAGAGAAATGAAACATTAAAAGTTTGGAATAGCTCTCTTACAATTTGAAAACAATTTTCCCTCGTGAGTGAAACTAAAAGCATTTTTTTAAAAACAAAACAAAACACCACAACTTGATTTGGCCCTAAAAAGAATATAAAAATAAAATAAAAATCAAGCAACTGCATCAGTTGGTCATACATCCAAATAACCTGGCTCAGCTTGTCTGAGTGTGGAAAGCTAAGCAGGGTCAAGCCTGGTTATTATTTGGATGGGAGACCCCTCCTCTAGTTTCTTGCATTGAGCAGGGGGTTGGACTCGATAGCCTTGTAGGCTCCTTCCAACTCTATGATCTATGAAAATCTATGAAATCTATAACCTACACCCACTGACCTGCCAGTCAACCCAGTTCTTACCAAAAATGATCTGGAGTAAAATTCTCAATTGCAACAGCCAAATTCAGTAGGTACAGCTATTATTCCCTGCATGGAGAGGACCATGATGTTCCTGCCTGCCATGGCTGTGGAAGATGAGGAGCCTGTCAAAAAAAAAGAAGAAGTGGCAACCCCAATTAAGCGCTAACATGGCTGAATACACAGGGATTCGAACCCTATGACTTTTAAGAGCAACGCAGTTAAGGCCCTGGGCCTGGATGGATGAATCTGTCCATTTCGGTTTCTTCCACACTCAAATTTTCTCCACATTCCCGAACTTTGAGAATTTTGGCAAATTCTTACTAGAACCCAACTGAAACAAAATTCCCACCCATCCCTAGAATAGATGGTGTTCTTGTTCTGTCCAGCTGGTTGTTTAAGACAGCCGGCTGCTGCTGGAAAAGCGAGTGGAGCTTCAGCAGGGGTATGCATATATGGGTATATTTTACGTTATGTGTGCATTTAAGCTGTATTTGATCTCTCCCCCCCCCCTCCTGACAGCAGGTTTTAAATATGCCTGATACTTCTGATAGAAAGGACAAAGTAATTTGGGTGACTTTCTTCCTCTGTTCTCTGTCCACCATCCGCACGCGTTGATAACTGCCCCGTTTTTATACCTGTGTATTATTAGCATAAGTAGGGAAGGAGAAAAGACAAAAAAATTGCTTTAATCCGGGCTGATGTGTGACTTTGCATAGCACTTTGAATGTTATTAAGTGTTTGAATTCCTTCCTGTGTCTTTTTTAGCCTCCATGACTGTCTTTCTCTTTCGCTGACAGCCTCTGCAGGACCAAATTGACAGCTCTTTAAAGCAGCCTGACGAAAAGCAGCGTTAATTAAGTCATTGCCGGACTGTAATTGTGTTAAGAAGTAAAAATCTAATATGAGAAAAGGTTAGTGAGTCCTCTCTTGTGTCAGATTTTCTACTCTCTATGAATATTAATGCCCTTAATGAAGACAATCTTTGCCTCATCAAGCCGTTGCTCTGTATTCAGGTGCCAAATCTCAGTGCCATTGATTTGTTTTTAAAGAACAAATATGTCAGGGGAGAGTGACTGTCCTGTTTCTTATCAACATCATAGAGGATGCTTTTGTATTCCTGGAAAGAGTTTATAGATTTTTTGTGTGTGTGCTTTCCTCGTACAAGCAGTTCATGTGATGGGAGGGACAGAGCGGGGGGGGGGGACTAGTGGGGGGAATTGAATATAATGCTTAAGCAAGGTAAACCACTTGGAAGAGTTAAGAAAGAAGTGTTGCTCCTTATGGCGGTGTTAGCTGTGCTGTTGCTTGCTTTGGTGCATGCACATGCCCGGGATGGCATCCTTTTATTAACAAGGGGTTACGGCCCCTGGAGTTCAATTGCTGGGATAGGAATGATCTGCAAGAATAAAGAGCTCTGTGACAAGGGGGTGATCATCTTTTGTTGATTACCCTTCCTCCTGTCAGACTCATAATCATAATGAAACTGATGAGCGATAATCTTTTCTAAATAGGTGGAGGGCTGCAGGATCCAATATTCTTATGAGCAATATTTGTGTGTGTGCGTGCCTCTGCCTTTTTGTCTGCTCCATATTTGTCATTCTGTTGGTCATTTATTTTGGCTCTGCCTCCCTTTCCAGTTCTCAAAGGCCACAGTACAGCAGCTCTAATGCAACAGCTAAGAGATCAAATTGGTGCAGTGACGGCAGCAGCATGAGAAGTCCACCACAACGCAGATGTCCCTGGATCAAATCTCACCTCAACCATAAATTGGGTAGGGGGTCTTAGGCAAGCCGCTATTCCATCAGCCTCAGTTTCTTTGTCTGCAAAATAGGGATAATAATACTGACTGATTTTACAGCCCTGTTGGAAGGATGGCTGAAATAACTGATGTTGAAATGTGATATTATTCTAATAACTGTATCAGCAAGAGTATAACTAAGATATCAATATTATTTTAGTATGCAATTACCTTTTTTTAAAAAAGCCCACTCTTGTTAGCATGATGCATTTCTCACATACTCATGTCCAAAGTCCATATATTTATTTAGGAAAGAGATATATTCCCTGTCTTTCGACACAGAAAGCCTTCAAGGCAGTGTACAACAGATTAATTTAAAACAATTAAAAAAAAACTTCTATAAAATCGTACAATAAAGTGCTAGACGACATCACAATAACAGTGCAATCTTATACATGCTTCCTCAGAAGTAAGTCCCTCTGAATTCAACAAGAGCTATTCCTGGGTAAAGATGTAAAAGATTGGAGGCTAAGAGCAGTAAAAGAGTAATGACAAATAATACAACAGCTAAGTACAAGAAGAGCCTTTTCAGTGGTGGCACCCCACTTATGGAATAAACTCCCCAGAGAGGTTCACCTGGCCACCTACGTTGTTATCTTTTCGGCACCAGGCAAAGATCTTTTGTTTTCCTCCCAGGCATTTCAGAGACCTAGTGCTAGATTTTTATGGCTGTTTTATCGATTCCTGTGCTGGCTATTGTTCTGCATAATATTGGAATTTACTCTTTTAAATATTTGTATTGTAGTTTATATTTTTAAGTGTTCTGTGGCATTTTAGTTTTTTAACTGTAATTTAATTCACCCTGAAAACAGTTATTGGGTGGATTAGAAATGTAATATATAAATAAATAGCTAATAAAATACTGTTTCAAATCACCATTCCCAGATTGAGTGAACAGGACGGACTTTGCCTGGCACCTGAAAGATCCTAAACAAGGCACCAGGCGAACAAGCAAGGGAGCGACTTGTACTATTCATTCACCACCACCACCACCACCACCACAGAAAAGGCTTGTTCTCTAGCAGCGAACAGCACCTCCACGTTGTCTGGATTCAATTTCAGTTTATTAATTCTAATCCAGCACCATCTTTGGGACATCCACCTTAATACCTGGGTTGCTTGAAAAGGAGAGGTAGAGCTGGGTGATATCTGCATGCTGATGGCACCCAACTCCAAACTCTGGATGACTTCTCTTAGCTGTTTCATATAGATCAGTGTTCTCCAACCTTGGGTCCCCAGATGTTTTTGGCCTACAACTCCCAACATGCCCCAGCCAGCTATGCTGGCTGGGGCATGCTAGGAGTTGTAGGCCAAAAACATCTGGGGACCCAAGGTTGGAGAACACTGATGTAGATGATAATAAAACAACAACAACAACACGGGAGACAAGGTGGAACCCCATAGCATTAATGCCATAGCATTGAACAGCAGTTCCCCAGTATCATCTTTTGGAATCTGCCTACGCAGTTGGATGGGAACTACCGGAATGCAGTACCCCCAGCTCCCATCACACAGACAGAGGATCCAGAAGGATTCTATGGTCACTGGTATTGAAAGTGAGGAGAGGTGTAGGAGAATCGACAGGGACACATTCTCTCTGTGAATCCCCCATCATACATTTCCAGTAGGGTGACCAAAAACAATTCCATTTGAAAAGCCAGGCCAAAAACCAAAGTGGAATGGATCTCCAGACTGATTTCCTGGGCTGTTATCATGTGTGCTTCTATGCTTTGCCCAAAGATGATGCAAGATATACATGATTAGATCTTCTGGATTTTATTTTATTTTTACTTTAAAGTAGCCACAGGGACTCTGAATTTGATTGGAGCAGTGGCACGAGGGAAAGGGGTGGGTTTAAACTTTTCCCACTCTTGATTTAAATTGCCCTCTTCAAAACTGCTATGAGTCCCACAGCAGAAAAAGTACCAGTGTCTGCTGTTTTATCCCCCCACTACAAGATTAATCTGTATTATATTTTATGCTGTGTTGGTATATCTCTATTGGTTTGACATTGTGTTTATTTTATTTATTATATTTATATCCTGCCTTTTTTCCTGCAAGGAACCCAAGGCGGCTTACATAATCCTCCTCTCCATTTTATCCTCACAACAACCCTGTGAGGTAGGTTAGGCTGAGAATCAGTGACTGGCCCAAAGTCACCCAGTGAGTTTCATGGCCGAGTGGGGACTAGAACCCGGATCTTGGATTTTATTGTTTTATTATGATTTTGTTGTATTTTTATTGTGCTATTAATATGTTTGGAATGGAACTATACATAGGGGGGAAATCTATTTTATGAGGTGTTAAACAAATATAATAAATAAATAAATAAATAAATAAAGGAGCCTAGTCATGATATCAGTAAGAAAACTGGTATGGGGGAAAGGATTAAAGCCCCTTCCCCCAGCACTGCTGATCCAATCAAATTTGGGGCATACCCTAGTGGCTGCTTTAAAGTAAAAATAAAAGCAATGCGAGATCCGATCATAGATCTTCCACAGTTAAGGTGACCATATGTACTGGTTTTACCAGTACAGTACTGGTTTTTTGGACATTGTCCTGGTTAGTCATGAGATGTAACCAGTACAGTTGAGCACTACAAAATCAAAAATTATAAATTTATCAAAAGATTGAGTACATCAAATCAATCCTTGATAAACTAGCCTAAATCAATTTTATTAATTTATCCAAGTTTTATTTTTATTTTAACACAATAACCCACGTTTCAGCAACAACCCACACTCAACCCATAGTCAACCTCTGAGTGTGGGTTATCATGTTGCCTGAACCCAGTCATTGCGGATAACCATCAGTCCCCACCATGGTCTTTAGGCCACTGTCCCCATGATCCACTCTGGCTGTGTGCAGGCCTAGCTGTGGGGTTACAGAGTGGCAAGGGAAAGGTGCTGTGTGTGTAGCCAGTGATAACTTCCTCCTTATTAGTACAGTACTACTTAATGGTAGTTCAGTACTAAATTTTGAAGTCCAGGCACTCATCATTACAGCCCCAATGACCATACCCCAAGGACAACCCAAAATGCAGGCAGCTGTGTTGATCCATTATAGATAGATACCCCCAAAGAAAACCAGTCCATAGCATACTAGCTAATTTATTAGGATCAGCTGAAAAAAGTGCCAGAGCTCTGGGACCCAGTGTTCCCACTCCACTACACCATGGCTTCTTTATCAGAGGGGAGGGGGCCATTGCTCAATGGCAGAGCACCCATCTTGCGTGCAAAAGGTCCTGGGTCTCATCCCTGGTATCTCCAGGTGAGACTGGGAAAGACTCCTGTGTAAACCCCTGGAGAACCACTGCCAGTCAGTGTGTAGGCAACAATGAGCTAGATCAAGCGTGGGGAACCTATGACCCTCCAGATCTTGTTGCACTACTGTGAAGGATTGAGGCCTACCCAGACTTGAGTTAGGTTGAAGCCTGAAGGCCCAAATATCTCCTGATGGGAGGGGGCATTTGTGACTTCGGGGTGCCACAAGGGCAAGGGCCACCTCCCTAACACTGCTATTTGTTGCTCGGTGCCCTTGGGGGGGGGATTGTTTGTCCCTGTCTGGGGCCTGAACATGTGCCTTGGAAGGGAGTCATGGGGCCAAGTGGGGGGTTCTGTGGGGGCCCCAATTAGTGTAGTGATGGGTAGAGGGAGATATGGCATTGGGACGAGGACTAGCCAGGTAAGGGGAACACAGCCCAGACACTTAATGGCTGTGCCTTGTTCCGGTCCTCCTCACACCCGCAAGTTTGGTGGTTGCCCTATCAGCCTGCCCTCAGGTCTCCGGATGCTGCTTCTAAATGCCAGATTGGTGCAAAATAAAACCTCCCTCATCCACGATTTAATAGTGGATGAGGCGGCCGATCTGGCATGCATTACCGAGACCTAGGTGGGAGAACAGGGAGGAGTTAGTCTCTCCCAGCTTTGCCCACCAGGGTACTTGGTGCAGCATCAGGGTAGACCTGAGGAGGGGGGGGGTTGCCGTGGTCTATAGGAATTCTATCTCTCTCTCCTGGCTCCCTCCCTGTCCGTCTGACTACTGGTCTGGAGTGTTTGCACCTTTTGTTGGGCCAGTGGGACAGATTAGGGATTCTGTTGGTGTACCGCCCACCCCACTGTTCAACAGACTCCCTGGCTGAGCTGACAGAGCCAGGGAGTCTGCGATGGTCTCGCTTGCGATGCTGAGGTACCCCAGGCTGTTGGTCCTGGGGGATGTTAACATCCATGCTGAGGGCACCTTGTCTGGTGTGGCTCAGGAATTCATGGACTCCATGGCAACCATGGGACTGTCCCAACATGTAATCGGCCCAACACATGTAGCAGGGCACACTCTAGACCTGGTTTTTTCAGCCGAGCATGGAGATGGTGATCTGAAGGTGGGGGACTTTGAATCGGTCCCCTTGTCATGGTCAGATCACTACCTGCTGAGATTTAGGCTAACGGCAGCTTTCCCCCTCTGCAAGGGTGGGGGACCTATTAAGATGGTCCGCCCCCGGAGGCTGATGGATCTGGATGGTTTCCAGACGGCCCTTGGGGGGTTTCTGGCTGATATGGCTGGTAGTCCTGTTGAATCCCTGGTTGATCTCTGGAATAGAGAGATGACCTGGGCAGTTGACACGATTGGTCCTGAGCTCCCTCTCTGTAGTAGAGCTCGTACGGCTCCGTGGTATACCCCAGGGCTGATAGTGATGAAGCAAAACAGGAGACGGCTTGAGTGCAGGTGGAAGAAAACTCCTAGTGGATGCAATCGAGCCCTGGTACGTGCCTATAGCCAGGTATACCTAGAGGCAGTGAGGGTGGCAAAGAGACAACATCTCACTGCCTCTATCCAATCATCTCTTTGCCACCCAGTGGAGCTCTTTAGAGTCATCCGGGGCCTGTTATACGCTGGCCCCAGGGACATCATCAACCCATCTGATGCCCGCTGCAATATATTCGCTAGGCACTTCCAGGAAAAAATATCTTGCATCCGCAGGGACTTAGACTCCAATGTTATAGCAGTAGAATCAGGAGAGGTACCCAGAGCACATCCTGGTCTAGTTATTTTGGATGAGTTTCAGTTGGTACAGCTCGAGGATGTTGACAAGGTGCTTGGACAGGTTCGTGCAACCACGTCTATTCTGGATCTTTGCCCCTCTTGGCTTATAAAAACTAGCAGGGAAGGAACGGCCGGCTGGGCCAGAGAGGTGATCAATGCCTCCTTGTGAGAGGGAGTGGTCCCATGCCACCTGAAACAGGTGGTGATGAGACCACACCTGAAGAAACCCTCTCTGGACCCAGAAGATCTTAACAACTTTAGGCCGGTGACGAATGTTCCTTTCCTGGGCAAGGTCCTTGAGCGGGTGGTGGCCAACCAGCTCCAGGCGCTCTTGGATGAGACTGATTATCTGGATCCATTTCAGTCGGGGTTCAGGCCTGGTTTTGGCACAGAAACAGCTTTGGTCGCCCTGTATGATGATGACCTATGTCGGGAGAGAGACAGGGGGAGTGCAACCCTGTTGATACTCCTGGATCTCTTGGCGGCTTTCGATACCATCAACCATGGTATCCTTCTGGAGCGGCTGTCTGAGTGGAGGGCACTGCATTGCAATGATTCCGCTCCTACTTGGATGGCCGGCTCCAGAGGGTGGTGCTTGGGGAATGTTGCTCGGCCCCATGGACTCTCCAATACGGGGTTCCTCAGGGGTCAGTCTTATCCCCCATGCTATTTAACATCTACATGAAACCACTGAGTGGGGTAATCCAGAGTTTTGGAGTGCGTTGCCATCAGTACGCTGATGACACACAGCTCTATTTCTCCTTTTCATCTTCAGCAGGTGAGGCTGTGGATGTGCTGAACCGGTGCCTGGCTGCGACAATGGACTGGATGAGGGCTAACAAACTGAGGCTCAATCCAGACAAGACTGAGATGCTGTTAGTGGGTGGTTCCTTTGACCGGATGGAGGGTGTTCAGCCTGTTCTGGATGGGGTTGCACACTCCCCTTGAAGGAGAAGATTCGTAGCTTGGTGTTGCTCCTGGAGCCATCTTTGTCACTTGAGGCTCAAGTGGCCTCAGTGGCAAGGAGTGCCTTCTACCAGCTTCGGCTGGTGGCCCAGCTATGCCCCTATCTGGACAGGGATAGCCTGGTCTCAGTAATCTATGCTCTGGTGATCTCTAAACTAGACTACTGCAATGCACTCTACGTGGGGCTGCCTTTGAAGACTGTTCAGAAGCTGCAGCTTGTGCAAAATGCGGCAGCCAGGCTTATTGCAGGGACCGGAAGGTCCAAGCACATTACACCAGTTCTGGCCCATTTGCACTGACTGACTGCCAATATGCTCCCGAGCCGAATTCAAGGTGCTGGATCTAACCTATAAAGCCCTACACGGCTTAGGACCACAATACCTGACTGAACGTCTTGTCTCTCCCAACCGCAATCTACATGGACACTACACTCAACATCCGGGGCCCTCCTCCAACTGCCACCTCCAAGAGAGGCTCGGTTGGTAGCAACAAGGAGGAGGGCCCTCTCAGTGGTAGCCCCCCAATTATGGAATAATAAGCTCCCCACTGAGACCCACCTGGCACCAACCTCACTATCTTTTCGGCACCAGGTTAAGACTTCCCTCTATGCCAAGGCATTCAATGGTTAAGAGCTCAAAATAGCACGGGGGGGGGGGGGAATTGTCACCTGTAGACTTAATTTTATTAACTTTTGGATTGTATTTTAAACTGTGCTTTTTAATTTGGTTTTTAATCTTTTTTAACTATTTTGTATGTTTTTATTGTTGCTTTTATGGTCAAACTGTTGTGAACCACCCAGAGAGCTTCGGCTGCGGGGCAGTATAGAAAATAAATAAATAAATGTCCTGGTTTTAAATTTGAAAAAAATTGTTACCTTATCCACAGTGCATGTAGTTTGGCCATATTAGGCTGCACTTCTCCCACTGGTACCATTTCCCAGTTTGCAACAGGACTGTTCCCTCCACTGCATGAATGGGACATTTACCCTAGGTAATGGCCTTGACTGTGACTCTTGTCACATGTTTAAATGTATTGGATCCCAGTTTGACAAATCTTGAACTTTGCCTTTCTATCATACCTTGTAAATTATTGTAGGCACTGATGCTATTAAGCTGCCAATAAGAGGGCTGATAGTCACAAGATCTTTGGGGTGGCTATTATACATCAAATATGTCATTCATGTCTTATAGATCTTTGGTATCCAGTGGTTTGAGCACATGTTAGTGGCGATGCATATTAGTTTCGCCTGATAATTTATGTTGCCTAATTTAGTTCTGCAAGGTTTTGTTTCATTTGCTTTGACAGTTTTGACTGCCGATAAAGAAGACATCTTGTTTTTGCCTCTCTTCCCAGACGCAGGAAGTGCCGGGAAAGGTAAACAAGCATATGGAAGCCACCATTTTTTAATTTTTTTAAAATTATTTTTGTGCTGATTGGTAGACATGCCTGAGCCAAAACAAACAAACAAACAAAAATCTTAAGAGTTGTCCTTGCCTCAGATCTTAAGAGTTGTCTTTGCCTCTTTCAGAGTGAAGTTTATTTTTATTATTATGGGCCATGTTGTCTTGCTATGCAAATTTGTCTTCCTTCTAGACTTTTTTTTATAGTCTGGTCATTGAAGAAGAAGATGGACACTGATGGTCAATTGGTCAGAGGAAGAAAGCCAAGCATCTTGAATCACACACACCTGTCAAGGCAGGGGCTGAAGCCAGTTTTGCCTGGTCTGGAAGAATTGCTGGACCTTTTCTGAGAAGTAGTGTTTTTGTAGATTATGTGACTCTGATGTTGCTTTGTGCTAATTTCTGCCTGCCTGTGTGATTGCTTTTGTGACCTAGTACTCTCTTTTCAAAATCTGTATTTCTGGTAAATAAATAGATGTTCAATAAGACACCAGAAGTCTCTCATCCTCTCTTCTCCTCTAACAGCTAACAGATCTTCCCGTTGCTTGGGAAAGGGCATGCTTATCATATAGATCTATGTTATATGTGGTACCATCAGAGAATGATTAGGATGCAATTGCACAATCAGACTCTTTTAAAATTCTGTTTACAGAAGATTATTCACATGCTTCTCACTCTTGTGAGCTGCTCAGTACATGCATAGGTTGTATTTGGAAACCTGAGATGCGATGCAATGAGATGAGATGTATATATGTGTTAAAGAGGGATATATGGACACCTAACATGAGTTGTAGAAGTAAAAAATGAGTTTGGATTCAATGGATATTACACTGCCATCACAGATCCAACCCCACAGATAGTGGTTTTCGTGCTATCTTACATCACCCCATATGCAATGCTTTTCAGCAGTCAGCTCACACATTCAGCTGCCAATCATCAAATGGAGAGAAGTCATTATGTTCAGGCATGTGTGAAGTGGCACAAAAGTTTTAGTTCCCTAACTAAACTCAACTTTTTTTTTTCTTCATGTAGAGGTACATTCCATTTATAACACTGATGTCTTGTTTGAACTTGTTACTTGATAAGCATGCAGGCACATCTCCAACAGTATGCCATATAGTCACATAACCACCTACTGCTCATAATTGTGCAGGAGTTTCCATATGCACATATTATTCTCTCCCCCCCCAACCCCCATTTGAAACTGAAACTGGCAGTAGCTCTTATGTGAGATCATCCACTTAAATTTATTTTCTTCATGTGTATAAAGTATTGAAGCAACGACATGGCAGAAAGGTTTCATTTTATTCCACTTAATTTTAATGTGCATGTGTTTAATGTGAGACTGAAAAAGAGAGTTTTGATCTGGAAGACTATTGGATTGATTGCCCTTTAAACTAAAGCCTGACGTTCTTTTTCTTTCTTTCTTTCTTTTTTTTTTAAGAACCCACAGAAGCAGAGTAAGCATCTTGTGTTCTGCCCCAAGGAAGTGCCTTAGCCCTGACCTGGGGAGTGCACCTCTGCGGGTGAGCATGTATTGCGTACAATAAATGGGGTGTTCAATAACAAGACAGGAGAAATTTAAGAGGTGTGGAAATGAAGCTTGCTACAGGATTGACCTGACTCTTTCTCTCCAATTAATTTAATTGGGAGTTTTGGTTTACTTAGCGCTTTTCATCCATAGATCTAAAAGCACTTTATATGAGAATGTAAATGTCAATATCCTCATTCTGCAGATGGGAGAATAGGGGGCAGAAGAGGTTAAATGAGTTGGCCAAGGTCAGCAAGTTTAGTGTTGGAGCCAGAAATAGATAGAAGGCGATACACACTCATAATCTAGTGGTTCCGTAGTTTTGAAACTGTGTTCGAGGGAACCCTCCTGGGCTCTCTCAATGAGAAGACTACTAGTGGCAGGCAAGCATCCCTGAAATATAGTTTGCCCACCACTACTGATCATCCCTTGAAGTGTGCAGTCATCAGGGAGTGTTGGCTGTGCTCTAGGGTGCCTAGTCAGTTCATGTGGGGAGATACTGAGGCCAGTGCCTTCTACGAATTGTGTATGTACACCCCTAGAACACTTCCCCAGATGTGCAAAGGTTCCTCATGTTGATGTAGAATAGGTTCCCCAAAGCCAGAAAGCTTGAAGAGCAGTGGTTTAATGTGTTGCTTCCCTAACTTGTTTGCTTCCCAGTCCATTTGCTCTGATAACTTGGGCAATCAGCTGATGGAAAGGTTATCATCCATTCCTTTTCACAGGTAAAGTTATTTGGGAGAGCAACCTCTCCCATATGACCCTCACTGTACTTTAAGATCAGGAGAGGAGGCCCTTCTTTGGGAGTGGCCTTCTTCTGAAGTAAGGCCTAGTCTATACATGCAGCCAAGTGAGGTGGTAGACTCCTACTACTACTTTAGACTGCAGGTAGATGGTGCCATTTTTATTGTTTCCCATATACCAAGCTTCCCTGAAGTCATCATTGGGGAATGTGTGGCCCTTCAGATGTTGTTGGACTGCAACTTGCATCGGCCCTAACCAGCATAGCAATGGTGAGGGATGATGGGAGTTGCAGTCCAACCAGTGCTAGCTCCAGGTTTTTGAGGGCCTTTCAGGAAGACATCCTCAATGGGCCCCCTCACTCTGTGAGTCTACCTTCTCACCACCATTGTCACCAGCTTCTATTGCTCCTTCTCCTCCTCTTTCTGATAATTGCTACTGCTTGCTTGCTTGCTTGCTTGACAGGTAGAGAGATAGTGAGCAAGTAAACAGTGGCATCTGTTGCTCCTCCTTCTCACCACCACTATTGTTTGGGCCAAAGTGAGAGGCAGGTGCACAAACAAGTTGCAATGGTGAACAGGAGGAGCAAGTTCAGGGGGTTCTTCTTGTCAGTGGCCCCTGCTGTGGTTTGGGCCCTCAGCAAGTGCCCAACCATGCCTACCCTTGATGTTGGCCCTGATTCGAACAACATGTGGAAGGTCTCACACATTCCCCATCCCTGCCTCAGGTAAAACAAAAAACACACAACATTTTTATGTACGTATGTATGTATGTATGTATTGTGTTTCTATACCATCTTTCCACAAGAGTCACTAAGGCAGTGTACAGCAAATAAAATAAAACAACAATTATAACATATAAACATGAAAATCAACAATGAAACCATATTAAAATGTTAAAACATTAAAGGTGCAATCCTATGCATGTTTAGACAGAAATAAAGGTCTACAAGTCCCAGCATGCCCCAGGCAGCGCCCTAAAACAACATTAATTCTAAGAACATAGATAGATAGAAAGAAAGTGAAACTTTGTTCAGGGGCAAAAGTCTTGAAAGTCTTAGCAAGAGAATGAAGTGGCAGACAGAAGTGGCAGACATTGGGACGGTACCGGGTGTCAAATATTTGAATGCATCTGCAGCATACAGTAAATTTCTATATCAGTCAGAGGGCTCCACTAAACAATTTTCTCTCCCAATATATTCGTTTCCTACATGTCTTTTGTTTTCATGTGGGTAAAATTAAAAAAATGCAACTCCCCCAAGTAACTGTACATTCTGGAAGTCTCCCATATTAGTATATCACCTTATTCTGCATAATGTGTAGATCGGTTCTTAAATTGGTTCCTCTTGAATTCTTGTCTTTGTGTTAGGGAATTGTACAGTAGACAAGATGAGACATGGTCAGGCTTAGGGATGAACAACTCTGTCTTTCACTTTCTATAACTTACACATTTTTTTCAAATACGTTTCTTCCCGTTTCCGCATCAGTTTGCAAATGCTTTTTTTTTTAAAGCCAGCAAGAAAATTCACATGCTGTTTCATGCACATGGAAATTTGTATATTTTTGGCATGCAATTTCCCCTAGTATATACCTTTTTTGCAAGCACGTTTCCCTAATATATGCCTTTTGTATGCAATTTCCCCGAGTGTACACACTGTTTTGGCCATAAAGCTCCATCGCTAAATTCAGAGAAGTGCAAAAACCAAAGAATAATTGCATCGCAACTCACGTATTGGTTGAGGAAGTGCAAAATTTTGTCATATTAAAATTTGAACCAAATGAATTTGGCCCCTATCCACAGTCAGGTTTTCGATGTTGCAAGCACATGACAGAGGTTTATAAAATTCCAGGGGGGTTTCCTACCCCAGGCTCACATTTTGTTGTGTAATTTACACATAAGAAGACCTACCAGCAAGTGCTTTTAGGACATTGTCTAAAACAGGGTAGTAAAAAAAGATTTCAGCCACCTGCCTTTTACAGTTTTCTTTCTATAAACCAATCATGTCCAGGGTTTAAAAGTTCCCCAAAATTAGCATAAGAATACATTTTATGGGTTCCAATTTATCCCAGACAACTGAAACAATTAGTGGGGAACAATAGGAGGCCATCCATAGGTCATTTTAGTCTCTTTTGATAGTCAAGACAATAGCAAACACCTCCTTCAAACAGAAAAGAATTCCATTGAGGGAAAGCTTTGTTATGCTGATTTAAAGTTTACAGGCCTCAGGCCTTTTCCAGGCTTTTCAAATGCTAATTGACTAGCACTAGGCTGGGCTTTTCTTATGCAGATTTCATGGATTAAGTAAAGATTACGTCTTTAGTTACCTTAAGTAGCTGAAAACTGCAATCCATTCCTATTCTGATCCTAACAGCCTGGAGAAAACATTTTGTAAGACAAAAGCCTTTCATATGCACAATTTTCCTGGCATGAAGCACTTCTGTTTTGGGATTTTTCAGGACCCCAGTATGCAATGAATGCTAGGTTTCAAAAAAACTCATGATGAGGGTAAAATTAAGCATGGTGGATCGACAGAAGGTTTTCTCCCTCTCTCATAATACTAGAACCTGGGGTCATCCCATGAAGCTGAATAGTAGGAGATTCAGGACAGATAAAAGGAAGTACTTCTTCACACAATACACAACCGGGAGAGTTGCTTGAGATGTGGTGATTGCCATGAATTTTATTTATTTTGTATTTATTATTACATTTATATCCTGCCTTTCCCCCCTTCTTGCAAGGAATCCAAGCCAGCATACATGACTCTCCTCCTCTCGATTTTATCCCTGTGAGGTAGGTTAGACCCAGTGACTGGATTACAGTATTTGATTATTATGACATTTCTATCCCACCTTTTTTCCTCTTGCAAGGAACCCAAGGCGGCTTACATGGTCTTCCTCCTCCTCTCCATTTTATCCTCACAACATCCCTGTGAGGTAGGTTAGGCTGAGAGTCAGCCAGTGAGCTTCAGGGCCAAGTGGGGACTAGATTGGATCTCCCAAGACCCAGTCCAACACTCTAACCACTAAGCCACAGGGGCTCTAAAGGGAGACATCTTTAGGGAATTTTAGGTAAATTCCTGCAGGATAGGTCTATCAATGGCTACTAGTCATGATGGTCATATTTCACCTCCAGGATCAGAGGCAACATGTCTTTAATTACCAGCTGCTGGGAAGCAACAGCAGGAGATGACTGTTGCCATCACATTCTGCATGTGGGCTCCTCATAGGCATCTGGTTGGCTGCTGGAAAACAGGATACTGGACTAGATAGGCCTTTGATTTGATTCAGCTGGGCTGTTATGTTCTTCCTGTTCACACAGCCCCCAGGGTAATCGAAGGTTAAAGGGTTCTGGCCTGATGGCATGTCTATCTGCTCCTGGAAGAAGTTGAATCATACGCCAATTCCCTACTAACTTCCCCGATAGTCTGCCATAC
Source organism: Shinisaurus crocodilurus (assembly GCA_021292165.1). NCBI lineage: Eukaryota > Metazoa > Chordata > Lepidosauria > Squamata > Shinisauridae > Shinisaurus > Shinisaurus crocodilurus. Next base: position 243,911,237 of record CM037877.1, read on the forward strand.
CCTATACAAATACCTTTGATAAATTATTGGCTGCAATCCCACACACAGGCTATTTAAATCCCATTGAAATAAATGGGATTTAAGCAGCTTGAATGGATGTATGCAGGATTGCAGCCAAAGACAGCAGATGCAAGTTGACTTCCAGTCATGTGGTTGAAAATCCTTGCTCTATTGTACAATTAAACAGGTGGGAGGTTTTGTGTGTGAGAGAGAAACTGTCACTTCTTTCTCTCTCCCCAGCTTGGAGGTTAATATTTTGAGCCCTGCAATTTTAGTTATTTTTTAATTATATTTGTATCCACACCTTCCTCCAATCTGACCATGGATTTCATGGTGTCACTTCTAGACTAGGTTTCTAGCCCTACATTTCAAAAGCAGTTTGTTATGCTGCGCAATGACATCTAGTCCAGCATTCTGTTCACACAGTGACCAACCAGCTGTCCACAGGAAACCCACAAGCAGGACATGAGTGGAACAGCACCCTCATATCCATATTTCCCCAGCAACTGGAGTACATAGGCATACTGCTCTATTACTGGAGGCAGCATATAGCCATCAGGACTAGTAGGCATTGATAGCCTTCTCCTCCATGAATTTATCCAGTCCCCTTCTAAAGTCTTCCAAATTGGTGGCCATCACTACACCTTGTGGTAGTGAATTCCATAGTTTAACTATGCATTGTGTGAAGAAGTAGTTCCTTTTATCTGTCTTAAATCTCCCACCAATCATTTTCATGCGATGATCCCAGGTTCTAGTGTAATGACAGAGCTGCAGTCCAACACATCTGGAGGACACCAAGTTGGGGATGTCTGGCATACACTGAGCCAAGGGTTTCCATTTATATGTCTATCACAAGAATGTAGACAGGATAGAACAATCCGCCCACCACCCGACTCATGGTGCACTCAGTGAGCGCTGCCGCTGAGCCTGCCAAACCAGACCGAAAGCGAGCACCAGCCAAGGCACTTGCCGGACTTCCAGGTTCCCTCCAGAGTGCTTTTTACATAGAAAATGGTGTAAGAAACGTTAAAAGCGGCCGCAAATTGTGGCAATTTTTAACGTATCTTACACCATTTTCTACGTAAAAAGTGCTCTGGAGCGAACCCAGAAGTCGCTTCCCCGGCTCGGCTCAGGAGAACGCGAGTTGAGCCGGGGAAGCAGGTAGGTCGAGCGGAGCCCGACTTCCACCCCCCAAACAAGCTCCGCTCACATACCTAGATGGAACAGGATTCCCCAGCACCCATGGAACCCCACCACAGCAGATTCTACATCCCCCTTTCACTGAAGAACAATTTGTCCATAATATTTCTGTATATAGTGTGTGTCATGATTAAGAACATAAGAAGAGCCCTGCTGGATCAGACCAAGGGTCCATCTAGTCCAGCATTCTGTTCACACAGTGGCCAACCAGCTGCCCACAGGATCCCACAAGCAGGACATGAGTGCAACAGCACCGTCCCACCCATGTTCCCCAGCAACTTGTGCATACTGCACATGATTCCTGTAGCACATAGGATTGGCTTTCAGTTTTAAGTGTGTGTTGTTGTTGTTGTTGTTGTTTTTCTAAAAAAAAAAAAACAGCCTTTGCACAGAAGTGGAATATTTAGGGATAAGAACAGAACATGAATTTTAACAATAAAAACAGAAAGGCCGCTTGGTATATAGCATTTGGGTAACCCTCTGGGATCGACTTCTAAAGATTACCATATGTTCTGTCCCTGGGAATATGAAAAATGATGTGAAAATATGCTTCGTGGAAATACATTCTTTATGGCACAGGGAGAACGGTAAACTGAAATATATACAATGCCTTCTGAGCTACTCAAGACACCAGTGACCTATCAATTTCACAATTCACGTAAAAGAGAATGAGGAGGGATGACAGGTCTTTCCCAGCAGTCGTTGATATACAGCAAGCAGCTCTAGACCTGTTCTTGATTATTAACCGAGGCTAATACAGAGTTAACCAGGCCCTGGAAATGTCTAGAATCTAGTTTGAGAGGTCTATTATTTTCTCACCATTGCTTAAATATGAAAGGGGACCCAGATGTTCTGACGGTAAAAAGGGGCAATCAAAATGGTTGCAGGATTGGAGCAAATTCACTATGAGGAAAAGCTAACAAGTTTGAAGCTTTTTCCTTTAGGGGGAAAAAAAAAGATGACTAAGGGGAAGACGTGATAGAGTATAGCTGTCCGCAAATGGCCTCTCGAAATTCTCCAGTCTCCACCCTATTGGTGGGCAAAGAGATTGGAGGGACTATTTCAGTGAATTTCTCCAGGGGAGTGGGCCTCACCATTAGCAGAGGTTGTAGCACAGCTTCTTTCTTTATTTCCCCCCCCCCTAAGGGTTTTTGCTTTTTGCACTGTGCCAACATTTTAGTGGTGTTTTTGAGCTCACTTTATCAACACAAAGTGGCTGAGGGTGCTGCGTGTGTTCTTTCTTTGTATTACACATCTCTCCATCCATCTGCAGCCTCCCTGGCTATCTGTGCCCATAGGGCAGTGTTTCTCAACCTTGGGTCCCCAGATGTTTTTGGCCTACAACTCCCAGCATGACCCAGCCAGCATAGCTGGCTGGGGCATGCTGGGAGTTGTAGGCCAAAAACATCTGGGGACCCAAGGTTGAGAAACACTGCCATAGGGGAAGAGTTACTTCATGACGTCTTCCCCCCTGGGCTTTAAGTGAAGTGTGGGAATTCAAGGATGCTACAGGCTGCCAGAGAGATGATTGTACAATGGAAAACAGGACATACACACACACACTCCTGGGCCACCTCATAAGTAAGGCTTGCAAAAGAACCCTGAAACCCACCCATAGTTAAGATTGCTAAGCACTGTTAAGCTTGTGGATTTAGGGCTGGGATGAATTTCCCCTCTCATCCCGCCATAAAGGTGGGGTTCAGAATATCAATGCCTTTGGGAGGGATGGGATGATGGTCTCAGCACTTTCAGGTGGGAGGTGAACTTTGATGCAGTGGTTGAGGGTTCTTTCTCCCCCCCCTTTTTTTTAACTAAAAGAAAAGCTAAGCCTTCTCCCCAAGTGGCAAGTTGGCTGTGCTCAGTAGCCTGGCTGCCGTTCCCTTCGAAAATGGGAATGACATATTCTTGGGGGGAAAGATGGCTGCCCCCATGGGCCTCGTGAAGGTCGCAGCACCCAAGTTTAGACATGAAGTGTCCAGAGAGAGGCAGTCTCACAACTGTTGCACATTAATGGAATTCTCTTGCCCTAGGAGTTCACCAGAACCAATTCCAACACAACAGCGTGCAAAACATAACCTACATAGAATTTTTACCAAGGGGTAACTTACCATGATGTAAACCTGTCATCTGAAATGTCCCAACAAGTGATGAGAAAATGTAATGCATTGTCTGTGTCCATGCCCCTGGATTTCTCATCAGCTGTGAATGTGTGGTAAAAATGCTCATCGGGATATTGCAGAAATTTATTTATTTATTTATTATATTTATTATATATTTATTGTATTTATACCCTGCCTTTTTTCCTGCAAGGAACCCAAGGCGGCTTACATAATCCTCCTCCTCCTCTCCATTTTATCCTCACAACAACCCTGTGAGGTAGGTTAGGCTGAGAGGCAGTGACTGGCCCAAAGTCACCCAGTGAGTTTCATGGCCGAGCGGGGACTAGAACCCGGATCTCCCAAGTCCCAGTCCAACACTCTCACCACTACACCACACTGAACATACAACGGCATTTACTAAATGCTAACATACCATAGTGTATGTGCAACCTTCTGGTGATTAAGTCATTTGTCTTGTCCTGTCAAGATATAAGACTATTATTATTTATGTAACAATATATCAAGAACCCCACTGGAACAGACCAAAGGTCTATCTAAATGCCTGATCAAATAGAAAGACCTCATATTGTGAACACACATGACCACATGCCAAGTGGTAACATCACTTGATATGCATATAATGAACTGGAAAACCAGTCATATGTAAGCCTCCTATGTTCCTATCAGGTAGCTGGTGACCTCTGTCTGAGAACATGGAGAGCTACTACCCATTAGAGTCTGGGCTGGGTGGGCAAGTAGTCTGGCCTGGTATTAATCACCCTCCCTATATTCCTGCTTCCTATATTCCTATGAGAGAGTAACTAACTGACCTTGGATTGGATGACACCCCAAAGTGTGGCTTACATTACTCCAAAGCAATATCCTAAATTTACAGAAAGAAACAAAATATGAACGGGGGAAATAGAAAAAAAGAGTGCTGTTCACGTTAGATTTTGTAAAGCCATTCAGTTGTATGAAAAGCCTAATATCTAAGCCTAAACTAAGTAGACAGTGATCCTTTAACACCCTGCCTTTTAATACATTCCACCACTCCATTGTTTAGGGAAACTTGGGTGTCTTATTCTTTCACCTTCCAAAGTCCTTGGTGGCTAATTCCTCTAGAATACATAAATCTGCAAATATATGCCCCCCCCCTCCTTGAGGGAAGATGATTGTATGGGATCCCTTTGACTCTTTAATACATAGTTACACGCTGCCCAAGAAATTCCTCTTTCAGTTTCTATTAAATCTCTATTCATACTCCTTTCTCTGGGATCAAACTCTGCTGAGTTTAAGCTGTTCACCGTCTTAAAGAAGAAGATCTATTAATTTAATCATTTCTATGAATCAATTCTAAATGATCTCGGCAGAGAAAATGTGTTAGCCATTTAAATCCCATCATTACATATTATATAATAATTACGACTAATTTCTACTTTGGCTGGGCCTCCATATTGCTTAACATACCTAATGTATTCAGTACAGCCACTTTACAAAATCTTTTTTCTGACTTTTCATTTCAGACCTGCCATTTGCTCCTGCACCTAGGCCAAGGTTTCAAAATAATAATTCCTGAAACATAAATCCCTGCCTATCTGAAGTTCACAAATACTGTGATAGTTTTGGTGCATTACTTAATGGGGGCAGGAGCCTCTTTTTCCTTCTATATTTAGAATTCACCTCAAGATGTTGTTCTGACTGAGTATAACCTGCAGGCTACAGTCTCTTGCATTCCGGGTGGAGAAATTTGTGGGTGGAGAAATTGGGGGGACAATTTCACCAAATTTCTCCAGAGGGAGGTGAAATTCTCAACAGGTTCTTATACGTAGTGCTCATCACTGGCAGGGGCTGTAGCACAGCTTTTATTTTTTATTTTTTGGTAAGGGTGTGTGTGTGTGTTCTGCCTCTGCAAGTGGCATCAGCATGAACTGCGTTGGCAGGTTGGCTCCCATTTTGGATCCACCATTTTGGATCCCATTTTTTATCCAAAAGGAGGGTCAATATTGTGTTCAGCTCCAGGGAAGAGGTAGATCTAGTGCTGTGTCTATCTTCCAATTTGCTGAAAGTTTTCTTGCCCCTATGAAAGAGGCTTCCATTCTTCTGCCTCATTCTCAGGGTGTTTTATAATGTATTTTTGTGAAGCTTTTGAGCTTACCTAATCACTACAACAGGGATAAGCAGTGGGGTGCCCATGGGCACCAGTGAGGCATTGGGCGCCTTTCTTGGTGCCCAGCAAGGTGCACTATCCCTCGCCCCCTTTTTAATTAATAAATTTTCTTACTGGCAACTGGGTCATTTCAAAGCAAAGTGTACATGTGGATGGATGGGTGGGTGGGGGTGTATATGGTGTGTGTGTGTGAGAGATGGAGAGAGATGGAGAGAGAAGGAGAGAGAGAGAATCTACAGCTACGGGTAGTGAGCCAGGATGAGAGAGAAAAAGAGAAAGGGGGAATGAGTTGGCAGGCCGCTGGAGGGGAGAGAAAAGAGTTTGCCTTCTGTGAAATAGGTTCCTTTTCGTGCTGGAAAATGTGGGTTCAAAGGAGTTTAGTGTGTCGGGGCTCAGACTGCCCCCCTGCTTTGTACTCAGTCATTTGGGCAGGTTACTTGTATTTTGTGACTAGCCACACCTCCCATGGCAGCCATTTTGTAGTGGGGCCCAGGACAGTTTCTCAAATTGCCAAATGTGCCCACAGGCCCTAAAAGGTTGCCTACCCCTGCACTATGAGGTGGCCAAGGGTGCTGTGTGTGCTTTTTCTTTCTATTATACATCGCTCCATTTACTCTGCAGCCTCCCAGGCTGCCTGCGCTTCCTGATCTGAAAAAGTCCTATGGGTGGAATTACCTCATGATGTCTTCCTCTGGGTTTTAATTGAAGTATGCGGGAAGCCGAGGAGGCTGCTGGCTGCCAGACTTGATAATTGTACAATGAAAGACACAACTCTTGTGCACACTCCTCGGCCACCTCTTCAGTAAGGTAAGCACAAGAAACCCAAACCAAACCCATGATCATTTCTCCAGAATATTCTTCCCCATTGAATTTATTTTCGAAAGCAAGTTCTTTTCTATTAGATCATTGAATGAGAATGGTCAAGGAAATTTTTTCATCACAGCACTAATATATTCCAGCAGATTAAGTCAGCAAATGTGCAATTTAGGCCTATGCCAAATAGTCCCAGCTATTGATAATCCCCATAGCCCCACTCAGACCCCTGAATGGCTGGAGGGGTGGACCAGGGCTGCACATGCTGGTTCCACTCCCAACATCACCATCCCCAGTGGGGTCCACCTCCCAGATCTACATTCTTTGGGTGGGAGATCTGAAGGAGTAGCTCATGTCCATTTGGCTATAGGCACATAGGCCCCTCCACACAATAGGAATATGGTGGCAACATACATCTCCAAAAAAAGAGGACATGCATCACCTAAAAAAAGGACAAAAGAGGGCAACCATTTGCATTAAAATTGCATATGCTGACTGTTATGTATAGAGGAGAGAGTGTTGGACTGGACAGCCCTTCGGATATAGAGGGCACCTTGAATAGAAGACTGTCCTCTGTAAAGTAAGACACATGGCCACTCTAAAGCAGGAGCTAAACTGCAGTCTTCTAACAGATGCTAAGATTTTAGAAGCCAGCAAGTTGCATGGTTCTGAATGATATATCCTTCCCAAAAGAATGGCAAAGTGAGTGTTAGAAAACTGCTGAAGTAGGAATAAGAAAAGGTTAAAAACACACACAAAACAGAGTATTTTGAAAGGGTAGAACTGTCTCCTTTTATTAATTATCTGCATTCTTTACAGAGATAAATGCTGCTTGATACTATCTGTATTTTTGTGGATGGATGATTGTTTTTGCATGTTTTGTACATGTTTCATTAACCTAAAATATACTACATCTATTATGTATGTTATGTTTATTTTTGTTGTGTTTTAATTTGAAAGTAAAGATTTCAACTAAAAAAGAAATGGTATGTAGTTTTTCATAATACTAAAAAAATAAATAATGAAAATGAAATGTGGTTCTGGTAGTAGTTCTTTGGGGTGTCATCCAATCCAAGGTCAGTTAGTTACTCTCTCATAGGAATATAGGAAGCAGGAATATAGGGAGGGTGATGATTAATACCAGGCCAGACTACTTGCCCACCCAGCCCAGACTCTAATGGGTAGTAGCTCTCCATGTTCTCAGACAGAGGTCACCAGCTACCTGATAGGAACATAGGAGGCTGCCTCATACAAGGTCAAAGTACTTGTCCATCTAGGCCAGTATTGTCTACTTTCACTGAGCCATGCCTCAGTGGTAGAGCACCTGCTTTGAATGTAGAAGGTCCCCGGTTCAATCCCTGGCATCTCTAGGTCGGGCTGGAAAAACTCCTGCCAGAAACCCTGGAGAGCCATTGCTGCCAGTCAGTGTCAGCAATACTGGGCTAGATGGACCAAGGGTCTGACTCAGTATCAGGCAGCTTCCTATGTTCCTATGTTCACTAGCAGCAGCTCTCTAGGGTCTCAAGCAAGGTTCTTTCCCACCACTTGCTACCTGATCTTTGTACCTGGAGATGCCAGGGATTGAATCTAGGACCTTCCACATGCTAAACATGCATCCTGCCACTGCGCTGTGAACCTCCTCTGATACTTTGGGCCAGTCACTGACCCCCAGCCTAACCTACCTCACAGGGTTGTTGTGAGGATAAAGTGGAGAGGAGGAGGATAATTCTGTAAGCTGCCTTGGGTTCCTTGCAGGAAAAAAGGTGGGGTATAAATGTAATAAATAAATAAATAAATATATTCGCTCTACCATTGACCTATGGTCCTTCCCCTGACAAACATATATATTCTCTCTTCCCAACCTGCACAATGGGCAACTTTAACCCACCTAGCTAACCCATTCTCCCCACCCAAAAGAACCCCAGGCTAAGTGGAGCAGCTTCACAGCCCATGAAAATCTCTGCAAAACTAAAGCTGTAGTTTCAGGTCAGCCCTAATTTTGACACACACACCCCGCTTACTGCTTTTAGACTTTGTTTTAGCTACCTGCTCCTTTGTTTTGAGGATCTTTTCACGCTGTTTTGCTTGATACTTCCCATTTTTATTGATTGAATTGATTGCTTTATTTCTAATTGTCTTAATGCTGGATTTGCTTGCCATCTTGAAATGCGGTTATGATCGTGGAGGGCATACACCTATTAAATAAATGAATGAATAAAATTGCCGCACCGTGGTTCTGCGGAATGTTAAGCCCGCATGGAGAGATTTAAAGCATGATGCCAGCCATAACAGGCACACCGGACATTGGAAATATACTTTTGCCATCTCATTTACTGTAGCCGTTGAGAGACAGGAACATGTTTGGTGTTTTGTTTTTAAATGCAGACTACACAAAATTTGCCCCAGGGGGCCACATGTTTTCCCACAACTACCTTGCAATGATGTATAGCTTGGTTATGTATCCTTTATATATCTGAGGGGGGTCAGAGGCAGTCTTGATGTAACATGATTGAACTCAGTAGAATCACAAGAGATGTCTTTGGCCCCAGCCAGCTTCCTTCTTCTCCTGCATCTAAAAATGCACATCACAGCACATGAACTGACCCCCACAGGCCCTGTTATGTAACCAAAATTGTTAGCTCGCTCTTGATACAGGGCTGGGTCTAATATTAATCAGTGCAGAGTTCTTACGGCTTTGAGTCTGATCTGTCAAGTTTGCGTTCCTGGTCCCATCCCTATTTTTTATTTTATTTTTTATTTTTTTGCCCTTCCCAGCCGCCTAGCACCTCCAATGTCACACCTGGTCAGAATTAGAAACTTTTGACAAATCCGTAATCATCTTGTGCTCATCAGGGCGGTGGATGTTAGTCACTCTGTTTCCACAGCCTAACAGTTAATATGCCTTAATTTCTCTCACTTTGTGAATATTTAATTCCTCCCTTTTCAACATCATTTTTAGGTTGTGTGAATCATTTTCAAAGCCTCTTTTGCGATTCTCCCTCCACAATCATCTGCATATTTTATGAAATGGCACAGTTGAATCTCTGAGGGCTCTTGATAAAAATGAAACCGGCAGGCTGCTCATTAGTTGTTTACCTGGAGCTGTATGAATCCCCTAGAATGGCGGGCTCCCATTTCGATTTGAATTAGGCTATTCTGACACATAAGAATAGAAAACCTTCCCTGGATATATCCATTTTTTGTGTGTCTTTTCTCTCTCCAATTAATAGCGCTTTTTAAAAAATGCATTCTTTTGACCAGCTTAAGCAATGCTAGTACCTTAGCATCCAAACATTTCATTCTTCAAGCAGAGGGCTATGATCTCCAGCAAATTAGCATTAATGAGGAATTAGACAAAATGCTTGAAAAGTCCATTTTTGAAGGGCGATGGGTTGGGGGGGGGATAATCACAGAAAGCTGGCTCTGGGCTCAATGTTGTTGGTTTTTCAGATACATCTTCTTAGATGCAACCATACCTAGCAGTTGTAGGAGTTTTCCAAACTACAAGAACATCCCCGATCGCTTCAGTGAAAAGAACAGCTCTGTGCAGGTGAAGGGATGTATACATAACATTCCCCCTTCCATTGAAGTGAATAGGAAGGGTGACTCACACAGCCCGCTGTGTACACAGCAGAGTACACAGGTAGGCTCTGAATCAGGAACATCATGTCTTCAATACTATTAATGGCTCTCAGCTTGAAATTGGTGGGTGCTCTAAGCATGACTAGGACATACTAGGGATGTTTAAGGAATTCCATCTTTGTGAATTTCTGCTATGAATGGACCTGATCTTCACCTCCCAGTCTAACCTGCAGATCAGAATTTAGTTATCCACCAGATTGTGAAGCAATTGTCAGATAGATAGATAGATAGATAGATAGATAGATAGATAGATAGATAGATAGATAGATAGATCTCAACATATGTTTTAAAATGTTTATTTGGAGAGAAAATGGGTTCAGAAATGCATATTTAAATACATACTTAAATGCAAATTTTTGTGTGTATGTTTGTTTGTTTTTAAATCACAGATTAATATGGAAACTGGATGGAACAGACTTAAGGGTGTACACATATGAAACTAACAAGGACTGGAAATAGATTGGTTTGCCCTAGACACAACTAGACCATAGAGAACAGCTCTTAGCCTAGACTTCCTCAGCTCAGTGGCCTCCAAATGTTTTGGACCATGGTCAGGAAGGCTGGGAGTTGTAGGACTTTTTTCTGTCTAAACATGCATAGGATTGCAGCCTTAGGGTGCAATCCTATCAATTGTGCCATTGATGCACAAGCCTCCAAACTCATATGTTGTTTTCTTTTTTAACATTTATTTTTTAAACACCCTACAGTGCAATCCTCTGATCTGGCTAGGTAGAATAGGTATATTCCACACAACATGAATTTACATATGAAAACAAACAATGGTTCTTGTTCTTGTTTTCCCTGTTGAAGAGAAGGGGAGTCAGACTGAGTGAACAGCAAATACCCTTTTACCAAAACAGAAACTTGTTCATGCTATTTTCTTTGTCAGGTTCAAACCAGTTCTATGCAAGTCCATAGGATATTCTAGAAAAGCTAGAACAGCCTTCCCCAATCTGGTACCCTCCTAGGGACTTCAAGTACCATCATCCCTAGCCAGCATGGCCATTGGCTACAACCATTGTAACCAGTTGAGCTAGAAAATTAGATGTAATCAAATTATTAGGTCAGTAGTTGGAAAGATCCAATCTCTAATTCTTCTTAAACATTTGGAATATCATACTTAATTCCCATCCTGAGATACATATATTTCTAACCATTAGAACAGCAGACCCTCAGAACATGAAACATGCTAGTAGGGTTACACAAAAACAAATTAAGTACACAATCCTATGCATGCTGACTAGGGCATGTTGGGAGTTGTAGGAGTTTTTTTCTGTCTAAACATGATAGGATTGCGCCCTAAAGAACCACACTGGGTGGGTTTCTAGCAAACTACATATTGGCTAGGAATCTGCAAATCAGCCAGACCCAAGCTGGTTCTAGGTTCTCTGAATTCCACCTCAAAGTTCAGTGTAAATAATGCCCATATCAGATTGCAAGCTTTGATTTTTCTTTTCACATGAAAATGTGTGCATATTTTCATGCACATTTCCCCAAATATATGCATCAATTGTGCACATTTTTGAAATGTATGCATTTTTCTCCCATTGATCAAAGTGGATTTGTGCACATTTCCCCCGAAAGTACATACAGTAATACCTTGGATTGCAAGTAACTTGGTTTGAGAGCGTTTTGCAAGACAAGCAAATTTTTAAATATTTATTTAATTTTTTTACTTGATATACAAGCGACGTCTTGCAATACAAGTACTGTAGTACGGCTTAAATTAAAAATCTCTGTACAGTTTTTTTGGGGGGATTTCATTTTGATATAAGAGAGTTTTGGATTACAAGCACATTTCCGGAATGAATTATGCTCTCAATCCAAGGCATGACTGTATTTTTTCATGCACATTTTTCAAACACACTTTTTTGGTTGTTTCTTGAGTCTCAGGAATGTACAGACTTCAACCGCAGGTTGTGTTTAGGTCAGTGTTTGGTTCCGGGAGCTGCGATGTGGGTAAATTCTGGTCAAAATTAAACTGGAACCAATCTCTCATACGTCCGTAATATTGACTAAGGCCATATCTCAGTGACAGAGCACATGCTTTGCATATTCAAGATCCCAGCTTCAGTCTCTGTCATCCCCAGTTAAAAGGATCTCCAGTAGCAGGGCTGGATATGCCCTCTGCTGGAAGCCTGGGAGTCAGAGTCGACAATAGATGGACTTTCTAAGGAAGTGTTGTACGTTTATGTGTATGTTTTGCCACTCTAACAATTGCCTCTAAGGACACATGTTGGTTTCTAATGCAGCCTTAAAGCTTTGGTATATGATTAGTACTATATATAATGATTTCTATTGTATATAATTCAGGAAAAGACCACTTTTAATTCAGATGATAGTTCCTAGAATTGTGGCTATTTAATTTGAATGATCTGGTGGGCACACATTAACCTTCTTCTGCAAGCCGACATGGTTTTAAAGATTCTCATTATCTTCTGCCAAATGCTGTCTTTACCCAGGGGAAACACAGTACCTGATTCTTCTCTTGGGGGATGTGGCCTCTCTTGTATTAGAAAACAGAGGGTATTGTATTTTAAAGATTTTTTAAAAGTATTATTTAAGCAAGCATAATGAGAGATTAGAGTGATTTCATTTTGTCTGTGTGGGAGAATGTGTGTGTGTGTTTTAAGTGTGTCTTGAAAGGAGAAACTTGCGTGAAGTAATATCCAGTAAGAGCCAGTGTGGCGTAGTGGTGAGAATGTTGGACTGGGACTCGGGAGATCCGGGTTCTAGTCCCCGCTCGGCCATGAAAATCACTGGGTGACTTTGGGCCAGTCACTGCCTCTCAGCCTAACCTACCACACAGGGTTGTTGTGAGGATAAAATGAAGAGGAGGAGGAGGATTATGTAAGCCGCCTTGGGTTCCTTGCAGGAAAAAAGGCGGGGTATAAATATAATAAATAAAAATAAAAGAACTTTGTACACATTTCATCAGAATGAATTGAACTAATCAGAATATGTAACAGGGTTCCAGATCTGAAGTTAAGACACTTATTCTGAAGGGCAAGGTAAACATTAGATGTGTAAGGACAGTGATGCATAACAGCAACGACTAATGTAGGTGAAGGAAGATGAAATGACCTAGGACTTGGTTTTGGATTTAGGTACCTAAACTACTGCTTTCTTCTGCAAGAACATGCCCAGTCACGACCTGTCCCCCACCTTCTTCAGTGAAATAGGCCTTTGTGACTTGGGATAGGGCCTTTTCAGTGGTGGCACCACAGTGTTGCAGTCCTCTCCCCAGGCTGGCTTCCTTGGTACCAAGCTTCATGCCTTTTTAGCACCAGTTGCAGATCTTTTAGATGTTTTAGATCTCTTTGGGTTTTATGCTGAGATTTTTGTCTATTCTGCTGGCTTTAATCGTGTGTCATTGATTTTATCATTTACTTTTGTTTTTAATTGTTCTTGATGCTCTGGAAGTCATTGGACTGAAGAGTGGCATACATTATTGTAGCTATTATTATTATTATTATTATTATTGGTTGGATCCAGATTCACGCTGGATCAACTGGCAGAAGTGGACTTCTCTGCCCCCTCCTTCCCACACCAGTCCCTTTGGCCCCCTGAAAATGCTTCACAGAGAGTTAAGAGAACCTGCTGACGGGGGTGAGCTGTGGTGTGGGGGGGAGAAGGGGGGATCCCAAAAGATTGGGCAGACATAGATTCCACAAGTGGAGATCCTGGATCCAACCCAAATAATAATAATAATAAATAATAATAAAAATAATAATAATAGCTGCAACACCATTATTATTATTATTATTATTATTATTATTATTATTTAATAATATTATTAAGATGATGATGATGATGATGCTAATCATCATCATCATCATCATCATCATCATGATAAGAGGAGGAGGAGTAGGAGTAGGAGGAGGAGGAGGAGGCAGTGATAGTTCCAGATAAAAGAGGAGAGGATCTGTTCATTGGCGTTTGAATTGATAGCCATAGTGTTGATGAAGTTGATGGCGATGCTGCTGCTGCCGCTGATCAGTCCCCACCCAACACCAACAGCACATGCATGCAGTGCCCCTTTGCTCACAATTCACAACCCAGCTGGTGATATGCACACAGGAGCCTGCAGATGTATTGCCCGCAGCTGGTTTGGGGCAACAGCAACAATAACCACTGAAATAATAATCCTCTCTCTCTTTCAAATAATATCCTCAGAACCCAGATTACCTGCCTTTGCTTGCCTCCATGCCGCATAATGACCCTTGTCTTTCTCCCTCTCTTCCCTCTATTATCTTCCCATCAGGGCTGGCATCGGCATCGGCATCCTTGAGCAGCTGCCAGGGCCCCAGTATCCAGGCACGGCCCACTGCTTATGCCTGCCATGGGTCCTCTTTTCTTTTCTTTAAATCCAGTGCACCACGGTGCATCCGGTCACTATTTTAATTTCCCACAAAATGTCCCCAATGTAGCGTTGGGGCATTGCGGACAATTAAAATAGCAGCTTGACTCAGCCACCTGGCGGTGCCCAGACCACTGCTTCGAGCACCACCGTTGCTGCCCATGCTGTGCACCACTGCCAGGTAATCCCACCAGGGCCCACTGAAGGAAGAAGAAACCTACCAGAGCGCACTTTGCCCAGGGCCCTTTCAGACCTGGAGCCAGTCCTGCACCACCATCCCTTCACCCCCTACCTCTGCAAACAATTGAAATTTAGATTGTAAGCTCATTGGGGTAGGAATCTGGCCCCCTGTACTTTCCCCCTCCCCATTTTGGGTCAGAATACTTGGTAAAATGCCATACAAAGGGATGGTGCCATATAAATAAAAATCATCTTCTTCTTCTTCTCTTCTTCTTCTTCTTCTTCTCTTCTTCTTCTTCTTCTTCTTCTTCTCCTCCTCCTCCTCATCCTCATCCTCATCCTCACTACTACATGGGGAAATTAATTAAAAGAATTTGGCCCTGGATTTATAAGAAAGACCTTACTCAAGCTTTTAACTTTCTGCCACAGTTAGTTACAGAAGAAAAAGAACTTGATATTTTCCTTCATCTATTCCCCTTATTACTTAAAACACACACACACACACACACACACACACACACATTAAAGTAGTCTGGATGGGGAAAGCAGACTCAGTGGTTTGCAATGTGGTATTTTTTCCCCTTGCTAAGCAGACCAGAGACCTGACATTTGATGTTGTTTGTTTGAAATGATAAACTTAATCATGAGTGAAATGTTAGGAAGTGACAGGGCTGGACGTGGTAAGGTCACTTCACATTTGAGCCAAGTACAACACAGCTTTCCCCTTAATTGCACTGCCAGGCTTTGCTGTCTGGAGAATCCAGGCATTTTGCAAATAGGGAACTGAATCTGTCTTTGTGATAATTAAACCACAGACCTCTGTAAAGATTGCCAAACCTGCCATATGGTAGTTTTATGACCAAGACTGCTGTTATCTCTGGAGAAAGCAAATGTCCTAATCTCATTTTAGTTATCTGTGATCAGGATTCAGGACCCATATTTCTAGAGGGCAAAATGCAGGCACTCCAATTGTCACATGGCATTCTAAAACAATGACATATAATTCACTGCTGCACATTAATACAATGCGGGGGAGGGGAAAAGTTCTCAACAACAACAACAACAACAACAACAACAACAACATTTATATCCTACTTTTCTTCCTTTTGAAGGGAACCCAAGGCAGCTTACATGGTCTTCCTCCTCTCCATTTTATCCTCACAACAACCCTGTCAGGTAGGTTAGTCTCCAAGCCAGTGACTGGCCCAAAGTCACCCAGTGAGCTTCATGACCAAATGGGGACTAGAACCTGGATCTCTTGAGTCCCAGTTCAACACTCTCACCACTACATCACACTGGCTCCAATTGACACTCAGAAATGATGAGCAATACCAAGGTGCTTAGGAGGACCCCCCCCTCACACACACACACACACACACACACACACACACACACGAAAAACAAACCCTGTTGGTTACCTGAGCATATCAAGATCAGACAACAGACTCTGAAGAAGGCCTGTCAAGTGAGGATAGTCTTCTGCCCATTGGTAGATTGTGTTTACTTTCCCCATGTTGTAAAATGACATGTTTGGCTAATCATGACTAATCCATTTCGGCTGTCCTGGGGTACATTTCCATAGAATTGGGAGGGATCCTATCAAGGCTGTTTTGTCCATGAATTTTAGATCTGTTTCCAGTTGATATGAACCTCTGACCAGAATTTAGAAGTAACAAGACAGTGTTACATCATGTCCTCAGCCTTGTGTGGGTTGGATCCAGACTTAGTCATACTTAGAGTAAACCCACTGAAACCAATGGGACTTAAGTTAGTCATGACTAATTTAAGTCTCATTGATTTCAATGGGTCTACTCTAAACATGACTAAGTTGACATCCAACTCTGTATCATACATATATAAACTAGTTGCATATCATAGATTACTGAAAACAGATACTTAAAGCCTACAATGAACTCTATGCCTAGCTGTAGGTAAAGTATTTTGTTTATGACTGAAACTTGAGAGCAATGAACCCATGCCTCTTCCCCTCTCCTCTCTACCAGCTTTTCAATTCTACTTTCATTTGCCTTTTTGTTGTTATGATCATGTTCATTGTGTTGATATAAACTAAAAACAAAACTCAATTAAAATATTAATTAGAAAAGGGATGCCACATACCAGCTCCTGTAACTGGCAGACGATCTGAACCCTCTGGATTGGTCAAAGCTGTCATAATTCCTTTCTTCCCCCAGCAAACTCTTAAAATTTATGAAGGCCCTGTCCTATATTGTTTAAGAGCTCCACTAGGTTCTCCTTATCATAGTTCAGAAGTGCCGTCAGGGGCGGTGCTAGGTACGAAAAAGATCTGGGGCTCAGGCAGGCCCACAGGACAAAAAAAAAACCCACACAAATTTGCATATGCTAATTTACATATGCTCTAAAGTCTCTGTGTGTATGTCTTTAAAAGACCCTGTCTCCTAAGGACACCTCTATTTGTATAAAGGGATGCATGCACAGGGGAGAGGAGGGCATTTGATTTCAGAAATAGCAAAAATAGGCTGAGTTTTGGGGTAGTTTTTGTCTTTGGTCCATTTGCCTTTGGCCCCGCCCACTACTGGAATGCAGCCCCTGAAAGATTGCTCCCCAACTGAATTTGGCCCTTAGACTGAAAGAGCTTCTCCACTCTTGCCACCATTGCAAGCAGGGGCAGTGCTAGGTACATAAAAGATCTGGGGCTCAGGCCAAAGGGGACCAAAAAAAAAGCACAAATTTGCACATGCTAATTTACATATGCTCTAAAGTCTCTCTCTGTGTGTGTGTCTTTAAAGGAGGGCATTTGATTTCAGAAAAAAAGCTCAGGCAGAAAGAATGGGGGGAGGCAGCAGGAGGTGAAGGAAGCACATGTGGGCAAAAAGCCAGCTAATCCAGGGAGAACATTTGCAACAGAGATCATCAGGGCCCCTGTACCTTTATTTCAGCAAGTGCCCATGGACAGTAGGGGCAGATGACCTCCCAGAGATTTGGGGCTCCAAATGAAAGATTTGGGGCTCCAGCCCTAGTGGCCCACCCCCTATCACCACCTCTGAGTGCCATGTTAGACCAGAAGGAGTACTGGGTATGGGCAAGCTTCGCAAGAGTCTAGGCCAGCCTTCTCCAATCTTACACCCTCCAGATGTGTTGGACTAGGCAGGACCATGGTCATCTCACTGTGGAGCTGGTAACAGAGTCAGGCTGGATACAACAAGGCTCTCAAGATCTGCCAGGACAGATTGTTGCTCCTGCAATGGTCAGGGGCGGGGCTGGATATATTCTTAGGGTAGCCCTGAGAAACTCTAAAATATTTTTGGAGTTCAGTGCTGCTATTTTAAAACAGCAGTACCAACCCATCCACCCCCTGGAATCAAATTCAAATAGATGAATTGTTTGGAGAAATAGTTTCTCAAAAACAAAGATACTGAAGTTCTAGTGTCATTAGATGTATCACCCACTCACCTAGAAACCAAACTGCCCTATGAGGAAAGGGTTTATCTGGGCCTTTTTATCTTAGCGATATGTGTGGATTTTATAGATGTGGATAAAGTGGATAGGGAATGATTTTTCTCCATCTCATACTACTAGGAGCTGTGGTCACTGAGTGGGAGATTTAGGACAGACAAAAGGAAGAATTCTCTACACAGCACATAGTTCAGTTATGGAATTTGCTACCACAAGATGTAGTGATGGCCACCAATTCAGATGGCTTTAAAAGGGGATTAGATAAATTCATGGAGGATAAGGCTATCAAGGGCTCCTGTTTATGATGGCTATATATTACCTCCAGTATCAGTATGCCTCTCAATACCAGTTGCTGGGAAATATGAATGGGGAGAGCTTTTGAGCTCACGTCCTGCTTATGGACTTCCCACAGACATCTGGTTAGCCCCTGTGGGAACAGAATGCTGGACTAGATAGGCCTGATCTAAATAGCTAGACCAGCTAGATAGCACAGTTTTTCTTATGCTGCATTTTGTGTCCATCAATCCCAGATTTGTCACAATTAGTTGTGATTATTCAATGGACATGGAAATAAAAATAAATAAATCCACTCTGTATATGCTCAGAGGCACTCTCCCCATAATTTCATCCCAAATTCCAGCACTGAGCACTGATTCTAAAATGGTTCTGGGACTAGTATTCACTGGGCCAGATGAAGTCCTCAGTAGCTCATAGATTCCTTGGCACACCCATGACCTTCAGGATGTTTAAGTGATACACAGCTATTGCTATCAAGATATTCCAGGTCTGTGAATGTCTCTCGCTCTTGCTTGCTCTCTTTCTTTTTAAACAGCAAAATTCTAGTTATATAAACTAGATAAAGCAGTCTGCTATAAATCACCCGGGTTGTCCCTTGGTATTTTGAAAACTGATGAGGCTGCCGATTCTTGCTTCTTACTTTGTATGCAAATGATGAATTATAGATGGGGAAATAGGAAAAAAGAAGGTTTTTACTCATTTACTGGATTGAAAAGGACTGGATTAGTGAGTGAACACTAGTACCCTTGGACTATTTATTGTGACATTGCTCAGAAATATTCTAACTCCCAAAGCTTTCAAATCACCAGGGACGTTGTTAGCCTTCTTCAGGAATTATTAAAATGTACAGAAATGTATGAGCCTCGCTTTATAATAATTAATCAGGAGCTGTTGATTAATAAAGCTCATTTTTTTTCATCCCGATGATTCAGAGTATTATCCAAAGGACAGTGTCCTTGTCATATTGATTAAGAAACTAGGCTTTGCAGGGAAGGAAAGTGCACAAATAGCCCTGCTTCATCCTCCCTTCACTCTCCTCCACCTCCCATCCTGCCACCTCCCCAATAAAATAAATATTGAATGAGAATATTAACTCGTTAACCTTGACAACAATTTGTAATTTTCATAAGGGGGGGAAATCTTGCATATTCAGCAAATAAATCGCTGTGGGGATTTCTGGGAAACAAATTGGAGGGAATGAAGAATGCTGCCATATGAGTTCTGTCATTTTTATGGGCTGTTGTGATTAATTTGTTTGTTTAGGTCCCTCAATTAAGGCCACAAATACAGTAAAGTGTCAGAAGCAAGCTAACTGGCATTGCTAGTACAATCAACTTGGGGTGACTTCTAAGGTCAGTGAAAGCAGAGTTTTTCCCATCCTTCCTCAGTCCTAAGTGCAAACTTATATCTCCTGTTCGAGGCCAAGTCACTTGAGATCTGCCTCTCCTCCATCAGACAATGGCTTCAGACTCCTCATGGTGAGGAGCATGTCAAGGTGTGGTCTTGCCAACAGACCAACCTATGTTGGGGGTCCCTTACTCCTTTCCCTCTCTCCCTGCAGCAATTGATTTTGATTGCCATTTGTTGCTGTGGC
This sequence comes from Shinisaurus crocodilurus, assembly GCA_021292165.1. NCBI lineage: Eukaryota > Metazoa > Chordata > Lepidosauria > Squamata > Shinisauridae > Shinisaurus > Shinisaurus crocodilurus. The sequence goes on from CM037877.1 coordinate 243,931,024, forward strand.
TAGGGGTGGAATGGACATTACAAGGGGACTTGACTTCAAACAATACTGCCTTTGATGGCCCTTGTAAAGTACATAGTGTGTGTGGGGGGGGATTGCTTACATTTTGAGTTTCCTAACAGATTGGTCCTCAACTGCAAGATCACAACCCAGAAGTGAGTTGCAACTTGGAACAGAGATGATGATGATGATGATGATGATGATGATGATGATGATGATGATGATGATTTATTTGTATCCTGCCTTTTTCCCAACACTGGGACCCAAGGCTGCTCACAACCTTTAAAACTCATACAATTGCGGTAAAACAGAAATAGAAATATACAAAAGTTAAAAATAGAATTAAACCATCAATAATATTAAAAATTATATAATTTAAAACAGTACAATTTACATAATATAAAATACAGCATTCCATTGTATCACAGGCGAGTTCCAAATGCCTGCCAGAACAGGAAGGTCTTTGACTGCCTCCAGAAGCTTACCAGGGAGGGTGCCACTCTAGCCTCCCTGGGGAGGGAATTCCAGAGCACTGGGGCAGCCACCGAGAAGGCCCTCTCCCATGTTCTCACCAGGCGTGTCTATGATGGTGGTGGAAATGAGAGAAGGGCCTCCCCTGAGGATCTCAAAGTACGGGCAGGCTTGTAGGGGATAATACAGACTTTCAGATAAACCTGGACCCGAGCCATATAGAGCTTTATAGGTCATAACCAGCAGTTTGAATTTGTATTTATTTATTTATTTATTATATTTATACCCCGTCTTTTTTCCTGAAAGGAACCCAAGGCGGCTTACATAATCCTCCTGCTCCTCCTCCATTTTATCCTCACAACAACCCTGTGAGGTAGGTTAGGCTGAGAGTCAGTGACTGGCCCAAAGTCACCCAGTGAGTTTCATGGCCGAGCGGGGACTAGAACCCGGATCTCCTGAGTCCCAGTGCAACACTCTAACCACTATGCCACACTGTGCCTGGAAACAGACTGGGAGCCAATGAAGAAGCTGTTGTAACAGAGAAGTTGTAGGCTCCCTGCCTTATATTGAGTGAGACCCTTGATCCATCCATCCCAGTACTGTCGACACTGACTAGCAGTGGCTCCCCAGGGCTTCAGGCAGGAGCTTTGCCAGCCCTACCCGGAGACAGGGATGTTGAAGAGTCCTTGGTCTCGAGTCACGAGTCGAGTCACGAGTCTTTGGACCCGAGTCTCGAGTCCGAGTCCTTGGTCCAAAATGGTGACTCACGAGTCACGAGTCACTCCCAAAGCTGGCTCCACCAGTCCCTGTTAAAATTAATGGGTTTTTCCCCCCAGCAAAATAAGGCTACTTCAGATGTGTGGCTTAAATAAATTCTAGGCAAAAGTGTGCCTTTTTATTTCAAAACTCTGCAACTGATTTTGGCAAGAACAGACCAGGCAGACAAACCCAAAATAACCAGGCAGGCAGAGGAGGCAGGGAACCCCAAAGCAGGCAGGCAGAGGCCTTTGTCTTGGACAATTCAACTGTTGAACTGGTTAAGAAGAGACCAGGCAGGCAGAGGAGGCTGGGAACCCCAAACAGGCAGGCAGAGGCAGCCAAACCCAAAATGTCTGAAAGGTTGCATTTTAGGAAAATGATTTTAAAAAATAAACTTGCTGTACTTCCTAAAACCTATCCATGTTGCATTTGAGGAACACGATTTTGGAACACAAGTCCTTGGTCTCGAGTCCCGAGTCGAGTCTCGAGTCCCATTAAAAATATTGGGACTCAAGTCTGAGGGGGGACTCAGTCCGACTCACGAGTCGAGTCCTGGAGTCCAAGTCCCCATCCCTGCCTGGAGATGCCGGGGATTGAACCTGGGACCTTCTGCATGTAAAGCAGGTGCTTTCCCACTGAGCCACAGCCCCTCACCATATACAGCCCCTCCCCATAGACTTGACCTAAGGTGAGTTGCACCAGCCAGTACCCTCACCATCACTTGAAGAAAGGAAAGGGGGAACAGAAAGCAGAAAAATAGATAGGAGGACGGAGGGGAAGGGAGGGAGATGGACAGGAAGAAAGGGGGAGAGAAGGAGACAGAGGAAGTTAGTTAAAGCGGGTCCTTGGCTTGTAAAGTTTAATGGCCACTATCTTAATATTAGCTGTGTATGATATAACCTTAAATATAATAAAATAACACTGATTAACTTGCAAATACCATGTGTGCTAGAACTCATGTTTCTCCTGATGGGAAACTGAGACCCAGGGCCTGTTCAGATGATGCTCACACCTGGTGGGGTGATATCAGGAGCAGGTCCCAGCTTTGCATATCCCCTCTCCTGCCCCCTTCCCAGTTTACATAATGGCAACAGTGCATATATTTGAATGCAGGATCTCACTGGTCCCATGATCCAGAACCTAGGGTCAGGGATATTCCATATCCAAATAAAGGCAGGATCTCCAGGTCCAACTGCTACATGGAGAAATAGGGGAGGAGGCTTAGAAGCAGGGTTTCTATTCCTGGCCTCACCACACATACAGGTTCTGAGGAGCAGGTTTCATCTGTAAAGGTCCACAGTGATTTATCCAAGGTATCCAGACATATTTTAATCCTGGCTGGTACTTGTTGGTTGATCTGCCAGTTCTAACTCCCATTTTCTGTCCGCTATATCAATAAAACTCTTCGAGAAGCCAGTCCCTCCCCCACCCAAGTAAAAGTATTTCATTGTCTCAAGTGTATTGTACAGCTTGAGTAGAGTATATCGTTTCTTTCATAAAGTGCATTAAGATGTAACCTTTTAGTATTGGGCACAGCAAAAGAAAATTCTCACATGCAGTTAACAGAACACATCACCATCTTTACCTGACCTCATTCTAATTATCTGATTCTAAGCAGGATTGCAACTAAGGTAAATACCCCTGAACCATTCCAGATAGTTTAGTGGGCTTAATTTTCTTCCATTAAGAATGGGTGACTCTGTAGCAGCAGCAACTGGGTTTGTAGTTATCACTGAAAGATACAAGGTTATACATATCTTAGATATGTTACTTTGCATGGCTCTACTTCAAAGACTTCATTTGCTCATATCCTTGAAAGGGCTGGCTGATTCTCTGGATGGGTGGGCATTTGTCCAAGATGCTACCAGCCCTAAGGTAGTTGCGAGGCAAAATGCTGTTTAGAGCTAGCTTTGCAGCACAGTTGGTCACACCCAAAATAAAGTGTAAGCCTGTAAGTGCTGTGGAATTATCTATACCAGGAAAGAGGAACCACAAGACATGCCCCACAACTCTGGATTAAAGCCAAGGAAGGAGCAGAGAAGCCTCCTCTAGTTTCCTGCATTGAGCAGGGGGTTAGACTCGATAGCCTTGTAGGCTCCTTCCAACTCTATAATCTATGAAATCTATGATCCTAGACCATCCTTGGAGAAGGACTCTGTTCCTGAGTGTCCAGAAAGTATGCCCTATAGTATCTGTGCTTCACCTGAACCTGCCTTACCTGGTCTGCAACCAAGATCAGTGGACTGAAGTAATTCCATCATGGTGAGCCATCTGGGAAACACCCAAATAAATAAATAAATAAATAGCTATTATGGTAACTAGATGCCTGTGATGAAGGGCCCTCCAGTATTTGACTGGTAGGGCTGAACATCTAGGGATCTGTGGGTCAGACATGGACTGTGACCTCTGAAACATTATATTCTGTTCTCCGTGCCAGACCTGATCGTGGTGCACAGTTGACAGCTGGGGGGGCACATATCACTCCAACCTTTTGTAGGTGTGTTGCCATCATGGTCAGCAGCACTTTAGCCCCAGCTGGGAGGGTGACCCTACTTGTGACAGTACATGGTCACACACTTTCCTAAGTAGGCATCAAAATCACCAGCCTAGAGTTAAACTGAAGCCGATTATAGGAGACTCGCATGCAATGGTGGGGCAAATAAAGAAGTGACAACAAAGAAGGTATGACACAGTGATGAGTCGAAGAATTGGTGAGCTGATAGAGAGTGCAGTGCAACAGTGGCTACGACAGCTTGTGGGCTACTAATCCAAAGGTTAGCCCATCAGCCATGTATGGTGGCATTCCAGAGTCTTGACAAGCACCCTGTTTTTTTGCATTCCCATGTGATTAGCAAAACAGATATTTTAACAAGGTACTGAGGTGCCACTCTATGTGGCTGGTGAATTCAGTTCAGCTTGGTGGCTCACAGATTGTTTTTTAGGCCTGGACGAGGACTATGTACATTCCACAAGTGATTCCGGAACCATCCACCTCTTTAGCCCTATTCAGGCATTCCTCAAATGGCTGAAGTAAACACATGAGCAGGTCCATGCTGCGTAGCCCTACCACCTGATGTTGCACATGGGACATTGCTTCCCCAGATGTCTAGACATACAGTGCAAACATCTGGATGGAGGGGGCCTATGTATGTGTGTACAGCCTATGCATGTACAGAACCCCAATGGTGCTTGAATAGCACTTTTATTTTGGGTATTTATGTGAGTTGTGGGTGGACCTCTACATTTTGTTTTTATGTTTTTGTTTTTATGTTATGTTTGCTCTTTTAATTCTTTACGAAATTTAGCTGTGGTGTCTTTTAACTCACACACAAATCTTTCAAATAATTAAGCACTCTGAGTTTCCCCTGTGACTCGGTCATCTGTTTGCTATAATAGAGATCAAGAATGGGGGAAACTCCAATCCGCAGGCCTAATCTGGCCATGGAGGTACCCCATCTAGCCCATGGAGATTTCTTGGATTCCCCTGAAGGTATCCCCTCTGTTATCTCCGACCTGTGATTGGAGATAACAGCAAGGGTTCCCTTGTAATCTGCTCCCCCTCCTGGGTGGCTGGCCAAGTCCATTTGTGCGCTGCCCCCATGACGGCAACGTGCACTGCATGAAGCTGGCAGCTCAGGCGGCTCTGGGAGGAGCAGTTGTGCCGGCCAAGACCCTTTCCGTGCTGCTCTCAGCACAGAGAAGGGCAAATAGGTGGGGCAATGATGTCAGTGGACATGGACATGCCCACTGATGTCATCCAGCTCACAAAGGGCCTGGTGAGGGGGGCAGTTTGACTCCCCACCCCAAACATGTTCCCCATCCTGGTATAGATATTTATGTAAGTTCTGGACATGAACAATTCTAGAGACTTTGCCCAGAAAGTGGTATGGAATTACGTGATTGAACTCTAGATCAGTTGCACAACTTTAATGTAGCACTGCTGTCTTTAAGTTTGTATAGAGTAAGGGAGCTAATACAAATGCATCCTGTTTGTTATGCATGCTGCCCTTGTCTGCTGAGACACATTATCATCCATATGAGGATGGAAGATGTAATACAATTGCTTAAAATTAAATTTTTAAAAGTGACTTTTTGACTGGTAAAAATGTATGTCTTGATGGAGAAGTGAAAGGAAAATTAAATAAAGTGTTTTTAATACTTTAAGGAGCATGTAGGAACTGCTAAGTGAATGACAGAAATGGAAAACAAAGAAATGTACAGAGTGACTGCCAGGGCTAAGCCAGAGATGAGGGTAAGATATTGTGTGTGCTGTGATCTGATCAACTGAGCATTTGAATAGATGCTGCTTGCCTTCACTGACAGTGGTTGGACCAGTATCCAGTCACTTGTATATATTTTTAGGGCCAAACTAGACATTACCTTAAATGTGTGCCTAGCGGCGATGCCTTTCCCCCTGTTTACTCTATAGCAGGCACAAAGCCCACAATTTGGATTGGGACCCTAGCATGAGAGGAAGGGGTGGAGCTTTTAAGATCCAGACTGGGGGCCCTGCACATAATCTAGTGTAAAAATGAAGGGGGGAAAACATATCTGCTAGACACACATTTAAGGTAATGTTTGTTTTGGCCCTTATTCAGCCTTCAAACAGTTATGAAGACTCTGGTACATACTTACTGTGGCCTACTGACACTGTGTTACCCACTTTTCACCAGGGCTGCTGATTCTGAACACCATCTTCCAGTCTCCTTGATCCATAGACTAGGACCTTTCTGTCCACTGATCCCTTTGTATAGCAATTGGCACTTTCCTGGACCAGTCTCCTGGGTCATTCAGAATGCACAGGCTAGCCTTCTTCTGGACCTTTCTTTTTTTGCAGTCCTAGAACCCAGTGACCCAGTTCGCATGTAACAAGAAGCCACCATGCGTGAATTTCCCCATGGGGCTTTTTGTTGCAGCCACCATTTTGAATATTAGGGGCGCAGTGGGGATGTGCTGTCGATTCTCAGTAGTGCGAACTTGGCAAGAGGGTGGGTTGTTGGGGTGGTTGACAAGCCACCCAGAACCCATGGCCTGTTTTAGGCTTGTGGGTGGCTTGTCAACCACCCCAACAACCCACCTTTGCTGGGTTCGCACATAACAAGAAGCTATGTTGTGTCCCCGCTGTGGCTCGAATATTCAAAATGGTAGCTGCCACTCCAAGAAGAAGCCCCGCAGGGAAATTCAGCCACAGTGGCTTCTTGTTATGTGCAGGGCTGTCAGCCTCTCAGGTGTCTAAGTTGTCCCCACACCACTCCTTTTAATGGAACCCCCCCCCATTTGTCAAGCTTTTTTATTTTGCAAATTCACCCCCTCTCCCCCCTCTCCCCAATGTTATTTCGTTCAAATCCAAATTCTGGCTACAAAGCTCTCTCCCAAACTCTTTGAGAGACCCTAGAATCCATCGGTCAACATTACGGGGGTAATTCTCATACAGCCAGAGATCTAGTGCGCTGATTTCTAGCTGAGGTCCATAAGGCCTGAGGAGGTTTTTGAATTGATGGTGTTTTCAAACTTTTGTATGTAACACTTACAGGAAGTTATTAAAATCAGGCAACAGGGGACGGACTCAAAGATGCAGTCATTCATCTGTGTTGTGTTACGCAGGGTGAGGCCATCAAGAGCCCCTGTTAAAGCCTTTGTTTTTCCAAGTGTTAATAGCAACCATTTTTTATTATTATTTTATTCAGGTCTGCAATCCTATTACTGGTGGCACTGGAACATAATCAAGTACTACCTGCAGGATAAGTCAAAAGATTAAATTAAGCTGGGATTTAAATCCCCACTAAACATAGGATCAAGGAAATATTACATTTCTGTTTTTGTTGGACCCTAGCCATAGATGATCCCCCCCCCCTTTGTAAGGGCTTCCCTAGAATACACAATACTGTTATTTGCTTTGACCAATTAAATAAAGGTGTGGGGGGGAGAAGAATAGGAGCCATTTGTGCTGATTGTTATTCAGCAACTGGACTCTTGCTGGCTGCTCCTGAGTTTATTGAAATCCTAGGCCAGTGTTCTCCAACCTTGGGTCCCCAGATGTTTTGGGCCTTGACCATTGTCTATCAGGATGTTCTGTAACCTGCTCTCCTCTCATTTAAAAAGTCTCATTTGCTATTCTTATACCATTCTTTGATTTTGCTTCATCTTCACTTCATCTTATTCTTGGAACAAGATCAGGGTAGGGATGCATAACATGCAATGACTTGCAAACAGCAAGATGCTCTCAATGCTGCACCCCCAAAAACCAGCCTACTATCTCTCTTGGCTTGCCAAGCAGATGCCTACTGGGGACAGCCTGCAAAAGATACTTCAGCACTTTGCAAACTTCTGTTAAAACAGAACCGTACACACTGCCTACCACGCCAGTCATCGCCTTTGACCAGTGCTCAAAAGTTTGCAGTTGAACTATAACTAGCAGATTTAGGTTTAAATTGATACACAACAAAGCAAATTAAGATTCCCGTGATTAAACCAGTATTACTTATGTATTTTAAGTTACAATTATTTCAAACTACAGCATATAAGCAACACCTCGTATGTGTAGATCCCTTGCCTAATATGCTTGTTTCTGCCATTAACATTTATGGTGAATTTTAAAGTTTTACTATTTGTATATTAATGAACTTTTGTATGTTCTAATGTAGATTGTGTACGATTATGTACAATTTTGTACAAAGTGGTTTTGGTCTATGACCATAAATAAATAATCTATGTATCTGTAGTCTGCCTTCTATGGCTACCTTTGCGCAGCCTGATGTTTTACGTTGTGTCTTCTAAGAGGCTGATGATAACCTCCTGAGCTGCTCACTTTCCCTGCCTGCCTAATATTGCATTCCATTGCATGAGATCTTCAATTGCCAAAGTCCTCCCTTTATGGAAAGTCTGTGCCGACTAAGCTGACCACTTATGAATTGACAAAAAAAGAGGAAATCCATCACAAAATAAGAGGACAAAAGAGGACGCTGGTTTGCATAAACTGTGCATATGCTAATTTATATGTAGAGATGCACATTTAGAATTAATTAATATAATTTAAATAGGAATACAGTCCATCTCTCAGCATAGCGTGGAAGACTGTGACCAGGTGATCTGTGAGCTTTCCTCAGTCTGCTGTCCAGGTGCTGTGGGTGGGCAAATTCAAGGCCCAGCTCTTCCTTCTGATGGTTCTTTATCTTTAAACCGGACTTGGACTGGGCAGCCCTTCAAATTGAGGATGCCATCAAAACAGAGGACAGTCCTCTGGCAGCCCTTCAAACAGAGGACTGTCATCTGTATAAGAGGACACATGGTCACCGTACTGCAGACTCAAACACCAGTTAAGAGAGGAAAGAGCGCTGGGTAGAGTAGCAGCGATCTTCGTATAAGCAAAACTATTCTAGCTCTATTTAGGAATTTTAAGTTTACACTTTCTCAGGAGTGGCAGCGATCTTAGTATAAGCAAAACCATTCTAGCTCTATTTCGGGATTTTAAGTTTACACTGAGTTCCGAGTGCAGGGTTCAATTGCAGTGTGTGTGTGTGTGCTTGATGGGATTGATTATAGTGCTCCTATTTTGGCAAGACTTGTGGATGCTTTGCATGTGGAAGATACTGGGTTCAATCCCTGGCATTTCCAGTTAAAAGGATCAGGTAGGAGGTATTGAGAAAGACCTGGGAAAGGCATTAGACCTTGCAGGTGGGGTGGGCAGAATTTTGCCTTGTGGGATTTACTCCTTTTTTGGGGGGCATGAGATCCATTAGTCAAAGCCAGCCACAAAATGGCAGCTTGAGGGTGGGGCCAGTCATAACATGGTGCTGTGGGTGTGGAACCAGTTGCAAATATCTGCTGCATGCACCAGGGTAACCTGCCTGTATTGATACACAATTTACATCTGAGTTACTACTGAGCTTTGATTAATTTGGTGTATAATTACTGACAGTTACAACTCAAATCTTCATCTGTGAGATTGGCTCGATACATTCTGTGATAGGATATGGATGTCTCTCAAGCGTCCTCTTTTTTTTGTGGCAGAGCTATAGTCAAACAGCAGGTTGTGCACATGCACTTCTTTTGAACACTATAGCCCTCAGTGGCTCAGCTGTTTGGTATAAATGCTTGGTAAAATACATAGCTCTGGTTTGTTTGTTTATTTATTACATTTCTAGACCACCCATTGGCCAAAGCTCTCTGGGTGGTTGACAGTTCCAGACACAGAAAGGGTTTTTCCTGCCCCAACAGCAACTTTTACTTAAACCAGTGATTTCCAAACCATGTGCCAGATCATGTATGCTGCAAGATGGGCTGAAATGTTCCTTTAAAAAACTCTGCCCCCTTCTTGCATGCATCTTTCAATTTCATGTCCATCTGAGTAGGGAAGCCCTGTGCAGCCCTGAGCCCCTGATCCTCCCCTCTCTGCCAATATATGGGCAAGCGACATCCATGAAGTAGGGAGAAAGGATGCACAGGCATTTCTTTACACAGCCTACACTACAGCTGATAAATGCAGGGGGATCTAGGAACCAACATTGTCATTTCCCAGAAAGCATAGAGGTATTACTTGGCTACCCCACTTTCCAGGAATGGGGAATCTCGGGCCCATGGGCTAAATCTGGTCTTCCTAGGGTTCCAATCCAGACCTCCAGGTTTCCTTAGATTGCCACATCCACTTCCCCTGGGTCCACCGCCTTTCCCCTACCCTGTGGTTTCCCAGCTTCAGCACAGTTCCCCCCCCCCCCAATTCTAAAAGGTTGAACTGCCTCTCCCAAGGGTTAGTTACTGGCAGTAAGAACCTTAAGCAAAAATAGGCTGAGTTTTGGGGTAGTTTTTGTCTTTGGTCCTTTTGCCTTTGGCCCCGCCCACTACTGGAATGCAGCCCCTGAAAGATTGCTCCCCAACTGAATTTGGCCCTTGCACTGAAAGAGCTTCTCCACTCTTGCCACCATTGCAAGCAGGGGCAGTGCTAGGTGGGCTCAGGCCCACAGATCAAAGAAAAAATGCACAAATTTGCATATGCTAATTTACATATGCTCTAAAGCAGTGTTCTCCAAGCTTGGGTCCCCAGATGTTTTTGGCCTACAACTCCTCTTCTGAAGGCTAAATATGCCCAGTTCTTTCAGTCTCTCCTCATAGGGCCTTGTTTCCAGTCCCTTTATCATCCTTGTTGCTACGCTGGCTGGGACATGCTGGGAGTTGTAGGCAGTGCTTTTTTTCTGGAGAAAAGGGTACCGGAACTCTTGGATTATATTTCCTCAGGAGTAGATGGCAATTAAATTGTAATGCAATTAATAGAAGAAAAGGTGCTGGAACTCAGTTCCGGTGAGTTCCACCAGAAAAAAAGCCCTGGTTGTAGGCCAAAAGCATCTGGGGACCCAAGCTTGGAGAACACTGCTCTAAAGTCTCTCTGTGTGTCTTTATTGATTTCAGAAAAAAGCTCAGGCAGAAAGAAGGGGGGGGGAGGCAGCAGGAGGTGAAGCACATGTGGGCAAAAAGCCAGCTCATCCAGGGGGGTCAGATGCAACAGAGATCATCAGGGCCCCTGTTCCTTTATTTCAGCAAGTTCCCTTGGACAGTAGGGTGGTGGGGCAGGTAGCCTCCCAGAGATCTGGGACTCCAAATGAAAGATGTGGGGTTCCAGCCCTAGTGGGCCGCCCCCTAACACTGCCTCTGGATGCAAGAATAATGCCTGCTCGTTCCAGAAGATGATTAAGAGTGAAGTATCCTTCCAACTGTAATCCAGGGGGGGGAAGGTACCCCAAGTATCCAAGTTTGGGGAACATGGCCCTGATCCAATCATTACAGACACAAAGAACAGATATCTTCCCCTTTGGCTATACAGAAGGCAAGAGCAGAGTAAATGAGGCCAACCCACCACATCCATCACAGCAAGCTCCTTCCTGCTGAATGGGGCATATGAAAGGTAAGACAGTGTCAAAAACAGCAAGCTAACATGCAAAATAGTGACTGTCAAATTTGTAGTGGTAGGGAGTTCCAAAGAGGGGGTACTCCAAGACGTAAGGCCCTATTCCAAGCCATCATAGACTGGACCTCTGAAAACGTGGGAACCACCAGGAGCTAATCTACTGATCAGGGCAGCAACTAAACAAGCGCGTAGTGGGTCAGGCAGTCTCTTTGTATCCTGGTCCTGAGTTGCTTAGGGTTTTGTAAACAAGTACCAACACTTGTTTAAACCTGGCCCTGTAGCAGATAGGCAGCCGGTGCAGTTCCCTCAGCATAGATGTTCTTACACCTCCATTTGCTGGCGATAAGCCTCTCCCATTACCAACCTGGCTGTGGCATTTGGCACCAACTGCAGCTTCCAGACTAACCTCAAGGGCAGCCCCACATAAACTGCATTGTAGTAATCTAATTGATTACTATCAGTCAAGCTATCCCTGTTCAGTAATGGCCATAATCGTCTTACCCATGGGAGCTGGTAAAAGGCACTCCTAGTCCTAGCCATCGAAGACACCTCTGCCTCCAGTGATAGCGCTAGAATTAACACACATATAACCCCCCCTCCCGACTATGCACCTGCTCCTTCATGGGGAGTGTAACCCCCTCCAAAGCAGGCAACTGACCAAGTTCTCAGGTTCTGAACTCTAGAACTAGGTAGCAATGCAGAACACACCAGAAACCTATACATTTCTGCAACAACCTGTTCTGGGTGCAACAAGAGCTCTAATGTACACACGGGGCTAGCCTGCCTGAAAGAACTTCCTATTACCTTCAGTAGAGGGAGCTAAATTGATCAGCACATTTCTCCATGTGTCTGGGTTAATGAATGGGAACTCCTTGAAATGAATGGGGGACCCTGTACCAGAACTCCATGAATGTATCAGAGACTACACACAATGCTAGAATAGGGCAACAGTGTGAAAATAATGGGCGTGAATATGCTTCAGATGTGATACATAATTCACCTGTAACTCCATCCTGGTTCATATTTTGCTCTTGCCAGTTTTCTTGAAGAAGATCCTGGGTATACCACAGAAGCCTGCTTTGATTTTACATTCCTGCCAACAGTTTGATTTAGTCTTTTAAAAATCCTCACTATCTGCTGTCTCAACTGCCTTTAAAAAAAAAAATCTTTCCAGAGGGCAAGGCATATTTCCCTGTAGCCTGAAGAGGAAATATTGCAAATACAGAAGCAATATTTCCAAGGTGAATCTGGAAAGATGGTTAAGGGCAATCACCTTAGTATGGTTGGGTGCATATCCCCTGATTTGGATTGCTGTGAGTATAACCAGAAAGGTAAAAGCCATCCGGTATGTTTAATCCCTAGGAAACTCTAATTTTTCAGAATTTATATCCCCCAATATTCCCTAAATATCCATTCTAGGCTTCAGTTTGCTTATTTATTCCACCACTCCTGCATAGATTCTGATTATTTTTATATAGTGATTCACTCTAAATGTGCATACTTAAGGTTGCATTATTTATCTTCTCAAAAAGGGAATGGGGGGGGGAAGGACGCACAACAGCAAGGATGGAGAAATTGGAAGGTTCTGTGCAGGTAAGATTTCATAGGAATAGATTGATTTGTTTTGCTCAACTTCTCTCATAATAATATGATTATTATTATTATTATTATTATTATTATTATTATTATTATTATTATTATCTGAGGAAGAGCTCATTGACAAACTAACAATTGGACAAGACCACAGGTGAGCAAAAATAAACATAACATTAATTTCAAACTGTGCTACCTGAGCCAGCATGACGTCCCTTTCTCTCCCCCCCTCCCCATTCTTGGTACTTACCTCTAGCCATTCCAGTTAAGAGGCATTTTTCACAGGACGTCCTTTAAAAGGGCAGTCATGTTGCATCCTGATTCCATCACGGGAGCTGACTTTGGTAAATGTCATTCTTGTTATCCTAAACGGGAGTTTGTATTTGTGCGAGTCTTTCCATTATCTAGGACACAAACGGGGTTACCCCCACTCCATGCCTTATAACCTTCTTGCCCATCCTTTGATGTCTTGTGACTGTGTTATTGTTTGTTTGTTTGTTTAAGTTGATAAATAAAGGAGGAACTTAATTTAAACACAGAAGCATAATTTCTCTCAAATGGCCAATATGAACAGTGCATTTTCTCCAAATATAGTCAGTAGCTGGCACAATCTGCTGCAACAGCAAGGTCAATTTTTAAATTAGATATCACACAATAACTTGTAAAAAAAAATAAAATAATAATATCTGATATTGACTGGGTTTGCATGATCACCATAGTCCATTGTGGCTTATTTAAGTCACAGTGGGTTGTGGTGCATGCTGGTGTGTGCTGGGTGACTTGAATATTCAAGCCACAACCATGGCTTGTTGTATTATCAAACCCAGCAAGGGTGGGTTGTTGTTGGCGTTGTTAACAAACCAGCCAGAACCCATGGGCTGTTTTAGGGTTGTGGGTGGTTTGTTAACCATGCCAACAACACACCCTCGCCAGGTTCGGATTACATGACAAGCCACAGTTGTGACTTGATTATTCAAAATGGCCGCCTGCCCATGCCATAGCTCACCATCGCTTGAATAAGCCACAGTGGGATGTTTGACGGTGCGAACCAGCCCATAAATGTTCTGTAATTGCAATGTAACACATTTAACTCAGTCATTTGAAACATCTATCGCATTTTTAAATAACACTGAACCGTAGGGATACTTTATACTGCTGGATTTGTCCACAGAATCATACACGCAGCTTCCATTTTAGTTCTGCTGAGAGTTTCAAGATGTATCTACAGTATTGCTCTCTGTATAAGGTTGTCCATAAAGATTTAATTTGATGCTGAAGTCATGATCCTGCCATTTCCCTAAGTATATTTTCCTTATTCCCGTTGCACATTTATTTAATGTAGCGTTATTGCCTTTTATTGTTTTATTGATGATGGTATGGCTAGGTGAAGCAAAACATTATTTATATAATGCTTTATAGTACAATCCTAAACCCCAGAACTGGTGGCTGTTGGGGGTTAGAATGGAGCAGAGATGTCTTTCCACAAGTGGAAAGGAGTTCTGTACTTTCTACCTGGGAAACCTCTGCAGGCATAAATCTACCCCCTGCCAGTGTTTCCAGCAATGGTAGGTCACAAAATGAGATGTTCCAAAGGGGGCAGAGGAGCAGCCTAGGATCTACTGGATCCAAGGCCAGCTAGGGTGACCATAGCTTTTACAGAGGACTGTCCTCTGAAGGGTTGCCAGAGAACTGTCTGCTATTTTGAAGGTGTCCTCTATTTGAAGGGCTGTCCAGTCCAACTCTGATATAAAGATAAAGAACCATCAGAAGGAAGAGCTGGGCCTTGAAGCTTCCCATCAACAGCACTTGGAAAGCAGACTTGGGAAAAGAAAGCACACAGGTCACAGTCTTCCACACTATGGTGAGATGTACTGTATTTCTATTTAAGTAGTAATAATTATTTCTAAACTTGCATGTCTACATATGCATTAGCACATAGATTTCATAGATCATAGAGTTGGAAGGAGCCTACAAGGCTATTGAGTCCAACCCCATGCTTAATGCAGGAAACTAGAGGAGGGGTCTCCCATCCAAGTAATAACCAGGTTTGACCCTGCTTAGCTTTCCACACCCAGACAAGCTGAGCCAGCGTAAGCCACAGACCTGTATGCACGTTTTATGCAAAAGAGCATCCTCCTTTGTCCTCTTTTTTGGTGATTCACAAGTGGTCACCCTAAAGGCTGCTCCAATACCCTGTGAGGCCTCAGGATCCGGCCCCTTGCCTTGTTCTTAGCCATCATGCTAACAATGAATAATGCCTGTTATTAATTTCCCCTCGCGTAGCTCTGATGATGATCTTTGAAACAAGTGTCGAGTCAATCACAGAATCAGGTCAGACTGGAGTTTTCTTTTTCTTTCTTTTCCATACCCTAGGAAAAAAAACAAAACCAAAAAAATAAAAATAAAAATAAAAACCCAGTGAAACTAACAAGCTTGCATGCACTGAAGTTGTAAACAATAATTTCTCCCAGTACAATAGAAAGATACCGAGACGATCAGCCATGATTAAGACTTTGACAAGCTGACATTTTTGCAAGAAGCATCTTGCCAGAATTTATTAGCATATTGGGCCTAACAAACTTCCCTTTGCTTGATGGTTGCCCTAGCTCAGCAGTTCTTTCCATAGTTTGATGAGGGGAATGTTTTCTACCATATCATGCATAGAGGTACCCAGAGCAATAATTAGACTAATATTGTAAACCATAAAGGAATAAATGAAATGCAGTAATGTGCAGATATTATTAAACAGAAATAGGAAACCTGAATAATTAATTCTTAAAATCACGCAGAGAAGACTACAGCTTTAGCATGCCTTGTGCGCACGGTCACGGAAATTAGATTAACTTGACAAGCCTATCTCAAATGGAACAGGGATTCATCAGT
Source organism: Shinisaurus crocodilurus (assembly GCA_021292165.1). Classification (NCBI taxonomy): domain Eukaryota; kingdom Metazoa; phylum Chordata; class Lepidosauria; order Squamata; family Shinisauridae; genus Shinisaurus; species Shinisaurus crocodilurus. Next base: position 243,946,625 of record CM037877.1, read on the forward strand.
GCCTTTATTTAATAGACCTTGAATGGGTTATAAAGTCCTGTTTTATTACAGTGTCCTCAAAATTTGAGTGAAAAGGATTTTAAATCCAGACCCCACCCACCGAGGGGGTCCGTAGATCATACATTTGCTAAGTAAGTACCGGTAATAATAAGAGCAGGAGCCAATTCAAGAAATGGATTCTAAGTGTCTACTTCCCTCCATCTTTTCCATAACAATGAGGAGAACCTACTTTGTGCCATGATTTTATTCATTTATTTGATGCATTTATACCCCGTTCTTTTGGGGCGTTGAACCTCTTTCAACTCGAGGGCCAAATTCAAGCTCAGAGAAGCTCTCAGGGACTGCATTCCAATGGTGAGTGGGGCTGAAGAAAAATGGGGCAGGGCAAAAATATCCCAAACACCAGCATATTTTAGTTTAAGGCTCAAAATAACTAACAGAGCCATATAGCCCCTAGACCAGGGCTCTCCAACCTTGGGTCCCCAGATGTTGCTGGCCTACAGCTCCCAGCATACCTAGCCAGCATGGCTAATGGCAAGGGATTCTGGGAGCTGTAGGCCAGCAACATCTGGGGACCCAAGGTTGGAGAGCCCTGCCCTAGGCAGGGGCATAGAATTCTTCAGATTCCCAGATCCAAGTTCGGGAAAAGAGCTCTGACCTCAGAGCAGGGGATCTGTGATTGAATCCCCCTCCCTACCCTCACAGCCGGTGCAGAAAGAACCGCATCAGCTGCTTCTCCGAGGTTGGAAAAGCAAGCTCAGAGAAGGGGTAAAAGGGGGCAGGAAGAGGAGGAGACTGGGCCCGCCAGGATACGAGGTATCCTGGCAGCACTCTCCAGCCTCCTTCCCTCCCCATCTGAAGCGCCACAGCTAGACGGCCGAAATCGGCCATCTCGCTGACTTGCAGAACAGGAGGAGCGGTGAGGCAGAGATCCGAGTTAGGAGGCTGACAAGCATCAAGGTTGCAACCCATTGGATTGCACCCTAAGCCTTCAGAGAGCTCTAACTAAGTAACCAAGGGCACAATCCAAGAAGTTCTACATCTCCCAGCATGCTCCAGCCAGCATGGCTGGCTGGAGCATGCTGGGAGTTGTAGGACTTTTTTCTGTCTAAACATGCACAGGATTGCACACTAAGCCTTAGGAGGGGCATTTCGATCCTTTAGAATGAGGGGAAATGTGCAAAAGCTGGGAAACCACCAAATGATTGGCAGTCGTGGGGGGAAGGGATGGAGCCAGGGGAAGAGATGGAGCCAGGGGAAGAGATGGAGCCAGGGGAAGGGGGCACAGCCATCTGTGGAACCCTGGAGGGCCGGATCATTTGGCCCATGAGCCTGTGGTTCAAAACCCCTGCTGCATTTCAATACATTGCACTGGAGCCCGAACACCTTACATGAATTCAATGAAAACACAACAACAACAACAACAACAACAACAACAACAATAATAATAATAATAATAATAATAATAGCAGCAGCAGCAGCAGCAACAAGAACAACAACAAAGAAGACTTGGAAGGACAAGCCGTGTTGTCTGATGAGGTCTATCACCTGATGGAGTCCTGCCACTCTGCTGCTTTTGGCCATCTGCATATCTTTAGCCTGAAGAAAGGGTTGTGGCCTCCCAAGAAAGCCTCCCTGGGGAGAGCATTGCAAAGCTGTGACACCACCACAACCAGGAAGGCCCGCCCCTTTTGCATGCAAAGCATGCGCTTTACCACTGAGCTAAGCCTCATTTCCAGCCCCAGGCCTCCCACTTTCCCTGCTTCCCACCATCAAACACATACTTTCATGCCCTCTTCCACCTTTTTTGCCACCCCAGCAGAAGAATGAAAGGGATCGGTCTCTCTCTTCCCCACTCCTCTCTGTTTGGCATGCTGCTGGCCAGCTGCAGTGAGTTCTGCAAAATGGACTTTTCCAGCACTACTAACTGACCTATGTCATGGATGCCCATGGGGAGGGGGGTTGGGAGAATTGGACACTGTCACACTCCCAGTGACAATACTGGGGGTGCAACAGGGTCCAAAATAGGCTCAGAACTGGGTTAGGAAGAACCCAGAACTCGGAATTGGTTTAGAAAGAAACAAGTTATTTTCCAAGTTTGGGGGAACCATTTGGATTTGTAAGAGCCCAGTTCTGGGTTTGACTAGGGTGAGTTTGCCATCACTTTAGCTTTTAAAAATGTGTAGAATGATCCTGGAGATTTTAATAAACTAGCATAGATTTTCTTTCTCTTATCAGTGACCTCTCATCACCACATTGCAAGTTATTGTCATCTTCTGTTTTATTCTGTGTTTAAAACCAATAGAGAGCCAGTGTGGCATAGTGGTGAGAGTGTTGGACTGGGACTCGGGAGATCCGGGCTCTAGTCCCTGCTTGGCCATGAAACTCACTGGGTGACTTTGGGCCAGTCACTGACTCTCAGCCTAACCTACCTCACAGGGTTGTTGTGAGGATAAAATGGAGAGGAGGAGGAGGATTATGTAAGCCGCCTTGGGTTCCTTGCAGGAAAAAAGGCGGGGTATAAATATAATAAATAAATAAATAAATAAAATAAAAGTACAACACCATCAGCAGCACTAAGAATTGATTCAGATGGTCACATTTCACATCGTATGGATACATCCAAATGGAAATGTGTTATCTGATGAGGTCTATCACCTGATGGATTCCTCAACCACCATATTTTTGGCAATCTGCATATTTTTAGGCTGAAGAAAGGGTCACAGCTGCTGACTTTCTTGCAAGATGGACTCCATCTCTGCAATCAGGGGGGGGGGGCTTTGGGCAAGGCCTTCTTAGAGCAGGTTTGGTCCCAGGGGGTCAACATCACTGGACTTCTTCTGAGGCCCATGCACCAGCAGGGGGCCCACCAGAACCAGAGCTCCTGAAATAGTAAGATCTGGCTACATAAATCAGTGAACTTTATTACAGGATGTAGGGGAGCGGGTTAAAGCCTGCTAAATTCTGTTATACGGTCTTCCTTTTTGGCCATTGCAGGCCACCATTCACCCTTGCGCTACTGCTCCATCAATATTCCTCCCACAGTTACGGCCATTAGAGATGGGTGGCATGTAATGTCACATCAATTACATTTTGATCCATTTTCTCATGCAAAATTGACGCTATGGGGGGAAATCCAGATTTGTGGTGGACATGGACGGATATACAGGCCTGTGGCTCATGCTGGCTCAGCTTGTCTGAGTGTGGAAAGCTAAGCAGGGTCAAGCCTGGTTATTACTTGGATGGGAGACCCCTCCTCTAGTTTCCTGCATTGAGCAGGGGGTTGGACTCGATGGCCTTGTAGGCTCCTTCCAGCTCTATGATCTATGAAATCTATGGATAAGGCAATTTTTACCTTGGACCAACTGGTGGGTGCTGATGATGAGTTTTTGCCATTCTTATTTTGTGGGCTACATATGATTTGCCAGCTATGGCTGAACAGCAATACTTGCAATTGCAACATCTGTTTGTATCTAGGTTTGGCCCTGCTGCTTTTACAACATCACCATTTCCTTTGCTATTAGAAGCACTTATTGAGGCATATCAGGCAAATCGATCTATGATCCAATGATCCATGTCTATAAATACTGATTATTGGTGAATAAATATGAAATACAGGGTATTTGCAGGGATGGAATAGAGAACTGGGTTGTCCCCTTTTGCCTAATTAATGGATCACCACCTTGGCATCTGTATCTGATGCATCTATGGATCTCAGGTTGCATCTTATTCAGCAAAAACGTTGGTTTCATCTCTATTGGACAGCACAACATCTCTTTAATAAGGGTTCATCTAAGTCAGCTAATTGTTGGAGGAGTAACACAGCCAATGCTTATTTTAACCATATGTTTTGGCAATGCCCAGTAGTTGCCCTTTTTAGGTAGGAGGTCATTATATGGATAAATGTTGTATTGGAACACTCCTTAATATTTACTGATGTAAATGCTCTTTTAAATTAACTACCTGCTTCCTGGAAGTTAGCGCATGGTCGGTGCAAATGGGTTCTCTGTGCCTTTCTGATAGCTAAAAGACTGATATATTGGAAGGATAAAAGCTATAATGCAATGACTAGATGACCTTATAACACTATCAACATTTGAACACCAAATTTGCTCTGGAATTCCCTTCCCAGGGAGGTTAGAATGGCGCCCTCCTTAGTCCATTTTCGGAGGCAGGCAGAAGCTTTCCTGTTCTGGCAGGCCTTTGGGAATAGTTTGGACTTATGAGAAAGCGATGGATTTGCACTGTTTTTATGGTTATTGCTGTTTTAATTTTGATATTTTGTATAATTTTAATATTATTGCTGATTTAATTATATTTTTAACTTTTGTATTTTTCCATTTATATGTTTTAACTGTACCAATTTTAATGTTGTAAAGCCACCTTGAGTCCCGATACTGGGACAAAGGAAGGATAAAAATAAATATGATAATAATAATTTTGATATTTGGTCTGCTTTTGTTGAAGTTTATGTATAGTTCCTGGAAACATGTATTTTCATATATATATATATATATATATATATACGCGCGCACATGCACACACACATTTCATATGTATGCATTGAAACTGATATATTCAAATCTATGCAGCCACTTTTTCTTTCTATCTTTTTTTATTTTACAAAAAACAAAAACAAATTTTACAAAAAACAAACAAAACCCTGCTCCATCCATGTGAAGGCTGCCCAGACATGGTGGCTTATGTGGTCACAGCATAGTTGGGCAAGGGCCAGTGGCCCTTGGCAGGCCAGTGTATAATAGGCCCCCCCATCAAGGGTCATAGAATCATAAAATCATAAAATCATAGAAAAGTAGAGTTGGAAGGGGCCTACAAGGCCATCGAGTCCAACCCCCTGCTCAGTGCAGGAATCCAGGTCAAAGCATCCCTGACAGATGATTGTCCAATTGCACCTTGAATGCCTCCAGACTGGGAGAGCCCACCACCTCCTTAGGTAATTGGTTCCATTGTCTTATTGTTCTGACAGTCAGGAAATTTTTCCTGATGTTTAGGTGGAATCTAGGTTCCTGTAACTTGAGCCCATTATTCCGTGTCCTGCAAACTGGGATGATCGAGAAGAGATCCTGGCCCTCCTCTGTGTGACATCCCTTCAAGTACTGGAAGAGTGTGATCATATCTCCCCTCAGTCTCCTCTTCTGAAGGCTAAACATGCCCAGTTCTTTTCGTCTCTCCTCATAGGGCCTTGTTTCCAGTCCCTTTATCATCCTTGTTGCCCTCCTCTGAACCCTCTCCAGTTTGTCTATGTCCTTCTTAAAGTGTGGTGCCGAGAACTGGACGCAGTACTCAAGATGAGGCCTAACCAGTGCTGAGTAAAGGCGAATTATCACTTCCCGCGATTTGGAAGCTATACTTCTATTAATGCAGCCCAAAATAGCATTTGCCTTCTTTGCAGCCACATTGCATTGTTGGCTCATATTTAGTTTGTGATCTACCACAATTCCAAGATCCTTCTCACTTGTAGTATTGTTGAGCCAAGTGTCCCCCATTCTGTAACTCTGCATTTGGTTTCCTCTCCCTAGATGCAGCACTTGGCATTTATCCCTATTAAATTTCATTCTGTTGTTTTCGGCGCAGCGCTCCAGCCTGTCGAGGTCACTTTGAATTTTGTTTCTGTCTTCCAGAGTATTAGCTGTTCCACCCAACTTTGTGTCATCTGCAAATTTGATAAGCATTCCCTGTACCTCCTCATCCAAGTCATTAATAAAAATGTTGAAGAGCACTGGGCCCAGGACCGAGCCCTGTGGTACCCCGCTCGTTACCTCTACCCAGTTTGAGAAGGAACCATTGATAAGCACTCTTTGAGTCCGATTCTGTAGCCAATTGTGGATCCACCTGATAGTTGTTCCATCTAGCCCACTTTTAGCTAGCTTGCTAATCAGGATATCATGAGGCACTTTATCGAAAGCTTTGCTGAAGTTCAGATATATGATGTCCACAGCATTCCCACAGTCCACAAGGAAGGTTACCCGATCAAAAAATGGGATCAGATTAGTCTGGCAGGATTTGTTCTTGACAAATCCATGCTGGCTTCTAGTAATCACTGCATTGTTTTCAAGGTGCTTGCAGAGTGACTTCTTTATAATCTGCTCCAAAAATTTCCCAGGGATTGATGTCAGACTGACTGGCCTATAGTTCCCAGGTTCTTCTTTCTTGCCCTTTTTGAAGATGGGAATAACATTTGCCCTCCTCCAGTCATCTGGCACTTCACCTGTCCTCCATGATTTCTCAAAGATAATAGACAGTGGTTCTGAGAGTTCTTCTGCCAGTTCCTTTATTACTCTAGGATGCAGTTCATCAGGCCCTGGAGATTTAAACTCATTCAGAGTAATCAGGTGCTCCTTGACCATTTGCCTATCAATCTCAAGTTGCAATCCTGCCCCTACAGTCTGCACTTCAGGTTTGCCAGGGGAGTCATAGACCCTCTTTTGGGAGAAGACCGAGCCGAAGTAGGAATTGAACACTTCTGCCTTTTCTTTGTCTTCTGTTATCAATTTGCCATCCTCATTGCGTAGTTGAACCACCATTTCTTTCCTCTGTCTTTCACTGTGCATGTATCTGAAGAAAGCTTTCTTGTTGTGTTTAGTATCCCTCACTAACCTTAGCTCATTCTCAGCTTTAGCCTTCCTGACACTATTCCTGCAGTTCTGTGCTACCTGCCTGTACTCTTCCCTTGTAGCCTGTCCTTCCTTCCACTTCCTATACTTGTCCTTTTTTGTTTTCAGGTCATTTTTGAGTTTATTGTGAAGCCACATTGGCTTCTTCTGTTGCCCTCTGCCTTTTTTCCTTGTGGGAATTGTTTGCAATTGTGCCTTTAAAATTTCCTTTTTTAAAAACTCCCACCCCTCCTGGGCTCCTTTTCTCATTAGAGACGCTTGCCATGGGATCTTATTAATCATTGCTCTGAGTTTGTTAAAATTGGCTTTCCTAAAATCCAGGGTACGTGTTTGACTACACTCAGCTTTTGCTCCCCTTAGAATCAAGAACTCAAGTATAACATGGTCACTTTCTCCCAGAGTTCCCGAAACTGCCACTTTATCCACTAACTCGTCTCTGTTGGTTAGAATCAGGTCAAGGATAGCCGATCCTCTAGTTCCTTCCTCCACTTTCTGTAGGAGGAAGTTATCAGCAGCACAACTCAGGAATTTCTTGGAGGGGCCATGTTTGGCTGAATAAGTCTCCCAACAAATATCAGGGAAATTGAAGTCACCCATTACTACCACATCATGCCTCCTTGAAACATTTGCAATTTGCTTTTCAAAAGTTTCATCCTCGTCTTCTCCTTGATTGGGTGGTCGGTAGTAGACTCCAACCGCCATGTTCATCTTATCCTTTGCTCCCTTTATTTTAACCCAGATGGTCTTTTGCTTCTCTACTGCATTGTTCTCACTGAAGAGTGTATTCTTTCCTGTCTCCTACAGTTTCCTTTATTCCTTTCTTTCTTTTTTTAAAAACACTTTGGAAATGGCTTTATTGACTATTTTAAATATAGCACCCACTAAATTCATAGAGGGCACCTTATAAATAAATTATGTTTATATTCTAAATTATTCCTTATTTACTATAAATAAGATTATTATTATTATTATTATTATTATTATTACTACCACCATCATCACACATGCCACTCATCATGCCTTGATATATTGCACTCCAAAATTCCAAATTCTACAAACAGTGCAAAAATTAGATTTTTGCACTGTAAATCAGGCAAATGGAACAAATACAGTAATACCTTGGATTGCAAGTAACTTGGTCTGAGCGCATTTTGCAAGACAAGCAATTTTTTAAAATAAATTTTGACTTGATAAACAAGTGACGTTTTGCAATACAAGCAGTGTAGGGATGTAACCGCTTGCCTCGAGCGGGCGTAGCGGGCCGAAATCGGCCCTGCTCATGCCCGCCAGAGACTCGCTTTGATATAAGAGTGTTTTGGATTACAAGCATGGTTCCGGAACGAATTATGCTTGCAATCCAAGGTATTACTGTATATCATCCGGAGGTTTGGGCTGCAGTGTCACCAATATGCAGATGACATGCAGCTCTACCTCTCTTTTTCATCAAATTCAGGTGAGGCAGTGGCTGTTTTGAATCAGTGCCTGGGCCTGGTAATGGACTGGATGAGGGCCAATAAATTGAAGCTCAATCCAGACAAGACGGAGGTGCTGTTTGTGGGCGGATCATCTGTCCGGAGGGAGGATACTCAACCTGTCCTAGCCGGGGTTGCACTCCCCCTAAAGGACACGGTTCATAGTTTGGGGGTGTTCCTGGACTCCGAACTGTCACTGGAGTCACAAGTGGACTTGGTGACAAGGAGCACCTTTTATCAGCTTAGGCTGATTTACCAACTACGACCCTATCTGGACAGGCAGAGCCTAGCAACAGTGATCCACACTCTGGTAACCTCTTGTTTGGACTACTGTAATGTGCTCTATGTGGGGCTGCCTTTGTAAACGGTCCAGAGACTTCAATTGGTTCAAAACAGGGTAGCGAGGCTGCTAACAGAGACTGGCTGACAAGAACATATTACGCCAGCCCTCTATGATTTACACTGGCTACCAATTGAGGTCCAGGCCCAATTCAAAGTGCTTACATTAACATTTAAAGCCCTAAACGGTGTGGGGCCAGGTTATCTGAAGGAACGCTTCATCCCATACGTGCCTACCCGAACCCTGAGATCTTCTTCAGAGGCCCTTCTCAGAGTGCCCCCTCCAAAAGAGGCTAGGAGGGTGGCTACTAGGGGAAGGGCCTTCTCAGTTGTGGCACCCCATCTTTGGAATCAGCTCCCCAAGGAGATCCGCCTGGCGCCTACTCTCTATTCTTTTAGGCACCAGGTGAAGACCTTTTTATTTACCCAATATTTTAATGAATGGTTTTATTCCTTTTACTCTTTTTATTATCGCCACTGTACCTCGGGACTGAATTTATTTGGCTGCTTGTTTTTATCTTGGTATATTTTAATATGCTTATGGGTTTTGTTGTACTGTTTTTGTAAACCACCCAGGGAGCCTTTTGGCTGATGGGTGGTAAATAAATGTTTTAAATAAATAAATAAATAAATAAATAAAGCATATTAACATAACTATCATTTATTTGTGGGGGGGGGGGTTCCTCTCCCATGGAATGTTTATAATTTGGAGTCACACTGACTTGTTAAGCTAACCAGCTTAGAAAAGCAGATGTGCTCCTTTAGGATGGACAAGTCTGGCTGAGAAAGAATCAAGATGGCTTCTGCAAAGGTAAGGCTGGTCTCACTAACCTTTTAGAGTTCCTGAGAGCATCATTAAAGGGATGATCTGGTATACATTGTTTACTTGGACTTTCAAAAGGCTTTTGATGAAGTCCCTCACCAAAGACTCCTGAGAAAACATAGCAGTCATGGGATAAGAGGAGAGGTCCTCTTATGGATAGGTAACTGGTTAAAGAACAGAAAGCAGAGAAGTCAGTTCTCACAATGAGGAGACATAAACAGTGGGATACTCCAAGGAACTATATTGGGACCAGTATTTTTTAACTGGTTCATAAATTATCTGGAATTAGGGGTGAACAGTGGGGTGGCCTAATTTGCTAACAACACCAAATTATTTAGGATGGTTAAAACAAAAAGGGATTGCGAAGAGCTCGAAAAGGATCTATCTGAACTGGGGGAATGGGTATTAAAAATGCAAAAGCAGTTCAATTCAAGCAAGTGTAAAGTGATGCATGTTGGGGCAAAAAAATCCCAACTTCATGTGTCTGCTGATGGGGTCTGTGATGACAGTGACTGGCCAAGAAAGAGATGTAGGGGTTGTGGTGAATAGTTCAATGAAAGTGTCAAGCCAGTGTGCAGCTGTTGTTTAAAAGCAAATTCCATGTTGGGGATCATTAGGAAAGGAATGGAAAACTGAACAAATCTGTGGTGAGACCACTCTTGAATATTGTGTACAGTTCTGGTCACTGCACCTCCAAAAGGATAGCGCTGCAAAAGGTGCAGAAAACATAAGTCAAAATGATTAAGGGGGCTGAAGGGGTATAAAATCATGCATGGTGTCGAGAAACTCAAATGGGAGACATTTTTCTCCCTCTCTCTTAACACTAGAACATGGGGTCATCCCATGAAGATGAATGGTGAAGATTCAGGACAGATAAAAGGAAATACTTCTTCACATGGCACATAGGTAAACTATGGAATTTGCTACCACAAGATGTAGTGATATCCTGCCAATCTGGATAGTAGAGGATTAGACAAATTCATGGAAGATAAGGCTATCAATGGCTACTAGTCATGATGGCTATATGCTACCTCCAGGATCAGAGGCCTCTGTATACCAGTTGCTGGGGAACATGAGGGAGTCATTGCATCCATATCCTGCTGCGGGCTTCCCATAGGCATCTGGTTGGCCGCTGTGTGAACAACCCTTATCAAATTCCAAATAATTGGTCAGCATTATATATTATAAGACTACAGGCTCAATGGCCTGTAGTCTTATCCAGCACAGCTCTTATGTTCTTATTTCAACAAGAAGAACATCAAATTGAATTTGATAAGGGTTGGAACGTTTATCTTTCACATTTTGAAAGGACAGCATGGGGGAGCTGAGAGCCATTGATAGATATGTTGCCACAATCCACAGGGAAGACAATGGAATAAGAAGCAATGGATCAGCAACAGGGATTGAAATGAAACAAATGAAACTCGTTTAGAAACAAAGCTGTCAGGAAAGATGGAAATAGATTCAAATTTGCCTAATGAAGCAACAGATTTTTCAAAGACTGAGAAAGTTAGACCCCCAAAGAGATGGGAAACCTTTTGTAGTTTCCCACACACACAACCTTCTTTTTTTTTCTTCAGTAGGTTGATATTTTTGAGACCAGTAAATATTGTGTTATATATCTCTGTCTCATTGTCTTCTGTCACCTAACACCTCTTTTACTGCTGCCAAAATGGCTACTCGGCTGCTGGGTCAGACCAATTATTTCTTAAATGGTTTGTATTCACCTACACTTCAAATGTGTGGCTTTGAGAAACAAAATAACAGCACCTCATTCTCAGTCTGTTCCCAAGATCCATTATGCTAGCAACACATCCGTCTGCTCAATTAAAGACCCAATGACTACAAAGCAACTGTATATCATTTGTATTACCTTTCTACGACAGACACTTTATTCACAAATATCTGACTCCAAAAGGTCCTTTTCTGCTTAGCTAGGTGCTTTATCCCAGCTTGCATTTAATTATTTTTTTTCTAAAGTCAACAGTATGCTTGAAGTAGAGATTTCCATGCCTTGCATATATCTATATTTGCGACCTTTTATTTATTTATTTTGCAGGAGTATTATTTTTTTTCCTTCTTCTTCCTTTACAGCCCCTTCATTCAACCTTATTTGTCAGATGCCTTCTTTGTAATGTCAGGAAGGTCCTTGAAATATGAGGTCTGGAGAGTGTTTAAGTATCCTTCCAATGGTACTTTGTTGGATTCAGCATATTTTATAAGGATGAAATGTTACCCAATATACCGAAGAAATATAGCTTAATGTGGCAAAGACCCCTAGAAGCACTTTGAAGAAAAGCTTTTATTTAAAGAAGGCAAAAATTATATCCAGGTTTGAGCCCAGACCAGATGGCCTGAGCAAACTTGATTAGCAATCTGCAGTTCTTGATCTTTCTAATTTCAGATGGTTTAGGCATCCTTAAGTTGTCCCTTCGGTTTTGTGTAGGTATCTTTTGTGGGGAGGGAGGGAGGGGAGAAAGATGTTGATTTCTGCAGCTATGCAAACTGCTTTCACTATTTCCCCTGCAGAAAATCTAATTTTGTCAAAATATATCCAGGTCACTTTGAAATGACTACATAGTGACAATGAAACCAACCAATGACTTGACCGTTGCTCCAAATGAAAAAGAAGTGTCCCTCAAGATGGTTGGATAAAATGATTCCATGGAATGGAATGGAATGTGGTACAGCTACAAATCCGCTGCTTTCCTTCACAGTACCAGATTCAGAACGGTCTGTGCCATTCTGGTTGTCTGATCTCATCTAAACGGAAGTGCGGAAAAGTTTATTTATTAAAAGAATTATATCCTTTTTTAAATTAAAAGAATAAATACCTATCACATTAGTTACTCAAGCTGGCTAACAAGGTTGATAATAAAACAGTGGTTAAATGGGGGGGGGGGTTAAATTCTTGTAACAAACTAAAAATAAAACTACCAGACCAAAATAAATACAGTCGCGCTAAAAGCCTTTCAGCATCCCTGCCAACTAACAATCACAGCATCACACAGCACACAACATCCCCCAAAGCTCTATGAAAAACCCAAGTTTGGGGCATATTCTGGAGTACACACAGCAGTGGTTGAACCTGGCACACTTCGCTAAGAAGGGCATTCCACAACTGAGGTACAGCGACCAAGGGCCAAACTACATGTGACCTTTCAAGGTGCATATTTTTGTTATGTAAATAAGTCCCGAGCTGAAACTTGAGCACCCTCAGAGCTGTGGGAGTTTGGGAGGTTGAGTTTAACGTTTTCTCTCTCTGCCACGGCTCCTGACAAACTAACAAAAATTCTCCTAAACTGTTGTTTGTATTTCAAGGGAAGCCTCCTTCAGCAGCAATGGGAGCTTCCTGTGACATGCAAACAGCTGCTTGGGAGATGAGTTTGTTTTGTTTTGGTCAGGAGGACGACTGTGGCAGGGAGAGAAAGCGTTACTACCCCACCCCGCTCCTATCCAGTCCCAAGGCTGCTGAGGCTTCCTCTCAGCTGCTTTGTACATCACAGCAAATGTGCATGTTAATTGCATTCATGCAATTAGTTTGTAACTAAGTTAGGTTGTCTCACATTCCTGTCTAACATAATAAGAACATAGGAAGCTCCGCTGCCTTATACCGAGTCACACCATTGGTCCAGCTGCCTCAGTATTGTCTACTTTGATTGGCAGCAAATCTCCCAAGTTTCAGACAGGATGTTTTCCTAGCTCTAATACAAATGACTTGGACCTTCTGCATGCTTTACAAAGGAGCTATGGCCCAACCACAAACTTCAGATAGAGGAAGGGTACAAAGCAGGGAATTTATTTATTTATTTATTACATTTATATCCCCCCTTTTTTTCCTCTTGCAACTTGCAAGAAACCCAAGGCGGCTTACATAATCCTCCTCCTCCTCCTCTCCATTTTATCCTCACAACACTCCTGTGAGGTAAGTTAGGCTGAGAGTCAGTGACTGGCCCAAAGTCACCCAGTGAGCTTCAGCGCCAAGAGGGAACTAGAACCCGGATCTCCCAGGTCCCAGTCCAACACTCTAACCCAGTGTTCTCCAACCTTGGGTCCCCAGATGTTTTACTCCCAGCATGGCTGGGGCATGCTGGGAGTTGTAGGCCAAAAACATTTGGGGACCCAGGGTTGGAGAACACTGCTCTAACCACTACACCACACTGGCTCTCTCTCAATTTGATATGAATCGTGTGAATATGAACATATGGGAAGAAGCAATCCTTAGAGCATCCTGGGCCCAGGCTGCTTAGGGCTTTAAAGATACAAATCAGTACTTTGAATTATGTTCAGGAACAAGCTTATAATGCAAATGGAAGTAACTGTATTTCTTTTCGTGCATAAATGTATGCAAGATAAGCACAGTGAAATAAGCACAATGACCATTCACAACAATAACGTTCTTGATAACCCAATCCTCTTGACATTGCTTAATAAATGAGCACCTGCTGTAGGACACAAAGCCATTATCTCTATTCAAGCCCAAATAAATAGCATCAAAATTAATTACTAGTTCTAATTCATCTATTTTATGCTGGAATCTCCCTTTGAAATTCCTCTGAGGATACAACAGAGTGTACAGGGAGATGTCCAGTGCAATCCTATATATGTCTGCTCAGAAGTAAGTCTCACTGAGTTCAATGGGGCTTACTCCCAGGTAAGTAGGTATAGGATACAAGCCTTAAATGTTTTTATTTGTGAAGTAAGATATTTATGAATCAGCTTTCTGCCCCATAGACCTCCCCAAGCGATGTACACATTACAACAATCTCATTTAAAAATAAATCAGAATGGGATTATTCTTAAAACATGCCAGAGAAGAGAATTAATTGCATTTTAAAACACATTCAAAGCTGGACAGAACAGAAAAGTTTTTGCAGCATGCCCAAAAGTAAGTAAAAATGGGGCCAATATGATTTCCCTAGGATTCCGCAGTCAGGATGCTGCCATCAAAAAGGCCCTGTCTCTTAGTGATGGGACATACAGCTATGGATGTTACAGCACCTCTGAAGAATTCCCCTCCTGTTCTCCTACTGCTTTCTGAATGTTTCCATTTCTGCGGTTAGTTTTGTATCAATGTATTCTTTTGCATAAAGCGTTTCCATCCCGAAAAGGAGCTTTTTCCATGCAAAGAGAGGCAGGAACAATCACCTTTCTCTGCACAGAGAAAAGGGCAGTCTCTCTAAATGGTAGAGAAAGACAGCCTTTCTCTGCCACTGGGAGAGGAAACCCCACTTTTATCTCTGATCACTGACTGGAAGTACCAGCGGGGGGGGGGGGTCCTCTCCCGGTACTAGACAAAAGCTGCCTTCCTGTATCACTCAGAATCCCCAATGTTATCTCTGATCAGTGATCAGAGATCAAAGCAAGGTCATGCTAAGAGATGGGCAGGGGGTTGGCCTGGGTGGCACCACACATGGACCAAATTAGGTCCATGGACTGGAGGTTCACCACCCCTATTTTAACCCCAGTTTTACAATGTTTCCCTCTATATCTGCCAACTGATAACACCATGCATCTGATGAAGTAGCACTAGTCTACAAAAGCCTAGCCTAACCTACCTCACAGGGTTGTTGTGAGGATAAAATGGAGAGGAGAAGAACCTTGTAAGCCACCTTGGGCTCCTTGCAAGAGGAAAAAAGGTGGGATATAGATGTAATGTAATAATGAGAATAAGAATGACTAACAAATTTATTATGACATGAGAGTCTGTGACTGGCCCAAAGTCACTCAGTGAGCTTCATGGCTGAGTGGGGACTAGAACCTGCATCTCCCAAGTCCCAGTCCAACATGCTAACCACTACGCCACACTGGCTTTAAGGGGCTACAAGAGGTGTTGTTGTTGTTGTTTTCTATCCCACAAGGTTATTGTGAGGATAAAATGGGATAACCCCATGTAAACTGCCCTGAACTCCTTGAAGAGATATATAAATGAATACTGGTAACTTCTGAGCCTTGGGATTTGGCACAAATCATTGGAGATTTCATTGGCAGAAGCAGCTGTGTCTGCAGTTAGATTAAAGCATTGGGGATGCCGTACAAGATGCCATAGGTAAAGCAGCTATGGCTGAGGTCCTCAAGGAGTCAAGGGCATGTGCGCACAGATTTCTTACTCTTGTAGATCTGGAAAGAGCCACATGTGAGTATGGGCCAGTCACTTACTCTCAGCCTAACCTACCTCACAGGGTTACTGTGAGGATAAAATGGAGAGGAGGAGGATTGTGTAAGCCGCCTTGGGTTCCTTGCAGGAAAAAAGGTGGGGTATAAATATAATAAATAAATATAAACAAATAACCTACCAACAACTGAAAATGACACAGTCCTGTGGCCTTTTGAGACTGTTGTTTGTATGCTTCTAAGGAACAAGTTAGCAATAGTAGCCTCTAATTTCATAGCAGTGCCAGATATCAGAGGATATCATAGGATCATAGAGTTGGAAGGGACTTACAAGGCCATCAACCCCCTGCTCAATGCAGGAAACTAGAGGAGGGGTCTCCCATCCAAGTAATAACCAGGCCTGACCCTGCTTAGCTTTCCACACTCAGACAAGCTGATATAGCCTTCCTAACCATCAAGAGCTTGGTTCAGATGTTGACTTAGGGCCAAACTGAATTTTCTGCTGACCACGCATAGCAGTGCTATGCATGATTGGCTTACATGCTTGAGTGTAAGTGTGCATGACCCTAACTCGGATTGGGACCATGGCGATTTGGGAGGGAGATTTAAACTTCGCCCTTCCATTTTTTTGTGCTGAAATTCCATACCCCCCCGTGGGACAGGGGGTAGGAGACAGTAAAAAGAAAGAAAATAACATCTCCGTTGGAATTATTGCAGATGTGTTGTTTTTAAACACACACACACACACACACTGGTGGGGGAAGCAATGGAATTTCAGAATGAAAATGGAAGGGGGAAGTTTAAATCCCCCCTCCTGAATTTCCATGGTCCTGATCTGAATCAAGTACTTTTACACTCAAGTAAATAAGCCAATCATGCATAGCTCTGCTGTGGGTGGCTAGTTTGGCCCTTAGCCATGTTTTTAACAGACCTATTGAAATCAATGGGACTTGAGTTAGTCATGATTACTATGTTCCACATATTTTAATGAGACTAATCTAAGCAAGACTAAGTCTAGATCCAACCCCTTGTAAACCAGCAAGTACATTTTGGGTAAAAATAAAAAAATAAAAAGGGGGGGGGGACTTCCTGGATTCAAAAAGCACAATTACAATGAATTAACCAGTAATCCATACTAACTTCCTCAGTTTTGGGTTGCGGGAAAGCTTCTGTTTTAGCCAAACTGCTTCTGCTGATACAATTAATTCTTAGTACAGAAAATGAATGTGAAGTTGAAAAAGAAAGAAGATATTTTTGAAATAATCTTATAGAGGGAAGAAACAATGGAACTGTGCAGACAGATTAAGGCTTAATGTCACAACAGCTTATAGCATGTACAGAATGTGCCCTTGCATGATTCTGTTTAACAAGTGACATCCAACAGGGGAGGCAAGAACTATAGGGCGTTTTGACATGAAAAATGTGAATTTGCTGTTTGAGTATTTACTTGAGCTCCCAACTAGCAGGAAATGAGGCATGAAATGTATTGTCAAACATACAGAGTTCCAAAAATAATGCATTACTTTACGTTGAGTGCTGCTTTTAGGGAATCCAGCAAGGCTCTCATCCAGAGTCAACTATGTATGTGGATGCATGTGCCAAGGGGCCAAAGGATTGTGGATCTCTCTCACCAGCCCTCCAGTTTCCTCCTACGTCATCAGCGATTCCAGCTTCAGTTGCTTATAGCTTTGATAAGAATGTTGCAATGGAAATACTATTATGCTGAGTCAAATCAAGAGATAATCATTTGTTCAATTATTTGATTGCTTACTCATGAGCATAATGATCCATTTTTCTAGAGCTTCCTGAAGATACTCACTTAATGCCTTTTGATTGATAGAGGCTTCTCGACTGTATTAGTATCCACGATGTACCCCAAATTCTTGGGTGGGGACAAAAGAGAAAAAAGTTGGAAGCGCCAATGTAGTCAGAAAAGGAAAAAAGGGCCTTATAGAGAGATCCAATGTGGCTGCCCATAACCCTCCAAAGGATTGCGGGCATCCTATTGAGGACAGGAGGAGCATGGAGCTGAAGGTCACCTCTGCGCTTCTCCTGCCCTGCAATTCAGCCATCTAAGTCTTTTGCCCCTGCTCGCATAGAGCACCGGCTGAGGCACCACCAGGATACATCATATCCCAGCAGAGCCTTAGTCTTCCCCTCCCTACCCCCCAGAATGCCCCCCAATGCTGGCTCCGAGGTCAGTCTTCCAACCTCGGAGCCACAGCTGGCATGGGAAGAACGGTGCCGGCTTCAAGGGCAGTGGGAGGGTGCTCCAAGGTTGGCGTCCCAGCTCTGGCCTTGGTGTGCATTTCCCTACCATGTACATTTTTGCATGCACTTTTAGATTGGAGAACTCAAAATTCAGAGAAGCGCATGGCAATACTTGAAGGAATGCCTCTCCCAACCGCAATCTATCCGGACACTACAATCAGCATCTGCGGCCTTCCTCTGAGTGCCTCCTCTGTGAGAGGCTCAGAGGGTGACAACAAGGGGGAGGGCCTTCTCAGTGGTAGGCCCCCAACTGTGGAATGATCTCCCCAGTGAGGCCCACCTGGCACCAACTTTGTCATTTTTCCGGTGCCAGTTTAAGACAACCCTCTATGCCGAGGCATTTAAAACATCCAAGGATATTTAATGGCTTGATGGTGGCACCCATATCAGATGTTTTTAACAGGTCCATTCCATATTAAATATTGTTTTAGCTGCTAAATTGTTTTTTTTTAAGTATTGTTTTTAAATTCTGTATTATGGAAAAAAAATATGGTTGTTTTTATTGTAATATGGTCCTGTTTTAGGAACTGTTGTAAACTGCCCAGAGAGCTTCAGCTATTGGGTGGTATACAAGTGAAATAAAATAAATAAATTAAATAATGGGGGTGGGGCAGAGCCCCCCATGACCCGTGATTCCAGCCACCGCTGTGTGCAAGGCTCTAGCCCCATGCCAGGACTAAACTCTGGTTTAAGAATGGCTAAACTTTTGGCTGCAAATATGGTATCTCTATGGAGGTAGAGTAATGGTGAAGTCATAGAAGGGGTTTCAGACTGCATTCCATAAAACATATTTAAGTGAAATTGCCAGAGAACTTTACCAAGTCCCGTTTCCAATTATTCAGCCTGGAAATGGATGTCTTGTCAGACTGGAAACCAATGACAAAAAAATTCATCTTGGTTATTACTTTGATCACCTTCAGCTATTCTATGATTCTTTAGCCAAGGAGGAAATCCAAAGAGCAAACCTCAAATAGCTTCCAAGATGTAATGTGCGAGTCCGGACTAACAATGAGTTTAGGGACGAAACTGCAACCATCTATTTTATGAGCCTCCACTATGTCTGTACATCTGTTCTAAACCATTTGTTATGACTCTTTTTGAGTATATATATACTATATATATATATATATATATATATAGTCTATAAATAACTGTATGAACAGCCAAAGTACAAACAGCACAAAATATGCTATTTAAAAAAAGCATAAGTAATTTTCTTCCTATAACCTCTTCAGACAGATTAATATTTGTATATAAGTTACAAAAATGGCAATCGGGCTTCGGACTTTCCTTTCCTTTTTTCTACCCCATTCCATTCCTTATTTGTCAGAAGACTAGAACTGTAAGAGCCTCCAGCGTTGGTCACCTGCTCTCAAACCCGGACAGATATGTACAAATCCGTCTACCTCTTATGTTCAAATCAAAGCTACAATTGCAGCAACCTTCATTTTCAGACTGCTTGTATTATTTCAGCTGGCAAAGCCTGCACAGAAATTAATAATAGCTTTCCCATCTGCAAATAAAAGTGTGGCACTTTAAATTTTTGGCAGCAAACTGGCATTTTGTCATTTAATCATTTCACATCATTACACTGCAATATGCAATGTAATGATATGACACTCCTAGATGACAAACACTGGATACCTCCTGTACTGGAAGGAATAATGTAATAGGAAGGAAATTATATACTTAAGGCTGCCAGAGTTTCACTCCCACAAGTTAGGATTAAGATATTGTGT
Source organism: Shinisaurus crocodilurus (assembly GCA_021292165.1). NCBI lineage: Eukaryota > Metazoa > Chordata > Lepidosauria > Squamata > Shinisauridae > Shinisaurus > Shinisaurus crocodilurus. The sequence continues at coordinate 243,966,018 of CM037877.1, forward strand.
GTGAGAGCAGTTGCAAGGAGAAAAAAAAGGAGAACCTCACCTACAAACGACCTAGGTAGCCCTTGAAGTGATCATGACCTTCAAAACTAGGCAGTCAGGGCTCAGTTGATGATAGACGCCTACCTCCTGGGGTAGTGCGTTTACAGGTAGTGCATGACACTGCTGAATTTCTGCACACACATGGTGAGCATGGCCAAGCACCCAATGCATTCTCAACTGGCCATGGTGGAAAACAGTACATTATCCCAGACTCATATATTGCTTCAAGCAATATTGCTTCAAGCTGGCTCCCTACTAGGGGTGGACAGATCTCTCCATCTCGGTCTTGATGAGTGTCAGATTTTTAAGGTCAAGCTTATTCTGCCATCTTCTTGTATGAGCCTGTGAATATATATATATATATATATATATATATGGAAATTTGTATGTTTCTGTGTGCATTTCCCCTAATGTATACATTTTCCTGCATTTTTTAAAGTGTACACATTTTAAAGTGTACACAGGTACTTAACATGGCTGAAATGCATTCCTGCAGTACATTTTCACTCCTATGTGCATTTTTTTGTGCATTGGAAAGCAGGAGGCCTGGACCAGTCAGAGAACTGTCCAGCAGAATCCAAGAGTCCAGTACAGGATCTGCAAAATAAGGTGAGGATCTTTTTAAATTGCTGTTACACCAGTACTGAGCAGTTAGAGACTGATGGTTTTATAGTGGACCTGGTAGCTCTGCCACTTTCTGGATCTTCTCATGGCCCTGATCCAGGACTTGCTGCCTCCTCCTCCTGACTAGGCCAGATGGAGGGGAGGCCTCAGGCTGCCACATGGGTGCTGCATTGTCGCATCTGAGCTGTTATCACTGCTCCTGCTGAGATCCTGGAGGTGATGAGGGAGACTCCAGAGTTGGGACAGGGTTCCTGACAAAGAAGCATTGAGTCTCTTGCAGTTGCAGCCACCTTGGATGGCATGCTTTGAAGGGGCAGCCTCTTGCTGTTTCTTGGGGGCTGTTGGCTCCCTGGAGTGCTACAGGGGATCCTCATGCCTCTCCGCTACTGCTACTGTGGGGTAGTCCTCATCAGGTCTGGGATCCAATCACTGGTGGGTCCTAAATTGTGTACATACATCAATCCATTCATGGTGGTTGGGACAGGACATACTGCTGTTATCAGTGGTGTAGCTAGTGATGTACGAACGGAGAGGAAGCCACACCACTAGCAATTTCTCAGTGACTTCCGCTCTGCTGTCCGCCGATTTGCAGACTTAGAATTTGTGCAAATGCATTTGCGCGAATTTGTGCTCCCGAAAATGCAAAAATCAACCAAGAATATGCAAGAAACCCCATAACGTATATTTTCATGCCTTACTCTGTGGGGGAATTTGTGCATTTTTGATTGGTGTTTTTTATTTTGAGTGCTTTTCTGCAGCTAAATTTGTGGGGAAATACCCAAAATATTTTTTTAAAAAATTGGTCTGCAGCAAGCCCCATGGACTCTGCACAACCTGGGAACACTGGTCCACTGCAGAATCTGTGGGGTGGACTTGGAAAAATCCCCAGACTCATTTGAGTCCGTGGCAGATTTCTCCAGTATTCCTAGGTGTGTAACAGAGGAGGACTCACTCGCCAGCTTGAAGCACTCGGCTTTTTTATTAGCAGGGACAATGATGTTATTTGTCACTCCCCACATCCTGCCCGGGCTTCTCTGTCCTCTCTCAGCTGAGCTGCAATCCTCACAGTCACTGGGGTGGGAAAAACATATTGCTGTGAGCTCTCCTTGTTGTAATGCAATTTTTTTTTTGCGGTGGCTTGGTCTTGAATGGGCAATTAAGACCAAAAGACCTGCTCTCGGTGGAGATCAAAAGTACTAGGACTGGTTCGCTGACCTTGACTGGGTTCGCTTGACCATTGTGGAGGAAATAAGCCATGGTGGCTTATTTCCCCCACCATGCATGCTGGTTGGATGCCGGCAGAATTTGCTTAATTACCTTTGATGGTGTGGGTTGCCATGTCGTGCGAACCTGGGCAGCGTGGCTTGTTGGAATGGTCGGCAACCCTCAAATACGCCTGGGTCGTTGGGTTGCTGCCTACTCCCAACAAGCCACACTGCCCAGGTTCACGACAAAACAAGCCACAGTATGTTGGGCGCCATGCAAAAATGGTGCCCACTGGCGCCTGGAATGACGTGACAGCCCCTGTGGCTAAATTAAGCCATGGTGTGCTGTTGTGTCATGCAAACCGACATTGAGATAAAGTATATCTCCCTGCGGCTGAGAAAAGAAACTCCTGGAAAATCTTAAACGTATGCTTTTTGGGGACATGTTGCATCCCTCTCTTTTCCTTTCTCATGCAATGGCAAGTCTCTCCAGCCAAAGTCCAACGTGCTAACCATTATACTGCCCTTTGCCAGCTCACTATTCCATGACTGTTAGCAGATCTGAATAAATTTGGTATTATGCTACAAACAGCTGCACTTTTGGGGAGAGTATAATTAGTACAGAGAGAGATTGAGAGATCAACAGAGCTACTTGCATTTCTGGACTCTCCTTGAGGGCATGATTTTGTCATGATGAGCACCTGCACTTCCAAATTTACAACTATATCCCTGGCCACAATCCCAATTCTTCTCTTTGCATTGATTCTATATAGCTTAGAACAGCCTTCCCCAACCTCATACCTTCCCAGGGCCGGTGCTACCATTAGGCCAACTAGGCAGCTGCCTAGGGCGCAGGGCTAAAGGGGGCGCCAGAAACGCCTTGAAAAAAATACAGCGCTCTCAAGTGGGAAGGGGTGGCGCTAAATATCTGATCTTGCCTGGGGCACCAAATTGCCTTGCACCGGTCCTGTACCTTCCAGATGCTTTGGACTTCAACTCCCATTGGCCAATGGTCAGGAATCCTGGGAGTTATAGTCCAAACCATCTGGTTTGGAATGGCTGGTTTAGAATGTCTGAAAAGAGGTTCTAGGTTTCCAATATGTGTATGTACTAGCCCAGAATGAACAAACAAGCATATCTCTACCAAATAAATAAATAAATAAATAAATGCCTCAGAGGTATGTCTGTTCCTTGGAAGCAATCAGACAAGACTAGCAGACTTAACCATCTTTGTCTCCATCAGTTCTTAACGGTGCATATTAAGATCTATAAGTAAATGGGACTGAGCCCATATTAAGAAATTAAACTCTGCAGAGGATGTTTCTGGTGAAATCTACTGTATATTTATTGTTAGGTATGTGCGAGGAATCCGTTAGGGGGGTAAAAGCTCCACGAACTTCCTCAGCTCAGCCACCCGGATTCCGTCTCGTCATCCCTCTGATGGCTCCAGGCTCCAACTCGCCCTGGTGTGAGCCAAGCCAGCAGGTGGTTTCCACTTGCATTTTGTTTAAAGGCGAAGGATGGAACTGAGCCCTGGCTAGGGTTCCTTTCTCAGTCAATCTGAGAACCTTGCAAAGAACAGGTACCTCTTAACCCACCTTTTTTCTCTTAATTCAAGTCAGCCTTGTGCCACTGATTGGATACTCCTGTGTTTTAATGGCCACATTACAAAAGGGCAATATTTAGCTGGTTGGCCAGGTTGCTGTCACAGTTCAGCTCCATAGGCAGAGGGTGCCTCTTGGATATAAAAGCCAAACTGTCACAGCCTATTTGAAAGGGAACTGTTGTGGAGTAAGACAGACCCCCCCCCCAAATCAGCAGTTTCATTCTGAAATGTTGAACAACCGTCATAGACCTGATCCCTGATTTAAAAAAATTATAATTATCTAGCACAGATCCTCATGATTTTATATGATTTTGGGCTAATAGTCACTAGCAGTGCAAGCCTATACATGTTTACTCAGAAGTAAGTCTCACTCACTCCCACTGTGTTCAATGCAACGTTTCCCCAAGTAAGTGGATATAGGATTGCAGCCTTCATCTTGGACTTTATTTCTTCAACTCACCAGCCTCTTAGAGCAGGGGGCACAGCTGCACAGATGAGTTCCCCTGAGTTAAGCTATTTGCAAGCAGAGCTCTTTAGGTTAAAATCTAAGTTGGCCTTCCCCAACCTGGCACCCACCAGACATGTTGGACTACAACCCCCATCACCCCCAGCCAACATACCCACAGGCCTGCTGGCTGGGGTGATGGAAGTTGTAGTCCAATACATCTAGAGGGCACCAGGTTGGGGAAGGTTGGAGCCATGCTAGCATGGGATGATGGGAATTGTAGTACAATGCATCTGGAGGGCACCTGGTTGGAGAAGGCTGATTTTCAAAGCCAGGTCATGCTCTTCTCTAGAAGAAGCCAGGAGCCAAGGCTGATATTGTTTACTAGTTCCCAGTTCCTTATTTCAAAAGTTCAAAACAGCTGCATTGGCGGCCAGGATCGGAGAACCTCCTTGGAGAAACAGGAAATAGAGAGCAAAGAGACTCAGGGGTGGCTAATAAACTTCAGGCTGGTAGGGCTGGACAGGTTGTCAGGTTTCTTAGGGACACGGACACCAATCTTGGGAAGGATTCTCACCTTCTCTACCCTCGGGGAGAAGACATTAATATTCACCAACAACAGCAAAAGTCTGAGGGAGGGCTTGACTCAGTAGCAGAGCATGTGCTGGGCATGCAAAAGAAAAGATCTTGGGTTCAAAGGAAAGCTGCTGCCACTCAGTGTAGAATGGAAGACAAGACTGGGCCAAATGGATCCTATCGTCTTGGCTGGTGCACAGCAACTTTCCATGTAGCACATGGTTTCTGAGTTCAAGGGGATTCTCAGCTGTCTCATATTTACCGAACTCTGGTTTGTTACTGGAAATAAGTGAGGTGTATGAGGAAGAAAGAATTGTAGCCTCTAGGGATGAATCACCCTTGTTCTCCCATCCCCCACTTTCTTTTTCATTATCCAGAGAGGGTTGCCAACTTTTATATTGATTATTGCATCTGTGCCTTTAATAGCAGCTTTGTACAGATATATAAATAAGTGAGGCAGTTGTTTGGAGTATGTTTGAATATGGAGTGCTCCAGTTAAGGGTTCTAGCCACCCAGCCATGTCTTCTTCCAAGTGACTCCACTCCATTTCCCCTCCTGGTTTTCTATGGCTGACTGAGGAATGCTGGGAGTTGTAGAATTTTGTTCTGTCTAAAAAATAGGATTGTGCCCTTAGAGTTCTGTGACCATTAAGCATGCCCAGTCCTCATGTGGCTGTTTGGGGTGGGGGTCGCTCCCTTAGTCCCCCCCCCCCAAGAGTTTTTCTACTTCTGCAAATCTTGGATGCTGATGCCTCCCTCTTATTTATCAGTGGTATATATGTGTGTCTGTGTGATGATAGTTATCCCTGCACTGAAAATTTCAGCTGCTGATTTCTGTATGTCAAGCTGCTGTTAAAGGCACAAGAGCAGGGCAGTTCTTTTTCCTGGTTAGTTGGCAACCCAGTTCCCAGCACTGCCAGTGCTAACAACCTTAAAACCAGTAAGAATCCGCTTCACTTTAAAGAGGTTTCAGAGTTTATTTATTTTATTTTAATTTTTGGCTTGGAGTCTACACCCCTTCAGTCAGAATCTTATCCTGCGGAGTGCATGTCAATTACTGTGGCCCACAGTGCAATAGTGGGTCATAGGAAACAGTCCAATGTAGGGGTGTAACACCTACCTTCAGGTGTGCTCGCCTTTGCTTGCCTTTTCTCGGCGAGCACCCCCCCCTGAAGGCCCAAATCCCCGCGCCCCTCAATCCGCCTCACCAGAAGTGTGGGGGTCCTGTTGAATCGTTTCTGGCTGCCAGGACCCCACGCTGCGTTTTTGACGTAAAAACCAGGGCAACTTAGCTTAAAACGGTCACGAATAGCAAATCGCAGCCATTTTAAGCTAGGTTGCCCTGGTTTTTACGCCAAAAATGCAGCTCAGGGTCCCGTCGCATCACTTCCTGGCAGCCGGAAATGACGCGATGGGACCCTACGCTGCTGGCATGGCGTGGGGCGATGGGGCAAGCGGTGGCCAGGCAAGGCGCGCGAGTCTCGGGGGCCCAAGCAGGCCGATTTTGGCCTCCTTTCAGCCCCCCCCCCGAGGCTCGCGGTTACATCCCTAGATGTGTGAAGCACATGCAAAGAAATTTAAATTGAGGTTTTGGTTATATGCATGCTTTTTCTTCTGACTGATCAAATTAAGTCAGTTAACTAATAACCAGGTGTTTATGATGGACAGCCCAACCAGAAATACAAAACAGATAACAAATCTCGGTTGTTTATTTGTTATTTCTTTGTCTCTAAGTTAAGCATAGCAACAACTGATTATACCAAATTAAGCAAATATTGCAAAGCCCAGAAGGAGGGGGAGGAAGTGTGTGTGTGTGGGAGTAGGTGAAGTCAACCAATGCAGGTATGGAGGAGTTGGAGGAGATTCACAGTATAAGCCTATGCATGTGTAGATGGCCAGAAAGCTTCACAGATGTAAAAGAGTTCTTGGATGGGTCAGTAGGAAAGGCAGTGAAAGGCCATGGAGCTCAATGGGAATGAGTTTTCCAGCCTTGCACATCCCTACAGGGGAGTAACACCCATAAAGAGAACACAGACTTACATCAGAGGAGGCATCCAGCAAGAGACAACAAGCCCCCAACTTCTGCAAGCCCTCCCCCCCACACACACACATTTACACAGATACATCTCTCCCTGACAAACTTGCCCCCAACACCACCTCCCTCCTCCTCCTGAACTTGCCAAACAAAGGAAAAAAGCCTGCTCTGAAGGGAGAGTAGAGAAGCCCTACAGCACAGCCAAGTGCCAGGGAATGATCTGCCCTTGCACAGGAGTAACACCCATAGAGAGAATAACTTACATCAGCTCCCCATGCAAAACACAGCTCCCATCCATCAAGCACTCTACCAGCGCTCTCTCTCTCTCTCTCACACACACACACACACACACACAGAGAAATATATATGGCGGGGGGGAAATGCAACATATAAAAATGTTGTGATATAACTGCTCTGAAAAAATCCAGGATATAGTGGCAGGGATATCATGAGGAGGTTGGTTTGGAGTGTTGGTAAAAAAATCTGGAGGGTAGATCTCCCCCAGCTTGACAAGTTAAATTAGCATTAAAGAGTTGAACTGCAGCAGAAGTTCCCTGATGGCTCATCAGAAAGCCCTTTACAGATGCAAAAGAGTTCTCTCAGCTCCCAATGTGGGCAACTGTCTCAAACACACTCCTGGAATCAGGAAAAAATAGCTGGACTGTCACTGGGTTGCCTTCTGATCATCTAGTCGGAGAGGCAGTGAAAGTCCCTTGAACTCAAAGGAGAGTTTTTCCAGGGTCGCACATCCCTATCGCACATGCTTTCTATGGGAACTTTAGGAGAATATCAAGAGACTACAACTCTGAAGGGAATTTGCTCTTTAAATATTGAGTCAGCTGATTATCAGAGCTCGATTGGGGGGTGGAAGTCCGGCGAACTCACCGGGCTTGACCCACCGAGCTCTGCTCGCCGTACCTTTTCCCCGGCTCGATTCACATTCTCGCGAGCCGAGCTGGGGAAAGCGACTTCCGGGTTCCGGCGCTAGGTTGTTTATGTAGAAAACGACCTAATTTGCACAAATTATGGCCAAATTTGCACAAATTAGGTCGTTTTCTACATAAACAACGTAGAGCCGAGGGACCCGGAAGTCCGGCAAGCGCCTCAGCTGGCGCTCGTGCTCGGCTCAGCTTGCACAGCAGGAGCGCTCGGCTCACGCACTGCGAGTCGAGTGTTGGGCAGGTCGCCCATCCCTAAAATATGATCAATTGATTGGGTAGTTTGATAAATCCGCATTCCAAAGAGAAACACAGGTGAAATGGAAATGCTGATAAGTACAGGGTAGTCCTTACTCTGAACAACACCCTCATCAGTGTCTGCCTAAAGTCCAGTGGAAGATTCTGGAAGCCTCCCAAGAGCCTTCCCAAACAGGAAAATATAGGTGTTAAGGCATTTGTTTTTGCATGAGTTATCCCAGATCTAAGCTGCCTTTTCAATTCACAAAAGCACGGCTCTATTACATTTCCAGTATTCAAACAATTTCTTTTGTTCAGCTGCTGGACTGCTGCTATCAAGAACACGTCTGTAGAAACAACCGTTACGAACAAATTCCTAAAGTGACAACTAATCTTTCTCTGCCATCGAGAGAGAAGTGGAAGCCACAGGGCCACCTGTTAATGACTTCTTTATTATTCTGAGGGAAGAACTCGGGAAGAGGAAATAGAATTCTACCCAGGGGGTAAGAGAGAGAACGCACATGGATTTAAAGTGCAGCTTCTCACAGGGTGGCTTCACACATGGGATTTAAAACCTTTTCTTTTCTTTTTTCTTTTTGCATTCTCCATGTCTGCAATGGGAATCGATCTCATTGGCTAGAATCCACCTATCTCTCTGCTTACCCACCTATATGTGTTTTAAATACTTAGATATTAAAGATGGATATTTATTTAAGTACTTATATAATATCATTATTTATCTAAGTTCCAGGGTGGTTCGCAATTACATAAAAACATATAATACAACACTTTTTTTTTCTCTTTAACCCCACCCCACCCATGAGTACAGTACAATAACTCAACCGGGGGGGATGGATAGCTAAAACAACTAGAGCAATTTTAAACCATATCACTAACAGCATTTAGAAATGTCTGCAGGAATATTGCCTGGTGCCCAGAAGGTAACAATGTAGGTGCCAGGCCAGTCTCGTTGGGAAGGGCATTATATAACTGGGGGCACAATCCTATGGGCTCCTGACATTGTCTGGGACTCGTAGGGATGTAACCGCTCGCCTCAGGGGTGTGTGTAGCGGGCCGAAATCAGCCCCGATCACGCCCGAGACTCGCGGGCCTTACCGGGTCCCGGCCCCACTTGCCTCTGCGTGACGAGCCGCCCGCGCCTGCTGCGATGGTCCCGTCATGTCACTTCTGGCCACGATGGGACCCTGTGCTGGCACGATGGGACCCCGCGCTGTGTCTTTTCCATAGAAACCAGGGCAACAGGGCTTAAAATGGCCGTTGGGAACTGACCTCGGAGAGGGCTAAAGGGGTGTGCCGGTGGGGGCAGGGAGGGGAGGAGGCTGGGACCGACGGCTTATGCCATATCCAAACAGCACCCCGGCCGCCTTCCTTCCCACTCTGCGGTGCGAGGCACAGGGTGCGAGGCAGAAATTACCACCCCGTGCCTTGCACTGGATGCACATAAGCCTCCGTGTTCAGAGGCTGATGTGCATCGAGGGCGGACAACATAGGATCATGCTATGGGGCACCGCAGCACCCAAAGGCCCTCTCTCTAGTTGACATCAGCCCCACCTTGGACAGAGGAGGCACATGCAGGAGGAGGGCCTCAGCAGATGATGGGTGCCATCGCCAAAAAAGAAAATGCATTGCTAAAAAAAGAACAAAGGGGGACAGATTTGCATCAAATCGCATATGTCAATATATAAGTATAGATGCAGATTAAGAAATAATTGCTATAATAAAGGGGGCAAAGAATAAAGCGAACATGGCGGTTGGAGTCTACTACCGACCACCCAATCAAGGAGAAGACGAGGATGGAACTTTTGAAAAGAAAATTGCCAGTGTTTCAAGGAGGCACGATGTGGTAGTAATGGGAGACTTCAATTTCCCTGATATCTGTTGGGAGACTTATTCAGCCAAACATGGCCCCTCCAAGAAATTCCTGAGCTGTGCTGCTGATAACTTCCTCCTACAGAAAGTGGAGGAAGGAACTAGAGGATCGGCTATCCTTGACCTGATTCTAACCAACAGAGACGAGTTAGTGGATAAAGTGGCAGTTTCGGGAACTCTGGGGGAAAGTGACCATGTTATACTTGAGTTCTTGATTCTAACAGAAGCAAAAGCTGAGTGTAGCCAAACACGTACCCTGGATTTTAGGAAAGCCAATTTTAACAAACTCAGAACAATGATTAGTAAGATCCCATGGCAAGTGACTCTCACGAGAAAGGGAGCCCAGGAGGGGTGGGAGTTTTTAAAAAAGGAAATTTTAAAGGCACAATTGCAAACAATTCCCACAAGGAAAAAAGGCAGAGGGCAACAGAAGAAGCCAATGTGGCTTCACAATAAACTCAAAGATGACCTGAAAACAAAAAAGGACATGTATAGGAAGTGGAAGGAAGGACAGGCTACAGGGGAAGAGTACAGGCAGGTAGCACAGAACTGCAGGAATAGTGTCAGGAAGGCTAAAGCTGAGAATGAGCTAAGGTTAGCGAGGAATGCTAAAAGCAACAAAAAAGCTTTCTTCAGATACATGCACAGTAAAAGACAGAAGAAAGAACTGGTGGTTCAACTACGCAGTGAGGATGGCAAATTGATAACAGAAGACAAAGAAAAGGCAGAAGTGTTCAATTCCTACTTCGGCTCGGTCTTCTCCCAAAAGAGGGTCTATGACCCCCCTGGCAAACCTGAAGTGCAGACTGAAGGGGCAGAATTGCAGCTTGAGATTGATAGGCAAATGGTCAAGGAGCACCTGATTACTCTGAACGAGTTTAAATCTCCAGGGCCTGATGAGCTGCATCCTAGAGTAATAAAGGAACTGGCAGAAGAACTCTCAGAACCACTGTCTATTATCTTTGAGAAATCATGGAGGACAGTGAAGTGCCAGACGACTGGAGGAGGGCAAATGTTGTTCCCATCTTCAAAAAGGGCAAGAAGGAGGAACCTGGGAACTATAGGCCAGTCAGTCTGACATCAATCCCCGGGAAGATTTTTGAGCAGATTATAAAGAAGTCAGTCTGCAAGCACCTTGAAAACAATGCAGTGATTACTAGAAGCCAGCATGGATTTGTCAAGAACAAATCCTGTCAGACTAATCTGATCTCATTTTTTGATCGGGTAACCTCCCTTGTGGACTGTGGGAATGCTGTGGACATTATATACCTGGACTTCAGCAAAGCTTTCGACAAAGTGCCTCATGATATCCTGATTAGTAAGCTAGCTAAGAGTGGGCTAGATGGAACAACTATCAGGTGGATCCACAATTGGCTACAGAATCGGACTCAAAGAGTGCTTATCAATGGTTCCTTCTCAAACTGGGGAGAGGTAACGAGCGGGGTACCACAGGGCTCGGTCCTGGGCCCGGTGCTCTTCAACATTTTTATTAATGACTTGGATGAGGAGGTACAGGGAATGCTTATCAAATTTGCAGATGACACAAAGTTGGGTGGAACAGCTAATACTCTGGAAGACAGAAACAAAATTCAAAGTGACCTCGATAGGCTGGAGCGCTGGGCCGAAAACAACAGAATGAAATTTAACAGGGATAAATGCCAAGTGCTGCACCTAGGGAGAGGAAACCAAATGCAGAGTTACAGAATAGGGGACACTTGGCTCAACAATACTACAAGTGAGAAGGATCTTGGAATTGTGGTAGATCACAAACTGAATATGAGCCAGCAATGCGACGTGGCTGCAAAGAAGGCAAATGCAATTTTGGGCTGTATTAATAGAAGTATAGCTTCCAAATCGCGGGAAGTGATAATTCCCCTTTACTCGGCACTGGTTAGGCCTCATCTTGAGTACTGCGTCCAGTTCTGGGCACCTCACTTTAAGAAGGACATAGACAAACTGGAGAGGGTTCAGAGGAGGGCAACAAGGATGATAAAGGGACTGGAAACAAGGCCCTATGAGGAGAGACTGAAAGAACTGGGCATGTTTAGCCTTCAGAAGAGGAGACTGAGGGGAGATATGATCGCACTCTTCCAGTATTTGAAGGGATGTCACACAGAGGAGGGCAAAGATCTCTTCTCGTTCATCCCAGTTTGCAGGACACGGAATAATGGGCTCAAGTTACAGGAACCTAGATTCCACCTAAACATCAGGAAAAATTTCCTGACTGTCAGAGCAATAAGACAATGGAATCAACTACCTAGGGAGGTAGTGGGCTCTCCCAGTCTGGAGGCATTCAAGGTGCGGCTGGCCAGACATCTGTCAGAGATGCTTTGACCTGGATTCCTGCATTGAGCAGGGGGTTGGACTCGATGGCCTTGTAGGCCCCTTCCAACTCTACTTTTCTATGATTCTATGATTCTATAATAGACATATAGTAAATCTCAGAATAGTGGGGAAGACCATGACCACCAAGTGACCTACTGTGTGCCTACTCAGTTTGCTGCCTGGTGCAACTATTGCTGGACAACTTCAAGGCCTCTGTTGCTCTCCCTTCTTGTGCTTCTTTATTATCTTTAAACCAGATTTGGACTGGACAGCCCTTCAAATAAAGGAGAACTTCAAACAGAGAACTGTCCCCTGTAAAGTAAGACACATGGGCATGGCCACCCTAGATTATCTTAGAATGTGGGGAGGTTGGTATGATAATAGACAGTCCTTCACTTACATACTTACTCCTGAGTCATTTGGTGTTTTAAGTTAAGGACCAGGACTTTGAACTGGCTTGCAAGCAAACAGGGAGCCAGCTTCTTTGCATATGTATACTAGGGACAAAATGAGCCATGCCAGTCAAAATTCTGGCAGCTGAATTCTGTACTAATTAAAGCAAGTTCAAATTAATGTACACGTGCAGTTTCTATCTCATATGAAGATTGTTGGCACACGTGGACAAACAGCACGAGAGGCTGAAATACACTATTAGTGTATTACAAGTGGAGTTCAACAAAAGGTTTCACTGAATCCCATCCTGTGGCTGATGGGTTGAAAAAACAATTTAGCATCCAAGAAAGGAGTTCCTGCCTGCTCTAATGTGAGTCTTACTTTACGTGCATTTTTATTTATTTATTTATTAGTTTGCATAGTTAAAAGTGCAACCAGTATTGGACAGTCCTTTATTAAAGAGATGTTGCAGTGTTGAATAGACACAAAACAAATGTTTTTGCTGAAGAAGATGCAGCCAAATATCCATGGACACAACAGGTAGGTCGGATGGATTCGATTCGATTTATTACGGTCATATGACCCAAATAAAAATAAAAACCAGCCACAACATTTGCAAGGTATACATAAAAATAGAGATGGAGCAGCTCTCAAGTATTACCCAATAAAAAGACCCTTCTTTACATGGCCACAAAAGGTAGGTGCCAACACGGCGATCCACTGATTAGGCATTTTGTGCCGGTGCCCACAGCAGTTTCTCAAATTCCCAAATGTGCCCACGGGTCCAAAAAGGTTGGGGACCCCTGGCCTATGTACATTGATTTGTTCACTTTTCTTGTGAGATGCTTTGAGCATAATTTGAAAAACAGTAGACAAATAAATATGGTGCTGATAGTAGAAGGCGCTGTAGAAGAGCAAGCTCCATTAAGCTCCTCCCTCCATCAACTGTGACCTGGGAGTAGCCATTCCATCAGGCTGCAGCAGAGGGGGTGAAAGGAAAGGGGGCCTAAGAATTTATAACTAAGAATTGGTGCCTGAGTTTGCTTTTTCTCCTTCCTTCCTACCAATTCCTTTTCCTTTCTGTCATGTTTTTTGGATATTTTTTTTAAAAATTATTTTTTAATTTGCAATTATAACAGAAACAAAAAAGAGAAAGGAGAAAACAACAAGAACAACAACAAAAAGAACATAGCAATATATATATATAATTTGTCCATTTACAATAGCTGTTCACAATCTTGTAGATTGTTTTTATTGATATTTCTAAGCTGCTCTGGGAATCTTTTTTTTGGCTGAAAAATGGGGTGAAAATCCTCCAAATACATAACGGGGGTGTGGTATTAAAAAAAAAAAAAAAGTGAACCAAAAAAATGATGGCAGGGGAAGGGAATTCCAAACTTACAACTGATAGATTGGATTGTTCTTTTATTCTATTTTATGATGTAGTGCAATGTCAGCAAATGCAGCCTCAATTACCCCACCCCACCACTCACACAACTGAACATATGACGGGCCCGCTGGTCCCCCTAATCTAAAGGAGCAACACATCATGTCCATTTCTATAACTGGTTAGGATATGTTGTTTTTACTTGTAAAGCAAATTGCTAATGGAACCCAAAAAGGATCTTCTCTGTAACATTTGGGTGTGTTTGTCAATGCGGTACAAAGTAGGCAAAGGGCTATAGAGTTCTAGGTACAAATGCTTCTGAATTCTACAAAGTGTATTAATTTAATTTGGAACAGTCTCTGCCTTTCTCTCTTAGCCTCCCAGGTTAATTCATTCAAAACCGGCTCCCTTGCTAAACCCATGCAATCTGGAAATTGTGCAATTGACTAACACGGGGCAGATCTGAATGAGTGAGTGTGTGACAGAATGAGGGAGACTACTGATTGGTCAGCCAGTTAAGTGACTGAGCCGTCCTCACTTCATATTTTGGGAATAAGCAGTAGGAATGCCAGTGGTCAGAGTGTTGTCTCCAGACTGGAGCCCTGTTGTCATCTTCAAGTGACTGAACTCGCAGAGGGGAAGCAGGATTATGCCTGCTGCTGGACCTGACCCACCTTGACCTGCCCTGCACACGCTCAGCTGAAGGGGAGAACAGGATCTACACACGCACAGGCTTCGGTCAGCCAGGATGTTGAAGGTGAGAACAGGAGCTTAAGTTCTCCAGGTCCAAATCCTCATTCAAACGTGAAGCTCACAGGCCTTATCTTAACAAGTCATTGTGCCTGCTTTGCATATGCCATTCAGGATGTATCAGGAATGAACTATAAAGTTCAAACAAAAAGATAGCTTAACAGACACGTTGTTTAGGCATTAATATGGATATGGTCCAACTCCTTTGCTGAAGGAACTGCACTGGCTGCCTATTCGCTACCGGGGCAGGCTTAAGGTTCTGGAATTAGTGTACAAAGCCCCGAACAACCTGGGACCAAGATACCTGACAGAGCGCCTTCCCCCTTACCAACCTGCCTGGTCACTGAGATCATCGGAGGACATTCTACTGGTGGACCTATGGCCTGACTGAAGTCAACCAGGAGAAGAGCCTTCAGTGTGGTGGCTCCATTTCTATGGAACTCACTACTTCTGGAGGTCAGGCAGGCACCTGCTGAAGACCTCTATGTTCCAGGAAGCTTTTCTTGCTGACCAACCACCATTTTAATGTTATCCTTTTTTTAATGTATTGTTTTTATTCTTTTATCTGTTTTATTGTTTATTGTTCACCTCTCTGGAATCTGCCTAGATATGGAGCGGGATACAAATTGTGGAGGAAGGGAGGCTGGCGTGTGGCGGGTCAGCCAGCCCCCTTCCTCCACACAAATGCTGTAAATGAATGAACGAATTAATTAATCAATAAAATAAGGAGCCCCACTGACATACGGTAGTAGTCACCAGCCTCCCTTGCTGCCATTATGTTATCAACTTAGGCTGGAGCGCTGGGCCGAAAACAACAGAATGAAATTTAATAGGGATAAATGCCAAGTGCTGCACCTAGGGAAAGGAAACCAAATGCACAGTTACAGAATGGAGGATACTTGGCTCAACAATACTGCAAGTGAGAAGGATCTTGGAATTGTGGTGGATCACAAACTGAATATGAGCCAGCAATGTGATGTGGCTGCAAAGAAGGCAAATGCTATTTTGGGCTGCATTAATAGAAGTATAGCTTCCAAATCGTGTGACGTGATAATCCCCCTTAACTCAGCACTGGTTAGGCCTCATCTGCGTCCAGTTCTGGGCACCACACTTTAAGAAGGACATAGACAAACTGGAGAGGGTTCAGAGGAGGGCAACAAGGATGATAAAGGGACTGGAAACAAGGCCCTATGAGGAGAGACTGAAAGAATTGGGCATGTTTAGCCTTCAGAAGAGGAGATTGAGGGGAGATATGATCGCACTCTTCTAATACTTGAAGGGTTGTCACAAAGAGGAGGGCCAGGATCTCTTCTCGATCATCCCAGTTTGCAGGACACGGAATAATGGGCTCAAGTTACAGGAACCCAGATTCCACCTAGACATCAGGAAAAATTTCTTGACTGTTAGAGCAATAAGACAATGGAACCAATTACCTAGGGAGGTGGTGTGCTCTCCCACTCTGGAGGCATTCAAGGTGAAGCTGGACGGCCATCTGTCAGGGATGCTTTGACTTGGATTCCTGCATTGAGCAGGGGGTTGGACTCGATGGCCTTATAGGCCCCTTCTGACTCTACTTTTCTATGATTCTAACTTTGTCCCAGTCAACACAAATTTGGCCCCAGGAGAAATGAGAAGTCAGTCTTTAAGGGCCCATTTTTCAAGAAGTTTGAATAGAGTACTACAGGGCAAGGATGGGAAAAGGTCTACGGTTTCATGAGGAAACAGAAACAAAATTCTCATCCAGCCCTACCTCTGTGCTGACTCAGTCTGCTGTCCAGGTGCTGACTGGTGATGTGCAACTTCAGGCCTTCTGCTCTCCCTTTTTATGATTCCTTACCTTTAAACTGGACATGAACTGGTCAGCCCTTCAAATATAGGACACCTTCAAATAGAGAACTTTCCTCTTCAAATAGAGCACTGCACTGGCTGCCAGTCCACGTCCAGGCCCGATTCAAGGTGCTTACAAAGCCCTAAACGGTTTTCGGCCAGGTTACCTGAAAGATCATATCTTCCCATATATACCTTCCTGGACCCTAAGATCATCCTCAGCAGTCCTCCTTCAGGAGCCCCTGCCAAAGGAAGTGAGGCAAGTGGCTACTAAGAAGATGGCCTTTTCTGCTGTTGCACCCCGGTTGCGGAATGAACTTCCCAGAGGGGCTCACCTGGCACCTATGTTGTGCTTTTTCCGGCACCAGGTGAAGACCTTATTTCCCCAGGAATTTAAGTCTTTTAGTCTTTGTTGTTTTAAATCTTTTACTGTATTTTAAATCTCTTACTACTGCTAGGTTTTATTTCGGCTTTTACTCCTATCGTATACTGTTGTTTTAAATTTTTAAATTTTTATACTGTATTTTATATTGTATTTTGTGGTTTTAATTGTTGTGAACTGCATAGACAGCTTTGGGTATTGGTTGACATAGAAATGTAACAAACAAACAAACAAACAAACAAATACTGTCCTTTGTAAAGTAGGACACCTAGCCACCCTAGACCCAGAGGGGCCGGCTTTCCCCCAGGGCTATGGGTGTGGGATACTCATGCTCAGAGTTAGAGGGAAATGCTCAGTGGGGAAATGGCTGGAAAATGTATGGATTTTTGTAAGTAGCAAAAATAAAACCCGACTGGTAAGAGTTATTTTGGATCAGCCTTGCTAGAATGCTCATGGTAGTAAAATATGTATAAAGCTCCTAACTAATCAAACCTTACTTCCCACCCCAGCCCACCCCCATCAGGATGTACCTCTTTTTATTGCAAGTGTGAATCAGAAGCTAGAAGGAGTCCAAGTTTATCCAGAGCTACTTTGTTAGCATGGCTGAAAATAAAAATGTCACATTCAGTAAATCTTGGGACGTCTGCTCCTTTAAGGCAACTCAAATCTGCCTTGCTTTTGCATTCATGGCAGAAACACCCAGCACAATTCTCTCCAATTTGATATCAATAATCCCACGTAGAAAAGAAATCATAACTCTTAACTATTATTTGAGATGACATCCACCTTTTAACTTTAAGCTGCGTTCTTTAAATATTTCTAAACTTTTCCTCTTCCTTCCAAATGCCTTGATATGAATTTGCCTGTCATCCTAGGCTGTACACAAAGAGAGACGCAGACACTGAGCACAAAGATATCAGGAAGTGGTTTTCCTAGCAACAGTAATCATCTGAGAGATCCCAGAACATCCTCCCTATTCATGCCGCATTTTGTGTTTTGAATAGCACTGACAGGTGAAGTGGATTCATAGTATTTAATACAAAAAAAATATTGCTGTGGATTGGTATTGCACAAAAGCAAAAATATCCACACTATTCATGAACAGATGAATTCACTGGGTGGGTTTCCCCCCCTCATAATGTTTCGGATTATTCACTAAGACACAATGCCAAAGGCAAACACTCTAATTTATCGACCAAATAAATAATCTTAACTGGTGTGGTAAAAGAGATGGTGCTCAAACATGTATATTTATATAACAATCTCCCTCGATTCTAACTGGTCTGTACTTCTGTATAAGAATTTGAACATTTGTTCAAGGTCTAAGATGTGTAGAGGGGAGAAGCCATTTTGGGGAGACTTGATTTGTTTGAATGATCGATCACAGTGAGTTCCAGGGAGCCCCAGGGTGCTTTAGTAACTCATCAAGTTTCCTTGATTAGAGGAGATCAATAATGGAGCAGAAACTTTCCTGGATACATCTTGTGTGCCACAGCTGATATGCAATAAGAGGGTTTGGGGCATGTTCCAAGGTGCCCGTTTCAGTTCAATTTCACCCAGAATGGTGGTGAGGCCCGACAGAACTAATCCGTGTTCCACGTAAATAGAGTGAATGTCCTAGAATCTAGAGGAGGGTAACCAGGATGGTGAGGGGGTCTGTGGGAACCAAGTCCTATGAGGAACAGTTGAAAGCTGGGTATGTTTAACCTGGACAAGAGAAGATTAAAGGGAGACTTAGAAAATATCGCCCCAACTGAACTAGGAAGAATAAGGGTGATCTGAAGAAAAAATGGCACCGTGTAGCCAATGGGCCCATCTAAATGCATGGTACAGAGTGAGGGGGCGTAGATTGCATGAATGTGTCCTGCTAGAACTGGGCCACAATTTATCAGAAAAGCATTTTGGGTACAACACTGAATCCAGTTTTTAATATTGTTTAATATTATTTCAATACCGTTGAAGGAAGTAGGGGGCATGCAGAAGAGGAAGAATTTCACAAAAAGGTTTCACCCAGAGGTGGTGTTAGGGGGTGGCCCACTAGGGCTGGAGCCCAAATCTTTCATTTGGAGCCCCAAATCTCTGGGAGGCCATCTGCCCCACCACCCTGCTGTCCATGGGCACTTGCTGAAAGAAAGGTAGGGGGTCCCTGATGATCTCTGGTGCATTTGATCCCCCTAGATTAGCTGGCTTTTGGCCCACATGTGCTGCACCTCCTGCTGCCCCTCCTTCTGCCTGAGGTTTTTTTCTGAATTCAAATGGCCTCCTCTCCCCAGTCCATACATCCCTTTTTACAAATAGGGATGTGTCCTTAGGAGACAGGGTCCTTTACAGACTTTAGAGCAGTGTTCCCCAACCTTGGGCCCCCAGATGTTTTTGGCCTACAACTCCCAGCAGAGTTGTAGGCCAAAAACATCTGGGGACCCAAGGTTGGAGAACACTGCTTTAGAGCATATATAAATTAGCATATGCAAAAGTATGCATTTTTTTTGTCCTGGGGGCCTGAGCCCCAGATCTTTTCAGTACCTAGCATCACCCCTGGTTTCACCTGTTTTAGGTCAAGCATAGGTAGCACGAGACAGGTGTGCTTTTGGATAAGGCTGTGGAAAATTCCATTTGTTCTGCTTTCAAAGAAAGAAAAATTTCAAAACCTTCCTACAGGGATTCTCTCTCTCTCTCTCTCTCTCTCTCTCTCTCTCTTCCAAACAGTGGCACAGGAGAACTTTTGGCAGACTGGGTCTATGTATGCTTTTAAATTGCTGCCTTCCCTCCACCTTTTTTTTTTTTGTGCTGATTCTTAAGGAATGTATTTATCCGGTCTCAAAGCTACTTGGTGGCTTAAAGTGGTTAGGCCAAAACATGATACTCTATAGGGTTTTAATCTAGTATAAGATTATCTCATAAATGTGGAAATCACTGCTGTTCCCAGGATGATATCTGTGCTAAACTAGCAACATTTACTCTTTTATCTTTTGCTTTTGGAAAGGCAAAGTTGAAGTTCTATAGGATTAATAAGCCTTGGTTATAGCAAGCTCCCAGTGGGCATATGACTTGGAAGTTAGAAATGATAACGCCTGCATCTGTTTGAATCCATCAGTTATATATGCTAAAACATGCATGAGCAGTAGGGTGGCCACTTACGCATTGCCCCAAAAAGAGGAAATGCATCACCAAAAAAGAGGGGAAAAGATGACAGCAATTTGCATAACATTTGCATATTTTAATGTATATGTATAGACACAAACTTAGAAATAACAACTATAATTTAAATAGAAATACAATACATCTCACCATAGTGGGGAAGACTGACCAGGTGCCTTTAGAAATCATATTAGTTGCCAGTTCTTGAGTTTGGGAGCTATATCTATCACAGACCTCTGTAGGCATTAGGAATATGAGTAAGAAAATATATGGTTTAGGGTGTAATTGTACCAGCTTCCAAGATTCCAATGCCCTGCTGGGTTGAAGCCAGCAGGACAGGAGGCGCAGCAGAGGTGATCTTCGCTTCCCCATCCTCCATCTTTGGAGATTTCGCTAGACGGACTTTTCAGCCTGTCTAGCGAGGGTGCTTCAGAGGGGGAGGGAACGAGGCTGGAGGAGGCTCAGGATGACTCATCTCTTGGCCTCTCCAGTCTCCTCCTCTCCCGGCCCACTGAACTGGGAGAGGTTCAGCCTTTCTTCTTCCTCCAAGGTCACTTTTCCAACCTCGGAGGGCAGCCAGCGTGGTTCTTTCTGCGCCGGCTGCAAGGGGGTGGGGGAGGGGAGGTGGATCTCAGTCTCCCCGTTCGGAGGTTGGAGCGCTGTCTCTGACCACAGAAGGGTTTTTCTGAGCAATCCTATGGTCCCTGGGACGTTCCTTCAGGGACCATAGGATTGCCCTCCTAATGTATTTTATATGTGTTGCTATTTAGTTGGCACAATTTATTTATGTCTTCTGTCCTCTTTGTTGTTTTGTTGTTTGGTTGTGTGGGTTGATTTGATATGGTCTTTGTTTTCTAGCCCCTAAAAAGCCCCCCAAAATAAAAGTGGGCTGAAACACACTGGGCATGGAATAAAATATTTATTTCCCAGCAGCCTGAGACATGGTCACTCCTTGTTGTGTGGTTGTACTGGATGCTTTCCAGTTTTGTTTTGGTTTTTTGGCTTCAGGTGACCTGTGTGCCTAGTCTGTCTGCTATCCAGGTGCTGCTAACCATTGCTGGGCAACTTCGAGGCACCTCCTCTCACTTCTTATGTTGTTGTTTTTTAATCTTGGACTTAGACTGGACATCCCTTGAAATAGAGGGACTGCCCTCTCTGACATCCCTTGAAATAGAGGACTGTCATCTGTAAAGTAAGATACCTGGCCATCCGAGGAGCAGTCTTTCTGCTTGTGGTTAATATATGGTTCTAATCATGCTCTTTGCTCTTACCTTCAAAATCCTCTAAGTCTTGCCCACTTATATATTTCTGTCCTCAAATCTCATATGTCCCTACTTGTGAATATTCTTCCTCTCCAGCTCTTCCACCTTCAGCCATCTGAAGGTGTCCTACTCCCTTTAACGACTCTGCCCTTCCTCCTAGCTGCTTCTCTTTATGTCTGTAAATCCACCTGGAACATCTACATGACTGCTTCCAGCCCTATCCAGACATTCAGCCTCAACACATGAGGACACAAAGTGTGCAGGGTGCCAGGTGTATGCACATTACCCACTCACCCCAAATGACCCCACAGCCCACACATTCCAGCCCTGCTGCCTTCTCTCCTGACCATCACACATTCAGTGTGAAGGTCTGAAGGTGGGTTATCAGAGTTCTAATCGGGAGGCTTCTAAGGGCCCAAATAAACGTTCCTTTAAATGTGTGTCTAGCAGTGATGTCTTCTTTTCATTGTTTTACTCTAGAGTAGGTGCAGGGGGACTGATTCAGATCTTACATGCCCCCCAACCAGCCACACTTGGGTCCCAATCTGGATCAGGGGGCCCACCACCTACTTCAGAGTAAATATGTGAAAACAAAAAATATGTTGTTGCTAGATGCACATTTAAGGTAATATCTGGCCCTATGTAGGCATTTGCCTGCTCGTGTGTAGGGCTAAAGTGGGAAGGGGTGTGTGCGCATGTATGTAAGCCCCACACCTTGGGCCAGCCACCATCTCTCAGCCTATCCTACCTCACAGGTTTGTTGTGAGGATAAAATGAGAAGGCAGACAATTGTACACCACTTTTAGCTCCTTGGAGGAAAAGTGAGATAAAAATGTCATGACTAAATAAAGCTTCTACTAGAGAAGTGCTATTTTTAAGGGTGGACTCCTATTAAAGGATTAATACTGAATTGAAAGAATACTCTTAATAATGACCCCAGGAGACTACATCTAAATGACAATGTCAACTCTGAGCTTCATTTAGAATAACAAATTCCTCACCCTTCCATACAAAAGCCAAATTGACTGAAAACACAAGCTGCCCTAGTACAGCAATATCCCATAAATATTCTGCTACTCCAAGACATTGGCTGACTCATACAAGGACTTCTTCTGCCAAAAGATGTCAGATAGCATCTTGTGGAAAGCATCAGTGCCAACGTTCTTGCTTCCAAGTTCCTACCGATATCTTCCACAGCTGATATCATCCACCATCCTTCTTTTTTTCTTTGGCATTGTCATGATCACTAGGCCTCCTGAGACATATCCTATCTCCTGGGAAGAAATATTTGTGAACATCTTCATGCTTTACAGGCCCTAACCCCAAGCTCCCACATGGTTCTTTCAATCCCCTGTAGCAAGGTCTCTAAGGAAGGGGTAATCCTTTGGCAGTGCCTGTTTCCAATGTGTGATTAGGAACACATTTCTTCCTGTTTTCCCTTCCTTCTCATAGGGGTGGATGAAGATGAATCTGTCATTTCTGATTTCGAACATATTAATCTCCCCACCCACCCACCCACCTTAATCTCAAGCTCTTTCCACCCCGTTTATGAAGAAATTTGTGGATGTTCTTATCAAAAACGAACCGGATGAAATTCTCACCCATATGCCCTGGCCAAATTCAATAGGTACAGCTATTCCCAGCATGGAGAGGATCACGTTGTACCCACCCACCATGTGGCTGTTAAAGATGAGGGGCCCGTATTAAAAAAGAAGTTATGCAACCTTAATTCAGCAGCACAACCATGGTTGAATGCACAGAGATTCAAACACAGACTTTTAAGAGCTAAGCATTGTAAGCCCCGGGCCTGGATGGATGAATATGTCAGTTTTACTTTCTCCCACTTTAAAGCCGATTCCATTTATGAAGACACTTGTGAATTTTGGCAAGTTCTGATAAAAAAAACCCTGAACCAAACAAAATTCTCACCCATCTCTACCTTCCCATAAGCTGTGTGGCGCATGTGACGAGGGACATTGTGAGCCTTTGAAGTGGCACTCATAAAACCTGGTACCTGTGTTCAAATACAAGCAAACACTCCAGTGCGGTAGTGGAACGTGACCACTGCCGCTTCCACTGCTCCACCACGTTTCTGGCCATCAAAGGTAAATTTCTGGGGACTTGGGAAGAAGAGGGCAGCAGAAGCAGTGCAGCAGGTGGACACTCCACCTCTGAGCCTTTTGTGAGCACTTGAATCGGGGTGCTTGCAAAGATGTTTAACCCTTTCCAGGCTGAACCCTGAGACACAGAGGTGGTGTTAGGAGGCCACCCACTGGAGCTGAAGCCCCAAATCTTCCATTTGGAACCCCAAATCTCTGGGAGGCCATCTGCCCCACCACCCTGCTGTCCTTGGGCACTTGCTGAAATTCAGGTACAGAGGCCCTGATCTCCCTTGTATCTGACCCCCCCTGGCTTTTTGCCCACATGTGCTTCACCTCCTGTTGTCCCCAACCCTTTGAATCTTTCTGCCTGAGGTTTTTTCCTGAAATCAAATGCTCTCCTCTCCTGTCTATACATCCCTTTTTACAAATAGGGGTGTCCTTGGGAAACAGGCTCCTTTAAAGACACACAGAGAAAGAGACTTTAGAGCATATGTAAATTAGCATATGCAAATTTGTGCCTTTTTTTTTTTTTTGTCCTGTGGACCCGAGCCCCGAATCTTTTCAGTACCTAGCACACACACCCCTGCTGAGATACTCATCCGTCCCTTAATTCACTCCCTGCCTGTCTACTGGCAGGCAAAGACTGCTTTATTCATGAAGACCTTTGGCCTGTAAGTGGGTCTGCTGGGTTGGGTGCTTTTTTATTTATTTTTTATTCTGTAATTGTCCTGTTTGTATTGTATTTTAATATGCTTTATTGTTTAAATCCATTTTAATTATGCCTGTTAGCCGCCTTGAGTGCCATTTTTTATTTTTTATTTTTTTGGTAGAAAGGCAGGGTACAAATCCAGCAAATAAATTAATGTGAGTTTTTTTTGGAACAAATGAATTCTTAAGGGCCCAATCCTATGCATGTTTAGATAGAAAAAGGTCCAACAGCTCCCAGGATTCCCAAGTTAGCATGGCTGGCTGGGGAAAGCTGGGAGTTGTAGGACTTTGTTCTGTCTAAACATGCTTAGGATGGGCCTTTAATAACTTTTAACTGTGCTCTCCAGTGCTATCTTTTAACATGTAAAAATACTTTCAGCACAATCCAGTGTGGCTGCCCATAACCCTCTGAACTCGCCTCCACTCGCCTCCTGCCCTGCAAAAGACTTAGATGGCCGATTTCAGCCGCCTGGATCTTTCCCCCCAGCTCGGGAGGAGGAGAAGCTGAAGCACCGACAGGATACATCATGTCATGGCAGAGCCTTACTCCTCCCCTCCCCCCTCCCTCCCCACAAACCTCTGGCTCCGAGGTCCGCAGCCAGCGTGGTTCTTTCTGTTCTTTCGTCTGTGAGGCGAAGGGAGGGCGCTCCTAGGTCGGAGCACATTTCTGAGGTTGGAGCTGGGACTCCAACCTTTCATAGAATCACAGAATCATAGAAAAGTAGAGTTGGAAGGGGCCTACAAGGCCATCGAGTCCAACCAGGGATGTTGAAGAGTCCTTGGTCTCAAGTCACGAGTCGAGTCACGAGTCTTTGGACCCGAGTCTCGAGTCCGAGTCCGAGTCCGAGTCCTTGGTCCAAAATGGTGACTCACGAGTCACGAGTCACGAGTCACTCCCAAAGCTGACTCCACGAGTCCCTATTAAAATCATTGGGGGGTTTTCCCAACAAAATAAGGCTACTTCAGATGTGTGGTTTAAATAAATTCTAGGCACAAGTGTGCCTTTTTATTTCAAAACTCTGCAACTGATTTTGGCAAGAACAGACCAGGCAGAAAAACCCAAAATAACCAGGCAGGCAGAGGAGGCAGGGAACCCCAAAGCAGGCAGGCAGAGGCCTTTATCTTGGACAATTCAACTGTTGAACTGGTCAAGAAGAGACCAGGCAGGCAGAGGAGGCTGGGAACCCCAGACAGGCAGGCAGAGGCAGCCAAACCCAAAATGTCTGAAAGGTTGCATTTTAGAAAAATGATTTTAAAAAATAAACTTGCTATACTTCCTAAAACTTATCCATGTTGCATTTGAGGAACATGATTTTTTCTAAATGTTTGGCCCCCATTCTGGAACGGTGAGATCTCATCACAATTCCACCCTCACTGAACACCCGCTCCACTGGTGATGAACTTGCTGGAACCAGAAACACACTCAGAGCAGCCACACAGAGTAATCTCAGGTCCTTCTTCTGCCTCTCCCAAGTACGCAACACATCAATCAAAATAAATCTTGACACACTGTTGGGGCTGCACTCCTGGTAACCGTCCATAGTGGCCGAGCAGCGGCACACCTCGCTTCCATGCGCTCTTCGCCGGCAATCACGCTCCTCTCCACTCCTTCTGGCACAGCCCAGGGATTGAAGAGTCCTTGGTCTCGAGTCCCGAGTCGAGTCTCGAGTCCCATTAAAAATATTGGGACTCGAGTCCGAGTCGAGTCAGAGGGGGGACTCAGTCCGACTCACGAGTCGAGTCCTCGAGTCCGAGTCCCCATCCCTGAGTCCAACCCCCTGCTCAATGCAGGAATCCAGGTCAAAGCATCCCTGACAGATGGCCGTCCAGCTTCACCTTGAATGCCTCCAGAGTGGGAGAGCCCACCACCTCCCTAGGTAATTGGTTCCATTGTCTTATTGCTCTGACAGTCAGGAATTTTTTCCTGATGTTCAGGTGGAACCTGGCTTCCTGTAACTTGAGCCCATTATTCCGTGTCCTGCAAACTGGGATGATCGAGAAGAGATCCTGGCCCTCCTCTGTGTGACAACCCTTCCAGTACTGGAAGAGTCTAGACTCTGTCTAGACAGCCATAGGATTGCACCCTTATTTTATCACTGTGCTTTCTAGTTCTTTTGTGCCAGATTTTTCCTGACAGTGTCATAGGGATGAGGGAGAAATTGGTTTGGTTTACATTTTAATGCAGACTCATCTAATTTCACACTTTCGAACTAATGCATGAACTGAAACTCAGTTATCCTTTGAAATGTGCACTTTTGCAATGGAATTTTCCCAGCCAAGAAATGCATATAAGGGGAAGGTACACACAAAAATGCATATATTCATTTGCATGAATATGAAAAATGCATTCTATCAGAAAAAATTGCTTTAAAAATGTGTATATAAGCGGAAATTGCCTACAATGATGTGTGTATTAAGATTTTTTTCTGTCTAAACATGCATTGTGTCCTTAATAACTTTAAATGTGCTCTCTGATGTAATGCACACAAAAGTGTGTACACATTTGCATGCAAACGTTTAAAAATCTTTTTTTTTTTTTGCAAATGCAATAACACCAAACAAAACACAACAACAACAAAAGGTATGTGTGTGTGGGAGGGGAGGTAACCACAAAAGAGAGAGGGAAAGAAAAAGAAAGAACATATCATATAACATATCCATGCACAATAATAATTTATATCACCTTTAATATAAAAAGAAAAAGAGGGGGAAAGAGGATTTAACACTTCCATTTCAAATATATACATTAATAGAAGTGGTCCATATATCTAAGGAGCTCGCTGGAGAGTGTGTTTGGCCACCCCATTTCACCTGGGGCTCCTGATTCAGCCTGCTTCATCTCTTTCCCATCCAGGTACTATAAAGCTGGCACCTAAAACATGTTATAGTTGGTGCCTCACGGATACCAGTGGGGAGATCATTCCATAAATTGGGCGCCACCACAGAGAAGGCCTGCTTACTGGTTGCTGCCAGATGGCTGTCTGCAGGTCCTGGTGCTACCAGGAAGAACTTCTCTGATGATCTTAATGATCACACAGTTCCGTATTGGGGAAAGTAATCTGCCAGGTAACTTGGGTCCAAGCTGTTCAGGGCTTTATATGCCAACAGCAAGACTTTGTACTTGGATCAGTAGCTAATAGGTAGCCAGTGCAGTTGCCTTAACACCAGTGTAATACAGGCACTCCACTCAGCATCCTGACTACCGCATTCTGCACCAACTGCAGCTTCCAGACCAAGCACAAGGGTAGACCCACATGAAGCACATTACAGTAATCTAAACATGAGGTTACCAATGCATGGACTACAGTGGTCAGGCTATCCCTGTCCAGAAAAAGGTGTAGTTGTCATACCAACCTGAGTTGGTAATAGGCATTCCTCACCACAAAAGCCACTTGGGCCTTGATGAATCCAGGAGCACTCCCAAACTACACACCTGTTCTTTCTTTCTTAATCGCCTCTAGAACAGGCAAACTCCTCAATTCCCATACCTGGGAACCACCCACCTGTCATAAATTACTCAAGTCGAGTAATAAGCAGGGATGGGGACTCGGACTCGAGGACTCGACTCGTGAATCGGACTGAGTCCCCCCTCTGACTCGACTCGGACTCGAGTCCCAATATTTTTAATGGGACTCGAGACTCGACTCGAGACTCGAGACCAAGGACTCTTCAACATCCCTGGGCTGTGCCAGAAGGAGTGGAGAGGAGCGTGATTGCCGGCGAAGAGCGCATGGAAGCGAGGTGTGCCGCTGCTCGGCCACTAGGGACGGCTACCAGGAGTGCAGCCCCAACAGTGTGTCAAGATTTATTTTGATTGATGTGTTGCGTACTTGGGAGAGGCAGAAGAAGGACCTGAGATTACTCTGTGTGGCTGCTCTGAGTGTGTTTCTGGTTCCAGCAAGTTTATCACTAGTGGAGCGGGTGTTCAGTGAGGGTGGAATTGTGATGAGATCTCACCGTTCCAGAATGGGGGCCAAACATTTAGAAAAAATCATGTTCCTCAAATGCAACATGGATAAGTTTTAGGAAGTACAGCAAGTTTATTTTTTAAAATCATTTTTCTAAAATGCAACCTTTCAGACATTTTGGGTTTGGCTGCCTCTGCCTGCCTGTCTGGGGTTCCCAGCCTCCTCTGCCTGCCTGGTCTCTTCTTGACCAGTTCAACAGTTGAATTGTCCAAGATAAAGGCCTCTGCCTGCCTGCTTTGGGGTTCCCTGCCTCCTCTGCCTGCCTGGTTATTTTGGGTTTTTCTGCCTGGTCTGTTCTTGCCAAAATCAGTTGCAGAGTTTTGAAATAAAAAGGCACACTTGTGCCTAGAATTTATTTAAACCACACATCTGAAGTAGCCTTATTTTGTTGGGGGAAAACCCCATTGATTTTAATAGGGACTCGTGGAGTCAGCTTTGGGAGTGACTCGTGACTCGTGAGTCACCATTTTGGACCAAGGACTCGGACTCGGACTCGAGACTTGGGTCCAAAGACTCGTGACTCGAGACCAAGGACTCTTCAACATCCCTGGATAATGGTAGCTGCTGCTTATTACCAGGGATGTTGAAGAGTCCTTGGTCTCGAGTCACGAGTCACGAGTCTTTAGACCCAAGTCTCGAGTCCGAGTCCGAGTCCTTGGTCCAAAATGGTGACTCATGAGTCACGAGTCACTCCCAAAGCTGACTTCACAAGTCCCTATTAAAATCAATGGGGGGGAGGGGTTTCCCAACAAAATAAGGCTACTTCAGATGTGTGGTTTAAATAAATTCTAGGCACAAGTGTGCCTTTTTATTTCAAAACTCTGCAACTGATTTTGGCAAGAACAGACCAGGCAGAAAAACCCAAAATAACCAGGCAGGCAGAGGAGGCAGGGAACCCCAAAGCAGGCAGGCAGAGGCCTTTGTCTTGGACAATTCAACTGTTGAACTGGTCAAGAAGAGACCAGGCAGGCAGAGGAGGCTGGGAACCCCAGGCAGGCAGGCAGAGGCAGCCAAACCCAAAATGTCTGAAAGGTTGCATTTTAGAAAAATGATTTTAAAAAATAAACTTGCTGTACTTCCTAAAACTTATCCATGTTGCATTTGAGGAACATGATTTTTTCTAAATGTTTGGCCCCATTCTGGAACGGTGAGATCTCATCACAATTCCACCCTCACTGAACACCCGCTCCACTGGTGATAAACTTGCTGGAACCAGAAACACACTCAGAGCAGCCACACAGAGTAATCTCAGGTCCTTCTTCTGCCTCTCCCAAGTACGCAACACATCAATCAAAATAAATCTTGACACACTGTTGGGGCTGCACTCCTGGTAGCCGTCCCTAGTGGCCAAGCAGCGGCACACCTCGCTTCCATGCGCTCTTCGCCGGCAATCACGCTCCTCTCCACTCCTTCTGGCACAGCCCAGGGATGTTGAAGAGTCCTTGGTCTCGAGTCTCGAGTCGAGTCTCGAGTCCCATTAAAAATATTGGGACTCGAGTCCGAGTCGAGTCAGAGGGGGGACTCAGTCCGATTCACGAGTCGAGTCCTCGAGTCCGAGTCCCCATCCCTGGCATTATCCAGTCGAAGGTTAAGAAGCCGAGAATATCTGTCCGAAGCCAAAGAAATCACAAGAGTCAAAGTCGTTCTGGGGTCAAGAATAAACAAAGCTGGGTCCAGGAGCTGGCAGGAACATTTCCCGCTATAGGTGGGCCTCGACAATTGCTTCCAGCACCTGAACTGGGTTTGAGGCTTGTCTTTGATGCAGGGGCTGATTGAAGAGCAAGCACAGCTGGGTCAAGCTGCAGATGTCTTCAGCTTACTCATGTGCCTGGCCCCTCCCCAAACACTCTCAGGCTCAGTTGCTCTGTGTCCTCCTCTCCATCCCGAGTGGGGGCACAAGACCACCCATAGAGTCTCCGTCTTGTCAGGATTCAGTCTCAGTTTGTTGGCCCTCATCCAACCCATCACTGCATCCAGGTAGCAGTTCAGAACATGCATGGCCTCTCCTGAGTTAGATGTTACAGAGGAAATAGAACTGGGACCTGGACAAGAGCTGCTTGGGGAGGGGTTAGCTGGAGAGAGGTGAATGCATCTTTGTGTGATGGAGTGGTGCCTGCTGCCTTGATGGAGGTGGTGGTGTGTCCACTCCTGGATCTGGAGGTTAAAACCAACTACTCCCCAGTCACTAATATGTAGACTTTTTCTGGTCAAGGTGCTCAAGAGGGTAGTGACTGGGCACCAGTTAAAGACCCACTTCTTCACCAGGCCTTCCCTGAATGAGTGTGCTGCCCAGTCAGTTTGTTTGCAATTATGTGTTGCAGTGGTTTTAAATCAGTTTTAATGTTTTTATTCATGTTTTATATAAATGTTTTAGTATTATGTATTTTAAAAGTATTTTAATGCATCTCATGATGTATTTAAAGGTTTTTAATTTTCTTGTAAACTGCATAGAGATATATTAAAATATAGGCAGTGGTATATACATCTATTAAATAAATAAATAAATAAAATTAATAAGCATCCACATGAGATTGACGGCTGTAGGAGATACGTTCAAATGTAGCAAGAACTGCAAGATCTTCAGTCCATTGAATGATAGTTGGTGGGTGTTTATCCTTCCAGGCTTGAAGCATAAGACTCTTTGCAATTGTAAGGGCTCTCAGGATCCACTTTAGTTTGTTTGTTTGTTTGTTTGGTTGTTTAATTTTAATGTTCAGGATGAACCAAAGTTAGAATTGGAAAATGAGAAACTGAGAGAAACCAAAACGCTCAGATTCGTCTATCCCTACATATGGTCCAGCAGTTCTCCCTTTTTACCAGGAGGGTCCCTGTTCTCTGGTACATTAAAATGCTATCCTATGTTGCTTTTTGGGAAGATGTTGGGGATACCTTTAAAAAATTATGTGCATATGCAGATGCTTTAGTTATTCATATTTCAGCTTGATCTCCTGTGTCTCTAGACACTAAATATCTGTGTATGGTGTTGGTGGGGTGGTGAAAGCATCATGATTCTATTTCAGATGCATGCAAACATATACACTTCAGCACAAAATGCCAGTGCATTGCTTCCCTTCCATTCCCCTAACTACCAGTCCAAGCAGTAAATACTGCAGAATTGTCTGGTTTTCAGTTATTCTATAAATACAGTAAGATAAATTGCAATTAAAATTTTAAAACATGCTATTGAAATGTTTACATTAAAAACAAGAACAAAAGGAAACATGTTATAGGTAGAGCTGAGCTGCATCACTTTTTCAAGGCAAACATTTTCAGTGTCAAAGGAGGGCTTTTGGTGGGCCCAAAATGTTCTCCAAACCCCCCACCTAACGTTTCTGCTTTTAACCCTGTCTGCTTCCCCTCTAGGCAGCTTCTTCAGTGCCATTTTATTTATTTCCCAGTTGGGCTTCTTCCTCAAAATATGATTCCAACCTATCAGGGATCCTGTGAAGGTAGTGATGTCACAATGCCAGATAGTAATTCAGATTTGGCACTAATTCAGAATGAGGACAGGATTTCCAGTATAGCAACGTGAGGACTGTGCTTGCCAAGAATGTACTATGTTGGATGAGCAGGAAAACAGATATGGCAGCTATTTCAGCTGCTGAAGTCACTGCCTCAGCAATCACCTCTAAGATGGGTGGAAACGTGGGGCAGGGGGGTGGCTTTTCATTGCCTGGAAACAAGGCTCTGAAGCTGGGGGAGGAGGTGTATTTTTCAACTGGGTGAGCCAGTGTGGCGTAATGGTGAGAGTGATGGACTGAGACTCGGGAGATCCGGGTTCTAGTCCCCACGCGGCCATGAAACTCACTGGGTGACTTTGGGCCAGTCACTGACTCTCAGCCTAACCTACCTCACAGGGTTGTTGTGAGGATAAATTGAGAGGAGGAGGAGAATTATGTAAGCCGCCTTGGGTTCCTTGCAGGAAAAAAGGCGGGGTATAAATATAATAAATAAATAAATAAATAAATAAACTTAGCTCTAGTTGCTATTAGTTTACTAGCATATTTGTTTCAGAATCCAGTGCAGGAAAGACTATTGAATACAAAGAAACTACCTGAATACAATGTCCACAGGCAGAAAAGAAAGGAAAGTTCAAAGAGTAATGCTTGATGTGAGAATAGGTATTAGAAATGCACATGTTAATCTGTTAAATACCCAATGGTTTGGAAATGGAAATACCCATGCTTATGGTGAATGATATGAAGTTGGAAGGAGGGAGGGCCTATATATTGCAGAGCCATGAGATGTGTGCATGTATGCATGCATGCATGCATGTCCGCACATGCACTGTTCTCTTTGTGCTCTGAACACAAAGAAACCTTGCAACTCCAATAGTACGGCCCTCAGTATTAGCCTCTCCCACCGTTTCCGTTAAATTAGCAGTGCAGGTATCAGGGAGAGTGGAGAATATAGGAGAATTGACTGAATTAAAATACACTGCGGCTAAGCGGAGTAGAGTGTGACATCTGCAATTTGCAATCAAGCAGGAAGTGCATGGAATGGGTGGGGGAGTTGTCAAACACCTGGAAGTCCACAATCTATCGCAGATGTTTTGCATTCAGCTTGGTAGGTCACCCATTTTGCAGGCCTGCCTCAACACTTATCAAAAAACCAAAAGGATTGATTGTTAATGACTCATGTTGTGTGATGCTTCCTGCAGTTCAAACTGTTTCCCTCACTTTTCATGTTTGAGACCCACTCACCACCTCTTTGATACCCCAACCCCTCCCTTCTTCGTTTCATCATTAATCATCCCTCCAGCCTTCCTCTTCTGAAGATCGGCTCTGTTTTTCATGTCACATTTGTTTGTCTTGTTAAGCCTGTACGTCCTGTGTGGTAGAGGAAAGCATTTGTGCCTACGTTAGGAAAGATGATATATAATTGATTCACATTAAGATACTCATTTAATACAGGCCCATCATACAGCATCCCGGAACACTCAAAGGAGTTTGAATAAGTGAAATAGCTAGAGGTCCTCATTGTTCCGAATCTCCCTTCCCAGGGCTGGCCCACCCATGAAACAGGGTGAGGTGCCTGCATGAGGCAGCAGGATGGAGAATTGTGCCACCACCACCCCCAGCCCAGCCCCAACCCAGAGAGCCCATTCCCACCTCCAGTGGGTGCTCTAGAGCAGTGTTCTCCAACCTTGGGTCCCCAGATGTTTTTGGCCTACAACTCCCAGCATGCCCCAGCCAGCGCCAAGGTTGGAGAACACTGCTCTAGAGAGCCCTGCCAGCAGCTTTCCCACTGTGGCATTTGCCACAGCAAGAAAGCAGCCAGCGGAGCTCTTCGGAGCAGCCACGGGCCCTCTGTTGCTGGGGGGCTTCAGGGCTCTTGTGAGATCTCAGCACATGGCTGACACCTCGCGATATCTCAGCCATGTGCCGAGATCTCACAGGAGCCCAGAGGCACGAGATCAGAGCTCCCTGCCGCCACTGTCATGCAACCCTCCCCCCTGTTGCCACCGCCGCACAACCCTCCCTCCCTGCCGCCACCAGCCCCAGCCCGGAGGACACCCCCCCCATGTGGCATCAAAGGAAAGGCAATGGCCTCTCCAGGCTGGGGCTGGTGGCAGCAGGGAGGGAGGGTTCTGCCACAGCACTAGCGGCACAAGTTCTTTTGCTTCAGGGGGCAAGAAAGCTTGCACCAGGCCTGTCCCTTCCAGTTCATGTGTCTTCACTTCTAACCAGATTGCACACTCTCTGATACATGTGATGATGACAACCACTTCCCTATATCGATCTTGCATTTTCCTGTCATAACATTGGCTTCTAATTCATCTCATGAATCTTCTGGATCAGGTGGAGTGTTCTCACCAGTGGTACTATTGTGGGGAGATTCTCCCAAAGTATTTGAAGGGTTAGATATTCCATTGGGGAGAAGAAATTAGGCGGTAGGAAGCAGCTACCTCTCAGATAAGGTAGCATGTAGCCTGGTCTCGAGGCAGACTTAAACCAGTATTGTGTTCTAGGGACATCCAGAATGTCTGTTTTGTTTTTAGTAACCCTGAAGGTAGGCACACATTTAATGCCGCTTCCCTGGTGGTCATCCCTGATGGAGAGCAAGAAGCTGCTTTTCCCTACAAAATTGGGAGGTGGATAGAAATTGTCCTGTGTGACGTTTTGCTCGGTTTGCAATGGGCCATCGCAAACCGAGCAAAATGTCACACAGGACAATTTCTATCCACCTCCCAATTTTCACCAAGGAAAGGTGGCCTGGCCTGGCCTGGCCTGGCCTCTGGTGGATGTACCACCACAGCATATCACAGTCAGATTTGCCTATTGCCTGCAGTCTGTCTCTTCCTTGTTCGTCCTCATTCCACCTTCCCAAAACTGTCTCCCACGTTAGGCCTACTGTATGCAGCCGCTGAATCTTTCAGCTCCCACCGTTCTCTGCTCTGCTTGCATTAACACCCTGTAATGTCACTGCCTGAGTTATAAATCTTTTCCTTACTGAAGGTCAGCTTCAATCTTGTATGAAAATGAATGTCATAATTACTGCCACTCACTTAAAACAAGTCCTAGCTTTTTTCCAAAGACCTAGCTAACTTTTATCCCATCTATAACCTCCCTAGTATTTCAAGCATTTTGGCTGTCAGAGTGGTAAATGACTTCCCTCCCATTTACTCCACCACCCAGAATATATAATGGAAATGTCAACTAAAGCTTTTTCTTTTCCAGGAGATGAAAAGCGTTATGTGGCCATTTTGCTGCTGGTTCGCAGTTATTGTTTAAACAGTACTGAAAATAAAATTCCATATTTTATTTTATTTAAATTAAGATCCAAATCATCAGGGCAATTGTGCATCATCTCTGCACGCACTCTGTGCATCAATCAAACTTTGGCAATGCACAATGTGCAGGTGAGCTGTGGCAACCCATGTAGATTGGAGTGAGCACTTCTGAAATTGCTGGAATCATCCTCATGGACCTCATCACCATCACCATCATCACCATCCACTTATGTACAGGCCTGTGGCTCACGCTGGCTCAGCTTGCCTGAGTGTGGAAAGCTAAGCAGGGTCAGGCCTGGTTATGACTTGGATGGGAGACCCCTCCTCTAGTTTCCTGCATTCAGCAGGGGGTTGGACTCGATAGCCTTGTAGGCTCCTTCCAACTCTATGATCTATGAAATCTATGAAATCTATGAAATTTGTATGCAGCTTTTCCACAAGACTGTGCCCGAAGGGACTCACAATATATCAAATTCACCACGATAAATATAACCGTTCCAAAATCAAAATAGGCACAATTACAAATAACCATTGCGTCAGCAGGTAAATACATCCTCCATCCAACATGGAATCAAACAATACAAATAAACTGACCTAATCCAACAGCTTAGAAATAAGCAGGAGAGCGAATAAAGCCTAACAAGGAGATAAAAATGCACTACCACAAACAAGGTCAAATAGATCTCCAGTCCACAAAGCCAACATCAACGTGTGATCCTTCATACAATGGTTGGCAGCCACATTTCCAGGGGAGGCTGGTGACTCCTATTTCCGTGGGGCTCCTTTTCCATTACAGGTTTTGCAGCTCATATTTGGAGCTTCATAGGAGCTATCCACGGTGCTCCATGGTGGTGAACCTATTTTGTGGGTGGAGTTCAGCACCATGGATAGCTCCTTTGAAGCTCCAAATAAAACCTGAAAAACCTGCAATGGAAAAGAAGCCAAAATAGGTCTCCCTTGCACATGTCTTAGCCTTGTTTCCAGCTGTCGCCTGGGTTTCAGGTCTCAGTCCCTTCCCCACCTCTCACCTGGGGAGGTAAACGTTGCCAGTCCTCCTTCAAGCCACACCATTCACAGTTGTTGTTTTTTTACATTACTCACACTCATGCTATCACCCCTTCCAGCACTCTCTTCAAGGCAGCAGGCTGAGCTTCCAAGGTGATGAGGGTGGGTGGGTGGGTGGAAACTCTCAGCCCCTTGATGTTAGTCTCTCTCCATGAAACACCCCATTCTAAACAGTTTTCCTGCCTTGTATGATACAGATACATTAGAGAAGGGGATCCAAAATGTACAATCAAAACAATGTATTATTTTTATTCATTCATTTGAGAAACCTTTTATATCCCACCCTGCTACCTGAACTGCCCCCTCTGGAGCAATTCACAGCAAATTCAACCATTAGTGAATGGCAAATTGTAAATTGTAGGAGGGAAATTACCGAGGAGCTAGTGCTGCTTAGTCGTTAATAACAGCACAATCCTACACCTGTCTACTCAGAAGTACATCCCATTGAGTTCAATGGGACCTACTTCCAGGTAAGTGAGTATTGCATTGCAGCCTGTGAGACCGATCTGAGTCGTAGTGCAAAAAAGCACACCAGCCTTTTCAATCTAGAGCAATTGTTTTCAACACAAAAATCAATTCTTCAAAGGGGAGTACTGGATATTTGCCCCAAATGTCAATCTCACTGATAGAAGGATTTTAATGTCAAAAACTGAAAATCACCCCCCCCAAAAAAATGGTGTAGCCCTAACTGGGACTGTTTCTTCCAGTGGGAATCCACTAGCACAGGGCTCTCCAACCTTGGGTCCCCAGATGTTGCTGGCCTGCAGCTCCCGGCATACCCAGCCAGCATGGCTAATGGCAAGGGATTCTGGGAGCTGTGGTCCAGCAACATCTGGGGACCCAGGGTTGGATAGCCCTGCACTAGCATATTGTGCAGCTAGCTAGCTAGCTTGCTTTCTTTCTGTCTGTTCTGCCTTTGCAGCAGATAGGAACAGCAACAGCTCGGAATAGAGAATTTATAGTGGCCACTCTAGCTCTGGACCACTCTTCTAGCAGAGGTTAGATGAGCTACGTCTTTGTTTTCTTCTCACAAGGGCTGCAAGACCTTCTATTTAAAAATGGCTTTCGGTTGAATTCTCTCTGTGACTATTTTAGCTTGATTCTTGGATAGTCTTCATGTTTGTTTTATCTGTTGTTCTTGTTAATTATCCCTTGTAAAACTGCTTTAAGCAAAGAGAAAAGCAGTATGTCATTATATGTGATGATTTAAGTCTGAAACCTAAATGATCTTTACTTAGAATTTTTGGTGGAGGTCTTAGGGACTTGCTTCACAAGGACTTAGTCGTTTTTGGTTGTTGTTGGCAGCATGTTTAGAAATTGCTCATCATACGTGGAAAAATAGTGTTGTACCCAATGTTAGTTCTACTTAGACTAGAGTAGACCCACTGAAATTAATTAGGTTTAAGTTAGACTAACATTGGATACACCCCAATATTCGCTTGTGCTTGTTCAGTGGTACGCAAAGGTACGGGCCTTAACCTTGATAGACAAACTGAATGAACAAATGTGGGTGTTTGATGGACAAACACAAACAAACTAATTTATTGATACAGGGTTTATGTTTCTTACATATTTAAACAACAATTATTCAGTTCAGTGTTTCTCAAATCAGCACCTCATTTTGGAAGGACTTGCTTACTCAATGAATGTTGTATGATTTGTTAATTCTATGAAGATCTATCTTAATTAATAACAATGTTCAGTTTGGGTTATATGGGTGTTGTATTTTCTGTTCTTCTTTGGATGTATGTTCTCATTTTGTTTGGTTTAACTATATTATTTTGTTGGGAAAAATATAATAAAATATCATTTAAAAAGAATATCAAAAAAGAAAAGGAAAATGGTATATAAATATTTCAATACATTAATTAACTAATAAACTGAGTTGCTGTTCTTCAGTCTTGCTCCCAGGAAATCCAGGCAATTCTATGTGATTCTCAAGAGGTGTACCAACGTGGTTCTGATCCTGCCAAAGTCTCCTTACATTGCAGCATCGTTATGCACCCTGTATTGTTATCATGCTTGTGTGTATGGAGGGGTGGTTGTTCTCCTACTAAGCAGCAATAAAAATACAGAACTCTGTGTGTGGCACACATTTAATTTGGATATTCAAGAAATGAGAATTTCAATTGGGGGTTTGAAGCAAAAAAAATAAGAGATGAGTTTTTGGAGAGAGAGGAAATTTGAATACAGCCATCCATGCGCTTTCATTCCAAGATGAATGGTAGATGGCTTCTATTATTCACATCCAGAGGAGACAGGCCTACCAAGAATGATTTGGCAAGTACTGAAGATAAATCATAACACAGATCGCTGCCATCATGATCCCATTGTGAACGTGATTCTTTTCTTTAAAAATCTGTGATGAACAAGTAGAAGATGAAATAGGGCAGGCAAGATGTATAATAAAAGAGGCACGAGTCCCCCATGAAATCATCCGCCAAATTTGCTTTTTCACCTACCCCGCCTGGAGGTCCTTTCAGATATCTCTTTTATAGGACAACCCCTTAGCTTAGGAATGCCTCCAATTTTCATAGCATCATGAAAACCGATATTAATGGATTTCCAGCTTCAGCGATACAGAGATTGGGTGTAGGTGAAGATATGCGGATATGAGCTTTCCTTCATACACACATGGGGAAGTAACAAGTAAGCGCCTTTAGCCATTGAATGATAGCGGACACTGCCAATCCTTGCAAGGAACGGGGGGGGGGGGCAGACATAGTTAGGATTGGAAGACCTGCCTCAGAGAATGTTCATCCACCAAGCCTCATTCCGCACCCCTCCCATTTGTCCATCTAGCCTTGGCAGCGTCTTTCCAGATGTGCAGGCAGAGGTCTTTCACATTCCCTGCTACCTGATGCTTTTAACTGGACATGCCAGGGATCGAACTCAGCAGGACTTTGTGCATTCCAAACAGTTGCACTGCTACTGGGCTATTGTCCTCCTTCCGTTTAGCCTCTTGAACTCTCAGCTGACAGCTCACGCCTGCATGCTGCTCTCTGCAGCTAGGGATATTTCTCAACCCCAGCATAAGGGCAGTATGCATTCTTATATTCTTGGCAGGCTTGGGAGGTGGATTGGCAAGGGGAGGTGGTTAGACTCCTTCAAAAATTTTCTTTTCTGCCAGGGTAAGGAGGAGTCTATACCATCAGTAGAGACTCTCTCCTTTCCTCCCCTTGCCATCAGTACCTAGGCGTGGCCAAATACAGGGATAGGGCACACTAGCTATTTATTTCCTCCTTCATCTTTTGATTGGCTGTTGGCAGACACATGGCTGGCAGCATTGTCAGGATTTACTCATCAACTCCACCTACTGGACTGGCCATGAAACACAGCTATGACCACCTTGGGTTACTTCGGCCTTAGCCTCAACGTCCCAGTCCTTCTATCATGGCCATCTATAAACAAGAAGGAAGAGAGTGCTGACACACTGTGCATTGGGAAGTAAGGATTGGATAGAAAAAAAATTGGCTCACATTTTAATGTGAATGTACCTAATTTCACACTTTTGAAACAATATATGAACAAAACCTCAGTTATACTTTGAAATTCGCAGATCTCTGAATTTTGCAGTAGAGATCTCCAAACCCAAAAATGCATACAAAAATGCATATATTAGGGAAACATGCACACAAAAATGTGTATAGTTATAAGAATGACATAAAATGCATTATATTAGGAAATTTGCTTGCAAAAATGTGCATATTAGTCAAAAATGCATATATTAGGAGAAATACGCACAAAAATGCAGACAAATTTTGGTGTGAACTGTTTTTAATCAAAATTGTCAACATTCAGAATGAACTAAACTGAAGATTGGAAACATTCTCAAAGTTCAGGACGAACAGAGCTTAAGAGTGGAAAAATTAGAAACGGAGAGAACCCAAAATTAACAGATTCATCCATGCCTAATAGAGAGCTCTCAGCCTTTCCTTGCCCTTGCCCTCTAGAGGCCTTTCCCGGCATCTGCTACATATTCCCCAAATCCCTGTTCCCAGTCCTTTGTCAGTTTGACTGCCCACTGTGGTCTTCATTAACTCAATCCTCCAATCTTTCATGAAGGCCAGTTTGAAGATGCATGCATTTGAAATCTGTATCTCTCGGACATAATTTAATTGATATCTTGCATAAGACATTGAGTTCAATGTATTTTATATTTTATTTTAGAAACAGATCAGGGAGTTATGTAAATACATTTGCAATTCATATGTGAAATAAAGTGCTTTTGTTTCCTATTTGAAATACAGTCTAATATAGGGCTCTCCAACCTTGGTTCCCCAGATGTTGTTGGACTACAGCTCCCAGAATCCCTTGCCATTAGCCATGCTGGCTGTGTATGCTGGGAGCTGTAGGCCAGCAACATCTGGGGAACCAAGGTTGGAGAGCCCTGGTCTAATAGAACATGTGGGCTTATTTTTTTAAGAGTTAATTATCAAGGTAATTATCAAGGTAATGGTCCAAATTTCCACCCACCCCCTGGAAGGAAACCTGCTTAATATAATGACTGGGTTCAGACAACACGATAACTCATGCTCAAGAGTTGAGTATGGGTTGAGTGTGGGTTGTTGTTAAAACGTGGGTTATCCTGTTGTCTGAACCCAGCTGTGCTAATAAGCCATGGCTTATTAAGCATGAACAACCCAGGAGGAGAACCCAATGTTTGTTGTTGTTCACCACGGTTTGCTATCTCGGCTGGGTTCAGACAACATGATAACCCATGTAACAACAACCCACGGTTAACAACAACCCACACTCAACCTGTTCTCAACCCTTGAGTGTGGGTTATCGTGTTGTCTGAACCCAGTCAATAAATTGTCTGGAACTGAGACCTCAGGAAGCTGCTGTCACTCACAGTAGTAGAACAGAGATCTACAGTAGACCAAATCCAGCCCACCTGGGGTCCCAATCTGGCCTTCTGGGGTTCACTAGGTGACCACTCCCCTTCCCCTGGCCATGCTTCCTTCCCCCAACCAATGATTTGGCTGTATTTCTGTACAATAAATAATGCCACAGTGTACTCTGCCATGTGTTGTTGTTCATCTGAGGTTGTCTTTACCTAATTTTGAGACCTGCTACGGGCCCAATGATTTTTCTTCTGTCCTGAGATGTGGAACCATGGAACTTGAGAAGGGTGTACTTTCTTTTTCACATGACTGTATATGGCCTGCCCCTTTTTCCTTTGACCCTGCCATTCACTATTGGAATGTGGCCCCCAAGAGCTCCTCTGAAATTAAATTCAGCCCTTGGGCTGAAAGACGTTCAACACCCCTGCAGTAGGCAGTACTGGGCTAAATGAGCCGATGATCTGACTCAGTGTAAGTCAGCATCCCATGGCTTTAGGGTCAGCTTCCATAAGCCTACCCACAGTGTGAGGTTGCTGCTTCCCATCACCAGCAGGCAACAGCGCAGACCCTGAGACGTCTTTGTGTGAACTCCGGAAACCTTCACTGCAAAGGCTGCCTACTAGGCGGACTCTGCCCCTCTCCTAGACCTAGACCTCTTCCAGCATTTGAGACCTAGGCCGTGGCGTCTCTGTCATAATGGCACACTACAAAGAGCCCTCTGAAGTGGCATGCAGGTGCTGCTGCTGTCAGAACTTCCTTCAGCAGAAAATGATTACTGTGTCCTGAAAATGTCAATCAGATATCAAAGATAAATGAAAGATGGAGCAATAAAATGTACCATTTATAAAAAGAAAACACGAGAAGAAAAGGAAAGCTTTGGGAGACATGTTTAGAAGCACTTTGAAACATTTGAGAGGAAATATGTCACCGAAAACAAATACATGCTCAGCTGTGCAACTTTAATTTTCCACTGATAATTCCTCCTCTCCTCTCATCCATCCCCCAAAATTATTTTGATGCCAATGCAATAAATAAAACCACAAAATCCACACCGGGATCCAATTTCCATTCCTTGTGACTAAGTGTTTCTAGAGCTGATATCAGCCCGTACACTTCCCACTAACCAGGTGCGTCGTGTGTGTCAGTGAACGAGTCGGCTATTGGGCCTGTCAAAGCCAAGGACATACTGCTCTTCTTATGACTGGAGCAGCACCAGCTCCACGACCAAGCCACCCTGGTAGCATGCTTGCCTGTTGAGTTTTCTGTTGTTTGGGTTTTAATTCACTTTACTACGATTGCTTTTCACTCACTTAAGTGACAGGTAGTTATTTGTTTGCAGGGTTCCATTTGACACTTTTTTGTTAGTGTAAAAACGCTAATAATAATAATTAGTGCTTTTTTAGACTTGTCTGAGGCTTTAGTGCCGGCGCATTGTTAATCTCAAACATTCCCAACACTTTGCTGTATATGGGATAGT
Source organism: Shinisaurus crocodilurus (assembly GCA_021292165.1). NCBI lineage: Eukaryota > Metazoa > Chordata > Lepidosauria > Squamata > Shinisauridae > Shinisaurus > Shinisaurus crocodilurus. Next base: position 244,007,976 of record CM037877.1, read on the forward strand.
ATGATAGCATTTAAATGTAACAAAAGGAGCTCATTATACTAAGACCAGATTGTAGTATCTTTCAGCCTCTTGATAGCAAGCAAAGACTTAACATCCTCTACAATTGTTTGCAGTGTTAATGCCTTTTGCAGAAAAGGGGCAAAACCAGAGTTGGGTGTTGTTGTTGTTTTTAATGTTTTGAAGGTTCTTGATGGTCAATTCTCTTAATCCTCTCAAAACGGCAATCAACACGTTTCAGAACAAGCATGTAACGTGAAAATGGAGAAGAGATTGTCAGGGCTGTAGCCCTAAGAGGGGGCTGTGTAGGATCTACTCATGAACATTCCAGATCCTTTCCCAAGGGTTTATTCTAATGTGTAGCTGGACACATTTTGTGCACATGTAAAATGTGTATTTCTCCATACATCGAAATCATTCTTTACCAAGTATGACAATGATACAAAGGTGTTGCTATAGACCAGTTATCAGTGATGCAGAAATCCATGTACCTCCATGTTTTAGAAATAGAATGTCCTTTCAGTGGGAATAGGGAGTGTTTCTAAGGGTATAGCCAGGGAGAACAATTAAAGGAGAGCAATTATTTGATAATGACATCAGGGGAAGATCAGGAGTCCCCAACCATGGTGGGGACTTCCAACAGCGCCCGCCAAACTCTCCACTCCCTACCTTCAAAAAATTATTTTTGATTCTTAAAAAATAAACCTTGAAAAACATTAGGGCGACAGGTTCTCCTTCCTGTTCCTGAACCTGCCACTGATCTGCTGTGCAGTGGACAAGAAGAGAGGAAATAGTTGCTTCCTGACCCCACCAATCTTCTTCTGTCCCTGCAGACCTTTCCCCTTTGCTCTCTATCTCTCCACTCACAGCTTCTAGCTTTGCTATTTCTTTCTACCCAACCCCTTTCCTCCCTTTTTTTTCTCTCCCTTCACCCTCCCTAGCCTTCTTTCTTTCCCTTCCTAGCTTCTGGCTTTGCTCTTTCTCTCCCACTTACCCCTTTATCTTCCTGTTTCTCTCCACTCACAGCCACTACCCTCACTATTTCTCTTCCCCACCTCCTCACCCCCATCCTCTAGCCCAGTGTTCTCCAACCTTGGGTCCCCAGATGTTTTTGGCCTACAACTCCCAGCATGCCCCAGCCAGCTACGCTACGCTGGCTGGGGCATGCCGGGAGTTGTAGGCCAAAAACATCTGGGGACCCAAGGTTGGAGAACACTGCTCTAGCCTCACTCTTTCTTTCCCCTCTATCCCTTTGCCTTGCTATTTCTCCCTCCATCCCAGCCTCTAGCCTCACTATTTCTCACCACCACCACCACCTCTTTTGACTAGCCAGGCCCTCATGGCAACCATTATTGTCCATGGGAGCCATTTTGTGGTGGGCCCCACAGCAGTTTCTCAAATTCCCAAATGTGCCTACAGGTTCCCTGGGGGGGGGGGGGCTGATGTAGATGCTCCAAAAAAAAAGTGACCAAAGAGTGGCAATTCCAGTAGATGGAAGCATTCTTGTCCTTCCTCCGTATCACCAGATGGTGGCCTTTTTAGTCAGACTTCAGGTTTTAGTCTGCTTGCCTGATACCTGACACATTCACTGACCTAAGGCCTGAGCCTCTGACACTTGGAATTGGAATTACCTATACTACACAAAGCTGGAGAACAATGGGAAAGGCTCTGGATTCAAAGTTAATTTTTAAAGAAGCTGAAGCTGTGGCATTAAATCTCCCTGACAATATCTATTCCCTCTGAAATGGCATTCTAAATCGATTTCTGCATTACTGATAACTGGTCAATAGCAACACCTTTATATCATTGCTAGACTCGGCAAAGAAAGATTTAGATGTACGGAGAATAGAAATGCATTTGTCTTCGATGGGTTGAATGGCTACAATTAATGTCTTTATTTCAAGCTCGCCCAATTTACCTTGATACTTCCAAACTGAATGATTGGCAAACATGTCTGGACAGGTTTCTCTAGACCAGGGCTCTCCAACCTTGGGTCCCCAGGTGTTGCTGGACTACAGCTCCCAGAATCCCTTGCCATTAGCCATGCTGGCTGGGTATGCTGGGAGCTGTAGGCCAGCAACACCTGGGGACCCAAAGATGGAGAGCCCTGCTCTAGACCAAGGGCACAATCCTCTGCATGTTTAGATAGCACCCCCAGCATTCCCTGGCTGGCTGGGAAATGCTGGAAGTTGTCGGATTTCTTTCTGTCTAAACATGCAGAGGATTGCACCCTAACCCACATAGGAGGGGAGCCACTAATGTAGAAGGGGTCCCACCCTAATAGCATTTTGCCAAGGGTCCCCTGAAACCTGGAGATGGCCCTGCTTGTCCTCCATGGCTCTGCAATTGTCCAAGGTGATGAACCCCAGTAATCTGCAATGAATCATCACAGTGATGTCTTGAGAGTAGTAGTTTGACAAACGTAGGTTATTAAGCGATAATGGAAATTATCATTTAAAATAACCTGTAATGGGAAGATGTACACAAAAACTGACCATAGTAGTAATAGAAATTAATAATTAAGCATCTATTTTCCTTTGTTCCCTGTTGCACAATCAACTTTGACCAGATATGGCGGGGGAAGAAAATTAAAATCCCTGTACCTCTGCATTCAAAACAGAGACAATGGTCTGTAATCAGAACAGTACGGTAATACTTACTGTCTGCCCTAGTTTTGTTTTGTTTTCCACAGGCCAAAGATTAAAAATAAATAAATGCAATGCAGCCAGAGAAATGCCAATATCCCCAGAAATGCAGAGACCACACGAGAATATTGACGGGATGCTACCTGTCTCCCAAACTGATCTCAGTGCTGCTGGCAGTGCCAGGAAGTCTCGGAGAGATCAAAAACCATACTATTAAAAATGTATTTCAGAAATAAACAGCGTAAATCACAGCAATGAAGTATAAATTAGAAATGAGTTGGTGTCGGAAATACCCTCCTCTCACTGGGGGGAAAAAGGAGAGAAGAAAAATAAGTGTCCTTTGAAGACACTCTTCTGCATAAAGGTTTGGCGAGTAAGTATTTGTCTGGATCTTCTTCATCGCCAACACCCAGTAATGGACACTTGAAATGAAATGACTAAAAATATAAAGCCAAAGACCACACAGGCAAAACAAGCTACATTCCTGCCTCCATGAACTTGCCGTCTAAATTTCAACAATAGAGAGTGGGGAAGGGAGAAATAGAGAGACAGTAACTGGCTTCACACAGCACAATAGCCCACACTCAAGGTTGAGTATGGGTTGAATGTGGGTTATTGTTGAAATGTGAGCTGTTCAACAACCCAGCCATGTGGTTGTCGTTGAACTGTGGGTTATTGTTGAAATGTGAGCTGTTCAACAACCCAGCCATGATAACAAACCGTGGTTTGTTAACCATCAACAATCCATGAAGAGAACCCATGGTTTATTGTTGGGTTGCGAACTGTGGGTTGTTCATGGTTGACAAACCATGGTTTGTTATCACAGCTGGGTTCAGACAACACGAGAACCCATGGTTCAACAACAACTCACGGTTCAACAACAACCCACAGTCGACCCATTCTCAATAGTGTTGTGTGAACCTAGTCAGTGGGGAGGTTAAGACAAACATGACGGAGCCTACCTGGACCCTTGGGCTTGCACACTCCCTATTTTCAGTGCTGGTTCCAGGTTTTTGAGACCCCTTGGGCAAGACACCCTCAATGGGTCCCCTCCCAGTCTACTTTCTCATCACCAATGTCACAAGCTGCTATTGCTCCTCATCCTCTTTCTCCTCATCGCTCCCACTTGACAGCAGAGAGCCAGTGAGTGAGTAGGCAGTGGTGTCTGGTGCCTGCTCCTCCTTCTCCTCACCACCACCACCACCATTGTGAGGCATGTGGGCCCTTGGCAGGTGCCCAACCATGCCTACATTTGATGCCAGGCCTGCCTGTCCCTCTTCCCCTTCCCCTCCCTCCTCTCTTAGAAATGGCAATTCCCTCCCTCCTTCCTTGGCTTGAGGCAAACCCTGGTGTGATATTTTGCCCAAACTGGCCAACCATGGTTTCTGCTTTCCCAGGATTTGATCATGGTTTTCGATGCTAGTTTGTGGAGCAAGAGCAAGCTCATTTCTCAATGCAGATTTAACTATGGATTGCCTCAAACCAGGAAAGGAGAAAGGGAAACACTGTATGCAAAGGGAGGTGGAGGGAGCTCAGAAGACTGGGGCTTGGGCATGTAACAAAATGACAACAACAACAACAACAACAACAACAACAACAACAACAACAACCATGGGTTAACTTCCCCAGTAGTAACAACAGAGTGGGCAAGGCTTGAGAAAGGCGTCGATAACAAGCAATACATGTGAGCAAAGGCAGTTATGAGTACTTCAGCTTCACTTGGGTCAGCTGTAATCTTATGCACAGGGAGGCTTCTGTCCTCCCACCAAAGCCAGTGAGATGTAAGCACCCTGCATGCAGGACTGCAGACACGGTCTTTCTGAAATCTTGGGCCTTAACATTCTATCTTCTGCCTAAGAGGCTTTGAACTCCTGCAATATGGAAAATAATCTAGAACATCACTTGAGCTTAATGAATGCTGTCTAGCTGGAGAAATTCACCTAAGGAGGACACTGTCTGATGATGAACTCCTGAAATAATTGATATTTGTGTGAAACTGAAAACCAAAGGCAGACATAGATTTCATAGATCATAGAGTTGGAAGGAGCCTACAAGGCTATCGAGTCCAACCCCCTGCTCAATGCAGGAAACTAGAGGAGGGGTCTCCCATCCAAGTAATAACCAGGCCTGACCCTGCTTAGCTTTCCACACTCAGACAAGCTGAGCCAGCAGTAAGCCACAGGCCTGATATGAAGATCTTTCTGGGGAAATTACCAAATGGGAGCCAATCAGAATCCGCCTCTTATTAAATGTGAAGTCCTCTAACTAGAAGATATTTCCCAAAGAGCTCATTGCAAACAGTAGCCACAGCATGGAAGTTGTTAATTTTCAGACTAGGTAATGAGAGCTGAACATTTTAATTCAGGGTAAGCGATGGCAAAGTAAAGTCTGTATGTACAAAAGACTTCCAGAGAGCTTGTTTAAGCAATTGGTTGTTAAACATGTTTCAGTCTCTGATGTTTCAACAAGTGTGTTGAAGGTTTAAAAAATATAGCCCCTGGATAATTAAGGGGCTCTTGATTTGCCCCTGTTTCATCTTATATGTACAATAATGTATGGCTATTGTCTAGGGTACATTGAGATAGATGGAGATCAGAACTGAGAGCAGCCCACTATATAACCATACTGAATGTAAGAACACACCTCCTGGAAATGGTAAGCCAATAAGAGGGCATTGCCCTGGTACCTCCGCTTGGGCCATCCATATCCTAGAGACAGTCTTATGGTATTTACTTATTTATTCAAAGTGCACATGTGCTACCTTTATTTATTTATAGTGCACACATATGCCAGCTTTCAGGGCAAAGCCCTCCCAAGGTGGCTTACAAAAGCTTACTCGCTCCATATATATAGCAGGATCATTATGCTTCCAAATGATTGACAGTGTACAATCCACTTAAAATGCTTCCAAACCAGGTTCCCAACAATGTTCCTTTTACTTATCCATCTCTGATCCATTTTGCCATGCCTATCCACCAAAGTTGTTCCCATCCCTTGTGCCTTCTCCCACTCTGGCTCCACCTCCATCTTTGGGTGGTCCAATGCCTCAGTCTTTTAAACTTTCTTCTAACTATGGAAAGATTTTGGAATTTGAACTCTCTTTCAGGTATGGTTTAGAGTTTGTCTTGACTTTCTGTTCTCCAAAGCCCTTCACATCTGCATGACAAGCAGTCATGGAGTTGGAGCTGGATCTATGCACAACAGAGGAAGTGTTGTTTCTCCTCCCTCAGACAGCCTCAGCGATGGCACTCGGTAGCTGGAGGTGGGAGGGTGCTCTCTGCTGGAGCTGTATCCAGGCACGATGGAAGGTGGCTGACTGCTGCTTCCTCTCCTCTGATGCCCTCATGACAGAACATTGCCTGGACACCACCACATCAAATTTGTACCATGGTCTGAAAGTGGGACATGATTGGTGGCTGCCCCTCCATTATGGAGGCTCATCAAAATACGAGCCTGAACATTTCCCTGATATGTAAGCCATTTTGATTACTCTGGCTTCTAATGGCATTACGCAGTGGAGCAGGAAGAGCAGTGAACTGCACCACACTCCCCACACAGCCCTGCCAGGAGGGCACCGCTGCCTCCCCACCATCTCCGCTGCCTCCCCACCACCTCCAGCAGGTGTTCTGGAAAGCACCACCAGCCATTCTCCTGTTGTGGCATTTGCGGCAGCAAGAGAGCAACTGCCGGGGCTCTCTAGAGCAACCTGCTGGGTACACTGCCAGCCGCCACTGTCGTTTCTTCTTACCATGGGTGGTGGCAGCAGCCCTACCTACCTACTCACTTGAAGAGCCAGCCAGCTGGCTGCTCTTTTACTTGCTCAGCCAGCCATCCCAGCTGGCTTCTTGCTTGCTCCCTCCTTGTGCCCCAGCCATGGGGCTCTCATGAGAGGTCGGCCGACCTCTCGCGATAGTTTGGCCAACCTCTCACGAGAGCCCTGCAGCTGGGGCACAAGGCAGCTGCGGCACAAGCGGCCAGCCAGGTGGGCAGGTGGGCATGAGCAAGTGAGCGGTGGTGGGATCGGGTGGGCAGGTGACAGCAGTGGTGGCACTGCTGCCTCGCTTGAGGCAGCAAAGTACATTGGGCTGGGCCTGCTTGTATAGCTCATATTCTTTTTGATTAGGCTAGTTCCGGAGACCTTCCCAGTCCCATTGGACGGTGCCCCAAATCTGCAATGATGGTTTTCTACTTGACCCAAGCCTATGAGGCAGGAGATGGTTATAAGGAGCAGGTGGGGTGAATCAGTAAAAAAAGAAGAAAACTCAATGCAAATCCAAAGAAATTTTGTTTTTTATGGAAGTTTTCTTTCTTATGGGTGGCGTTAAGGAAAACATTCCAGCAGACTGCAGATATCCATTTGTTTTGCCTCCAAGTTTTGCTGAAACAAAGTGCTCCGATGAAAGATTTGACTACCTGAAACCATTTATTTTGGTAGCATTTCCGCCATTAACCTTAGATCATCCTATAAAGACAGCTGGAAAAGAAACAAATAAACACGTCTCATTCATCATGAAGTGTGATAATAGAATGTTTTACGAACAGACAAAGTGCTTTTCTTCGGAAAGGAAACCATGCAATTTTAACACTGCATATGAGGATATTCCCCAGGCAAGTGGAGAAAGCAAAACTATATATAGGTATCAAGGTGTTTTCGTGACATCCCATTAACGAGAAGGACACTGCCTGAGGGACTGTTGATGTCATCAGAACACTGTGAAGTTAAAGATGGAACCAAAAAGTAATTTGGGGAATCTGAATTTCAGCACTGAAGCTCACGGTTCAGATATTGTGTGTGAATAATAATAATAATAATAATAATAATAATAATAATAATAATAATAATAATAATAGAGAATGTGTGTGTGTGTCTGTCTGTCAGTGCCATAGGTCCACGACCATGAAACCTAGACACCTGAAACTTGGCATGCATACTAAGGGGACCTTAAGTGTATGCACCTCAATGTTATTTGGTTTTAAAAAAATACATTCATTAATTTTAATTAGTTTTAATATGACTGTGTGTTTGAAGCCTGAAGCACCATCTTTGGACACTAGGTGGCAGACATTCCTAACCAGCGCATATCTTTGCAGTTAAAACAGTGTGAAGCCAGGGGGAGGGGGCAGCCATATTACTCTGTCCCTCAGGGGAATGGAGTGAGAAGACCCCTCCCTTCGGGGGCTACAGGGCTGCACTATGGCAGGGGCTACGCCTAGGGGTGCCAGCATCCGTGGCTTCACTCAGTCAGGGCAAGCACAGGGTCCAATTCTGACAGCTGTGTAACTTTGTTTGACGGGTTCTCTGTAACAAACTAAGGTCTATTCAAACCTATGTGAAGCCAGGTCCATTCGCTGGTAGTAATGCAGTATTTTTTCACTAAAATCCAGAGATTGAAAAGAGCTCTGCTTACCCAATGATGCCTTCCTGGTTCCTCTCCCGCACCACTACAACCTTCTGTGCAACCCCCAAAGCTTCTCCTGAGGGTCAAGGACCCCCCCCCCCGTAATTGCATGTGATGGGGCACCAGGGGCTGCTCTAAGATGGAGAAATTGGGAGAAATCAGTGTGACTGTCTTGCGCAAGTAGTAGAGCCTTTCTGTGCAACATAATCCCACAATCAAAGCCATAGACTGAGTTTGTATGACACGGCAACCCACCATGGACAGCCAGCCATGGTGGGTTGTGTCGTCCTAACCTGGAGCATTTTCTGTGCAAAGGCTTAATGTTTGGGAACAAGCCATGCAGAGAACTCATGGTTTGTTGTAGGGTTGTTCTTGACCACAATGGGTTGTCATGTCATCCGAACACGCGAGACCGATTTTATCATGGGTTGCTGCCTGCAATTGGCTACAGAGCCACTCGGCAAGAATGGAAAAAATCCTGTGCCACACACTGTTCATGATCTCACCAGTGACTGCCCTTCCACCAATGCCTAAATGGCATTTTGGAAGGACCATCACTTGTTCCCGGGCTTGCTTTTTTTTTTTTTGGTGCCTCAAAAATGCACAATTGGGGTGTAATTTTTTATTATGATGATTATTTTGTCAGTCTTTTGCAAGTGTGCACTTATGGCTATCTGATATGAGTATTGACAAGACGAGGTTGGCTATTGGCTAATTTGCACACAGTTGCAAAGGACTAGGGGAGAAATAACTGTAAGAGAAAGGAGGGACCTGGTAGCGCAAGTCAGAAGTACCAAAAATGAGGGGAAGCCAAAGGACTATGTGCACCAAAATGGGGGGGGGCAGCATTTCCTCCTTGGCAACATGATCCTCTTAGTTTTAACTGTTGAACTGGCAGTTCTCGGTGTCCTCCACCTTTTCAATACTTCCCCAACTCTCCAGCTACTCCAGAAAGGGGAGAGATTAACTTCCCCCACCCTTTTTGCGGCTCCTTTTCAGAGCAGTCACTGGTGCGGTTACTGAGGTTCCCTGACAGTCTTTTGTTTTAAAAAACCCCTCACAGAAATGTACACACATTTAATGGCTGGGAAGGAAATGGAGGAGAAATGGAGGAGAAATTTACACACCATTAACTGCTCCCTAACTGCAGCTGCGGAAATTTCCCCTCCATTCACTTCCCAGCCATTAAATTTGCGCAAATATTCCTGACAGTTTTTTTTAAAAAAATCCTTCGAGGGTGGCAGAACGGGATGGAGCAAATGGGACACTCGCACCAGCAGTACTTACACACACACCCCATGGGGCCCCATTCCCTCCATCCCATGCAGCTGCCGTCTCAGGGTATTTTTAAAAGAGTGTCAGTGAGCTGCAAACTAGCTGATAGGCAACCTCATCTTGTCAATTCCCTTGTATGTTACCTACTTCTTTTCCTGGCTCCATTTATTTATTTATTTATTATATTTATACCCCCGCCTTTTTTCCTGCAAGGAACCCAAGGCGGCTTACATAATCCTCCTCCTCCTCCTCCTCTCCATTTTATCCTCACAACAACCCTGTGAGGTAGGTTAGGCTGAGAGGCAGTGACTGGCCCAAAGTCACCCAGTGAGTTTCATCATGGCCGAGCGGGGACTAGAACCCGGATCTCCCGCATCCCAGTCCAACCCTCTCACCACTGCACCACACTGGCTCACCTGAAACATGCAAGGAAATCGATCAGGCAAGACTACTCATATCGGACCCCAACTGCACATTTTTGATGAACCAAAAAATACAAATAAAAAAGCCAGGGCCTGAAAAGGGGTAGTGATTGGAGCGGGGAGGGGGCTGGGACGAGGAGACAAGACAGGTTCTGCTGCAAAGTCCCCAGGGATACATGACGGAGCCAGCTGGAGGACTGATGGGAAAGGAGGGAGAGAACAAGCCATGGCAAGCCCAATCGTCTGCTGGGCGTACAGTGGGCTGTTGCAAGAACAACCAACCCACTGTGGCTTATTTGCAGGGTTCCTTGGTGTGATGGGCAAACTTGCCCATAGAGTATAACGTGCACTTGCTGGATACTTCAAAAGCACAGCATCAAGAAATTCTACAGTAAACACTCACGCACACACAACCTACAAGTGTACCCAATCTTTTTTTAAAAAAATAATAATAACACTGAACAATTTATTAAACCAATATCAAACATCACCAAAAATAGCATGTGTATTGTGTGAGGAAAATATGCGTTCAAAATGCATTTTAAAATATGTATTTAAACAGATTTAAAAAACCTGGGAAAAGGATGGTATTATTTATTTATTTATTTATTTAAAGCATTTTTACCTTACTCTTGTTCCAAAAAAGGCTCCCCCAGCACCTTACATATCAATAAAAAAAAACAAGCCAGTCCCTGCCCTTTTACAATCTAAAAAGACAGGACACAAAAGGAAAGGGGATTGGAAGGGAAGAGGGGGGAAAAGCAAACTCATGCTCGGATTCTTAGTTACAGAGTTCTAAGTGACCAGCTGGAATGGAAAACAGTTCAAGGAGAGAAGTAGCCGAAAGCGGCTAGTCCTTCAGTTGAGCTGATGGAGAGGCTGTGCTCCGCCCTTCTCTGCCTCCCTCTGCTGTAGCCTGAAGGAATGGCTGCTTCCAGACTCGTCTCCATGCCTGTTGTTGGAGGGAGGAGAAGCCTGGCTTCTCAACAGAGCTGATGGTGGCCCATTGCTTTGTCTCCTCTCATTGCAGCCTGGTGGAATGGCTGCTGCCTATGGGGTGAACCACATGCAAAGGTGACATGGACCAGAAAGAAACTGACTCGCCCAGAGTGATTTACCCCACTCTGTGATTTACCTTCTAGGGATTTGGGGAGCAGGCCAAAATCTTGTGTGCGGCGGACTAATATCCCCAGCATCTCCACAGCAGGCAAAATTGGGACCATGTTTTAACAAGGCCAGGAATCAGAAAACAGGGGACTGCTTCTGGTAAATGTATGGATCAGGGCGAGGACGATGAAGGAAATCCGCTAAGCGTGAAAGATGAAATATAGGAAGTTGCTTTATATTGAGTCCACTTCGCTTGGTATTGTCTCCACCGAGGTGTTTGGTGGGGTGGCAGGAGCCGCACACACACACTCATATACAACTCGTACACACACACACACACACACAGCACTCACACATGCTGTGCTTCTCTTGGATACATTCTACCATTTAAAAACCTTTTGTTTAAGACAGTGTTCTCCAACCTCCAGCTCCAATGGCTGGGGCATGCTGGGAGTTGTAGGCCAAAAACATCTGGGGACCCAAGGTTGGAGAACACTGGTTTAAGACAAGGGTCGGTGACGTGTGTTGCATTCCTTTGGGGTTAATCTATCAGGGGCAGGGGTCCCTGCACACCCTCACACACACACACACACAAACTAGCCCACTCACATTCACTCACAGTTTTAACCCTTCCCTCCGCCGCTGCCCAAAAAGTAAAGAAAACATTTCATTTATTTATTTATTTATTTATTTGTTATATTTATACCCTGCCTTTTTTCCTGCAAGGAACCCAAGGCGGCTTACATAATCATCCTCATCCTCCTCTCCATTTTATCCTCACAACAACCCTGTGAGGTAGGTTAGGCTGAGAGTCAGTGACTGGCCCAAAGTCACCCAGTGAGTTTTTTCCAGCGTTGTGAACAGGTCATCAGTACATCGGGAACCACCACTGTCAGATGAGTCAGAACAAAAAGCATCTTGTGACAAAGATGTGGGTAGAGATAGGAGGCCTGCATGCTATATTGAAAGCTAGTTGGCCAAAGATCCAGCTATGCAAGTACAATCCCATACACACTTAAGGTATGATTTAAGTCAATATTTCCGGATCTTACAAGGCTCATTCACTGAATGTCCCAATGCTTCTTTACATTTATAGTTTTCTTTCTTCTAACAGATGGCAACGGTCAACTAGTTTACAGCAAATAAGGTTGCCACATTCACCCTGACAGATAAATCCCTGAAAGAGGGGTAGCTGTGTTGCTGAAAATGCAACGAAAGGTCTTGTAGCACCTTAAAGACCAATAAATATATATTGTAGCATAAGCCAGGGGTAGACAACTTCATGCCCTCCAGCTGTTTTGGACTACAATTCCCATAAACCTCAGCCAGTATGACCCAATGGTAAGGGATTCATCACCCCTTCTAGAAGATACTGTGAAGGAGGAAATAAAAAGGACAGTTCTCTGCGCAATTGCAGCATGATCAAACCAAAGTTTTGTACTTTGAAGTCCCGCCAATTTCAATTTAAGAGCTTTAAGTAAACAATTTATCATTGCTTTCAGAATACTTAACTTTGGCTGGACCATGACTTAAACTCTGTAATTACATCCTGTCTATCTAAGAGGATATCTATCTATCTATCATCTATCTAAGATATCTAGCTAAGAGGATAAAACATGCTTTAGGAATGGGCTCTGCGGTCCCTGCCATAGAAGCCTCATTCCTAGAGCATCTCCAGAGCATCCTAGGAAGTGGACCGGACCCTTTGCATACCCTAGGACAGTGATGGCGAACCTATGGCACGGGTGCCACAGCTGGCACGCAGGGACCTCTCTGTGGGCACTCGAGCCATTGGTCACCAGATCGTGAAAAGACTGTCCCCTTCTGCAAAACACTAATGATTTTGTTCTTTCTCACAGTGTGGAACAGAATGATTTTATTCTAGAATTCCTGTTACAGAATTCTTTTCTACATTGTTACCACATTTAAAAGATTTTGAAGAATGATGCACAGAGCATGGCTTGGATGTAAAGCCCTAACAGTTGACCTGAGTGCTGCATTCCCTTCAGGCTATGTGTACAATGTAGTACTATAATAATTTTTTGAGTTGATTTTTTTTTCAACAACTAAAACCTCGGTATTCAGGTTTAATTGCAGTGTTGGCACTTTGAAATAAATAAGTTGGTTTTGTGTTGCAGTTTGGGCACTCGGGCTCAAAAAGGTTCGCCATCACTGCCCTAGGATGCTCTAGGAATGAGGCATCTATGGCATGAACCATAGAGTCCATTCCGTGTGTGTGTGTGTGTGTGTGTGTGTGTTTCCCCCCTTGCTCCCTTTTCTTTTTTCAGCTGCAGAAGATGCTGGTGGTCTGGGGCGCACTGGGGATCTGACTGCCTGAGAGTGGCTTTCTAGGGCTGCTTTGTCCAGCTAGGTGCCCTCCCGATGTGTTGTACTATAACTCCCATCATTCCCAGCCAACACATCTGCAAGGCACCAAACTGGGGAAGGCAGACTCAGGGGTTTCAGAACAGGGGTCTTTCCCAGCCCTACCTGGACATGCCAGAGATTGGACCTGGGAACTTTTCTATGTGCCACTATGTCATGGCCCTTCCCAAAGCTCTTGAGTGTTTGGCCTTTTGGGGAGGGGGTGGAGAGGGCGAGGGAGTCTCTGCATTTGGCTACCTGCAAGCGCCCATAGCCTACTTCACCAGGTTGTTGTGTGTGGAAGGTGCAGGGATGGGGACTCGGACTCGAGGACTCGACTCGTGAGTCGGACTGAGTTCCCCCTCTGACTCGAGTCGCACTCGAGTCCCAATATTTTTAATGGGACTCGAGACTCGACTCGGGACTCGAGACCAAGGACTCGTCAACATCCCTGCCTGATGCCACCTGCAGGTGCTGTCAGGACCTAGTTGCAGTAACAATCCAAGTTTATTTTTTAAAATCATTTTCCTAAAATGCAACCTTTCAGACATTTTGGGTTTGGCTGCCTCTGCCTGCCTGTTTCGGGTTCCCAGCCTCCTCTGCCTGCCTGGTCTCTTCTTGACCAGTTCCACAGTTTGAATTGTCCAAGACAAAGGCCTCTGCCTGCCTGCTTTGGGGTTCCCTGCCTCCTCTGCCTGCCTGGTTATTTTGGGTTTGTCTGCCTGGTCTGTTCTTGCCAAAATCAGTGGCAGAGTTTTGAGATAAAAAGGCACACTTGTGCCTAGAATTTATTTAAGCCACACATCTGAAGTAGCCTTATTTTGTTGGGAAACCCCCCCCCCCCCATTGATTTTAATAGGGACTTGTGAAGTCAGCTTTGGGAGTGACTCGTGACTCATGAGTCACCATTTTGGACCAAGGACTCGGACTTGGACTCGAGACTCGGGTCCAAAGACTCGTGACTCGACTTGTGACTCGAGACCAAGGACTCTTCAACATCCCTGGGAAGGTGGGGCAGACAAACACACTCAGGGCTCAGCCCTGCGCCTTTCTGCAACAGCCTTCCTCCAGGTGGTTGTGAATACGAGTGAGGTAACAATGGTGAACAATGTGGCATCCTGAAAAATGCTGCAAGAATGAATAAACCTAACATTTGGGGAGGTGACAGGATGGGAAAGGGAAAACACACAAAATATGTGTGTTTGATTGGCTTCAATGACAAAAAAAATGGACACAACACACACACACACACACGGGGAGGTGACAGGACAGGAGGGAATGTGTGTGTGTGTGTGGGGGTGTATTTATTTTTTGTCATTGAAGCCAATCATATTTTTGTTAAATGCCTCAGCTTTTTTTTTTTTCAGGCAGCAGCTTTTTTCATTTTAAGTGGTAACTGTTAGCACTGTGTGACATTTCTAGTCTGTCCAGGGTGTTACTAGTACATGACAGGTCAAGTCTGTCACCTTCATAAAAGCAAAGAACATCTAGGCTGGCACACTACACGGCCAAGTCCCTCTGAGTATTACCAATGTCATACCAAATATTGTCAGCAGTATTTATCTGCTCTTCATCTCTGCCATTTATAGGAGCGCCTTAAAAAGAAGAAGTTCTGATTATTTTTGCATGAGGATACTTTCTCCTTGCTTCCCTACGATGTTACAAACTGCAAAGCAGATCTTTAAATATCCAGCAGAGATCATTTGTCCTCGTCGCACCTACAATTAAAAGAAAAATTCTCCAAGGTGGAGGGAGGGGGGGGGGGCAGAATACCTGTAAAATGAAGGTTACTGTTGTCTCTGTTATTAATTAATTATTATCAGATGCCGCGACTGAAAAGAAAAGATCAGCTGGTAGGATTTGATGCTCCCTATTATTCTCATTAAGTAAATGGAGAAATAAAGATGAATGAATTAACAAGGAGATGAATTAAAGATTAAGACAGCCTGGCATACTTTAGATTAGATTCCATTAAGAGTGAGGGGAGAATGTCAGGGTGAAGCTTTTGCATCCCAGCTGTAATTCAAGTAGATGTTCAAATGAAAATCATGATCTGCTTGGAGAAGTTCAAGGCAGAGTTGCTACCAGTCAGTGTAGACAATACTGAGGTGGATGGAACATGGTGTGACTCAGTGGAAGGCACTTTCTTATTTATTTCACACACAAGGGGTTGGATTCAGGGTCTGCTTTCCACGAGTGGAAGGGATCTGCTAGCGGAAGGTCCTTCCACCTGATTTTGGGGATCCCCCTCCATCCCACACACAGCTCACCCGTTTCAGCAGGGTCTCCTGACTCTGTTTGGCATTTTCAAGAAGCTGGAAGGAAAGCTGTGGGAAGAAGGGGGCAGGGAAGTCCACTAGTGTGGCGCAGTGGTTAGAGTGTCGGACTGGGGCTCAGGAAATCCAGGTTCTACTCCCCACTCAGCCATGAAGCTCACAGGGTGACTTTGAGCCAGTCACTGACTCTCAGCCTAGTGTACCTCACAGGGTTGTTGTGAGGATAAAATGGAGAGGAGGAAGACCATGGAAGCTGCGTTGTATTCCTTACAAGAGGGGGGCAATAAGTGTAATAATAAATAAAACAAAAATTAATAAACATCTGTCAGCACAGTTGATCCAGCTTAAATCTGGATCCAACCCAAAGGATAGAAGGGTCAATCTATTTCTGGTGCATGTCAATTTTGTATGTATTCTGTCATAAGTTTGTTCAATTCAGTTTCCGTTTTGGTCTGCAATTAAAAAAAAGCATGAAAAATTGCAGTTTAATTGAATGTATTTTCCCCTAAAATACACATTTTTGTAAGCATTTCTCCTAAAATATGCATTTTGGAACACATTTCCCCCTAGAATACACTTTTGCTAAAATACACATCTGTGTATGCATTTTTCGGAGCTGAGAACTACATGGCCAAGTTTGGATAAGTGCGCATTCTGAGGGAGAACTGTATTCCTGGGCGTATTAGTCCAGGGAGTGTGAATTAGGTCGGGTTACTTAAAAATACAGATGGAACAAAATCCTCAAACATCTCTAAATTTCCTCCCCACCCTTACCTGTACAAACACCCCTAAAAAAGAATATATATATATATATATATATATTATACAAACACATTAATCACAAATAAGGAAATATGAAGAGGAAACCTCATTCATAGATTTCATAGTTCATAGAGTTGGAAGGGGCCTACAAGGCCATCGAGTCCAACCCCCTGCTCAATGCAGCAAACTAGAGGAGGGGTCTCCCATCCAAGTAATAACCAGGCCTGACCCTGCTTAGCTTTCCATGCTCAGACAAGCTGAGCCAGCGTGAGCCTATATATGAATAAAATATTTCCCAAAAGGGGGGAACCATTCAAGGAAGGGAGGAAGAAGAAGGAGGGTTGCAGTGTCTCGGGCACATGAAATGAAAGAAACTGTGTACACAAAAATGATGGCTATTGAGTGTGAGTCTCAAGAAAAGCTGACCAAACATGTTTGTATTTGTCCTCTTTAGACTCATGTCGACAAACAGCCATCAGGCACAATCTTATGCAAGTTTAGACAGAAAGAAGGCCTACAAGTTCCCAGCATGCCCCAGCCAGCTATGCATGTGGATGGCGGGGTGTGTGAAATCTGCCTGTTAATATAACCCTCTGCCCTGGACACCCTTCTGTTTAATCCCTGATATGTCAGTGACTATAGTTTTTCAGTGGTGGAGGAAATAAACTCTGCACCTGCTCAGGGGCACTTTCATCTATTCTTAATATGCCCCGAGGTTAAGCCCGGGTTTTAAAAACAAATGCTGGGGCTGAGCCCTGTCATAAAGTAATCCCTTTCTGCTTAGATTACATGCCAAACATTACGCAAAGCAGGTATTAAAAAAAATCTGCAGGTGTTTCCATTGCATCCCCATCTGAATGCCCTCTTTTTTTACTTGATGTATGTCAAATCCTGCTGTAGTTCAGTATTAATATCTGTCACAGAATAATATCAAATGTTTGCCCTCCTTTCTTCCTATTATTGTATCAACAGGCTGTAAGATAAAAGAACCGCTGCCTGTCTATAGGCAGGCAAACTTTGAGTTGTTTTGTTGATGCTCTCTGGGCCTTTTTGTCTGTTCACTTTGTTTCGCTCCAACGGTCAGATCTGGAACATTCATTAAACTGGTGGTGTCCTCCTGCTCCTCCTTTTCAAATATAATATTGGAAGTTTGCTGGTCTATGACCGTAATAAACTACTTACAGTTATAATATTGGAAGCCCCAAACAAGCATTGGTTGTTACCTGGAGACTCTCCTATCGAAGTCTCTCACTGTACATCCACTTTGATGGCGCGCAAATGAAATAGCAGAGGTATGAACCTCTACAGAACATGATGCCACGCCAGGTGTGTGAGTTCTGGCAAGCCTCTGCAGTTGAGGTGTGCATTTCAGGATGCAACTGGTGCACATTTAGGGCGCAATCCTATGTTTGTGTCGGAACTCTCTGAGATATGAACATTGGGCCTGTACTAAATGGAATGAAGAGGGTGAAATGATGGGAATGCGATCAATTAGAGCATTGTTCTCCAACCTTGGGTCCCCAGATGTTTTTGGCCTACAACTCCCAGCATGCCCCAGCCAGCGTGGAGAACACTGAATTGGAGAAACTGCACATGTGGATTCTCTGAGTGAGATATTACAAAAACCTTTTTAAAAGGGGGGGGGAGTCTAGTGTGGACTTAACCAATGATTTGAGAGGGCACACTGGTTTTCAACATTGTTGTGTGTGTGTGTGTGTGTTTTAATTTATCCCATCTTCTACCTTAGGATAGGTAACAGCGATATCAAAATGCAAAAGAAAACCCTACATTAGAAAAAGAGAAACAAGAAATATAGCCCTATAGACCCTCTTGTCTCATGGTGAGCAGTAACTGAATGCTCACAAAATACACTGAAATCTAGGGAAACTTTCCATCACATAAGAATCTGTTGTTGTTGTTGTTGTTGTTGTTGTTGTTATTATTATTATTGCACAATTAATCTGCTTGCCATGTTAGAGTACAGAAATACAGGTCCCTGCTCCAAGGAGCTTACAATTAAAAATTTGACACAGGGAAAACAACAGTGGGGGGATTGCAGGTTGGGGTAAACACAGGAAAAATATGCAATTGCTTGAGTTACATGTGCTTCAGCTTGAGCTGTATATATAAAATACTGGGCTGTGTGAAAAGACAGTAATTATAAACCAGTTGTTATGAATGAGATTTTTAAATGAGCCAGGTCCCCCCCCCCACCCATTTTCTACACCTTCCAAAGCAAATCTCAGATTTTGAATATGTTGGAAAGGTAATGGTGTTTGTTTGTTTTTAATTATCTGCCCCGCAGTCCAAACATATTCTTGTTTTATTGTATTTTTAGGTTTTTTTAATACTGAATTCATTGTTAGCCTTGAGCGCTTAGTGGAAAGGTGGGATATAAATTATCTTACATTAATTAAAAAAATAAGAACTGGATCCTCTGAAAATGTTTGCTGTGCATTTACATCACCACCAAGTTAACCACATTTTTTCAAGGGCTTACTTTTGATACTGATCATCCAACGCAGCCTACCCCCACCCGATGCCCTCCAGAAGTTTTGGACTTCAACTCCCATCAGCCCCAGCCAGCATGGCCAACAATCAGGAATGCTGGGAGTTTTAGTCCAAAACTTCTGGAAGGCACCAGTCTGGGGGAGGCTGTTCCAAAGCAAAGTTAGCTCACACATCACGTACTGAATTTTCCGTCAGTCTTAAGATTCTGGCCGGTTAGATGAAGCATACATTTTGCTTTCTTAAGGTGCAATCCTATGCATGGTTAGCCAGAAAAAAAAGTCCTACAACTCCCAGCATTCCCCAGCCAGCCAGGCAATTCCCAGCATTCCCCATGCTGGCTGAGGAATACTGGGAGTTGTACGACTTTTTCCTGTCTCACCATGCATAGGATTGTGCCCTTAATAGCTGATAAGGTAATGCTGCCTGTGTCTTTGTCTTTCAAATCAGTATACGCAATGGTGGGAAATATGAAACAGGATATCCCAGCTTCCCTCATATGTTCCCTCATTACAGTGACTTCCACTTATTGTCTGTGGAACTTGGCATCTCTGCTTCCACCACTTCTCAGCCCCAAATTGACCTCTCCTGTAGCTGCTGCTTTTCTTCCTTTCTTTCTTTTTAACTCTTCTGTTACACATACATGTTTTCATGCAAAGCATATTTAGGCCCTGAGATCGCATGTGGCTCCCGCAAATTCCCTTTGGCGAAGTACTGACTTGAATTTGGACTGCAACTCAGATTTGGTCCATGGCCTAGTCTACACATACAGCTGACGGAGGTCATAGACTGTGCTATACGACTCCAGAGTACAAGCAGCCCAAGTACAACTCCAGACTAGAGAATGCTTCCCCACATAAGAAAATCCTTGTAAGCAGAAAACTAGTGCATCAGGGAGAAAAGTTCTCACTCGGCCAGTTGAGCCTGTGGTGTGGTACTGTTTTTTTGTTTGCATGAAGTTAGCATAGAGCGGCATTCAAAAGTGGTCTTCCTCCCTACATGCACATCTGTAGTATAGTCCATTCTACCACTGCATGTGCATAGTCTGCAATTGCCCCGAAAATGCCAGGACCATCACGCAAGCCCGTAAGCCATCACTTCTCACTTTGTCATGCAGAGTCCCGAATTCCCCTGCCTCCCACAACTGCAAGCTACTTAAAGGGGCCATGGGCAAAATTGTAGCTAAGCTTGCAGTTTTAGCTTAGTTGCAATCAGGGATGGGGACTCGGACTCGAGGACTCAACTCGTGAGTCGGACTGAGTCCCCCCTCTGACTCGAGTCGGACTCGAGTCCCAATATTTTTAATGGGACTCGAGACTCGACTCGGGACTCGAGACCAAGGACTCGGCCACATCCCTGCTGATGCCACCTGCAGGTGCTGTCTGGACCTAGTTGTAGTAACAATCCAAGTTTATTTTTTAAAATCATTTTACTAATGTAACCTTTCAGACATTTTGGGTTTGGCTGCCTCTGCCTGCCTGTTTGGGGCTCCCTGCCTCCTCTGCCTGCCTGGTCTCTTCTTAACCAGTTCCACAGTTTGAATTGTCCAAGACAAAGGCCTCTGCCTGCCTGTTTTGGGGTTCCCTGCCTGGTTATTTTGGGTTTGTCTGCCTGGTCTGTTCTTGTCAAAATCAGTGGCAGAGTTTTGAGATAAAAAGGCACACTTGTGCCTAGAATTTATTTAAGCCACACATCTGAAGTAGCCTTATTTTGTTGGGATAAAACCCCATTGATTTTAATAGGGACTCGTGGAGTCAGCTTTGGGAGTGACTCAGGACTCGGGACTCGTGAGTCACCATTTTGGACCAAGGACTTGAACTCGGACTCGAGACTCGGGTCCAAAGACTCGTGACTCGACTCGTGACTCGAGACCAAGGACTCTTCAACATCCCTGGTTGCAATTTTTGCCCATGGCCCCTTTAAGATAGCTCTGCTTAGGCTTGAACAGCTGCAGTAAGCAGGGAGGGAAGAGATGCTGCTAAGCTGGGAGGGCCAGGCAAGGATGTGTGTGCACGCGTGTGTGTGTATGCGCGAGCGTGTGTGTGTACGCGCAAGCATGCATACATGCATGCTCTACCTGCTGCCTCTGCTGCACGTTGCTGTGGGAAAGGGATTAGCTGGGTGAAAGCCTGGACTGAGGGAGAGGTAAATGAGGGAATTTAGCACATGATTCCTATCTTGATATTGCCAAAGATTTTATTTCCTAACAGAACTGACTCTTTGCCTCTTACAGGTGAGTTTACAGTGTCAGAAGGAAATGCAAGTAACTTCCCCTTCTCTCTGAAGCTCCATGTTTGGGGATGTGGGGGTGGGTGGATAAGCTTCACCTGTTGAATTTGTGCCAATCCTGACAATTTTAAACAAAAAGAAAGATATTGCCCTGCAAGCACTGACATCCCCCCATGAAAAACACAAGATATCAACAATTAAGGGTTTAAATAAGGTTAAAAAAAATTACAAAAGCCACTTATAAAATATTCTAAAATAATATATTATATAATATAATGTAATAATTATTATATATAAGATTTTGTGTGTTTCCTCTAATAACTTTTGTACTTGACCATGCCTGCCTGAGTATTGGCACTGTGTTCCTCCTGTGCAGAGTACCTGACTGGTCAAGAGATTCCCAGTTACACTGGATAAAAAGATACTGGAATCATCATCCCAACAACGAGTGCTTCCACATTTCAGTTCATTAATGTTTGCTATTTAAATAGGTGTCTGTGCTGTGAGGAGGGGCGGATTTCAGCTGGCAGTCTGTTTCACTTTTTGTGGGGGAGAGGGTTAGTGTTGCCAGGTTACTGGAACATTTTAGAAAAAAAAAATAGCACAAGCACAAGCAAAGGGGTGGTACGCCTCCCGTCTCCCCCTCATGTGTTGACAACAAACCTGGTGTGGCTTCTGCATAGCAGGGAAGCAAGACTTTATAGCTAGCTTTTTCATACTGCGTACCCTTCTGTTTCTCTTTGAGGGACTGTACATCCGTTAGCGTGGCCATGTGCCCTAGTTTACAGAGGACAGTCTTTTATTTCAAGGGCTGCTGGCCAGAGAACAGTTCTCTATCTGAAGGGCTGTCCAGTCCAAGTCTGGTTTAAAGTAAAGCATCATAAGAAGCCAAGAGAGCAGGGGCCTTGAGTTGTCCATCCATGGTTAGCACTTGAACAGCAGACCAAACAGACAGGCACGCAGGTCACCTGGTCACAGTCTTCCCCACTACCGTGGAATATATTGTATTTCTATTTAAGTTACATATAGTCATTCTTTCTAGATTTGGATCTCTATATAGCACTGAGCATATGCAAATGTTGTGCAAATTGTTGTCCTAATTTGTCCTCTCTTTTTTTTTTTCTGAGATGTGTAAGTGGCCATCATCATCATCATCAGGCGATCACTCGTGACCGAGTAAGATTGTCTTCCGGGATAAAAGGAGGAAATTCTAAAGAAGATTGTGTAGACTCTAGCGATGGGTCCGTAAGTGACTGTGGAGGCCAATTCTAGATCCACACAGCTTCCCACAGTGAGGACACAGGTTACCAGATAGAAGATGGTCCTGTAAAGGATTCATTTGACGTGCTTTTCGCTTAGCACGTTTCTCCCTTTCACCTTGCACTCGGGCTTCTTCAAAGTCCATGGAACCTTTGTGAAAGGCCAACCTCCATTTAGATCGTTCATGGGCCAGAGCTTCCCAGTTTTCGATGTTTATATTGCATTTTTTTAGATTAGCCTTATGAACATCTTTAAACCTCTTATATTGACCACCGATATTCCGCTTTCCATCCTTGAGTTGGGAGTAAAGTAACTGCTTTGGGAGGCGGCAGTCAGGCATTCGAACAACATGACCGGTCCACTGAAGTTGGCGTTGAAGGATCATTTTTTCAATGCTAGTAGTCTTTGCTTCTTCCAGTACACTGACATTTGTTCGCCTATCTTCCCAAGTAATTTGCAGGATTTTCCGGAGGCAACGTTGATGAAACCTTTCAAGGAGGTGGAAGTGACGTTTATAGATAGTCCATGTTTCGCAGGCATACAATAAAGTTGGTAATACAATGGCTTCATAAACCAGTGTTTTGGTCTTCTTACAAATATCCCGATCCTCGAACACTCTATGTTTCATTCGAGAAAATGCGGCACTTGCGGAGCTCAGACGATGCTGGATTTCACTGTCGATGTTAGCTGTAACAGAAAGATAGCTGCCAAGATAGAGAAAATGATCGACATTTTCCAGTATTGTCCCGCCAAGCTGGATAGATGGCATCACCAAAGGGTTGGCTTGCACTTGCTGATGAAGCACTTTGGTTTTTTTGATGTTAAGTGAGAGACCAAGTTTTTCGTATGCTTCTGCAAAAGCATTTAGGATAGTTTGGAGATCGTCCTCTGAATGTGCGGAGACCACATTATCATCAGCATACTGAAGTTCCACAACGGAGGTTGTAATTACCTTACTTTTTGCTTTCAGCCTGCTGAGATTAAAAAGCTTTCCATCTGTTCGATATATAATTCCCACACCGGTGGGAAGTTTCCCCTTAACAAGATGTAAAACCATGGCGATGAAAATGGCAAATAATGTTGGGGCGATAACACATCCCTGTTTAACACCTGATCCCACTTTAAATGGAGCACCATGAGAGCCGTTGTTGTCCAAAACCGTTGCCGTCATGTTGTCATGGAGAAGTCGCAAGATATTCACAAATTTATTGGGGCATCCAATTTTCATAAGGATAGTCCAGAGAGCTGTACGGTCTACAGTATCAAAGGCCTTAGCCAGATCGATAAATGCCATATAAAGGGGTTGATTTTGCTCCCGGCATTTTTCTTGGAGCTGACGTGCAGTAAAAATCATGTCTACTGTCCCTCTAGAGGGGCGGAAACCATATTGAGTTTCAGGGAGGATCTCTTCTGAAATAGATAGAAGACGGTTTGCGAGAATCCTAGCAAATATTTTACCTGCGGTTGCTAAGAGAGAAATGCCCCGATAGTTTCCACAGTCTGTTCTATCACCCTTCTTAAAGAGGGTGATAATTATGGCATCCCTGAAGTCTTCTGGGATCTCTTCTCTTATCCAGATTTTTTCGATGAGTTTATGAAGATGTTGTACAAGTTCGGGGCCCCCTTCTTTAAAGATTTCAGCAGGAATCCCATCTGGTCCACTAGCTTTGTTGTTCTTCATTTGATTAATGGCTTTTTTTACTTCATCCAAAGTGGGGAGTATTGCAAGTTCCTCTTTAATTTGTTTTTGCGGGATTTGCGAAAAAATCTCATTATCCACCTTAGATTTACGATTTAAAAGGTCATAATAATGCTCTTTCCAACGCAGTGCAATAGACTCTTTGTCTTTTAAGAGTTTGGTGCCATCTTTTGATTGTAAAGGGTTTGTACCATAGGTTTTTGGTCCATAAATGGCCCTTGTGGCCTTAAAAAAGCCCCGTGCATCATGAGATTCTGCAAGTTGTTGAATTTCTTCAGCTTTCTTTTTCCACCAAGCGTTCTTAAGTTCTCTTGTTCTTCTTTGGACCTCAGCCTTTGCGCTAGCGTAGGTTTTTTTCTTGGCCACACTACCCTCATGCCTTGACTCCAAACCTAGTGTAACTTCTCAGTTTGCTTTTTCGTATTGCCTTCACTTGTGTTTCTCTTTGAGGGATTGTATGTCAGTGAAATTCTAAAACGAAAAATGCTGGGGATCAAACCTGTCAGGATGTCACACTGACTGACTGAAAATATCCTTGCCCCCAAACAGGGAAGACATTCTCCCAAGTCCCAGAAGCATCATACTCAATGGGGAGAGAGGCACTCTCCACTAGTTCTGCTGCTGAACCCAACTTGGAAACCGAATTTGGAAAGATTCGTAGTGCTTGCCTCGACGTGAGACAAGTGCAGAACTTAATATTTAGCCGGAGGGGGTGGTGTATTTAAACCCTGCCAAAATGGTTCTGCCCAGAAAACAGTACACGCCTGGACTTTTCTCAAAAACAGGGGTAGGGTTCACTTTACAGATCACAGGATCAGAATATTTTCGGTGAACGAGGGATGCGAAAACAACCCAGTATAACAGGGATGGACAACATGCAGCCCATGGGTCACATATGGCCTTTTTTTCCGCAGCTTCTGCTGTTGCGATGCCAATACATTTGTTGCTGAAATTTGGTGGTGCAGCAGTGGAGGCAAAAAAAAGCAACGATTTCTCTTTAAAACAAGGCATGAATGTGATTTTGCTTTAAAACAAGGCATGCGGAGTGGTGGCTATTTTGGCGGAGGTGGGGAGGGTTGCAGTCCCCGGTGAGTTTCGGGGGGGCTGGGCAGGAATTGGTGCCCAGACTCCCTGAAGTTGCCCAGCCATGCAGTTTAAGAGCAGCAGCATAAGTAACTCAAATGCTCACTGAAGAAAAAACTCTATAGCTCCCAGTTCCCTAGAACCTCTCGTCACTTCCAGCCCTCTCCCTCAGTTGCCCACCTCAATTGCCCTAACTCCTCAACTCCCCTTCATTCTCCCCTGCCTCCCTGGTACCTAGCCACACCCATGGCCAAAGTAAATGTCTGGCTAATCACGTGGAGCGGAACTCCGTCTGATAGCTTTATTTACCTTGGTGTAAGTGCGCATGCCCCCCAATTTGAATTGGGACCATGGCAACCCAGGAGGAGGGAGGTTAACCTCCCCTCCCCCCCCCATTTTTAACCAAAATTGCCCCCAGGGGGTGTTACAAAGAAGAAGAAAAATCTCCATCGGACTCCCACACATGTGTTACGGCCCCTCAAAGTTCTTCTCTAGCTCAGATCTTAATCTGAATTGGAGAGGAACTTAATTCTGCCTCACACCCATCTGCTCACCCACTCACCTCCTCTCTTACCCCTCTTTACTGCTCTGGCCGTGGCAAGGAAATGCAGGGGTGTCTCTCTTTCCCTTTCCCCACTCTCTGATGCCCAGCGGCATGTCAGGCACAGAGGGCGCTCGGCATTGTCGTGTTTCCAGTGCCACTGACCCATATCAGTACTGCTGGGGGAACTACGATCTGCAGTGCAGCAGTCTTTGGACTTGGCACAGCAGCCTGCCAGGCATCAGAGAGGGGACCGGTAGAGCTGCTGGAGCAGCAGTAAAAAAGACACATGTCTATGGTGTGACAGGGTTTGTGGGTGGGCAGGCAAGCAGGGACAGGTATTAGACCAATGTTCTCCAACCTTGGGTCCCCAGATGTTTTTGGCCTACAACTCCAGCATGCATGCTGGGAGTTGTAGGCCAAAAACATCTGGGGACCCAAGGTTGGAGAACACTGTATTAGGCTTTCACAGGGGTGAGTTGCGGGAGGGATCAGGGCCTGTCATACTCCAAATGACATCTTGGGAGGGGGTTCCAGAGTCCAAAACAGGTCTGGAATAATGGAATTGGGTTCGGGGGGGGGGACAAGCTGTTTTCCCATTTGCAGGGAATCATTAGGTTTTCCTGAGATGAATTCCGAGCCTGACTGGATATGGGAGGGGGGGAGTTTGCCCAACACAAGGTCAAAAGTTATTGCTTCATATTTCCAGTATTGAGCCAGGGCACTGAAGAAGGGCATTATTGCTAAGCTCAAATTAAACTTTTTTGGGGGGGGTGTCCAGTTTGCTAAAAGCATCCGTTGTTTTAGCTTTTGGGGCAGAGCAGGTTTGGATTTGGGTGAAGTGGTGTTTTTGAAGTGGTAAAAAAAAAAAAAAAGGAATAGAAGCAGAAGCACATATTTCACGACCCCTTTAAAGTATTGGTTCATTTGTTGGTCACTTTCTGTCCTCTTTTAAAAATGGTATAGGTTCAAGAACATATACCGTATAGCAAGAGCATCGAGCCTTTTTCAGCCCGGGGGCCGAATTCTGTTTAGGAGAAGCATTCGGGGGCCACATTCTAGTGGTGGGCAGGGCTGAAGGCAAAAGGGATGGGGCCCAAAATATTAAAACTGCCAGCATATTTTAGCTTAAAGCTCTTACGGTCACTAAGTAACTAAGTCTTGGAAGAGGCATTTCAACCTTTTAGAATGGTAAAAAAAAAGAAGAAAATAAATAGCACCAAAGCTGGGAAACCGCCAAATGGGAAAGGGGCGGGGCCATCTGGGGGACCCTAGGCGGGCCAGATTTGGCCTCTGGGCCCAAGCTTCTGCACCCTGCTATATAATAGTATAGCTTAACTTCTAAATCAAAAGGGCTTGCACCCAGTCTCGCCTGTGGGTCCTGCTCATGCCTTTTTGCATGGAAACCATTTTGCATGCCGAATGGTTTCATACATAATTATTTTGGGGTTTTCAGAGGGGAGACTATGCCCCTCTGCACATGCTTTATGGCACTCTCTTCTTTATTAGTGCTGCACAGTATCAGTGTGGGAAGTTGAGAGTTGTTGCTGCTGCTGCTGCTGCTGCTGCTGCTGCTGCTGCTGTTTTAAAGACAACCTAAATCACTCCGAAAGTCACCAGCCACTACTGCATTGTGTAAAAAAGTACTTCCTTTAGTCTGTCCTGAACCAACTTCATTGTGTGCTACTATTCTCCTCTTGCATATATCCTAAACTGATAACAAATTTGTTACATGAGGCCTTTGCTTGACTCAACCTATCAATTTTTCTGGGACTGTGCAAACCCTTCTGCTCCCTCCCCATGTATCTTCTGTTTCTGAGCTATGACTTCAAATGCTACATTATAAATATTCCAGCAGCACCCACAAGCATTATAGAGTTCCAGTGAGAAACCCTGTTCTGGAAGGATTTACAGCTTGGCTGTAAGAGTGGCGTCTGGATGCAACTTGGCACGGCAAGGTCTCACCATAAGAGCCCATCCGCTGGATAATAAATCAATCCAGTTATTTTTAAAAGGGAGCACTGCAAAGCACAAAGTTTTATCATTCGCTGACACTTCCTTGATCTCAACATGCACCTGAATTCCATGGGCCAGCAAAAAGTCATTGCCTCGATGGATTAGCAATCATTTAAAAGTTTGAGGCTGATATTTTTAAATAGCATTTGTACAGTTCTTTTTCTTTTTTTGGAGACTGGCAGGGGGAAGCGCTTAATTTTCAGCAAGGCTGAATTGAGCCTCAAAACTTGTTTGGAATGCTCCCGCCAGCCCTGGCACCTCTGAAAGAGGGAAATGACAACATTACAGATAAGTCGTGCTGAAAAAACTACCTCTGGGTACCTTCTTGTCTGAACATTCAAGGCAACAAGGATATTCTATTGAATTACTTGCATGATTTCACCATATCGTAGTTAGGGAACATGCAAAACTGTCAGTTTTGCTTTCTCCCACATTCAGGTTTTTTAAAATCTCAGATTCTTTCTCTCCCAAATTCTCTCTGGAATTTTTCATAGATTCTTATCCAAAATGAATTGAAATGAAATTCTCAGTCTAGGGATGTGTGTGGAGCTTGACTGGGGGGTGGGGGGAGTGGCAGTCCGGCGAACTTGCCGGGCTCGACACCCTGAGCAGAGTTCGGCCTACCTGCTCCCCTGGCTCGACTCGCATTCTCGCGAGCCGAGCCGGGGAAGCGACTTCCGGGTTCCCTCTGGAGTGCTTGTAACATAGAAAATGGCATCAGATAAGTTAAAAACAGCCGCGATTTGCGATGGCTATGCCATTTTCTACGTTAAAATTGTACTGCGGCTGGGAACCCGGAAATCCGGCAAGTGCCTCGGCTGGTGCTCGCTTTCAGCCCGGTGCAGCAGGTATGGCGGCAGCACACACTGAGCACCCAGCAAATTGGGTGATAGGCAGATTGCCCACCCCTAATTTGTCACCCACCTGCACCAGCCAAATTCAAGAGGTACAGCTGTTCACAGCATGGAGAGGACCACGCCTCTTCTTGTCCGCCATATAGCTGTTAAAGATGAGGAGCCTGTCTGAAAAAAGTAGTGGCAACTAACATGGTTGAATACATAGAAATTCAAACCCAGACTTTTAAGAGCAAAGCACTCAAAGGTCTTGAGCCTGGATGGACAAATCTATCCATTTTGGTTTCTCCCACATTCATTTTTTTTAAAAAAATATATCTCAAGTTCCTTTTTTCTAAGGAGATGGTGGGCCCTCTGTCACTGGAGGTATTCAGGCAGAGACTGGACAGCCATCTGTCAGGGATGCTTTAAACTGGATTCCTGCACTGAGCAGGGATTTGGACTCAATGGCCTCTTCCATGATTCTATAAGAAGACCAGTTATGGTGGGAAAGCTTCCATGAAGGTCAGCTTTCCCACCCACCAAGCTGAGTGAGAGCATGCAGCCTTCTCAGTAGGGTGGCCATCTGTCCTACTTTACAGGGGGCAGCCCTCTATTTCAAGGGTCATTGCTGGGGGTATTCAAGCAGAGACTAGATAGCCATCTGTCGGGGATGCTTTAAACTGGATTCCTGCACTGAGCAGGAGGCTGGACTCGATGGCCTCAATGGCCCCTTCCAACTCTATGGTTCTACAACCTCTGAGAGCAGATTGAGAGGGATTCTTGGCAGCTGCTCCATGGTTTTCTCTGGAAGCTCATTTAAGGATGTTCCAGAGCTGAAGAAAATACACATTTATTTAGTCAGGGATTTAATGGCAAAGTTGTACGTACATTTATATTTCACTGTAGATTATACGATCGTTAAAATTTATTAAAGGTTTTACCTATCCAAAAGTACATGGCTCAGGATAATGGGAATTGTAATCCAACATAACTGGAGAGTACAGGGTTGGGCAAGGCTGGTGCAAGTTGTATATCCAAACAAATATTCAACAGAGCTGTGTGCAAGTCATCATGACAGCGAAGGGGCAAGTCAAACCGGAAATGCTCCCTGGCAATGCTAGTACCTCAAGAACACACATGGGCCACTGATGGACTTGTGGCTAGGCTTTCCTCACCAAGAGGTGCAGTTTGTGAGAACCAGCATCTCTCTGGAGCGAAAACAACAAAGACTCTTGTAGCATCTTAAAGACAGACAATTTGATTATGGCATCAGCTCCCTGTAGGGGCATGATGTGCACTCAATGCAATTGGTGGTCCCAAAAGGGCAACTTGCATAGGCACTTTAGTTGCAGTGTCCCCGGGGGCGGGAGGAATGTCGATCCTCAGAAATGGCACTTCCACCTGATGCTGCAGGCCCACTGGCCCCCACACCTTACCCAAGCACTTGAGTGGGAACAGACACACGTGCCAAATGGGCCTGAATGTACAAATGCACACGTTGAAATAGCTATACTGCCTTACCCTCTCTTACACACACACACACTATGACCACTTTCACCACATTGCAGTGTCTTTTGTGTTTGTTGGTTCTGTATCTCGATATATAGATTGGTAGTTGGTTCCAAAATAATTGTGCGTGCAAGATTTGCAGAGGTCTCCATCCACACAGCAGTGCAGCAGGACAGTGACAGTCGCCCTGTACAGTTGGGAGACCCGTCTCTTCCGCTCTGCAGCATTAATAATGGTAATGTCTTAAATATAAACACTTCCCCTGTTTTGCGTGGCACATTCCTCTCCCCTCTTCCTCCCCCCCGCCCCGCACTTCTCCTTTTGTTGAATAATTCAGCTTCTGTACAGGCTTAGCTGACCTTTGCTTGATAAAGTCATATTTCCGAGCATTCGCCTGCATTTGGTATTTTTAATCAGGTTCAAGTCCGCTGGCTACACATCAGAGCTGAGAATAATGATGCTACAGATATGTATTTTAGCCAAATGATGTTCTCTCTGCCACACGCGCAGCCCCCAAATCACTGGGTTGTTAACTAAAGTGTAGGAGAATTTATGATGCTAAATAAAACCAGGGAAGGGGGGGGGGAAGATGTTTTAATAAGATGAAAATCCAAATGTTAAAATAATGAGCCATCTGTATGGGTGGCCCTCTCCTGAGATATGCCAAGAGCTTTACCATCTGTGAAACATTTACCAGCTGTTTCCTTCCCCTGTTTTTTTGTAAGAACATAAGAAATCCTCGTGCAACTGACACATCCTAGGGATGCAGGCAGGTTCGTTCGGCTTCAGGATGCTGTATCAAAGCTAGCCTGGCTAGAAGAAACCTGGGGATATTTGGGAGGGTGGGTTTTTTGAGGCGGGGGTGGGGTGGGGGAGTGCTGCAGTTGCCTGCTCTTGAAATCTTCCTCTACCTGAAGTTCTGACAAATCGCTCTGGACAGGAAGTCTGTTTCCACATTAGTACACTTCCATTAAACAGTCCTTAGCATGTTGGGTTTTTTTTTTAACGCATTTTTGTTTCATTGTCATGCTCTCCCAGGATAATAGTTCCAGAAGCTCTATGATATCTCCCCTTCATTCTGTGTGTGTGTGTGTGTGTGTGTGTGTTCGTCCTCTTCCAACAACAGATCTGTTCTTTCTATTTTTAGGATAGGTTATTTTTTAAAAAAAAAACACAAAACTGCCAGACTTGCTTGCCTACCCCCTTTATACATAGATAACAGCTGTGTGCAAAATCGGGGAGGGGTGAAGGGGGGAGACAACATTGTCAAAAAGTGGTCCGTGTTAGTGGAGTTTGCTGAATACTTGGCCATGCATGCAACTGTGATTTTTAATAGTGCAGAAAACAATGCACTGGGAAGGGGGTACTTCCGACGCTGGCCCATTATATAATGGCAGCTGCACAAGAGGCGAGTAATGCTCTCGCTTGGTTCCCATTCGCTTCAGTGGGGCTTGTGAAGAAGAACTGCATGGATTCTGCCCTGCACTTTTTTTTTCTTTCCTAAAGAGAAACCTAGAGCAGTAATTTTCAAAATGTGTTCTGGGGAATCCTGGGGTTCATCAGCAACTGATTGAGTGAGGGGGATACAGTAGCACTTTTCAAGTAACTAAAGAGTTGCATCACACAGAAGAAGGCCACAACCTGTTCCCCATCATTCAAGACTGTAGGACACGAAATGATGGGCTTAAGTTACAGGAAGGCAGATTTTGGTTGAACATCAGGAAAAACTTCCTAATGGTCAGAGCAGTCAGACAATGGAACCAGCTGCCTAGGGAGGTGGTGGGCTCCCTGTTGCAATAGGTATTCAAGCACAGACTGGCCAGCCATCTGTCAGGGATGCGTTCAGCTGGATTCCTCCACCCAGCAGGGATTTTGACGTGATGGCCTAAAAGGCACCTTCTATAATTCTGTAAGAAGACCAATGATGGTGGGTAAGCTTCCATGAAGGTCAGCTTGCCCACCCAGCAAGCCAAGTGTGAGCATGCAACATCCTCAGTAGGGTGGCCATCTGTCTTACCTTACAGGGGATAGTCCTCTATTTCAAGGGCTGTCAGAGGACAGTCTTCTATTTGATGGTATCCTCTATTTGAAGGGCTGTCCCTTGCTTAAAGGGATGGGTGAGAATTTCATTTTAGTTTGCTGTATGTTTTATATAAAAAATCATCAAAATTTGTTAATTTCTTCATATATTTGGTATGAAGAAAATCTGAGATTTTAAAAATTCGAATGTGGGAGAAACCAAAACTAACATTCGTCTCTCTAGGCTCAGGGCTTTGAGCACTTAGCTCTTCAAAGCTTGGGTTTGAATCACGGCATATTCAACCAAGTTTGCATTGAACTAGGTTTCCACCTCTTTCTTTAACAGCTGTATTGTAGGCAGGTTCAGCATGGTCCTCTCCAGTGCTTTTTTTCTGGAGAACTCTTGGCTTACATTTCCGCGGGAGTAGATGGCGATTAAATTGTAATGCAATTAATAGAAGAAAAGGTGCTGAAACTCAGTTCCGGTGAGTTCCACCAGAAAAAAAGCCCTGGTCCTCTCCATGCTAGGAATAGCTGTACCTATTGAATGTGGCCAGTGCAGATGGGTGAGGATTTCATTTCAGCTTGGCTAATGGTAGAGCCCTGACTCCTGGCTTGAGTCCAGCTAATGGTAGCCTCCTCACTCTTCTTTCATGAATCCCACTGCCTAGCTCAGGACCCCTCTCCCTCATTAATCCTCCTTCTTCCCTGCCTTATTCTCCTCCCTATATCCAAGCAACCCTTTCCTTCCCATGTCCTGGAGCCATAGGCCCTGCCCTTCCGGAGGCAGTCTGCCTATGTACACCAGTTGCTGGGGAACATGGGCAGGAAAGTGGTGCTGCACTCATGTCCTGCTTGTGGGATCCTGTGGGCCACTGTGTGAACAGAATGCTGGACTAGATGGACCCTTGGTCTCATCCAGCATGACTTGTCTTCTTATGTTCCTTCATCTCCCCCTTCTCAGTTAATCCTTTGGTACCCCATTTGCTGCAGTGGATCTGAGTTCACCAAGGCCACCCATCCTTTGCTTGTATCTCTCCTTGCTCTGATTTGCTCTCAGACTCTTCCTCACTGCCTTGGGATCCCTTCACTGCCCTTCTCCACCCTGACTTCCTGCTGGCAACTGAGGCATCCACCTTGCCTCCCCGCAGTCATCCACAGGTCAACATAAAATTTCCAGTGATAATATCATTAAGAGCCGACTGCAGAAGAAAATTAATATGCATTTCCTTGCAGTGTCAAAATGGCAAGGCCACAGTTAAAATTCCCTTCTTCAGTTGAACATCTTTGTCTATGACTAGCATTCTTGGTGCATCTGCCATAATAAGCATCTTATCCAGTGAATTGGAGTACTATACAATGTTAAGGTCTGACCTGAATGATATGCCTGTTTGGTTACAGCTCCTTCTTGTTGCCCTCACAGACTGGGCCTTACATGCATGAAAGCTCACTCAGGTGTGACCCAGGCTTGGAAGTTGGGTAGCAGATTCTGAAGCCTTGGAGAGATCAATGACCCTTGACTCACTTCAGATGATCCAAGATCATTCCTTCCCTGAATGGTTTTCCATCTTCAGAGTGGTCACTGGCCCGTCTGCAGCCATAGCTCCTTCTCATTCTTGCAAGCTAGGTCACACCTGTGCAGGTAAGGTCCAGCCCTTGAGGCCATGGTGGAGAAGGTCTGCAGCTCTGGAGAGCAGCTTCTACAGCTTCTGCCAACAGCTTCTGGCTGAGCCGCTCAGAGGAGCTGAGATTGGTCCCAGCATGTGGAATATAAGCATCTGAACCTCAAAGACATGTCAGGGAAGGGGACCCTTAAAGGCATTGAAGTTCCAGGACATTTGGGACTTGTCAGCCATTCCACCCATAGAATCTAGAACCATAGATCTGGTGTAGCTTAGTGACTAATGGCTGGCTGGGGAATGCTGGGAGCTGTAGAACCTTTTTGTATAAACATGCTTCAGGATTGCTCCTAACAGACTTATCTACAGATCAGGAAGTATTCCATTTGAATCTCATCTCTACCATGAACTCACTAGGAACCAGATCCACCCATTGCATGGAGAGGAATGGATATGTGCCTGTCTTCCCTACCCAGCCAGTGCCCCAACCTCCAAGCTCCCTGAACATCCTTGCAAGGATAGAACATCCAAATGAGGCCTATGCATGTAGGTCAAAATTATGTGGTCAGTTCTCTGTTTTTATCAAGGCAATCAACTGCAACATTTTGGCCTATGTGTAGGCCTTACCTCTATCCAAGCCTGTAGTCAGCCTAAAGGTTCTGGTGGGGGGAGGCACAAAAAATTGGGGGGAAGTTCAGCTGGTTTGCAGGCCTTTTAAAGACAAAATTGTAAACTGTTTTTTAATTATTTGTTTGGGGGGGAAATGGGGGGGCAGAGAAAATTTAGGGGGGCAAGCCCGCTCAGCCCACCTGAATGATATGCCTCATTGGCTACAGCTCCTTCTCATTGCCCTCTCGGACTAGGTCTCACATGCATGAGAGCTCGCTACAGGCCTGGCTCTATCCCATGGGGATGTGCAGGGATGTTGGAGGTAGGGCAGGTACACACTCACTCCCCTTCATGGGCCAGATTGGGGAGTGCCATTGACTTATCCATGCCTAGGTGTCCCTTCCCCAACCTGGTGCCATCCAGACCTTTTGGACTACAACCCCTATCAGGCCTAGCCATCATGGCCAATGGTCATGGATGCCGAGAGCCGTAGTCCAAAATATCTGGAAGGCACCAGGTTAGGGAAGGCTGCTTTTAGCCACTCTCTCAGCTTCAGCCTCCCATTTATAATGTGGGGACAATAACGCAGCCTATTCTTTCTTTCTTTCTTTCTTTTTTCTTCTTCTGTTGAGGACCGCATTCCCTTGTGGGTAATTTGTCAGGAGGCACATGTCAGGTGAGCAGGGCCAAATCCTGTGGTGAGCAAGGCCAGAGCCAAAAGCGCTTTGATCACCCCTTTTTCTTTTTCTTTCTGCCCTTCTCTTTTCTCTCTCTTTCAGCCCCCCCTTTTTTCTCTCCCCCTCTCCTGTATGGGCTGCCAGGGAAGGGACAGATCACTCTTCCAGAGCTCTGAACTGATCATGCGCAGAAGACTTTCTGGAGCACAAGACTTGCTCCGGGAGCACAAGAAATCAGGGCTGCAGGTTGCCCACCTCTGCAAAAGAGTCCAGTACCTGTGTATTCGGATATGTGGTGGCCTATGTCTAAAAGCTAATCAGGAAGAAGAGATTAAGGGGACCAAAATTACATCATTTCGCCCCAAAGAAGAGTCCAGCTCCTCTCAGTGGTCAGGGTCAGAGCAAAGAGTGAACGCGAGAATTTACACTGGAAGTGTCTTCGTGGGTTTGCCCTGTAGTATTGTTAACTTCAATCCCTTAAGCGTGTTAATGAAGTGCGTAAACATCATGGGTGACCATGCTACACTCAGCTAGGAAATATAGAGTGTTGCTCTGATTCCGCAAGAGAGTTTTACATGTGTGAGCAGGTTTCTGCATTTGTTGCAGATGCGGAGGTGGATGATGCACATCTGGATAGGCATCCTCTTCCACATTGCCATGCTCCACTGCTCATCCAAGCCCCATTGAATTGGCTAGGTATGTATTTTCAGGTGGATGGGGAGACGTCCCAGGCCAGGGTCACTGCCGATGGCCTTGTGATGACTTGCAAGTGATGACTTGTGTACAACTAGAGCTGGATCAGACCCTCCGTATTTTTACGAAACGTTGCCTTCCGTTCTCCCTTAATGATAAAGATCCCTTCATAAAGATCAGCCTCCCAGATATACTACTGTGTCTTTAAATTAAGGGTCAGCTCTTAAACTGCTCATTTAATCTTAGCATGGGGAGTTTCGATTTATTTTTTTCAGATTTGAAACGAAGAAAAGCAGCCTTTTAATAAACAGTCCTCTTTCCTTAAAAAGATATTTTATCTCATGGTGTGCTTGCATTTCAGTTTCTAGCTGAGAATATTAATCTCTGCGTTAACAACGGTGTCC
This sequence comes from Shinisaurus crocodilurus, assembly GCA_021292165.1. Classification (NCBI taxonomy): domain Eukaryota; kingdom Metazoa; phylum Chordata; class Lepidosauria; order Squamata; family Shinisauridae; genus Shinisaurus; species Shinisaurus crocodilurus. Next base: position 244,043,925 of record CM037877.1, read on the forward strand.
CCGTTCAGAATTCCATATTGTTTAGGGAAAACTGCTTTTGTCCTATCTTTGCATCTGATTAGAATTTTATAACTGGAAAAAAACCAATCATGCCTAAGTCTTGAATCTCTGTGTTCAGGGGTAATTTTAGTAGGCTTAATTGCTTTAATCACACACTTCAGGGTATTTGGAGAAGTGTTATAATGTGTTATAATGCGAGACTGTAGAACTTCATTTATTCAAATGGCCTAGGGAACATCAAAAACATTCCAAAAAAGAACAAGTCTAGGTAGAAAAGAGCACCAATAACAAAGCATGACTTTGACACAGAGATGAGAGCCAATCTGATCTTACCACCAGCTGGACCCTACAAAAATGCCCAGAGTAGGGTGGCCATCTGTCCTACTTTACAGAGGACAGTTCTCTATTTCAAGGACTGCCTGGTCCAAATCCAGTTTAAAGATAAATATGAAGCTGGAAGAGCAAGAATCATAGAATCATAGAAAAGTAGAGATGGAAGGGGCCTACAAGGCCATCGAGTCCAACCCCCTGCTCAATGCAGGAATCCGAGTCAAAGCATCCCTGACAGATGGCTGTCCAGCTTCACCTTGAATGCCTCCAGAGTGAGAGAACCCACCACCTCCCTAGGTAGTTGGTTCCATTGTCTTATTGCTCTAACAGTCAGGAATTTTTTCCTGATGTTTAGGTGGAATCTGGCTTCCTGTAACTTGAGCCCATTATTCCGTGTCCTGCAAACTGGGATGACCGAGAAGAGATCCTGGCCCTCCTCTGTGTGACCACCCTTCAGTTATCACCTGAACAGCAGACTGAGTAGGAAGGCACACAGCTCACCTGGTCACAGTCTTCCCCACTATCATGGAATATATTGTATTTCTATTTGAGTTATAATAATTATTTCTAAATTTGCAGAGAGTGATGATGAATGAAAATTTGTTTAATGCCTTTTTCACAGTGAGGCCTGGTAGCGTTGGACAAATGTCCATCTCGTGCTCCCATCCTTGCCTTTCCCCAAAACACAGTGATTACAGAAACAAAAGCAAAAGTTGCTCCTTGGAGACAGAGTCTGCCATGTCTCCAAAAAATGAGGCACTAATGAAGCTTCATTCTGGGGCCACTTCAGTTCTGTTGGCTTTAGAGGGAAGCCAGCTTTGCCTCAGGACCCAACAGAACCAGGCTGAACCAGCCCACTTCTGCTTGGGCTTTGGACTTTGCCCGAACCTGATGCACACCCCTACTGTACAGTCATTTGTTGGGGGATGCTTTTGCTCTGGATTTCCTGCATCAAGAAGCAGGTTGGACTGGGTGGCCTTGAAGACCTCCTCTGACTCTGTGAGTCTATGATAAATGGCCCCTGAAAATGCAGGAATCGGCTCTCCCCACTTTAAGGCAGAATCCTATGCAGACTTGCATGGGAGTGACCCTACTGAATACAAGGGAACTTACTTGGCAGTAAAAGCATGTACAATTGCACTGTTCACCTATATATTCCTTTGCAGCCTTTTCTAAAAGTTATTGTTGTTTAAAAACAAACAAACGAAGCTCGAAAGAGCAGTTTTTAAAGAATGCTATCTGTAAAGCTTGATGGATACAATTTTGCTCACTGAAAGCATCCTCTCCCCTGTGATGTTACAGGAAAGGGTAGCCCGAGCTAGAGAACAGTGGTGATTTTTTTTTTTTTTTTTAAAATGGGATTGGAAGATCCTTCTATCTTTGCATTATTAATTGACTAAAAAAATATTTGGGAACATAACTGCTTTTTAAAAAAAGTTGCTCTGCTTTTTTGACCCTACCTCCTTCTTATTGGTATAATATTTATGGTCTTGTGGATCTTGGCTCCTCTGCAGCTAGTGTCTGCCTGATTTGCAGCACAGGTGCTGTGTAGGTGGGTGCTATATGGGTTTCCCCTGCTCTGCCAGGATGCCTGAACTGTGCTAGCTAAGCACCAGGCTCTGGCAGTCCTGCGTATCCTTGCAGCCAAGGCTGACAATCTGTGCCAACTTGTGGAAGCAGTTGGGGGTTAATAAACCTTTTCTAAAGTTGTCGGATTGTATAAATAGCACAAATCTGTGCCTCAAGAGGAAAATAAAAGGAAGAAATGTTTTTTAACTCCCCCATTGTCGTCGTCCCCACACATCTCAATACTCTCAAAGACACCTAGAAAAAAAGCAAAATACAATTTGGGATTTTCTTCTCCATCCATTGGCTTTAGAGGGGCCTGGCTTGGGAACAAGGGTGGTCAACAATAGAAAGCAGGTGCCGATTCTCATGGCCGCCTTTGAGGATCTGTGCAGTGAACATTTCTGAAGAGCTGAAGTGGTTTTGCGAAAGCTGCCAGTTTGAATTCTTGCTGAGTGGGGAGAGAGAGAGAGAGAGAGAGAGAGAGAGAGAGAGAGAGAGAGAGATCCATGGTAGAGCAAAGGCTCAGGAGCAATGCAAGGCAGGGCTGGTTAGGGCTGAATGAATCTGTCTGTTTCACTTCTTCCCACGTTCATTTTTAGATCTCAAATTCTTCAGGTCCCATTTATAAAGAGATGTATGAATTTTGTAAAATTCTTATCAAAATACAAAACAGTTCCGTTCATCTGCACCGGTGTCCCTGCTATGGCCAGGTCAAGCTCAATCCTCTAGGGAAAACTATGGGGCAAATCCTATGGGAAGGGGAGCAGAAAGTAGGCAGAGATCGGGAGTACAGTATTACTAGTCAAGAAGAAGGGCAGTCCAAAAGCATAGTCTGAGGCAGGGCTGAACACAAGCACAGGCAAGCAGTCCAAATCAAGCAGAATCCAAGGAATAGGGTCTCATCAGGAGTCCAGAGGTCAGCAGCTCGAGAGATCAGACTGAAGAAGAAGAAAGGTCAGGAGAACTAGGTGTCAAGGTACAAGGAAATGAAATACAGATGTTGTTCCAGCAACCAGCGGATCTCGACTGAGAGTGTATACAGTCAAGTCTTCCAGCTCACTCCCTGGTACAGTTGAAAGCTGTCAGTCCTGGCTTCAGAGCCTCTCTACTTTTGAGGAGACTCTTGCTCTCAAGTAGACCTTTACTCTTGAGGAGCCTGGTTGCTGTGGGTCTTGGAGTGCATACTTCACCTCTGAGTGGTGGCCTAGGCTTCCACCTTCTGGCGCTGGTGCCCTCGAGGACTGGGCGGATGCTCAGCCTCCCCCTCTGACTCCATGGGCAAGGTACACCCCCCCACAGGGGCCCTGTCTGGGAGTTACTCATGATCCACCATTGTTAAAGGACCCAGTGTAGCTTCCCCGCAGCTGCCCCAGGTATCACTAGAGTAAGGGGGTCCCACGGGGTCTTTAGGCTCTACAATGTCAACCTCTTTGAAGAGTCCTTCTGGCCCAGGTCTGTGACAAACCAGGCAAATTCCATCAGTAAAGCTATTCCTAGCATGGGGAAGGCCATGTTGTACCTGATGCCTATCATGTTGCTGCTAAAGATGAGGAGCCTGTCAGGAAAAATGAGACGGCAACTCTAATTCAGCACCACGAACACAGTTGAATTCATAGGGATTCAAACACAGACATTTAAGAGCTAAGCACCCAAAGCCCTCTGCCTGGATGGGCTTCCTGTGTTCCTATTCTTAAAGGAGGGGTCCTTTTCCAACCAGAAAGGGGGCTGTTTCCCCAAGGCAGCTGGCCTTTCAACTGACTGATATACTTTTTTTTAGAATTTTCAGTCAATTAATTCATTACGGTTTCCATTCTACAGCTTGATTTAAAAAATGATTTAATGCAGAGATTTGATTTTGCCGAAGGAATGCCAATAAATTAAACTGAAGAAAAGTTTGAGTCTGAACTTTGCTTTGTTCTCAAGTTTTCATCTCTTCCTCCTGCCTCAACTCCTCCCATCTATTTTCTTGCCATTCCGATCCTCCTCTCTTCCCATCTCTACCCTTCACAGTGATGTTCCAGAGTGCTCTCTCTCTCAGTCTCATGTGTTAAAAAAATCACACAGTATCTCTTTGCCGGGTGTTTATTTTTAAGCAGTGCCAAAAGTGTTTATAGATAGAAACAACAGGACAACCCATAATTAAATCATTGTTTCTGCTAGATCTGCTATTTAGCAACTTGAAGGAAAATAATTTGCTCACAACAAAGAGGGAATGGTCAAGAACACTCTTAAGTTTGCACCCATTATTACCATATAAAATAACATATTAGTTGCTTAGCTACCGATCATAAAAGGAGGCCAATTAAAAAAAATGCAAGGCTCTTAACTAAACTGTGCAGAATAGAGAGGCAGAAACTTAAAAGCTGTCAGGTGGTTAGTGGAAAGAATACCAAGGAGTGATTGACAAAGTGGGCTTTACGCAGCTCCAAAGTTGGCTTTGATTCAATAAATGATTGACGTGCCGATATCTTCTGAAAAAGTGGATTATGCTTCGGAGAGGTTATTTAGCAAGCCACTGATCGACAGTTTACTAAAACTGTCCCATGGACAGAGGTAACCAAACAGAGCTGTATTTTGACAGGTAAATTTTCTTTAATCTCCATCTTGCTGTACCCTTTTTCTTGCTATAAGCAGACACGCTGAAGTGCCAGTCAGTTACCACATGGATGTCTCCATATTTAGTACAGTTTCTCCTTTAATTAAAAATAAAATCCAGACAAAATTTTGACAAGAAGATCCCCATTTTTGAGCTGCAAAAGCAAAACCAAACGGGAACATTGATTTTATCAGAAAGCACAGGATCAGTTTAAGGGCATCAGTCACTTCTGCATCTTTTGTTGTAGAGGTTAGTTGCCGAGCAAGAGAAGAGTCAGGGCTATGGCGCCATCACATCAGGACTTCGGGGCAGACAGCAGGCAGCAGAATGAGCAGGAGGGCCCCCAAGTGCAGCAGCACTTGAACTATGCAACATAATACAAATTGTGGTCTAAAGAGGAGGACCTCCATGAGACCATTAACTCTAGAAACTAAAATTACCTAACTGAACTCATGGACAAAGACCTGCAATATGAACTGGCAAGGGAACTTCACAGTGAGAAGTTGGAACTTAACCAATGTTGGCTCCAGGTTTGTGAGAGACCTTGGGCAAGACACTCCTCCCTCAGTGAGTCTCCCTTCTCACCACCATGGTCACCAGCAGCTGTTGTTCCTCACCCTCTTTCTCATTATTGCTACCACTTGCTTGCTTGACAGGCAGAGAGTCAGTGAACAAGTAGGCAGTGGCATCTACTGCTCCACCACCATTGTCTGGGCCAGAACGAGAGGGAGGTGAGCAAACAGGATGCAATGATGAAGTGGAAGAGAAATTCCAGGGGAGGTCATTTTAGTGGGCCTCTGTTGGGATGTGGGCCCTCGGCAGGTACCTGATCAGGCCTACCTTTGATGCCAGCCCTGGACCTAATCCATAAGCACTTTGTGTTTGCAGGTCCTAGAGCCCTCTTTGGGAACAGAAAGGTCTAAGGATGTACAAGATTAGCACTTATAACTGACAGGCAGCATGAGGGCTCTAGATTGGGCAGGCTTGTTATAAATACTAGAAACCAGGCCTGGTCAACAGAGCAGTACTTCTACCTGTTGTACACAAGGACCCAGCTCCAGGAATTAATTGCAGTGTGACTCAGGCTTGAAGAACACCAGATTAAGGAAAGCAAATGCCATCTGACCAATGAATAGACAAGCCCTGATACCAATCTAATAGGCAACATCTCCTAGGATGCGGAACCTTCTACCTGCATTGCCTTAATCTTGAAGTTTTGTCCTCATACAGATTGTATGTTAAGTAATGTTTTTGCTTGGATAGCCATACCAAAAACTAAGGGCCCATTGCTTCTCTCACAAAGAAAGTATATATTATCAGCATCTCTTCCCATTTGTCAATGACTGGAAAAGAGGTAACACCTTATTGCATAATTGGAGGAGAAAAACATCGGGCATACTGAAGAAACAAATAGCAGAGTTGCAACCTAATTATCTAATAAGGCACACCTAATAAATGGACGTGGATTCAAGTGATAAAGCATTGCATTGGAATGTAAGCATCCTCCAGTCAGTCTTTTAAGAAAGGTCTTGACGGAGAAGAATAATAGGAGCACAGTTATTGCCACAGGCATCAGTGGGCTAGCCAGCCCCCAACAGGATTTCCCCCAGAGTTCGCACAGAAAAAATGGCAAGGAGTGACATTGCCTTTATAGCCCACATAAATTGGCTTCATCAAAGCTTCCAGTGTGATGACCATCATCATGAAGAAATGTAGGGAAGCAGCATTTAGATGGGTTTCCTACCAGCATGGCGACTCCGCAAGGGCGTTCTCATAAACAATCCCCCGGGAACTGTGCCACAATACTTTTCAGTACCCCATCCTGAGAAATGACTTTAAAGTTTGGCACTGGGAGAGAAATTGAGCCTGCAAGGACCATGCCACGAGTCTGATCACGTAGGGGGAGCAACTACTACTGGCTCCAGGGAAGCAGGTGAGAGTCAAGCATTAAGGATAGTGTAGTTCTCCCCTACCAAAAGAATAGTGGATGTGGTTCCAAAGCATAGTGAGGCATGACAGAGGATATTGAATTGCTTTAAGGGTGCATGTTTAGACAGAGGGGGGGGAAGTCCTACAACTCCCAGCATCCCCCACACAGGCTGGCTGGGGAATGCTGGGAGTTGTAGGACTTTTGTCTAAGCATACATAGGTTTGCGCAGTCCTATGGCGATGGGTGCAAGAAGCCCTTGGACCTGGAGGCTTATGGTAATCGAATGCAGAGTGGGAGGAGTGGTGTAGGCTATCCTTGCCCCCCTGCCCTAACGCTCTGCATTTTCCGCTAGATGGGATTTTTTGGCCCATCTAGCAGGAGCGACTCAGAGGGGGAGGGAAGGAGGCTGGAGAGGCATCAGGATAGCTTGTCTCCTGGTCTCTCCAGTGTCCTCCTCTCCCTACCCCCCAAAATGCCCCCTTCTCCCCCCCACTGCAATGTAGCTTTCCTAACCTCGGAGAGCAGCCGGAGTGGTTCTTTCCACGCTGGCTGCGAGGGGTGTGTGTGTGTGTCGGATCTCTCTGATTCTCAGGTCCAAGGTGGGAGCGCTATACCTGACCTTCAAGGTGGGGATCTGAACTATCCTATGACCCCTAAGATGCTGTCTAGGGGACATGATAGGATTGCTCCCTCCGAGAATTTGTGTCCCCAAATCTGCTTTGGTTCTATCTAAAAGTTCACAAGAACAGGACTGATGTGTGTGCAGGATGGACTGAAGTAGCCAGTATACTGTAGTGACTAGGATGGATGAGAATTTTGTTTCAGTCCAGTTTTGATAAGAATTTATCAAAATCTGAGAAGTTCTTCATATTCGGGACACATAGAACTGGAGTTTTTACAAAAAGCAAACATGGAACTGAAACTCCATATTTATCCATTCATGCCCAGGGCATTGAGTGCTTAGCTCTTCAAAGTCTGGGCTTGAATCCCTATGAACTCAACCATGTTGCTGCTTGGTTAGAGTTGTCACCTCTTTTTTCTGACTGGCTCCTCATCTTTAACAGTGATATGGCAAACAGGCACATCATTGTCCTCTCCATGTGCCTCCATTTAGGATGGAGGAAGACATAGGGCAACCGAGCCAGAGTGTGTTTGTGGAGGGGCCAGGCTCAGCTTGTCTGAGCGTGGAAAGCTAAGCAGGGTCAGGCCTGGTCATTACTTGGATGGGAGACCCCTCCTCTAGTTTCCTGCATTGAGCAGGGGGTTGGACTCGATGGCCTTGTAGGCCCCTTCCAACTCTGTGATCTATGAAATCTATGAAATCTGCAGCCTGGCCCAGCTGTGCTGACTTGCCAATCAGCACTTGCTTAAAAGCCAGGCCCCAAACACACTTCAGACGCTGGAAGCAATTGTTGTTGCAAAAATCAGCCGTAGCCAGACGCTCCTGCCAGCTCCCGGACTGAGACTTGTGCATTTTGACTCCGAAACGACCTTGACTACTCTTCGGCCTGCTCCTAAACTGGTTTGTGTTTTCTTGATTTCGGACACATATTTTGGCTTCTAACCTTGACCTCTGCTAACGACTACGGCTTATCTCTGGATCGGACTAATTTATGACACCATGCTGGCTGGAAATAGCTGTACATATTGAATTTTACTGTTGCAGATGAATGAGAATTTCATTTCAGTTCATTTTTGATCAGAATTTACCAATATTCGCAAAGTTCTTCATATTCCGGGTGGGAAGAACTTGAGATTTTAAAACATTCTAATTTGGGAGAAAATTAAACTGAGAGATCCATCCACCCCCAGCAGTGACAGAGTTTGAATCTGAATTAATCTCAGACATGGATTTCCTGGACTGAGCCAGGACAATATGGCTGGGATATGTCACATTATTCCAATGGCCACTCACTCCACACAGATCACAATCACAAAATATGTTTTGTGATTGTGATGTCTGTGGAGTGAGTTGCCATTGAAATGACGTGACATATCCCAGACATATTGTCCTGGCTCAGTCCAGGAAATCAATGTCTGAGATTAATTCAGATTCTATCCATTGACATGATAAATCCTGAACTTGCTATATGTCTGTGATATATCAAAGCATTTGAAGAACCCATCTCCTCACCCTCAAAATGGCTCCACTGTGAGTTTTACTAAGTCTCTTACCATGTCAAGCTGATGAATGATCAATGGAATCCACTTGAAGAGTTACATGGACCTATAAATTGGTCACATGGTAGAGCCAACAAAATGTAGAGAGTTCAGGCCATTTGAGGGTCTACAGTCATGCCTTGGATTGAGAGCATAATTCGTTCCGGAAACGTGCTTGTAATCCAAAACACTCTTATATCAAAACGAAATCCCCCCAAAAAAATTTGTACAGAGATTTTTAATTTAGGCCGTACTACAGTACTTGTATTGCAAGACATCACTTGTATATCAAGTTAAAAAAAATTAAATAAATATTTAAAAATTTGCTTGTCTTGCAAAACGCTCTCAAACCAAGTTACTTGGAATCCAAGGTATTACTGTATCTATATGTTATGCAGATGATCCGTGATTGACTGGATTGCCTAATGATTTCTTTTCTAATGAAACCATCTGATCATGGATCCCCCAGGGACCATGTCATTTAGCCCTCTTGCTTTTTTACACGGTAAGAAATCTAGGTCTGTCAAAAACTGTGCATTCAACAGGGAGCCACAGCTAACCTGGCACTTGGAAAACTGTACCTAAATGATATATGTGTTTTCAAACACTTGTTTGTCACATCCATAAGCCCTTTTCAAACAGTGCCTCCCACCATGTACACACACACAGTGACCATCATGGTGGACAGGTGTTCTACTTTACAGAGGACAGGCCTCTGTTTGAAAGTGTCCTCTATCAGGGCCGGTGCTACCATTAGGCCAACTAGGCAGCTGCCTAGGGCGCAGGGCTAAAGGGGGCGCCAGAAACACCTTGAAAAAAAATACAGCGCTCTCAAGTGGGAAGGGGGGCGCTAAATATCTGATCTTGCCTAGGGAACCAAACTGCCTTGCACCGGTCCTGTCCTCTATTTGAAGGGCTGTCCAGTCCACATCAGGTCCAGTTTAAAGATAAAGAACCATAAGGCGGAAGTGCAGGAGTCTTGAAGTCACCCATCAACACAGCAGACTGAACAGGCAGGCACACAGGTCACCCGATTACACTCTTCCCCACTAGGGTGAGCTGAATTCTATTTCTATTTAAATTGTAGTTATTGATTCTAATTTGCACGTATGCACATATAAATTTGCATATGCAGAGGTCATGCAGATTGGTGTCCTCTTTTGTCCTCTTTTTGGGTGATGCATTTCTAAGTGCAGGAAACATTTTTGGATGGAGGCGTAGTGTCAGATGAGCCCCCATTAGCACCGTGAAGTCACACAGCCCAGGTACAGGTTTGCCCATCTTAGTGAGAACCAGACCTTGGTGGCAAAAATAGGCAGGGCCGGATCAAGGCCAGCTGATGCCCGAAGCACAGCCCAGTAATGGTGCCCCCTCGGCCCTTCCATTGCTTAGCTGGCCATTAAGACTCAATAAGTGCTGAGGGTGAAAGAAATTAAAAACTCAGTTTTCTTCAAGGCCACCACCACCCCCACGCCAGAACACACAACTATATTAAATATAAACTGTTTTTTTAAAAATTATATTTATTTAACATTAAATAGCAGCAAGCAATATAAGCCAATTTGTCGGGGGCCCAGTCCTGCAATCACACATTCTAGCACTCTGACACTGGAGACTCCAAACACTTACTTATAACTAGGGCAACAGAAAGAAATACACATTTTTTTCATCACTGTTTTATGCATTTTTATTTTTTTTAAATAAAACTGTTATAAGGGGGGAAATGCAAATGCAAAAATGTGTGGTACTCTGTGGTGCCCCCCTTCCCTTGGTGCCCAAAGCACATGCTTATATTGCTTAATGGTTAATCCAGGGCTGGCATGAGGCATGCCACAGTTTTAACAGCCTTGGGATTCCTATCTACAGTATAATATGGAAGCATTTTGGGCAAATGCACGAGTCTTGTTATCGTTTGTTTGTTTGTTTGTTTGTTTTAGAAAAGCAGCTTCAGAAGGACATTGAAAGGAAGCAGCAGCAAGTAGAAGGGGTGGTAGCTTTAGCCTCCATGCCTGCTGATTCCCCTCTCCACATTTTCTCCCAACTGCTCACCCTGAGACACCGGGGCAGTGCTAGGTACTGGAAGGATCTGGGGCTCAGGCCCACAGGACAAAAAAAAATAATGCACAAATTTGCATCTGTTAATTCAGTGTTCTCCAACCTTGGGTCCCCAGATGTCTTTGGCCTACAACTCCCATGCTGGGAGTTGTAGGCCAAAGACATCTGGGGACCCAAGGTTGGAGAACACTGTGTTAATTGACATATGCGCTAAAGTCTCTCTGTGTGTGTGTGTGTGTGTGTGTGTGTGTGTATGTGTGTGTCTTTAAAGGACCCTGTCTCCTAAGGACACCCCTATTTGTAAAAAGGGATGTATGGACAGGGGAGAGGAGGGTATTTGATTTCAGGAAAAAACATCAGGCAGAAAGGTTCAAAGAGGGCATCAGGAGGTGAGGCACATGTGGGCAAAAAGCCAGCTCATCCAGGCGGATCAAATGCAACAGAGATCCTCGGGGGCCCTGTCCCTTTATTTCAGCAGGTGCCCATGGGCAGCAGGGTGGTGGGGCAGATGGCCTCCCAGAGATTCAGGGGCTACAAATGAAAGATCCAAGCTCCAATCCTAGTGGGCTGCCCCCTAACACCACCTCTGTGACACACACACACACACACACACACACAGAGAGAGAGAGAGAGAGAGCTTAAAATGCGTATTCTCACTAACATGAGTCTGGTATCATATGTGGGAATGGTAGTTTAAGGAGTGATTTGGAGCAGGGAAATGGCTGGTGGGGAAAGAGTTAAGGATCCAATTTCCCCCCACAACTTTCTGCTCAAAACGACACACACACCCCACTAATTAAAAATGGCGACAGATCTCTAATATTGTTATTTGTCCATAATTAGTAAGCTTCTCATACTGGCCTACATTGCAGCAATGTTGTAAGGCTTACTTGAGATAATGTAAGTGAACCTATTTGCACATGTGAGTAATTCTATATGTATGCCAAATATTATTCTTAATTAAACGGATCAGCACCATGCCCCTTCTTCAATGGACCTTCTATCTCTCCGCAAGGGAGCTAAAAAAAAAAAAGAGTTACATTTCAATTAAAATGCCATGAAATATATTTGCTTCTTTTAGCTGGTTTGATATTTCAGTTCAACTTGCTCTGTTCTGTTTACTCGACAAGCACCCGTGGTATGTGTAAACTACATTTGTCCATTTATCTTGCCTTGACATTTAAGGAAGAAAGAACGAAACCGTGCAAAACCCTTCATGCCTGAGCAAGTGATATGGTTTTGTGTGAGTGGCAATGTCAGAGATTTCAGGTTCTTCAAGCATGTATAAGCTCTTTCTGCTCTCAGAAATGATCAGAGGGCATCTCATGCCTTGGAAGGTATCAATCCAGGTTCATGCAGTCCTCCTTATACCCCCCCTAAAATACCATTTGCATGAATTATACTATATTTAACCCTTCCTGTCAGCAGGGGTTTGCCCTTTTTGGCTGAATTACTGCCTAGTGCGGAGGTGCAGAGCCTCAGGCCCAGGTGCCAAATCTAGCTCTCCTAGGGTCCCAATCCAGCCCACCAGTGTTCCCCAGAATGCCATGCCCCTTTCCCCTGACCACCAATCATTTGGTGGTTTTCCAGCTTTTGTTTTTTTTCCCCCCTCACCATTGCAGAAGGTTGAAATGGCTCTCTCAAGGCTTAGTTGTTGGAAAGTGCAAGCATAACATGGCAGATTTCCTAATTGTTGATAAGAGAACAGGAGCCTGCTGTGGGCTTCTGAGCTCCCTCTTTCTCCCTTCTCCCCTCTCGCATGCAAATTCTCCCTTCCATGGGTGTGTAGCATTATTGGGATTGCCCCCCAAAAACAGGGCTTGCAAGCTTGTTGCAAGCTCTGCTTAAGAAAGCAACCCTGGGTACCAGAACCAGTATCAAAGGTGGGCATGGTGAGGCACTTGCTGAGGGCACATACCCCAGCAGGAGCCCGTTGACCATAGCCCCCTGAAGTTGCTCCTCTTCTCCACTGTTGCAACCTGCCTCTCGCTCTGGGCCAGACAACGGTGGTGGTGAGAAGGAGGAGCAGGAGAGGCCGTTGCCTACTTGGCTCACTGGCCCTCTGCCTGTCAAGCAAGCAAGTGGGAGCAATGATGAGAGAGAGGATGAGGAGCAATAACTCCTGGTGACAATGGCGGTGGGAAGGTAGACTCACCATGGGAGGGTGTCTTGCCCATGGGACCTCAGAAGCTTGAAGCCAGCACTGCCAGTTACAGTTAGTAACCATGGTTAGCCCGTAACTCTCCAACAATCCTGATTCAGCCACATTTTTTGCTGATCCTCTGTCCCTGAGAAAACTCCACCCTCCTATCATTCCAAATTTCTGAAAACAGCCACATTTCTTGCCTTGCAGTGTAATGTGTGGCTTTCCTCACTGCTTTCATCATCGCCCAGGGTGGCTGGTTGCCGGCCAGATGGGCGATTAATAAATGTAAATAAATAAATAAAAATAAATAAAAATTTGGAACAATCTGTCTGCATGTGCCTTTAGTTCACCAGTGTTCCACCAGGCCATGGCTCTGGACTGCCAGCAGGGGTGGTGCTAGGTACTGAAAAGATCTCGGACTCAGGCCCACAGGACAACAACAACAACAACAACAAAGCACAAATTTGCATATGCTAATTTACATATGCTTTAAAGTGTGTGTGTGTGTGTCTTTAAAGGATCCTGTCTCCTAAGGACAACACCCCTATTTGTAAAAAGGGATGTATGGACAGGGGAGAGGAGGGCATTTGATTTCAGACAAAAAAAACTCAGGCAGAAAGATCCAAGGGGGAGCAGCAGGAAGTGAAGCACATGTGGGCAAAAAGCCAGCTAATCCAGGGGGATCAGATGTAACAGAGATCATCAGGGCTTCTGCCCCTTTATCTCAGCAGGTGTCCATGGACAGCAAGGTGGTGTGGCAGATGGCCTCCCAGAGATTTGGCGCTCCAAATGAAAGATTCAGGGCTCCAGTCCTAGTGGGCTGTCCCCTTACACTGCCTCTGGTTTCCAGGCACCACCCCTTCCATGCACGGATGCCAAAGAGTGCAAAATACTGGGTACCTTAGCACCAATGAACATGCAGTACTCCACCATGGTTAAGCAAACCATGGATGAGAGGTTTTTACCAGTGGAGGCTGGTAGCTCCAATGTCAGTGGGGCGGTGTATCTGCTCCGGATTTTACTCTGAACTTTTAAGGAGATCTCCATGGTGCTGAACCCTAGCCCCCCCCCCCCCAAATTTTAGGTTCCACATCATGGATAGCTCCTTAAATGTTTGGAGTGAAATCTGGAGCAGATACACGACCCCACTGACACTGGAGCCACCAGCATCCATGGGTTTTTACCCTGAAAGGTGGCCTTTAAATAAAACATTTTAATTAAATAAAAATAAATAAAATAAGTCAAGCATGACAGAGGAGACCGTGGTAAGTGCCCAACCACCTAGCCATGATTAGCAGAATGAACAGCGGACCTCAGACACTGAAGCACGTTCACAACACTGGCAGCCGGTTGTTAAGTGGAGTGGGATACGGGGACAGACAGTGCTAGGGCTGAGTTCCAGTGTCTTCCTTCCCAAACAAGCTCTGCCTGATGAGTGAGTGCACTGTGACAGCTAGGGCAGCCAGGTCTCCTATTTTACAGAGGGCAGTCCTTTATTTGGAGGCATCCTCTGTTTGAAGGCTTGTCCAGTCCAACTCCAGTTTAAAGATTAAAAAAAAAAGAAAAGAAGGGAGAACAGGGGCCTTGAAGTTGCCCATTATCAGTTAACACTTGGAAGAGGACTGAGCAAGGTCACCTGGTCAATCTTTCCCACTACGGTGAGATGTATCGTGTTTTTGTTTGTTTGTTTGTTTAATTTATATCCTGCCTTTCTGCAAAAAAAATGGCGCCCAAAGTGGCCAACGTTAATAAAATACAGATTAAGCAAAAGCTCAGTTAAAATGTAACTTTAAAACAAATTTAAAATACAATTAAAAACACAACAATAAAATGAAGAAACGGTACCCAACCAATTAACACCCCCCCCTCCCTTCAGCAACAGACCAGCTTTCATGCCAAAGGCACGTCTGAATAAAAAGTCTTTGCCTGCTGGCAGAAGGCCAACAATAGTTGAATACAGCATAACGATGTTTAAATAATAGATATTATTTTAAATTTTCATCTATATTATTATTATTATTAATTCATGTCTATACCGCCTAATAGGCAAAGCTCTCTGGGCGGTTCACAAAAATTACAAACCACAAATACAAATACAAGATAATTAAAAATAATATAAAATCTTTAACATACAAAATTTAAATCAACTTAAACAGCTAAAACAGTCACAGTAAGTTATCGGACCTTATAAAAACAACAGACATAAATGCCCCATAATGTGCTGTCAAATGCCTGGGAGTAGAGGACAGTCTTAACCTGGTGCCGAAAAGATAACACTGTTGGTGCCAGGTGGACCTCAGTGGGAAGAGCAATCCATAACTGGGGGGCGGCACCACTGAGAAGGCCCTCTCCCTTGTTGTGGCCAGGGGTAGAGGCAAGGTAGGAATCAGCAGTAGGGCCTACCAGGGTGCTGGGGCCCTGGCAGTTGCCCAATAATGCCAGGTGCTGATGCCGACCCTGAGTGGAGGCCTCAGACCTGTATCAGGGCAGAGCTATACGCAGCCGTCTGAGATTAGACAGGAGTTACACCAGAGGATCAGAGACAAGGGACAAAGCCAGAAGTCAGGATGCAGGAGCAAGTCAAGGGAGCAAGACAATACTGAAGGACAAACCAGGAGGCAAGACCAAAGAGCAACCAAAAGATACAGGAACACACCAAAGCTCAGGAAGACCATGTTGCTCGGGCAAGGCTTAACAAGAACAGGATGTCCTGTTAATTAGGGCTGGGCCGCGAGCAGCAAGTCTGACATCAACCATGAGCTGTGAATCAGAAGCTGTCAGACAAGCCAGTAGCTAGGCCTGAGGGTGGCCAGATGCCCTACTTTACTAGAGGACAGTCCTCTATTTGAAGGGCTGTCACAGGAGAGACCTCTATTTGGAGGTGTCCAGGCAGGGCTGTTCAGTCCAAATCTGGTTTAAAGATAAAGTACCCCGAGAAGGGAGAGCAGCAGAGGCCTTGAAGTTGTCCATCCAAAGTTAGCACCTGAACAGCAGACTGTGCGGGCACGCAGGTCACCTGTTCACAGTCTTCCCCGTTACGGTGAGACGCATTGCATTTCTATCATAGTCATGATGTCTAAAGTTCACATCCATGCGTATAAATTAGCATGTGCAAATGATATGCAAATTGGTGTCCTCTCTTGTCCTCTTTTTTGGCGATGCGTTTCCTCTTTTTTGGCAATGCACATGTGGCCACTTAGGAACAAGCCAGGAGTCAGGGCCAAAAAACAGTTAAGGATATAGGAACGTACCAGAGCTCAAGAAGGCCTTTTTACTTGAGCCAAAGCTCAACCAGAACAGGAAACCTGTTTCCTGGAAACAGGAATCAGAGGGAACAGGATTTTTTGTTCCAGCCCTAACTGGACATGCTGCGGATTGAACTTGGGACATTTTGGATGCAAAACGAGTTCTCTGCCACTTAGCCACAGCCCGCTTAGCCTAACATCTGGAGGGCCACTCATTCCCCAGCCCTGGAGTAAGGTGAAACAGTTAGTGGGGTTAGCTACTATTTATGGCAGATTTATTTGAATAGCCTGTGTGTGTGTGTGTGTGTGTGTGTGTGTGTGTAAGGGTGCATGTTATCATTTAGAAACAAAAATAGGTTGCGAAAACATGAGGAAATGAAGGGAAATCCTTCCTGTTCCTTTGGGGAGTGTGTGTGCATGTGTGCACGCGCTCTCTCTAAAATATTATGTCTGTCATCACTCTGATTTCCATTTGAGGATTCATTTATGCCAAGTCATAAAAATATTGCCAGCACAAGATGGAGAAATTCTCTTTTTAGTATAATAATTAAAAAAAGGAGGTTAGATCTAACTGTATTCCAGAATCAATAGCTTCAACTCCAGAATAAAACATTAGCAGCACAATCCTATGCATGTTGGCTGAGAAACAAGTCCCATTGAGTGCAGTGGGCTTAAGTGAGTGTAGGGCTGTAGTCTTAGATGCCCATCAAACCCATGCCATTGGACAAGTGAAAAAGACATCCAGTGCCAGTTTTTGATTTTTTTTAAAAAAAAATTCCCTAAATTCTCTCTCATCTTTATCACCACTAATTGTGCAGAAATCCTTTTGGCAAACCATATGCGCTTCTCATAGTAAACAAAAAGGGAGGAAAGGAAAGCTAAACGGCTTTCTCCTACTTAGTTATACAGAACAGAAGGAGTAAGTCTGCAGATCCTGCACAGTGTCAGTTCTGTTCAAATTGCAGACGGACTCTGGCCGATGTATAAAAATGGACACCAGATTTTTCTTCTCTTCCCACCCACCCCCTCAAGTCTTTTGTAATCCCACCCCATTCCTTCTTGAAAGGCATTCTGTTCAGCCACAATGACATCTGCTGGTGGAGACAGGAAGCCATAAATCTGTAGGTCTCCTCTCAACCAAGCCTTGTTAATGCTTCCATTTATAATATCGTGGTGTGTTTTTTTTAAAATAAAAAATAAAATAATCCAGGATAGGGAGCCATTTCATTACTGCTGTACCTAGAAGCCCATCTTTGCATTTAATCCTTTCCCAAGAGACTCACTGATTTTTCTCATGTTGCGTATTGAAACCTAAAAAGTCACAGGAGTGAGGTAAATGGTGTAACTGGCGTGTGTCCCTTGGATTATAACCATGCTGCTGGTCAGAGGGCGGTGGGGGGGGGGGACAGTCTCAAGCTGCTGATCCCTGCCTAGGTAGAATAGCCACTCTCATGTTCCAGTAGATCATGAGAAGAGCTTTTTGTAAATAGAGTATTCTTCAAGTAAAATTCACTTAGCAGTGCTGAAACAAATTACAGTGTATGATCTGTCCCTATTACCTCCACAGTGTATAAGAGGACCTGGCTATGTGTGTAAGAAGCGGGGGGGGGGGGTAGATCCCTGCTTTTTATGGGGAGAGTCTATGGTTCAATCTCCAGGCAGGGCTGGAAAAGTTCAAGCCTGAAACCCTGGAAAGCCACTGCCAGTCAGTGTCAACAATACTGGGCTATATGGACCAATGGTCTGACTCAGTAGAAGGCAACGTCCTATGGTCCTAAGAGGGAGATGATATGATTGCAGGAGGATCGTAACATAAACATCAGGCCATGGTCTATTTCATGCAGCATGCTGGAAACAGTGGCCATTCCAGTGCCTTTGTACATTCACGTGCCGAGAATGATCTATCCAATCCCAGAGGTCTGTCTCCCCAACATCTTTTAATCAAATTATTTGCTGGCCTTGGGAAGTGTTGGAGCTGAGAGGGGATGTGAATCGACCTATGAAGAGTGTTGCTTGAACTCCGATCTCCTAGTGTTTCATACAGCCTGCCTAACCTAAAAGTGATCATTCCGTAAAACACACACAAAAAAACACAAAATAAAACGAAAGTGGAAAGACAAAAGTATAAAAAAGTTCATGAGATACTCAGATAAAGTTTGTGAAGCCTTTTGATCACTTTAAATGGGGTTGATGATGATGATGAGGAGGAGGATTAAATTTATTATTTATATTTTCTCTTCTGCCATCACACCCAGAGCATGATGATGATGATGATGATGATGATGATGTTCTGATGTGAGGAAGCCAGAATTCCTAAAACTCATTTTCCTGTTTAAACTATTCAGCCCCCTTATTTGATGAGCAAGTAAGTAACCAATCCCTATCTTTCAGTGCTCTGGACATATTACCCAAGGTTATGGAGACCTTGGGAAGTATGTGGATATGGGATTGTACAGAGCAGTATTAAATCTGGGGAATAGGAATGCCTTTAGGGAATCCTTGCTTGGACCCCCATGGAATGTCACATTATATCTGGAATGGAGTACTTCAAAGGAATGTGGACAAATCCAAAAGAACCAGTTCAGTGCCTCAAGCAGCAAAAGCTTTCAGAAATCCCGCAACTGTTGGGCAACAAGCTAGGAGCATCAATTCAGGTTTCAATGGAGGGGAAGGGACCAAGATATCACAGTAGGGCAGAGCTAGATTCACTACAAGTTTCAAAGCCCTGCAAGATTAAATTGCCCCTCCCCCAAAGGCAGTGTCTGGTAGAGAGCAACCCTATACTCTCTGAGCAGAGCCTCCAATATTGAAGGCTTCACTTCATCAATGCCCCTGTCAACTTGCCATTAGGGCAGAAGTGTGGTGGGAAGCAGAACTTCCTGTACTTTTTCTCCATGCACCGATGGGGGGGGGGGGGAATCATCAGTCCCTTCCAAAACATTTAGAGAGACTGCTAAGAACATAAGAACATAAGAAGAGCCATGCTGGATCAGACCAGAGGTCCATCTAGTCCAGCATTCTGTCCACACAGTGGCCAGCCAGCTGCCTGCGGGAAACCCGTAAGCAGGACATGAATTTGCAAACTGATGCAGAAACTGAATGAACTGAACTTAGAGTGGGGGAAATGAGAAACTGAGAGAAATGGAAACTGACAGATTTGCCCATCCCAAACTGAAATACAGGTAGGGGGAAGCCTCCCAAAATCACTCTCATGGAGCCATTTTGATGAAGAATGTTTTGATGGACCATTTATCAAAGATTTGTTATTATCCATCCTGGGTGGTGCAGTTGAATGTCTCCAATGGGTCGCTCATGCCTTGTTCTTGCCTCTGGTGCATCAGCTCTGCCAGACTGCCACCCAATCTCTCCACCACAATGTTGTGCTGCTTGATAGCAAACTCATCCTTCCCTGAAAAGCTGGGTGACCCTAAGCAGAAGATCTTCTTTTGGGGGGCACTCAGCTCTTCAGTAAGGGTGAGTTTACCATCAGGCAGCACAGCACTGGGGTAAGGAGAGAACAACTACAAAATTGAAGACAAGTTCTAGGCATTTAATTATTCTGAACCTCTTCTGTCTTTCTTATTAACAAGTCTGTATTTGCTTGTATTTGCTCCCCACACATGGTTCTATTGGTTTGAAGGAAGTGTGCTAAATACATGATTTCAGGGGGATTTTTTTTTTTTTTGCAGGAGTTTGCAATTGTATTTAACTCCACCCATCTCTGGAAAAATCTGAAATTGTGCTTGCTTACCTGATCAGCTACACCAGGATTGGAACAAAAGAAAAGAACCCAGAAGTATTGAGCTTGGCAGGGAAGTGTCACCCTCTTTCTACTCACTCCTGTCTCTAAACCATGGTTCAAATGTGTAAACACCTCAGAAGTAAAACTGAGGTTAAGAGTTGTTATCCAGGGCTTGGTAATTTAGTCTAACATTCAGCAGCACACAACCCTGAAAGCTACTTTAGTGAGGGGGGGAAATCTGTTTTGGGGTGAACTCTCAATGGATTTTTCCAGTTCAGTTCTGACAGATTTTGTTCCATTTTCCCCAGTTGGCATTGACTTGATCTGTGGCGAGTTGCTCCAATACACAGATACCATTTTTTTTTTAAATGGCAGCAATTTGCACAAATTAGATCTTTTGTGTGTGGGGGCGGGTGGCGGGGGCGGGTAATCTTGTAATTTGCACAAATGGGGTCATATTTTTTTAAAAAAAAATATTGGTGATCTTGCGCAGGTGTGCATGATCACAAGTGCACTTGCCCACTATGTAGCCCCACAGAAGCATATTCCCCTCTTGTAAGTAACCGTGTCAGTTTCATCCTCTCCACACACTACCTCCTGTAGCCCAGCAGAGCCATATTTCCTACTTGTCAAAGAATTTGCCAATTTCATCTTCCACTTCCGTGCTTCCCAAGGGATTTAAATTCTTTGACAAGTAGGGAATATGGCTCTGTGGGGCTAAATGAAGTAGTGTGTGGAGAGGATGAAACTGACAAGGCTATTTATAAGAAGGGAATATGCCTCTGGGGGCTACATAGTGGACTTGTGAACATGTGCACTTGTGCAAAATTGGCAATAAAAATTATTTTTAAAAAAATTATGACCTCATTTGTGCAAATTTCAAGATCCCCCCACGATAGATCAAATTTGCACTAATTACCATTTGCACAAATGGTGGGATCTGAAACCCCCCCCCCGCACAAAACATTTCAAGAATTGGGGGGGTGGAATCGACTACAATACTCTACAGCTTACCAGAACAGAAATACTATGGAATCCCATTGGGTTTAAATGGAATGGAATTCCCAGCATCATACATCCCTAGTGAAAATACTCGGCTCTAGATTATGTGAAGTAGAGAATGCCAGTGAGAATGTGCAAAGTGTCTCTCCTTCACCACTGAGGGCTGTTTCACAAGCATAGTATCTTTTATGGGTACACACAAATGATTTTGATAGGTACCCATAAAACTGTGGAATGTGTGTATGTGCTCATGTAGCAAACAGTCACATGTAACATAGAGAAACATGTTCCCATCCCCTTTTTCCCATTGGAAACACAGTGCTTGCCTCATAAATTGTAATTCTGCCCTAAATCCAGGCAAAAGGAGTAGCAATACGTGAACATATCATTAAAATTTCATGTTTTAATATTGTTCATTTGTGAAAAATACTGTTTTTAAAGAACACTGGTTGCTTCAGTTTGATGAATACTAAAATAATTTTTGTATGGAAATATTGTTTTTTATTTATTATTTACTAGCTTATTTACCCGGCATTGCCCAGGTCGTCATTTTCTTATAGGTACTATTTGTTTGAAATTCCTTAAGGTAGCTGACCGCTTTTTGGAAAGGCTCCATAGGAAAGGTGAAATGAAAAATTCACAACACCTTTCAATCATTTATTGTTTTTAAAATGTTTTCTTAGAAAGCCAACTCAACACGATTTTTTGTTTTTCTGAAATCGCAGCTCCCCCGGGACTACACAACGAAATCCCAGCTCCCCCGGGACTACACAACGAAATCCCAGCTCCCCCGGGACCACACAACAAAATCGCAGCTTCCCCGGGACTACACAATGAAATCCCAGTTTCCCCCGGGACTACACAACGAAATCCCAGCTCCCCCGGGACTACACAACGAAATCCCAGCTCCCCCAGGACTATACAACAATGAAATCCCAGCTCCCCCGGGACTACACAATGAAATCCCAGCTCCCCCGGGACTACACAACAATGAAATCCCAGCTCCCTCGGGACCACACAATGAAATCCCTGCTCTCCCGGGACTGCAGAATGAAATCCCTGCTCCCCTTCCCCGGGACTACACAATGAAATCCCAGCTCCCCCGCGTAGGCCCCTGCAGCAATTCATATGAACATTCTGAATGACATAGGGGCGATTTGCATAACCGCTCCTGATAGGCCCCTGTGGCACATGAACATTCTAAATGACGTAGGGGTGCTCCTATGTCAGTTTGCCCATAAGCTACATAAGAGTGGGTCAGACATGCCCAGTGATGCGTTTTTTTGGGTTCTAACCCCACCAGTATTCTTCCTTGCGTGATGAAGAGTATGTGTGCCAAGTTTGGTAGGGATCCATCAAACCGTGTAAGAGCCTATGCGGAACACACAAACAAACAAATGGACAAACACACAAACTTTCACATTTATATAGTAGATTGGATTAATTTATATTGTGCTCTATCCCAAAAGTGCAGAGCAGTTTACAGCAGTCCCCCACCACAAAATGTGCATAGTTCCAGCCCCAAGGGGGTCGCAATCTGAGGAAATCAAATGTTTGGGGCGGGACATAAAAGAGGCAATTCTGTTCAAAAAGAAACAACAGTGGTAACACATCCATACCATACCATAACCAGGGGAGGCTGGTGACTCCTGTTTCAGTGGGGCTCCTTTTCCATTGCAGGTTTTGTAGGTTTTACTTGGAGCTTCATAGGAGCTGTCCATTGTGTTCCATGGCGGCGAACCTATTTTGGGGATGGAGTTCAGCACCCTGGATAGCTCCTATGAAGCTCCAAATAAAGCCTGCAATGGAAAAGGAGCCCCACCGAACAGGAGCCCCCCCCAGCTCCCCTGGCCCATGACCAACGCGTAAAGTGGCCAGATGCAAAAGAAGGGAGGGTACCTGCAGCTTTAATAGTTGTGCAAAAGAGGGAATTTCAACAGGTGTAGCTTGTATGCCATGCATCTGGCCACTCTACCAACCACTCCAAAAAGCCATCGAAATGGCAGCGCTTTTTGAAGGTCACGTGTTTGATAAAGAGGTGCTGCATAATGGGTTGGGCTTGGCTGGGTAGTGTAGTGCAGGGAACAGAGCTCTGTTCCAGGTGTGGTACTGCTGCCAAGACCAGTGTCAAAGGCACTGACAAAAGCCCCCCCGGGAGTTGCTCCTCCTTTTCACCAATCACCATTGCAGCCTGCTGGTTCATCTGCATCTCGCTCTGGCCCATCATCATCATCATCATCATAATCATCATCATCATCATCATCATCATCTATTTGTATGCCACTTTTCCACAAAAAATTGTGCCCAAAGCGGCTCACAACATGACATAAATAACAGTAGATATAATTTACAGAACATCAAAGAACGATTAAATATAATATTCAAAAACATAATTCGCAAAATATCAGAGAACAGTAAATATAATTTACAAAATATCAAAACACACTAAATATAATATTCAAAAGATGCAATAGAAATAATTACAGATAACCATAAACAATTCAATAATGATTATACTAAGGTAAAAAAAGAAGAAGCAATAGTTGCTTTTGTAGCTGGAGCCAGTCAGGCCCCACCCTCCCGGGCCAGGTGCCATGAGCCAGGGAAGCAGGGACCAAGTCTTGCAGGACTCACAGCTATACAGGCCTGTGGCTTACGCTGGCTCAGCTTGTCTGAGTGTGGAAAGCTAAGCAGGGTCAGGCCTGGTTATTACTTGGATGGGAGACCCGACCCCTCCTCTAGTTTCCTGCATTGAGCAGGGGGTTGGACTCGATAGCCTTGTAGACTCCTTCCAACTCTGTGATCTATGAAATCTATGGCCCAGGAAACAGTGGTGGTGAGGAGGAGCATCAGATGCCACTGCCTGCTTGCCCACTGGCTCTCTGCCTGTCCAACAAGTGAGTGGTAGCAAAGAGGGGAAGGAGGAATAGCAGCCACCCACCCAAGTATGACCGGGCTGATGCATTCAGTGTGCATTCCAGGCACAGCAGATTATGAAGTGATATGTCCTGCATCTGATTGCTCTGTTGTGCAGCCAAATTGATTTTACGTTTCCATTGAGATGGGCTTTTACTATACACCCCCATGCAGCTTAAAAATTATTCTGGGCATGCAACAGAGCATCAGATGACCATTTCAGTATGTGGCCATCATCTTTAGTGGACATTCAGCAGCCAGTCACAGTTGATCTTTTATTTTCCAGTGACCTTAGATGCACCAAACTCTGCAAAGGATCAGACTGCTTAACACTAGGTAACAACTTTGGCCTATGATTTGTTTGCTTTACTTATGGGCATGAGTGCATCAGATATTATCCAAGGCAAGGATCAGGCCTCCCTACTTTGCCTTGTTGCTTTCTAAGAATGGATTGAGACTCTTTATAGAGCCATCCATCTCACTGACACTTGAAAAAAAGGGAAACAAGTGCCTTTCTGATTAGTGAAATCCACCTCACCCTTCCTGGTCCCCTTTATCTTCAAATTCTGCTTCCCCAAGCAAATCCCACCTCATCCTTCTCTGCCCTTGCTACTCCCAAAATCCTGCCCACCAAGGGAATACAGGCCTGTGCCTTATGCTGGCTCAGCTTGTCTGAGTGTGGAAAGCTAAGCAGGGTCAGGCCTGGTTATTACTTGGATGGGAGACCCCTCCTCTAGTTTCCTGCATTGAGCAGGGGGTTGGACTCGATAGCCTTGTAGGCTCCTTCCAACTCTATGATCTATGAAATCTATGTGAATCCTACCTCTGGGCTTCCTTCCCACTATTGCAACTTCTGATGCTCTTCTTCCCGTGAGGCCTGATGCAACCACCAACACCACTGTCCGTTCCATATGATCCTGCCCAGTCTTTAAGATCTGCTTCACAGGTACTGTCTGCACTAGGTTTCACAGTCTTTGAAGGTGGAGGGGGTCGTGAAAAGAGATAGGACCTTTTTGCTGGTGGTGCCCCAGTTGTGGTATACTTTCCCCAGGGACAATAATCTGTTGTTGTTGTTGTTATAACAGATGATGATTTTCATCTCCCATGCTTTTTGTAGAATCACAGAGTTGGAAGGTACCTTGGAGATCATCTAGTCCAACACCCTGCTCAATGCAGGCTCTGCACTGCAGGGTGCAGCTACAGCTTCCCTGATGGACGGCCATCCAGCTTCTGCTTAAATACCTCCAGTGAAAGAGAACCCACCACCTCCCTTTTAATGGAGGACATGCCTGTCTTCATTGTCTTACTGTTTTTGTCACTGCTTGTTGTTGTTGTTGCACTGACTGTAGTCTTGATTTTTAATATTTTGTTAGGGTGCAGTCTATGGGCTGTGCCCTCGATGATCGTAAGCCCCCAAACGTGGAGGCTTAGGAGCATCCTATGCAGGGCAGGAGGAGCGGCGGAGGTGATCATCGTCTCCCTGTCCTCCTGCCCTGCACTTTTCACTAGATGGGCTTTTTTGCCTGTCTAGCTGGGGCACATTGGGGGGGGGGAGAAAGGAGACTGGAGAGGGCAGGCCTCTCTCCTCCCCACACACTGAAACACCCCCTTCTCTGAGGTCAAGTTCCCAACCTCAGAGAACAGCCGGTGTGGCTCTTTCTACACTGGCTGTACGAGGGAGGGGGGAGTTGGAGCTCCAGTTCCCTCTTCCGAGGTCAGACCGCTGTCTCCGACCTCAGATGGGGGAATCCAAAATATCCCATGTTCCCTCAGGTGCTCTCTAGGGGCCATAGGATTGCTCCCTTCATGTTGTACTGGACTGGTTGTGTTCAACCGTCCTTTTTTTGTTGACCACTTTGAAATCCTTTTGCTGAAAAGTGGGACATAAATATTTTAGCTAAAGGGTGCTTCCAGATTAGGCTTTTACTGTGCAATCACACTGCCTCATTCACTGAATTTTATGGAGGTACAGATGATGATATCTTCAATTTATAGCCCTCTTCCCGGGCCCCACTTCTTCCATCTTTCTCCCTATCGCAAAATAAAATAAATTAATAAATCTGTTTAGGGAGGGAAAGATGGAATAGTTGCATAATGTTTTTTGAATGTTAGTGCTAAGAGCCTTGTGTCTGGAAGCACCAAAAGAAAAATAAAACACAACAAAAATGGTGTCGGAAAGATGTTGCATTGCTCACGAAAGGCGCTGTCCAAAGGGTACCCCATTAATTCACTTGCACAGTTCCACACCCCATTCACAGTTGCAACACAGTTGCAATGGATCTTCTCATCTGTGTGAAGGTTGGATCTCATTTTCCATTGTCAACATCATTGTGAACTGAATACTGGTTAAACAAATTATTGGTACAACAGAAGCACAGCCTTGAGAAAAGATGTCAGGGACTCCTGCAACATACACGGACAGTTTACACATTTTGCAGAAACAACTGGTAAGGCTTTTTCTTTGTCTGTACTGGTTATTTTATTGATTGATTGATTTGAATAGTAGCCCAGCTTTCTACAAAAAAAAAATGGCACTTACAATCATAAACAAAACTTGATTAAAACAATAATAAAACAAATGTATTAAAACATGATTAGGCTGTTCAAGCTGCAAGCCATCGGTTACATATTTGACTGTTCAGCCCATGGGTAAAATGGGTTGGCTGTTGTGAACCGCCCAGAGAGCTTTGGCTATTGGGCGGTATAGAAATGTATTTATATATATATATATATATATATATATATATATATATTTCCTGAAAACAGAAAGAAAAAATGTCAAGGAGAAAGCCAGGATAAACTCTTTACCCTGGCATGCTAGTTTTTGACATGCAGGGAGGGTTTTTCATTTGTTTGTGGGGAAAGCATTCAGACAATCCATGTGCACCCCAAAGTCATACAGTCCACAAACAGTGGCACCACTTGATTCTGCTAGGTGTATAAACTGGCCTTGAAATACTACTCCAGATTTATTGCATTAACTGATAATTTATTGCATTAACTGATAATATGTACATCACACTGTACATATAGGAAACTGAAGCAGAGAGAATTTGTGACTTGCCTTAGCCAAGCAGTGCATCCATAGCTGAGATGGGACAAAAGCCTTGGTTTTCCACTGATCTTAGGATAGCTGTCTATCCACTCTACCACATGGCCTCTCGCTGCTCCCTCAGACACTCCATGGCTGCTTATAATCCTGTTCTCTGTGTTCTGTGTCAATGTAGCTGAATGTAAATAGCATCCAAACTGCTGGCCCTCCAGATGTTTTCAATATGTCTGGATAACTCTCAGATAAGTGGGACTGTAATGTTACTTCCTCCTTAGGGCCACTTGATTTCCTTTATGGTTATCACTTCCAGGTGGAGAAGCCGTGTGTACACTGTATGCATGCCATAACCCATGGCAAACAAACATGTGTGCATTAGCTTTGTGTACACATAAGAGGACACATGTCCAAATCGACTTGTGTGTGTTTCACATGTTATGGTGTGCACATACAGGTGGTGGTTTTTGTTTTTCCCTACACAGAAGTGATATGCATGTAGTTAAAGTATAATGGTGTTTCCCTTAATTCATCCTCTCTTTCCTCCCTTCTCTTCCTGACCACCTTTCTATCTCCTTTTCTGCACTTCTAGGTTTTTTCTTTCTTTCAGCATATACCAGTGTACAAGCAGCTACAGCCTTCAACTGCCTATCACCGCCAAACACCTGGGCAAAACGGAGAAAGAGGAAATAAAAGGAAACTTCACACAGTTTGTTCTAGAGGCAACCCAACACCTCCTGGGTCTGTGCCTTTCTCCAGTGGTGAGAACTTGTCAGCAATCTATTTTCAAAAGTGTGGGAAAAAGAGAACTTTATTACGTCCTGTTCTCCAATTTGAGGTGTGTGTGTGTGTGTGTGTGTGTGTGTGTGAGAGAGAGAGAGAGAGAGAGTCAATCTGTTAGGAGAGGAACATCTTTTTTAAAATGGGGGAAAAAAAACCTTTCACATATTCCAACCGGTGTATGACTGATGGGGTGATCCTGGGAATAGATATGTTAGGTAATCCTTTGGTAAGGGGAGGGGGGACCTGCACTAAACTCTAAACACGCTCAACAGCCTGGTCTATTTCACCTGATCCCAAGACCAGCACTGCTGCCAAAGCTGTTTGCAAGTCTGAATCCTGCATAAAAATTAATCTTTAAGTGCCCTGACGAGAACATTGGTTCAGAAACTGGGGCTAACCAGGATGGGATCCTCCGAGGTGGATGGGGAGGGGGAGAAAGGTGGGTACCCCCAAACAGGTTGGCACTCCAGCAACGATTGTATGAATAAGGTGGTCTTTTCTCTTCCCTCCCCCGCCCCCAGCTTCCCCTCCCACTGAAGTGCCTGTGCGATCAGCAAAGCCCTGTCTCTTTAATAAACTGACTGCCTTCTGTCTGCTCGGAGTAAATTTCATCCTGTCATCAGGTCGCGGAGGAGGAGTTTGTTAATGTACAGTTTGCTCAGTGGATCGATGTTTGCTGGCATCGCCTCGCCCTGCCTGTGTCTGTCTGTGTGTGTGTGTGTGTGTGTGTGAGGCGAGTGTGTGAGGCGAGCGTGTGTGAGAGCGAGCGTGTGTGTGTGTGTGCGTGCGTGCGTGCGTGTATGGATGGATGTGTGTGCGTGCGTGCGTGTGTGTATGTGTGTGCATGTGAGTGTGTGAACACCAGATTTCCTTCCATCCAAAGCTTCTCTGTCCTCTTCCATATCACTCACAACCTGGCATCTGACAGAAACAAACCTGCAGTTTTCTCAGCAAACACTCACCAATCCGCCATATAGATCTACGCGAAGGAGGCGGCGAGGAGGAAATAATAATAATAATAATAATAATAATAATAATAATAATGAGGGGGAGGGGGAGGAAATAGCAACCACCACCACCCCAACATCCGAGCTGCTTTTCAAAACAAAACTATTTACAAATCTCTATTTTCTTATTTATTGATCCACTTTAAAAAAAAATAATAATCCCTCCGGCACGGTGGGGCTCTATCCTTTTGCATTGGATGTTCCTGGATGTTTGCATCAAAGCAAGTCTTGCAACAGTTCAAACAAAACAAGAGAGACCAAAAAAAAAGGAAAGAAAAGCAGCCCCCCCCGAGCGTAGATCTTAAAAAAAAGAAAAGAAAAAAGATTTTTTAAAAAATTCTGGGAATAAGAATCCGAACAGGTTGATCTCGTCAGAGAAGTGCCAGAGGAGAGAGACGGGTGCTCGGCGTTGCTGGTGGTGGGTTGTTGAGGGGGAAAGCAGCTGAGGAAGGGGGGGGGGAAGCAGACACAGGGAGAGGGGGAGAGAGAGAGAGGGAGAAAACCAGCCCCGCGAGCTTCCAAGCCGTCTCGAATCTGGAAAGAGAAGTAAGATTGGAGAAAGTACAGCGATGCCAAGGAGGAAGCAGCAGGCACCGAAACGGGCAGCAGGTAAGAAGCCTATCCGCTCTCTACAGCCTTCGGCGTCTCTTTAGACTTCCAAGCCCTCTCCTCTTCTTCCTCATTTTATTTTTAGGGTCACCCCTTTGGTGTGTGTTTTGCAGGGGTGGGGGGGGGACTGCATCTATATTTTAATTTTTTCTCTCCCTCCCTCTCGTACTCACTCACTCTCACACACAAACCTTTAGCAAGTTGGACAATATTGAACCCAGTCCCTTCCGAAACTTGTCTTGGAGCTGCCTGCAGTGTTGCGTTGCGTCTGTGTATTTATTTTTATTTTTCCCCCTCGTGGGGCGGGGAAGTCTCGTCGCTGCAAGCTTGCATCCTTAAACTTTCCCCCCAACTTTCTTTCCACTTGGTTTCTCACCTCTTTCCCCTCCTCTCTCTCTCTCTCTCTCTCTCTTCCCCCCCCCCCGGGTTTTTTTTTTTTTTTTTAATATTATCATCCTCGCGTTGCATCGCAACCATACGAATATTTAATGGGGAGCTCTTTGGTTTTATTTTTGTCATGTAAGTTGCATGTATAAAAAAGGCGGGGCAATGTTTGGAAAAGCACCGCTTCTTTAGCTTTGTTTCTTGTGCAGTTGTGTGTAAGCGTGTGTGAAATAGTACGGGGCGGAGGGGGGTGGAATTGTCTGTCTCTGTTGATGAACCCGCTGGTTGAAGTTCAAGCCTTTGATCATCAGGGGCGAAAAAACTGCAACAGGAAATAAAATGAACATTCTGACGGTTAGGAGACAGCCCCTTAGATTCCAATCAAATTAATCTTTCAGATTCCTTGCTTGCACGTTGTTCTCCCAAGTTTATAAAAGCAATGTTTAAAGGCCGCACAGGGGTCAGCTACACTAGGGTTAGGCTTTTAAGGCGCTAGAACAGTTTGCAACTTTTGGGAAGTGTTTTGATTTGGTTTCTGGAGAGGAGTCCAATGGCGAGGCAACGGAGGTTGGAAAGTTAAGACTAGGAAATTGGCAGATAGGGCCTGTATAGTAAGTCCATTTCAAAGTGGGTTTTAGTTGTGTGTGTGTGTGTGTGTGTGTGCATGCATATGTATGTTTAATAGAAGGTTGGTTAATTGCTTCAAGAGAGAAATAGTTTGCTAGTATTTTGCTTCTGGATAGTGCAGTATGAAGTTCATTTTTCTGCCACTAGACCCACCCACTGGAGAAAAAAAAAATCAGGTTTCCAGTTGATTGCCAGCTTTGATTTGACATTTGATTGATCACCTGTCATTTTGCTGCCTTTGATCTATTCATTCTTGATATATATCAATAAATCACTCACTATGGTAACCTGAGTGCCAGTGACGCAAGTCTTGCCCTCTAGAATCTCTTAGCCAGACATGCACAATTATTATCTTGTTTGGCTTTAGTGTGGGTGGGATTTTTTTCTTTTTCTTTGTGTTCAGTTAGATTAGAGCTGTACAGTGACGCTCAAGTTGTTGGGTTTAAAAAAATAAAAAAAATAAAATCCCTCCTGCATTCCCCATCTAGAGATCATCAGCTAACACTTTGTATCCCCATTAGACACTGAATAATATAACTTTAAAATGTGGGAAAATTTCAGGATATGAATTTGATAAAATCTTGTGTGGTGGTGCTTCGGGACTATTCAAAGGTGAAAATTAATTGGGATCTGAGAAACTTTTACAAACTTGACCCAGTTCAATCTTTTGCTGTTGTTTTTTATACTCTCCTTATCTTTACTTTTATGTGTACAACAGTCGTATAAAACTGGCAAATTAACCACAGGCAAATTAAAATTATAATTGCAATCCAAAGATTGGTAAGAATGGTTTCATAGACAATTAGTTTAGGTGACTGCAATCAATAGGTGTAATTTGCACCAGATTCTTTAGTGAGGTCTAATATGGGGATTACTTTCCTCAGTTTTAACAGACATTTAGGACAACAGCCTAAAGGTGCTTCCTTTTACAGTATCACCACATGGTTACCGCTTAACGTATCTGCCAAAAAAAAAGAAAGAAAAAAAAGTCACCCTTTCCTAGCAGTACAAGATAGTTTAGAATCCCCACGTGCAGCATTTTGAAAAGGCTTCATTCCTTATGACTGTTCTTGTTTAAAGACCCTAATCACTCAAGAAAGCATTTCTGTTGCCATTACACATGCTAGTTATTCACCATCCCCTTGACCGACAATGCACAGATTCCATTTCAACAGTGAATATTTTTTCCTTTTTGTCTGACTTGCTTCACTTGCTTTCTTTCCAAAGTGTGCTAGCATTTGGAAAGATGGGGATGGTGGTGGAAAAGGAAGATGTGAAGTACCACGTGGAAAATAACATTGTACAATAGACAGCTTATCCTTGATCATATCTTCCTAGTTAATTATACTGGTATCATCCTTGGACCTCATCCAAGATGCCACTCCCCTGATCATAACTTGGGGGGGGGGGATTCTTCTTAAATGTTTTCAAACTGCTGGGTTGCCGTTTGAAGAACTTGGGCACATCTCATTCAGTAATTATATTGTGAGATATGTAGTTCTCTTTCCAAAGTTGTTCCCATTTGATTCTCTTTGTCTCACCTTCCCTATAGTTTCAGGTTGTGAGATGGCTGATCCTTTCAAGGCTGGTCTAGCCCACCAGGATCAAGTGTATACTTAGTACAGTACAACTCCTGCTTTGATTTTATACATCGCATCTTTAAATAGCATGTAACTTTGCTATAGGCATTGTTATAAGTTTACTTTCGTTTTCCTCGCTCTACTATAAAGGTTCTGTTTTATAAGGTGAATAAAGTCTCAAAAGTCCCAATGCCACAATGTGCCCTTAGGCAGAATGAGGAAGGAATGGGGGAAATAATTGATTATCCAGATAATTGGCATAACTATTTTCTTTCACTTTCTTTATATGCAAGTTTTAATGTTGTTGTTGTTTTTTAAAAAAAGAAAGAAAGAATTCCCATGTTTAAGAAGGCCCATTGGATTTTTGTTTGACTGTGGTTTTTTGACCATGTTGGTTCAGAAAAGTTTGTAACTTTTTAGGCCAGCCAGCCTCTAAGGGAAGATAAGTGTTATGATTCTGGATGTGGCTTCCTTGGTCATTGCTTGAAATGAAATCCTGTGCACAACTGTAAATAATTATGTCCAAGCATTGACTTCGAAAGCAGGTTTCTTATTTGATTAATGAACGACATAAAGGTTAGAGAGAAGAAGCAAGTGAATCAGCACAGATGTCCTACTGCTTGATGAAAATCTACCTACATGGCAATCCCCCCATTATTAATTTTAAGCCATGAGATCCTTATATATCGTATGCTACAGAATGTTGTAATGAAAGCCTTGGTATAACTCGATAAGTATCTGTGTATGTGTCTGGGAGGAGGAGACTGTTTAGGTTTGATAATGGCAGATTTTCTTCTTAGCCCATTTTTTAAAAATCATACTTTTGAGTCAAAAAAACAGTGATGTCAAACACATATGTTTCCCTTCACTCGTTTCTCAGCAGCATTGTTCTTCTTTTTCACTATTGTCTGCATAATTCTTCAAGCAGATGTTTAAATATTTTTAGGTCAGCGCCTGACATTACATCATACATTTATTTGTAATGATATATTACATGTGCATTGTTATCTTCCATCCCTAAAGAGCCTAAGGTGCTTTACAGACTGTCGGTCTGATTCCCTTCTTTTCCCATGGCTGTGAGACAGGAGGAATTCTCCTGTAGCCAATGGGATTACATAGTGGTGAGAAAGATGAGCATCAGGCAGAGAATGTTGTTTCTGAATTATAAAAATGCAGCTGTCTCTGGGGAGCAGCCATCCCATGACCCAACACAATTGAGGGGAAAGGAAAAGCTAGGACTAAGACTGAATTGATATGTTAATTCCATTTTTATTTCTCTATATCGGAAATAGCTTTCAAACCCAATTCCACAGGATTATGCTCTCCTCCTACAGCTTGTTGAGATGTGCATATTTTATTTTGTAAATCATGAATTTGCTAGTGAATATAAATCTGGACTTAACACTTTTCTTGTTGTCCCCTTTGGTTCTCCTTCCTCTCTCAGTCTGCTGGGCCCTGATAGGTTGTCTGTTTAAGAAGCAAAATCTCAAAAGTACAAGAGAGAGAGAGAACAACCAGCTGCATTTACTTTGTTTACTGGAGCTAGAAATGAATAATGCAGATTTTGTTTTCATGAAAGTCCTTGTGTGGCAGTAAACATACGGCTATTAGCAATCATTACTTAAAAGTTGCAATTTGCACCTTAATAGTACCAGTTATTAAAATAGGAACAATCCATTCAGACGGGGCAATCTGCATTCCTCTGGGGTAGACTAGGGAAGACTTTGCTCTTGTATATGGGATAGGAAGAGACATGCATATGTAATAATGATGAAAGGTTTTTGCTTTTATGCAATGTTACTTCTAGCCCTATTATTAGGAAGATAATAAAATTGTGTTGCAAGCAAAATAGCCCAGAATGGTACTATAGAAATTTGCAGTGTCTTTCTTTTATGCTCCCCCAGGAAAGGAAGTACACATCAAAAACATCTAAATATCTCTTGCTTCAGAACTCTTCAGCTCATCTCCCTCTCCCAACCCTGACAGATGACACAAAAGCAAAGGTGTTCACAAATGAAGGCCACAGTGGAGTGGGGTAGGGGGAGAGACAGGCCTTCACTGATGAATAAAATGGCTACTTTCCTGGCTCAAGAGTCATCCTATTGGATAACATCTGGATTGTGTTGAGGGATTCTAACAAATGCCACAATCCATTTCTGATTTTCAAGTGTGGGCTGGGTGCATGCATGGGGCCAAAACAAGAAATGTGTGAGGTGAGGTGTGCAGAGAGCAATTTTACCACACAGCTATACCAGACATCTGGTAAAAGTGTCCTGACCGCTTGGCAAGATGGTGATAAATGCACATCCTGTTTACGTGCACCCGCGGGTGAATTCCTACTTGGGACATGGCTGTCTTCTATTTGCTCTGTATCAGTTTTCATGCTTGGTAGCGGAAAGGTGCACTACATCAAACTTCACAAGAATTTGGGCCCCACAAGAATGTTTGCATTGCCATGTTCAGTCTGTCATTGATACAGAAGGTCCATGCTTATTAGTTACTTGTAGCTATTTAGAGGCTTTCCTGCAATTAGTATCAATAATTTCCATAGCATTTTCCAGTGTGCATACAGCACTTTGCAGTTTTTAATCTCATATCTTCTCACAGCAACTGGGTGGAGTTGGTTAGTTTGCGAAAATTGCCTGTCCAGGGTTGCTTTGATAGACATGAATGAGCAGGAATTTCAACCTGGGCCTCCCATATAGACAACCTTTATCCTATACCAGCCTTTCCCAATCTGGTACCCTCCAGATGTTGTTTGACTACAACTCTCATCATCCCTGACCATTGACCATACTGACTTGGGCTCATGGGAGTTGTGGTCGAAAACATCTGGAGGGCTGGTCTATACATAGGACACTTTATTTCTTTCCCCCGCTTTGTGTTTACACCTCTGGGACCTTTCATCTCAGACGTTCTCACACCGTAGATAAGAGCATTGCCATTTCTTCCTTCTGATTCAAGCACAAGGATTTTTAGAGGCCTTCACGAAGGGTACTCCCAGTGGGCCTCTGTAATCTGGAAGGGTGAGGGGCACAAGAAATTTGTCATATGCTTCTGCCTTTCTATGGTCCTCTGCGCACATTAAAAATGGTGATGTAGTTGGGGCGGAGAACTCTTTGGTCATCTTCACACCCAAGCAGATGCTTACAGTATTTTTCCATGTATAAGACTATACTTTTTCCTAAAATTGTTAGACTAAAAATTGAGGGTCGTCTTATACACGGAAGTAAGCTGAGAAGATAACCGCGCAGTTGTGAAACTGCCCAGTGGGGGGCGTCTTATACATGGGGGCGTCTTATACACGGAAAAATACTGTAACTTCCCTGCCCTCTGGAGCTAGCCCTGTTCAAGCATCTATTTTACATAGCTCTTTCCAACTCCCATTAAGATAAAACATTTAATTTACTGTGTCCCTAGAAGATACATCCGGTGTGGCTGCCTGTACCCCCTCTTTGCTGTACTTTACATTCCCTTGAGGACATTGCTCCAGAAAGAACAGCAACACATTACTCCAAAAACCAGTGTACCTGTGGGTTTTGAAGGGGGGGATTTACAGCTTCCAACGGTGATGTGAGATTAGATTTCCCCCTTCCCCAGCAATCTCTCTGAATTTACCAAAACACTTCTAACTTCCCTCCAGACTGCTTAGATGTTTGATCTGGGCAGGAATTTGGGATTTAACTTCCAGTGGAATTTGGTGTAATCTAGAAAATCTTTTCTGACCTCCCCACGTTCCCCCCCCCAAACCATAATCTCCTTGAGTTTGGTTTTACACACAATTTGGTGTCCATATTTCTTCCAGTTGTGGTAGCTGAAATATTAAATTTGATTAGACGAAGAACCAGTGGTACCGCTGTTTAATAGCACCCAAACAGTTGCATTAATCTTTTGTGTAGAACTTCAGAGCTCAGATGTTAATTTGTGGGAGGAATCTAATCCGGTTTTCCATGGGTGACATATTAGTTGTAAATGCAGACTATTTCTTTTCTTTTTTTAAAATAATACTCTTTATTTAGAGTCTTTCAGATTGTATTGCAGGCAGGAAAAGATGTGTGGGTGACACATTAAACCAAACTTCTTTTCATATGGTCTGGCTATGAAAAATAGCCCTTTGTTAATTTCTTTATGGCATATTTCTTTCTGAAATTAAAGACTTTTGTAAAGGGGCCTTCTTTTAACCTCCAGAACATGCTCCCACAAGCAGTGGGGTAGTTTTGGGAGCCTGACACTTGAGCCAGCTGGAGAACATGTTTCACAGCGGAAGATTTTCGTTTCATTCATTCGGCAAATTGGAACGATTGATTTTTGCATTGTCTGCTTAAGAAAAAGGGAGAAAAAAAATAATTTGCAGGGTTGTCGATCCGGCCCACCAGAACCTTTGTCTCATGGAGTGCATCCCATTTCTATGGAGGCTTACTCAGACAGAAGTGACTCCTACTGAATCCAGTGGGGCTTACTTCTGAGTATGTCTGCATAGGATTGCTGCCTTTGCTTCATTCCAAGACTTGGCATTGACAGAGGGGTGAAATTAGGCCCTTAATCTGCAGAATAAAAGGGTATTGTTAGGGTTATGGCATGAGTTATATTTTGCCCTTAGCCTTCCTGTCTAACTTCCCTGCAGAGTCTTTCGAAGGTCTGGTTCTCTTTACTGTAGTCATTTTACGGTCCTGTAGCAGTGTTTCCAGATCAATGGCATTATCACTATTGTTTCCTTTCAATTACAAATGTGACTCTGAAATGTTTTTCTACATTGTGCCCCCCCCAACCCCCAAACTGGAAATGAAATTGGGGGCGTGTGGTGGTAATGGGAGAAAAGACAGTGTAGTCTTTAAAGGGTCTTTAAAATGGACACTCTACCTAGAATGCAGCATCAGCTTTACAAGAAATAGGATCTAAATATTGTGAGCATCAGATTCCCTTTTCTCCCACCCTGCCCCCACATGTGCAAAGTGCCATTTAGGTTTAGAGATTGAAATAGCTTTTCTTTTCTTTTTTTTCCGTACTAGTATGACTTCTGACGTAAGGCACTTATTTTGGCTCTTTTAGTCTTTTTTAAACCAGATGCTTAACACAGTCGTTTGCAAGCTAGAAATATCTTCATCGTGAAATATAACTAGGAAACAGTGCCTTTGCAAGATTTCTTGGGGAAATGGGTCACAGACAAGCACTGTTCCCATTAGATTTACACATTCCTTTTAGTAACGGATGATGATCATTACACTTTTTTTAAAGGGCAGATTTTTAAATTCCTGAAAAAAAACAACCCAAAATACCTCCACGCCATAAACTAGAATTAAGAGATAAACATTCATTAAAGGTTTAGATTAGAAGAATGATCTTTCTTACTCAAGAAGCATTGGGAACTAGGAAGAAAAAGTTCCAATGATAGCTATCCCAAAGTAATAAATTCTGGAAAAAAAATGCATTATTATATATGGTCTGGAGTTATGTGGTTTAATACACTTCAACAAATCTGATCAAGGCTAAACTGAATCTTTTCTACAAAGCCCTACATGTAAGTAAGTAAAAACAGTGAAAAGTCTTAAAGACTAACAAATTTATTATGACATAACCTTTCATGAATCTGATGAAGTAGCCTGTAGTCCACAAAAGCTTATGTCATAATAAATTTGTTAGCCTTTAAGGTGCCACAAGACTCTCTGCATTGCTTTTGCTGCAACGGACTAAGGCAGCTACCCTTCTGGAAAATATAAATAAGTGTGTACATGTGTGTTTCCATGCTTTCAGATTGCATGTATACATCCTGTCCTATGCATTAGGCTTCCAAATTGCAAAACAAACAAAAAACTTAAAACAGCTCAGGACAATGTGAGAGAATTGTTTTCTTACAGAACAAAATAACTCCCTGCTCATCCTGAAAATATGATTTAAGTTTTGACATAATAAAGTCTCCGCATGCTTGTACTTGTGGTATAAATTGTAGAAAAAAAGACAGTATGTGAATTACTTTGGTGGGTTTGCTTTGCTTTGGCCCGTTGTTCACCAAGTAAAGTTGTTTGGTTCTAACTGATTCCACCACCCACTTTCAGGTGCTGCTTCAAAGTTCATTTCAGCTAAATTTTCTATTAGGGGCAATTAAATTCAAACATATTATTAGCTAGGAGCTGTGCTATAATGCTTACACATGAGTAAGGTGTGTGGGAAATGCTGCACTCGCTTCCTTTTAAGCCCTTTGTGATGATAAACATAATATTGCTCAACTTTATTGGGAGAAAAAAATCCTAAGGAAAAAGTTGCAGCATTAATGCTGCATTTTTATTGTATTAATGGAAATGAGATGCCGTCTTTGCTCTTTCATCTCTGCATATTGTATCTATTATTTCTCTATCTTGCTCTTTGCTGGGTAAGTGCCTATATTCTCTCCTTGCATTCAGCATAAAACTGCTATCGTCTAATGATACCCTACCTCATTAAAGTTGTTCATGATGCAAAAGGGACTGTGATAGGCGCCGTCTTCTACCATAAATGGTTATGGAAAAGCAGAGCCACTGAACGTGTGAAAATAACATGATCCATCTTGAATAACTGTTAAAATTGGGCATGTCAGAAAAGAACAACAGCAGCCAGTAGCAGAAACTTTTTTTACTGGGAAAAAACAGGTCCATAGCCCCAGGTGGCAAATATGAGAAGTAATAAGGTTTTTAAGAAGCTTTTGGTTCTTCCTGTATCACTCTCGAAAGACTAATTTAATTGAAAAACCTGTTGTGCCTGGGTTTGTGTATATAGAAGAGAAAATGCCCAATTTTCCTAAAGGATTTGTATTCTGGTGTATAATAATATTTTTTTAAAAAATAACTTCTCAATTCCTGTCCCTGCAACCCGTAAATATCAAACTAAGATGTAGCTGTTCTTAACTTGTAAAGAAATCTTGTATATTGCTATAAGAAAATGCTGTTAAATATTCCCAAAGCGTCACTCCTACTTATGATATTTGGCCTGTTTCTGTAAGATTCCTGTACAGTTTGCCTTGGAAAAGAAACATCATGCTGTTTGTGATTTTAATGAAAATAATTATATCTGTCAAAATCCACTGCGCAATTTCAGCTCTTAGTGTAACTCTGTTTGGGAAATAAAAAAGGAATGAATACTTTGGATTGAATCAAGGAATTAGAATGTAGAGGTTAAAGCCTGTGTATATCCGTGATGTTTTTTTTCCGCTCATACCATTTAGACTGAGAGCTTGTTCTATTCAATGAGAGAAAACTTGGCGCTATGAGATGTTGGCAATGAGGTATGTTTTACATCACATTGTTCTATAAATTCCCTTCCTCAATGGCCAGATTTGTGATCTTACATGTACGGAGACAAAAATTTCAGTTCAGTTCCACAAGGTGATTTTTTTCTAGGAAGAGCTGGATCGCTTAAAGCAGCCTTCCCCAAACTGGTGTGACCTCCAGATGTTTTGGACTACAACTCACATGATGCTCATGTTCATGCTCACTGGAGCTGGTGGGATTTGTAGTCCAAAACCATTGGGGGGGGGGTACTAATTTGGGGAAGGCTGTCTTACAGGAGGTCAGTTTGAGATATGAAAGAGACAAAAGATGCCCTTCAGAGATGTGTACCAACCTCTTCAGCTTGACATTTGAACTGTAAGCATTGATAAACATGACCAAAGCAAGAAAAGAGTAACTAACTGGTGATCAGAAGGTCTTTTTAAGTCTTTCAAAATGCAGAAAGGTGGCACACAACTTGAGTGAGTAAAATAGCAAAGCAGAATAATTTAAAGCTAAGAAAATAGAAGTGTGTTAGCCATCCCAGGAACTTTTATAGATCTGCCTGCATTGATAGGGAGGAATCAGTCTACCAGTGTGACTCTTAGCATTTGCTGTCTGAGCATTGCCAAGTTCTATCAAAGTTATTTACTTATCTAAGCACCTGAGATAGGTGGATAGGTATCCTTATTCTGTCCTTGCTATTGGGCAAATTAACAGTGCAATCGTATACATGTTTACTCAGTAGTACATGGCGGCGAGGTGTGCTTGCATGGGACAGCCAGCCTACTGTGACCATGTTACACCTTTGCTCAGAGAACTTCACTGGCTGCCAGTATGTTACTGGCTCAAGTTTAGGGTGATGTTATTGACAGATAAAGCCAACCCGCCCATTCACTGAGATCTACAGATCAGGGCCTCCTAGTTGTTCTGTCACCTGTGCATGTACATCTGATGGCAACCAGGGGGGAGGGCCTTTCAGTTGTGGCTTTTGGAATTCTCTCCTCCTAGCAGTATGGCAGACATCAACCCTGATGTCTATTTAAAGATGTATTTGTTTAACTAAGCATTTGCAGATTTTAATGCCTAGCTTTGTTAAATCCTCGGTTTTCCTGTGGAATTTATCTCAATTTTAATTGTTATTATTAATGAATATTGTATACTGCCCTGGAATTTGTTCACAAAGGTAGCATACAGATGTTTTCAATACATATTAAATAATAAGTAATCCCACTGAGTACTCTATAGGTTTCACTCCCAATAGGCAGAGGGCTCCATGCATCCTATGCTATCTGCCAAGAGCAGGATGAGAGGAGGATGGAGGTGATTTCACCCGTTTGAAATGCCAAAAGCAGCTAGATAGTCCGCTCAGCCTGTCTTAGCTGACTTACCCTCCAGTGGGCAGGGAGAGGACTGGAGAGGCATAGGATACTGTGCAACCTGGCCTCTCCCCACCCACCAGCTTTTCTCCCTCTCTGACTTTTCTTATGAAGTTGCATGCAACCTCGTAAGAGAAGCTTTTCTCAGTTGCTGTGAGTAGAGCAGGGGAGGGAAGATCCATGATTGGATAACTTCCTCCATGCTCGTAGCTCTGTCTATGGGTGCAGAGAAGAAGATCAGCATCCTGTGGTACCTGCGACGCTGCCATGGGATTGCTCTCTAGGTGTGTATGAGACTGCAGCCTAAAGCACTGAGATATTAACCAGTTCAGGTATGTAACAGAAGAACCTAAGACCCCTGATAAAGCGGTGCCATGTTCTAGCTTTGGGGATTCATCATGCACTTAATATTAACTGACTTCTTCTTTTCTACGAACACTTATTTCTAATATTTCTTCCGTCATGGAATTCAAGGTGGAGTACATAGGGTTCCCAGGTGGTCTCCTATCCAGGCACTGATAAGCCCCTGCATAGCTTCAGCAAGTCAGATGCATCATGTGCCTTCAGATCCATGTGACAATTCTTTTGGCATCAATGGTGCAAAGGAGATACACTATCTAAGTTGGATACGTCTGGAATTGGTTGGAAGCAAGAGCTTTCTGTGTTTATGCATGCATTTTCAAGAGAGCTGTGCTAAATATTCTGCAGTTTTGATTTTTTTTCCTAGGAAAAGTGCAATTTCAGTAGAGTAGGAATTTTTTTTTACTGAAAAATGGTTTTTGCATTCCTGTTTGGCACCCTTACTTCCTTTTGTTGCTCCTGCTTGAGCACCATTTATCTCCCTGCTTGTTGTTGGTTCTCCTATGGATCAGTGGTGGAGCACATGCTTTGCATACAGAAGGCCCCAGGTTCAATCCTTTGCATCTCCAATTAAAAAGATCAGATAGCAGGTGATGTGAGAGGCCCTTGCTAGAGACCCTGGAGATATATTGCCAGTTAACATAGACAATAATGAGCTGAACAGACAAAGAGTCTGACCTGATGAAACACAGCTTCCTATGTTCCTATGCTAAGAGACATGGGTGATAATGCAGTAAAAAGGATGGCGTCACAACACTACATAGCCAATCAGTTTGGCGACATGACAACAGCACTGAAAACAATTGAGACCAAAGCCAATGGCTGGGTTCAGACAACACAATAACTGACAGTCAAGGATTGAGTGTGGGTTATTGAACCATGGTTTGTTGTTGAAATGTGGGTTATTGTGTTGTCTGAACCCAGCTGCACTAACAAGCCATGGCTTGTTAACCACGAACAACCCATGAAGGGAAACCCACAGTTTGTTGTTGGGTTATGAACAGTTTGTTGTGGGTTGTTCACCATGGTTTGTTATCTTGGCTGGGTTCAAACAACACGATAACCCACGTTTCAACAACCACCCATAGTTCAATGACAACCCACACTCAGCCCTTCAGTGTGGGTTATCGTGTTGTCTGAACCCAGTCAATGTAAATGAATAAGTGAACATTTTCACAAAGGGTCCTGAAAAGCTACTGATAAATAGAGACATCTTTCAGCACTCCCAGAAACATTTGTGGGAAACATTTTTGCTCAGCCGAGGGTATGCCCAGAGCAATGTATCCATGCAACATTCTCCAGCAGTGATATCACAGTGGCCAACTTGGAAAGGTGCTCAGCAAAGGAAGCATAATTGAGTGTTACCCAATATCAGGGGACTAACTAACACTTCATCTGCACAACATGATTTCCCCATCAATGGATGATCAGCTTCTCACAATTGTTAACAGCAATTCCCTCATCTGCACCAAATGCATTTGCATGGGAATTCCATATGCTAGGGTCCTGATGGGAATCGTTCCATGATGGGAAAAACATGTAGCATCCTCACATAACAAAGCCAAATATAATGCTACATTGGCATCACATTATTACAACGTCATCAGCAGATAGCTCAGCAAAAAATGGCAATGCTTAGAGTGCCAGACCAAACAGAATATTCCATTCTAGAAGTATATTTTGGAGCTGCACTGCTGATCAATATGCCAAAGGTTTGTGCTTATTTTTGGTCCTTGGTCAAGCCAGGAAGGAAGAGCTACCAGAGTGTGAGCTGCAGGATATTTTAGTGGAGTTCAAGGAGTGGGATATGCAAATCTAGCTCCTAGAAATATTCTTAAGATTATTAGAATATAGAAACAATTCAGCCAGAGGCTTACTTTGGGCCAAAACAGACATTACTTTAAATGTATGTCTAGCTGCCTGCTACATCTTTTTCCCCCTTCCTTTTTACTCTAGAGTGGGTACAGGCCCTCAATCGGGATTTTAAAAGCCCCCCCCCACTCCCCACGCTAGGGTCCCAATTGGATCAGGGCCCTGTACCTACTCTAAAGTAGAAATGGGGAAAAAATGTAGCTGCTAATCTAAAATATGGTTTGTTTTTGACCATTTGTGTCCACAACTGGCAGGTCACAACTTTACCTAATTTATTTTATTTGT
Source organism: Shinisaurus crocodilurus (assembly GCA_021292165.1). Classification (NCBI taxonomy): domain Eukaryota; kingdom Metazoa; phylum Chordata; class Lepidosauria; order Squamata; family Shinisauridae; genus Shinisaurus; species Shinisaurus crocodilurus. The sequence goes on from CM037877.1 coordinate 244,086,786, forward strand.
TTATTACAGATCTATACCGCCCAATAGCTGAAGCTCTCTGGGTGGTTTACAACATGCGGTTTATACCAGTGGTGCTACAAGAGGAAAAGGGATGGGGAAATGGAGAGGGAGAGGGAGAGAGAAGGAGGAAGGTCAACTAACAGAGAGGGGGAGAAGAAGAAAAGGACAGAGAACAGAGATTAGAAGTGGGCTGCATTCTGCAAGTTGTGATTATAAGTGGGTTCAGAGTCTGAAAAATTTTATAGCATACTTATTATTTTATTTATTTTTATTTATTTATTATATTTATACCCCGCCTTTTTTCCTGCAAGGAACCCAAGGCGGCTTACATAATGCTCCTCCTCCTCCTCTCCATTTTACCCTCACAACAACCCTGTGAGGTAGGTTAGGCTGAGAGTCAGTGACTGGCCCAAAGTCACCCAGGGAGTTTCATGGCCGAGTGGGGATTTGAACCTGGATCTCCCGAGTCCCAGCCCTGAAAGCTATTATCTCATCTATGACATGTTGCTATTTGATGTTCCTCACCCAGCATCCATGTTCATGTCATTTCTTCTCAGTAGAATTTAAATACAATTATCAGATGCTGCTGTTCTTTCTTTTAAACATTGCGGGAAAGGCTGTTGTGTGGCACGGCGGATGTGGGTAGGGGTGTTTTTGAACCATATCCCCACAGCTTTGTGTCTACAGTCTAGTGAGGTACCACTGATACTCAGGCAAGTCTTATTGATGTCTATGGGCAGGGAAGGAATGCCCCCCCAATGCACTCATGGAAACCCATCTACCCCATAGCTGACTTTGGGTACCCCGTGCACAGGGCTGCCAGACCCAGGTGAATGCTCACCAGAGCCCCTTCTTCCAGCCGCGCAGCTCTCCAGTGTGACAAGGCAAACAGAGGGCGGGCAGTGGCAAAAGTAATGGGCCGTGGGATAGGGGAAGAGTGTTGGGGGGTGTGATGCAGTGGCAGTAGGAAGGGACATGATGCGGCGCATGTTCACTCTTGCCTCAGGTGGCAAGGGAGTTTGTGCTGGGGCTCATTGTGCATATGCGAGGCTCTGGATTTCAGCTCATGCATCATATCTCCTCAGTTTGCCAATGGTGACACAGACATGTTTCCTATTCATCCCACACAGTAGGATCTACTCTGAAATGAAGTTTGTTCATTCATTTATTTAATTAATTAAAGATTTTTAAACCACCCTTCATCCTTTTGGAACCATGGCAGTGTACAAAGATAATGAAAGCAATAAAAAATACCCCGAACACATCTTTACGATAAAACAAATTAGGTAGCCAATACAATAAAACAGACAAAGTCAACCAATTAAAATGCCTGGGTAAAAAAAATAATTGTCTTGAGCTGACGCTGAAACAATTGGCGTGTGGGTGCTAGTCACCTTTCCATGGGGAGGGTATTCCATAGTTGGGATGCCACAGCCAAGAAGGTGCTCTCCCTTGACATATAACGTACCCAAGGCACTTTGAGAAGAGCCTGCCTTGATTGTCTTAAGTCACAGGCAGGCCGATATAAGGAGAGGTGCTCTTGCAGATATTTGGGTCCAAGTCGTTTCGGTCTTTTAAGTGCAAGCACCAGCACCTTGAATTGGGCTCAAAAGCCAAAGTGCTGCTCCTTCAGAATTGATGTCATACGATTCCGCTTGGCTGTACCAGTTACGATTCTGGTTACCACATTCGTACTAGCTGACGCTTCCGGGTCGTCTCCAAGGACAGCCCCATGACAATTCATTACAATAATCCAATTGGGAGGTTGCCATAGCATGAACCATTGTGGCCAGGCTAGTTATGATGCCCTTCAAACTTTGCAGAATATCAGTTTTCAGGGCGGTGATAGGTACCAAAAAGATCTGGGGCTCAGGGCCACAGGACAAAAAACAACAACAGCACAAATCTTCATATGCTAATTTACATGTGCTCTAAAGTGTGTGTGTGTGTGTGTGTGTGTGTTTAAAGGACCCTGTTTTCTAAAGACACCCCTTTTTGTAAAAAGGGACAGGGGACAGGGGAGAGGAGGGCATCTCATTTCAGAAAAAAAACTTCAGGCAAAAAAGATTCAGGGGGGGCAGCAGGAGGTGAAGCACGTGTGGGCAAAAATCCAGCTAATCCAGGGGGATCAGATGCAACAGAGATAATCAGGACTCCTGTATTTTTATTTCAGCAAGTGCCCATCAGCAGCAGGGTGGTGGGGCAGATGGCCTCCCAGAGATTCGGGGCTCCAAGTGAAAGATTCAGGGCGCCAGCCCTAGTGGGCCTCCCCCTAACACTGCCTCTGGTTTCAAATATCCTGAAAACTGGAAATATGGTTATTGTTTCTCCACTCAGCTTTTCCTGTTCCGTGGTGGTGGTGGTGGTAGGGAGGTATAGAATAAACTCAATCGAAATGCATCATTGTTTAGTATCGCAAATAAAAACTGCACTTGGCAGATTTTCTCTTAAAGTACCTCTTAATACATATTGTCAAAATGTCTAAAGATGTCTCTTACTCATAAGCATTTAATTATTTGTGACACTCAAACTAATATTCAGAGCTGTGGGGGAAAAATAATGGTATTAAATATTTTCTCTTGTCAAAAAGTAACAAAACATTGCCTACATGGCAAACTCGTCATTATTTTCGTGTAACTTATTTCTGGCATCTTTTTAATGACGATGAGTTTGAATGAGATTTCTGACATCCACATTGTGGATTTGATATTTTATGTGCCATTTCTTTTTTATTTATTTAATAAATAATCCCCCCCTTAAAATACCTCTTAATACATATTGGCACATCCTGCCTTACCTTATGAAAACTAACAGCAAAAGCACCAGTAAAACTTCATAACTCAAAAGCAGTGGAAATGTTGCTGAAAACAGCATATGCCCTTTAAAAAACCTGGACTAGGAGAACGGACCCAGCTCATGCATCTCCTTTTGAACCACTGAAGGCGCACGCAAGCAGATGAACCTTGCACTTTTTCCAGAAGTGCAAACAGGAAGGCGCATTGATGGATCTCTTCCATCTGGTCAGTCTGAAGATGGGGAGCTGGCACTAAAGCAAGTTAAAGACGTGGTTTGAATGCTAACAGGGATGCACAAAGGTTTGCAAAACTTCGGGCCTTGTCTTGGAGTCAGTCTGAAGAGAAGGAAAGGGAGAGAGCAAATCTTTCCCTATCCCCTCATCTCTTGTCTTCTTTTTGTCCAGTATTTAATTGAGAGAGGTGCCAGGGCCAGGGCCAGCCTTAAGGGTAGGCATGGTAGGGCACATGCCAAGGGCTCTCACCCCAGCAGGGGCCCACTGACAAAAGCCCCTTGGAGTTGTTCCTCATCTGCATCATTGCAAGCTGCTCATTCACCTGCCTCACGCTCTGGCCCAGACAATGGTGGTGGTGAGATGGAAGAGCAGTAGATGCCACGGCCTGCTTGCTCACTGGTTCTCTGCCTATCAAGCAAACAAGCGGTAGCCATGATGACTTAGTGGATGAGGAGTAATGACAACTGGTGGTGACAATGGCAGTGAAAGGGTAGACTCACTGAGAGAGGGTGCCCATTGAGGAGGTCTTTGCCAAGAGCCCTCCAAAGCCTGGAAAACCCCGCCTTTCACCTGGGTTCCCTGTCTCCAGTTAGTGACTGCTGGCTATGGTTAATTATTGGGGAGGGATGACGGGCACTCTGCTTATGATGACAGGCACTCTTGTCATTGCTACTGTTTGATATCTCCGAAGCGGAGTCCTAGCACTGAAGGGGGTTCAGGAGATGTGACCTGGGAAGGCCTGGCTTTATCAAGTCATGCTTCCGCAGAAGGCTAATGGAGAAAAGGAGGGAGAAGGAAAGCCAAAGCAGAAAAAGCTAAATATGATGGAGTATGAGGAATGACAGGGCCAGCCCTACCATTAGAAACAGTGAAATGGGTGGTTTGGGGTGTCATGAAAAGGCAGCAAATTATTGGTTGTTTCATTTCATTTATTTCATTTATATACCGCCCCATAGCCGAAGCTCTCTGGGCGGTTCACAACCCATGTTTAATGTGTTGTTATTGAGTTTTTACCCCTAGGAAGAGACACTTGTGGGATTTTCTGCCTCAGGTTTCTAAAAATAACGTGGTCAGCCTTGGGTACTATGCAGCTTGACTGGAGGTGGTGGTGAGGGAGAGGAAGTTTGCTTTTCAGGCTCAGGAAGCCAAATGTCTTGGGCCAGCCTGAGGAATAAAGACAAGAATATGAGATGGAAACGGGGAGATAAGGGATATGGGTCTAAGAGGGGTGAGCAAATTAAAGTACATAAATGTTGTGGTAAGGTAAGAAAGAGAGAAAGACAAGGGTGAGAATTGTGTGGGGAAAGAAGAAGAAATTTACTTCCCGACCTTTTTACCAGCCCAGGTGCCACTATCACCTGGGCATCTAAAGTTGTGCACCACTGAATAGTAATATGAAATCCATCCATCTCTCTCTCTCTCTCTGTGTGTGTGTGTGTTAGGGTGGCCACTTACACATCTCTAAAAAGGAGGACATACATCACCAAAAAAGAGGACAAAAGAGGACTTTGATTTGAATAAAATTGCATGTGCTAATTGATATTGTATAGATGCAAATTTTAAAATAGAGGACTGTCCTCTGTAAAGGAGGAAACATGGCCGTGTGTGTGTGTGTGTGTGTGTGTGTGTGTTCGTGGATTCTTTCAGTATAAGACAGGAAGCCCACATCCCAGTCATACAAACTTTAGGAATAGTTTGAGACAGGGCTGGCTTTACTGTGAAGCAATATGAAGCCATTGCTTTGGCAAGCAGGTCTTGTGTAGTCACTTTTGTACCATTTCCTAATCTCTAGCTAACTACACCTAGGGATGTGTGAGGAATCCATTTTGGGGGGTGGAAATCCGACAGATTTTCCCAACTCAGTTCTCCAGATTCTGTTCCATTTCCCCCATGCTGGTGCCGACCGACTTGATCTGATGCAAGTCGAGCCAGCACACCGATTTCCACTTTTAAAACAGGCTGTGATTTGCGCAAGTTTATTTAAAAATAAAAACTGCTCAGGAAAATTGCATAAATTGCAGAGCCCAAAATTTGCGCACATATCAGAGTTGCGCAGATTCGAGCATTTGATAGGGTCGACTCGACCTGACTCAAGCTGGCTGTCCGAGGACCTACCTCGTTGCTAAAAAATAACAACTACCAGCAGTATAATCATAAACAAGTTATGCAATAAACAGTGTTTGTCGGAACAAATACATTACCGAAAGAAATCAGATACTGTATGCATAATATTGGTGGGAAGAACAAGCATGAACCCATTTATGAAAATTTAAAGATTCAGACCCCATTTGTGCAAATCACCATTTCTGCAAATGGTGCTACAAATACACAGATCTCCATTCTCAATGTATGCAACTATTTTGCACATATTTCCGGATCCCGGAAAAAAAATATCCAGCATGGTCCGTTTCTGATCGCTGGATCGGAAACGCTGTGGAAATCTGTCAGGCTCAAACAAAACGGATTTCCCAGCATTGCCCATCTCTAATTGTCTGCACAATTTAAAATAGATCTGTTACAGTGGGTCATCGTTTTGACTTTTCACTTCAGATATACAGGTGTTTGAAACCAGCACTGCTTTGAAATGATTTTGGCACTGATTATACCTCAGTTAAGTAAACAACTCCACACATTTGTAATGTAGGCACTAAAGCCCAGTTTCAGAGCGCCATGTGCAGTGTTCCATGCATGGTGTTATGTGCATGCACTGGGGAATTTCAGTCCCCCTTTTCTCCCCAGCCACTCATTCAGCCAAAGAGTACATTCTTCACATGCAAAAGGTCTGGGGTTCCATCCTCAGCATCTCCAGGTAGGGCTGGGAAAAACTCCTGTCTGTGACCCTGGGAAGTTGCTGCCAGTCAGTGTAGAATCTACACTGATGCTACTGAGCTAAATGAACCAGTGGTCTGACTCAGTGTAACGCAGCTTCCTCTGTTCTTAAACGACATTTCTGATGGCTGAGAGATTCTTTACAGATGCATTCAAAGCTTTATGAGGAGCTGCAGCCAGAAGGAGAAATCTGCAACTCTTCAGGGTCCACATGGAATTGCTTTAGGCCATACTACAAACTCCTTGGATCCCAGCTTAGTATTTCATAACAGTTTCTAGATAGCATACATTTCAGCAACAAGAGCCCCTGCAGAGCAAGGAAAAGAGATTCTTTGGAGGTCCGTGGAGCAGAGTAGAAACGATCATCCACAATTGTGTCTATATAGCTGTGGCATATAGTGGCGTAGGACTTCTGTCTTTTCAAATGAATTATGCTTTTTGAAATACAAAACATCCGGCAACATGTGCTAAATGTTACAGGAGCCCCCTAGTACCTTCCTGAACTGCAATCTCAGATCTGAATTTTGTGACTTTAACTTCAGTCTCTAATTAGAACTAAAGAATGTCTGAAATGCACGGCAGCCTGAAATGCATCTTGGGGGAAATCTTAAAACATGGATAAATAATTTAGTTTGACAGAAACAGATGAGAAGGAACAATTTGGAAACTGAGTTCCATTTAGCACGTTATCTCTTAAGAGATTGTTCCGACAAGGTGGGGTGTTCTGGGTTAATATCTGATCACGCTCCCCCCCCCACTCCCTCCAAATCTGGACAGGTTCGCTTTTTGACAAGCTGTTGTGTTAATTGATGGAACATTTTCTGTTAATTGTGTTAATTGCTAGAACATTTTGCATTAAATATATGCAAACATTCGAGGTTGCATATATTTAAATTAATTAGATACTTGTGCAACAAAAGATGTTTCAGTCCCTCTGGCAGAAACGAAAAACCATATATATCTCAATTCTATTTTTGGCAGAAGTCAGGGTGGTTTTGGATTGGTGGGGGACTTCACAAGAAGCAGCATCTGGATTGGATAGCTTGGCAAAGCTGTACAGACGCTTTTTGTTCCTTACTGGGACAGAGAGGAGAAGATGCAGCCGCTGGACGCACACAATTCTATGGGTGCATTAGGGAGCAATCCTATTCATGTTTAGGTAGAAAAAAGTCCTACAACTTCCAGCATACCCTGGCCAGCATGGCTGACTTAGAGACCCATGGAGCTTCATATTGCATCCATTGCATGAACTGACAGAAGTACAGTGTTATGTGGCCTTCAGAACGGAACAAACGGAAACTTACTCCCTGGTTATTTTTTGTAAAAAAAGGGGGGGGAAGAAACCCCACATTTGAAATCTGAAATGACTAGATATATTGATTTAATCACATCAATTGATGAATGTGTTCAGTTTCAACTTAGTAAGTAAAATGTTAATGTTATTGCATAACTGGAGTTAGTTGTGTTTGAAAAATACAGCATGGGCACGTGTCTGGTTGGCTTCTGAGAGTAATCTGAAAGGTTCTTAAGGAATTCCAAAGACACCATTTTGTAATGGTTCAATAATCACGAGAATAACAGTACAGCCCTATAACATGTCTACTCAGAAGTAAGTTCCATTGTGTTCAACGGGACTTACTCACAAGCATGTGGGTATAGAATTGCAGCCTAACTGGCGGTGAAGTGATAAAATGCTCAGTTGCTTGTAACTTTTTTTTATCACCTCCATGACAGTAGGAAAGATTTCTTCTTCTAGTACATGGGTTAAATACAGGCAAATCACATGGGACAATTGTGCGTGCATGTGTGTGATCATTTTATTACCTTGGCACATGGATTGGCAACACTTTGATGGCTTTTTAGCAAATAAGGTGGTATATACATGTTAATAAATAATAATTTTTTGATTGTCTAGAGTCTAGACCAACCAAGTTTTTGTTCAAGCTTTTGCAAAGGTCTCTTCTAAAATCCTTTGCTGTGCACGTTCAGTAGTATTTATTGTGTGCAAACGGTTTAAAGCTCTGGCAAACTTCAAGAGGGAGGGAGCTCCAGAGTTAGGGAAAGAGTTCTGTTTTAAAAATGTGTGTTTATGTGGCGGTGGTAGTGGGGGGTATTGGTAGCATTTTAATTATGTAATTGTATTTTACTGTAAATTCTTATTGTAAACCAACCGGGGATATATTTCTATGAAGGGCAGTATGTACTGTAAATAAATAAATATTGTTTCATTTCATGTAAATCTCCTCCGCTAAAGATACAGCAATGGGGACCAATAGTATGAAATAACCTCCTATGAAATAACCTGTAGCTGTAGGGGATGCATATCTGCGTATCTGAATCAGATATCAGTTGTCCCGTATAAATGAATCCAAATATGCCTCTTTTTTACTAGCCTGGGTAGTAAACAGTGGGTAGTAGACATTAGTTGAATGTTTGCTCTTTAAAACGTACTAACAACCCTAAGAACAATGATGTATAATTATGGGTTGTTTTTTTTGCTGAGCCTATCATGATTTTACAGTTCCAATGCATGGAATCGGTATAACTAACTGAGCTTAATTTTACTTTATTTTATTTTATTGAAGTATTGTAATGAAGAGAGAATAACTTACTCCTTCTGTTTCCCAAGAGTGACATAAAATTCTAGATGGTCATTTATAAACCCTGATTAAAAGGTAACATGACCGGTTATATTTTACAGAAAACACGTAAGAACGGTTACAGAAGCATTTGCAAATGTGTCGAATGCACGGGAATTTTCATACCATCTTATGCCATTGGAAATTGCAGCACCATCAGGAATTTTTTAAAACCCTTCTGAAAGCAGTACTGATTTAGCTTTTTTAAAATCCACTGTTGTGCTATGGCGATCATTAAAAAAAATCAAACTGACAAGGTGTTTGTTTTTAATTCCGTATTTTTGCATTGTTAAAAACGTGGAGCCACTTGCATTAAAGCTGAGATTCTAAAGGGAGCTGCATTATCTCAGCTATAAAGTGAGCATTTTCTAACAAGCCTCTCAAGTCTCTGAAAAAGAGGAGATGGGGAAAATACAAAAGTACAACTTTTTTTTATTTTATTTAAAAAGGGGCTTTTATATCTCTATCAATTATAGAAACTCCAGCTGTGGTGGATTACAAACGTGCTAGGATGACTGGGACTTTGGAAGGGGAGAATTCGTGCAAGGGTCTCTATCCAAATCAGCTGCGTGCCCAAGCTTTTTGTAGATTAATTCATAAGTCATTGCTAGAGTAAGGTTACATCTCCACTGTGTTGCTTTTTTCTCTCTATTTTTGTGCTAGTTCAGTTTGCATTTGTCACAGTGCTTTGGCACCCATTTTATACGTACAGTATCTATCTTGTGCTTAAACAGTACAACATAAAAACACAGAAGTGTGCCCCAAAGAGCTTACAATCTATATTTTGATGGGAGGTGAGGACAACAGAGTGAAAGGAGGGAAAGGCAATGATCTCTGTTCTCTACCTGACTCATTTCCATCTGGCCTAGGAGGGCAGGGTTCTGAAGGACTTGGTTTACAAGGGCTGCTCCTGCCGCTGAAGGTGCCTAGAGACCATCAGAGGTTAGGGGTTGTTGCTAGGCACAAATAGGGATGGGGGAGAAATTTGTTTAGTCTGAATTTTTAATCAAACCAACCTAATTCGCACTTTCTAGGTGACTGGAACATAGTTACCTTGCAATTTGCCGCTTCTCCAAATTTGTGGTACAGCTCTCGGCTCAAAAATTGATAACAAAAATGTGTATATTATGGAAAGCTTAAAAATGAGTTTATTTATTTATTTGTTGGAGTTCTATACCGCCGAATAGCCGAAGCTCTCTGGGCATTGGTAACAATTAAAACCATAAAATACAACATAAGATACAATATAAAGATTTAAATTTTGAAACTACAGTATAAAGAAAAAGTAAAAACCGAGATAAAACCTTGCAGCAATGCAAAGATTTAAAATACCATAACAGATTTAAAACCACAGAAACTGAAAGACTAAAATGCCTGGGAAAATAAGAAGGTCTTCACCTGGCGCTGGAAAGGGCACAACGTAGGCGCCAGGTGATCCTCTCTGGGAAGCCCATTCCATAACTGGGGTGCCACAACAGAGAAGGCCCTCTTCTTAGTAGCCACCCACTTCACTTCTTATAGTGGGGGCTCCTCGAGAAGGACCGCTGAGGATGACCTTAGGGTCTGGGCAGATAAATATGGGAGGAGACGATTCTTCAGGTAACCTGGCCCCAATCTGTTTAGGGCTTTGAATGTTAATACCAGCACTTTGAATCAGGCCTGGAAATGAACCGGCAGCCACCGCTGATGGAAAAGTTCTGGCATAATATGATCACATTGGCCAGCCCCATGAACAATCTCACTGCCCTATTTTGGACCAGCTGAAGTTTCCAGACTGTTTTCAAAGGCAGCCCCGTGTATAACACATTGCAGTAATCCAGTCGAGAGTTTACCAGAGCATGGATAACTAGCTAGGCTATCTGCCCAGATAAGGGTGTAGCTGATGTATCAGCCTAAGCTGATAAAAGTGCTCCGTGTCACCGAGTCCACCTGTGCCTCTAGTGACAATGCTGGATCCAAGTACACCCCAAACTACGAACCTGATCCTGTAGGGGGATTGTAATCCCCTCCAGAACTGGTTAAATATCACTCATCTGGGCAGGCAAACCGTGCACTAACAGTTCCTCCGTCTTGTCTTGATTGGATCTCAATTTATGGCCCTCATCCAGTCCATTACTGTGCGTACGAAATATGTACTTTAGGGGAAATTGAATATGAAAATAAATGCAAATGTGTGTAGGTTTTCTTTTTTAAAAAATTGCGGGCTGATACAGAAATTGGACCGAATGGACCAGGGCTTGCTGCTGGACATTAGGAAAGGGAGTTGATCATTTTCTCACGATCGCTGTCGTGTCATGAACATTTATCTAGAAGCATACATGCCTATAGATGTGCACCCTTCCCCCCACACAAAGAAGTTTCACTAATCTTACTGAAATACTTCTAACCTTTTTTGAAATGCATATGGATGTTTTGCTTCAGCAGGCCCCAACAGATTTATCTCCGTTTTCATTTTAGGCAAAATTCAATGACAACTTAAAGCAGGTCTGTAGCCAGGGTATGACAGAAAAGTTCAGTCATCCAGGGATCAGTTTTTTTGGTGGGGGCGAGGGGAAGCATAGTGGGTACTGAGGAAGACAGATCGCTTGTACATTTGATTAGCTGAAAGGAATCGCCCTGTTTACTACTTGGGAGGAAAGTAGCTGCTCACCTTCACTTCCATATTGTTTGAATAATAGGATTTTCTGAATACTTTAAAGTTGTTGTGTGGGGCAGAGACACAGTGTTCTAGAACTGTAATGGTCATTTTTGTTCAAAAATTGAAGATGGTGGGAGGAGCGATGGATTTTTAAAAATCTCTCTTCAGGGTGCAGAAATGTGGACTTGTGACTTGGACTGAGGACCAAATTAGACAGTGGGTTGGATCCATGTTTATCTATCTTCTTTCATTACCCTTGGGCCTACTTTTTTCTCACTGTGTCTGGGTTGTACCACTTCAGACTGCAGAGGGGGTGGACTCACATGGTTTAATCCTCCTCCGTACAGAAACAAAAACCCCTCCAATAGTAAACTAGATGTCACACAGAAGCCTGGCCTAGCATCCTTTCCCTGACACCTACAATTCACTGTGATTTTTTTTTTGTACTAGAGTATCCAAGTACACAGTTCATGCCCCTTGTGTCAGCCATGGGTGGTGCAGCTGGATTTTAATGTCTTTCACTCTTGTTCAGCGCTTTGGTGATGCTGAAATGTAGATGATGTCGATTCATCTTGAATGGGGATGATGTGCAGTGCAAAACTGGGATTAGTTTGCAGAGTATCCTGCTTTAGGACAGAGATTTAGACTGGATGGTCTACATGTACCCTGCAGCCCTAGTATTCCTGTGATTTGCATTTATTGCAGAATGAAGCAAAGAGAAGGTAGCTTTACGACTGAAAGGGGGAGAATTGTGGAAGACATTGATTGTGCAAAATACTATATATATATATATATATATATAATTTATTATATTTATACCCTGCCTTTCTTCGTGCAAGGAACCCAAGACGGCTTACATAATCATAGATCATAGAGTTGGAAGGAGCCTACAAGGCTATCGAGTCCAACCCCCTGCTCGATGCAGGGAACTACAGGAGGGGTCTCCCATCCAAGTATCAACCAGGCTTGACCCTGCTTAGCTTTCCACACTCAGAGAAGCTGAGCCAGCGTAAGCCAATCCTCCTCCTCTCAATTTTATCCTCACAACAACCCTGTGAGGTAGGTTAGGCTGAGAGTCCATGACTGGCCCAAAGTCTCCCAGTGAGTTTCATGGCCGAGCGGGGAGTAGAACCCGGATCTCCTGAGTCCCAGTCCAACACTCTCACCACTACGCCACACTGGCTCTCATTAGTCCATGAAATAATGCCCAGAGCCCAACGTTTGGTCCTCTCTGTGTCTCAGCTTTCTTTGTGTTCACCGTTATGCATGAGTCAGACTTTGTTTCCTGGGTTTAATGAAAATATTTAAAAAATGTCCTCATTTTCAGACTTTTGCAGTAATGAAATAAGGGATATGTTAGATTATGTGTATATCAGCTTTCTATATATTGCAGATGTTCCTCAAAAATTTTGTTTGGTGAATGAGTCAGCGAATGAGTCAGTGAGGCCCAAATGTCGCTACACACAGAGCTGCTGAACTGCTATAATAAATAGATATCCCTGGGGCTGGGGCTCAGTGATATAGCACCTGCTTTGCATGCAAAAGGTCCCAGGTTCAATTAGTGGAGCAGCTAGCGCTGGACCTTGGGGCCAAAGTCCAGGGCCCCTGAGCCCACGGCAGGGGCGGTGCTAGGTACTGAAAAGATCCAGGGATCAGATCCACAGGACAAAAAAAAATGCACAGATTTGCATATGCTAATTTACATATGCTCTAAAGTTTGTAAAGGATCCTGTCTCCTAAGGACACCCCCTATTTGGAAAAAGGGATGTATGGACAGGGGAGAGGAGGGCATTTGATTTCAGAAAAAAACCTCAGGCAGAAAGATTCGGGGGCGGAGCAGCAGGAGGTGAAGCACATGTGCACAGAAAGCTAGCCAATCCAGGGGGATCAGATGCAACATAGATCATCAGGGCCCCTGTACCTTTATTTCAGCAAGTGCCCCTGGACGGCGGGGAGTGGGGCAGGTGGCTTCCCGGAGATTCAGTGTTCCAAAAGAAAGATCCAGGGCTCCAGCCCTAGTGGGCCACCTGTAGTACCATCTCTGGGCCAGCTCTCCCCCCCCCAATGACTATCCAAAGAGTGACAGGTGATGAGGGCATCCGGGCAGCAGAAGCAAATGCCAGTTTATTCCTGGAGTCATGAGGGTGTTATGATGAAAGTGAGCTTAAAATGCACACAACAGCATATGCTCAGAGTATCCGGGTTGCCAAGCATTGCATTCTACATATCAGGAATGTAGAAGCAGTTATAAAGCATGGGATGTCGGTAGAGGCGGGGGAAGGGAAATGTCAGTTGTGTGTGCTTCACAAGTGAAGTCGTACATGAGGCCATCTAAAGAGGGTCCCCGTAAGACCATTAAGTCCAGGGTCTAAAATTACCTAGTTGCTCCGTTTCGTTCAATCGCTGGCATCTCCAGGTACATCTAGGAAAGGCTCCTGTCTAAAATTCCAAAGGGCTGCTATGAGTCACTGTGGACAGTCGAAAACACTGAATGAATCAATGGCCTGATGGTATAAGGCAGCTTCATATGTTCTACATGTGTGTTTAGCGTGTGTGTGTGTGTGTGTGTGTGTGTGTTTAGCCTACATCAGGGGTGGGCAGAAAGTAGATCTGGATCGGTAGATCTCTGAGCTTAGGCAGTGTTAGAGGGCAGCCCACTAGAGCTGAAGCCCCGAATATTTCACTTCGAGCCCTGAATCTCTGGGAGGCCATCTGCCCACCACCCTGCTGTCTATGGGCACTCTTGCTCTGTTGCATCTCATCCTCCTGGATTAGCTGGCCTTTTTGCCCACATGTGCTTCACCTCCTGCTGCCCCCACCAAATCTTTTTGCCCGAGTCTATTTTTCTGAAATCATAAGCTTTCTTCTCCCCTCTCCATACGTCCCTTTTTACAAATAGGGGTTTAGGAGACAGGCTCCTTTAAAAACATACACCCACACACAGACTTTAGATCATATATGCAAATTTGTGCATTTATATATTTTTTTGTCCTGGGCCTGGGCCCTGGATCTCTTTGGTACCTAGCACCGCCCCTGTCTCTGGGTGATTCTCAGTAACATTGGCAAGGCTTTCTGACTCCCAGTTGCTTGACAGTAGTAGACAAAGACAAAGAGTCTATTGCACTGCGTTGGAAAGAGCATTATTATGACCTTTTAAATCGTAAGTCTAAGGTGGATAATGAGATTTTTTCGCAAATCCCGCAAAAACAAATTAAAGAGGAACTTGCAATACTCCCCACTTTGGATGAAGTAAAAAAAGCCATTAATCAAATGAAGAACAACAAAGCTAGTGGACCAGATGGGATTCCTGCTGAAATCTTTAAAGAAGGGGGGCCCGAACTTGTACAACATCTTCATAAACTCATCGAAAAAATCTGGATAAGAGAAGAGATCCCAGAAGACTTCAGGGATGCCATAATTATCACCCTCTTTAAGAAGGGTGATAGAACAGACTGTGGAAACTATCGGGGCATTTCTCTCTTAGCAACCGCAGGTAAAATATTTGCTAGGATTCTCGCAAACCGTCTTCTATCTATTTCAGAAGAGATCCTCCCTGAAACTCAATATGGTTTCCGCCCCTCTAGAGGGACAGTAGACATGATTTTTACTGCACGTCAGCTCCAAGAAAAATGCCGGGAGCAAAATCAACCCCTTTATATGGCATTTATCGATTTGGCTAAGGCCTTTGATACTGTAGACCGTACAGCTCTCTGGACTATCCTTATGAAAATTGGATGCCCCAATAAATTTGTGAATATCTTGCGACTTCTCCATGACAACATGACGGCTACGGTTTTGGACAACAACGGCTCTCATGGTGCTCCATTTAAAGTGGGATCAGGTGTTAAACAGGGATGTGTTATCGCCCCAACATTATTTGCCATTTTCATCACCATGGTTTTACATCTTGTCGAGGGGAAACTTCCCACCGGTGTGGGAATTATATATCGAACAGATGGAAAGCTTTTTAATCTCAGCAGGCTGAAAGCAAAAAGTAAGGTAATTACAACCTCCGTTGTGGAACTTCAGTATGCTGATGATAATGTGGTCTCCGCACATTCAGAGGAAGATCTCCAAACTATCCTAAATGCTTTTGCAGAAGCATACGAAAAACTTGGTCTCTCACTTAACATCAAAAAAACCAAAGTGCTTCATCAGCAAGTGCAAGCCAATCCTTTGGTGATGCCATCTATCCAGCTTGGCGGGACAATACTGGAAAATGTCGATCATTTTCTCTATCTTGGCAGCTATCTTTCTGTTACAGCTAACATCGACAGTGAAATCCAGCATCGTCTGAGCTCTGCAAGTGCCACATTTTCTCGAATGAAACATAGAGTGTTCGAGGATCGGGATATTTGTAAGAAGACCAAAACACTGGTTTATGAAGCCATTGTATTACCAACTTTATTGTATGCCTGCGAAACATGGACTATCTATAAACGTCACTTCCACCTCCTTGAAAGGTTTCATCAACGTTGCCTCCGGAAAATCCTGCAAATTACTTGGGAAGATAGGCGAACAAATGTCAGTGTACTGGAAGAAGCAAAGACTACTAGCATTGAAAAAATGATCCTTCAACGCCAACTTCAGTGGACCGGTCATGTTGTTCGAATGCCTGACTGCCGTCTCCCAAAGCAGTTACTTTACTCCCAACTCAAGGATGGAAAGCGGAATATCGGTGGTCAATATAAGAGGTTTAAAGATGTTCATAAGGCTAATCTAAAAAAATGCAATATAAACATCGAAAACTGGGAAGCTCTGGCCCATGAACGATCTAAATGGAGGTTGGCCTTTCACAAAGGTTCCATGGACTTTGAAGAAGCCCGAGTGCAAGGTGAAAGGGAGAAACGTGCTAAGCGAAAAGCACGTCAAATGAATCCTTTACAGGACCATCTTCTATCTGGTAACCTGTGTCCTCACTGTGGGAAGCTGTGTGGATCTAGAATTGGCCTCCACAGTCACTTACGGACCCATCGCTAGAGTCTACACAATCTTCTTTAGAATCTCCTCCTTTTATCCCGGAAGACAATCTTACTCAGTCACGAGTGATCGCCTGATGATGATGATGAGTAGCAACAAAATGACGCCCCCCCCCCAACCTAAATTATAATGCTGAAATGAAGAAAGCTTGTAACTGGACACAGAATTCTGTCATTCAGAGTGTATGTATTTGCACCAGACTTTGAGTGGTGGATCTCAGGATTCTAGTAAAAAACAAAATAGATCCTCCAAGCCTGAAGTCTGCCTATATAACCTATAAAGCCCCTGGCCTCTATATTGTGTGCGTTGTCACAATAGTACTGGTAGTTCTTGTTGTTGTCATCTTAAAAACAAAGGGATGGAAATAATAATTAAATAAAGAAAAGAAACCTCACAGCTTGACACTTCCGCAAAGATGGAAGAGTTAGATATCACAAAGAAAAATATGTTAGCACAACAACAATGAGAGGTGGACGGTGGAGCATTTCGGCACAGCTGAGGCAAAGAAAAATTAGCGTGTCAAAGTGTGTACAGGTCGCATCACTTTGCTGAATCGCTGCTATCAGGAGGTAAAAAAAAAAGGAACAACTTGGAGCTTTCTGTGGATCATCTGTGCAGGGACTGTTTAGTTTTTCTTATTGTATTTCAGATTGCTCTGGGACTTAACTACTTTGCTTTTACATAGTGCAACTGACATTATCAAGGTGCATTGTGCATTTTACAGTGGAAATGCAATTTTCTATTTCCGCTTGAATCCTGGGAATGCTGGCATTTTCCAGGCTGTCAGACAAATGAGTGCTCAGTAGGACATTTAGGCCTGTCTTTCTATCTAATCTATCTAATCTATCTCATTTCTAAAGTGCCCATCACCTTGGCATCTAGGTGTAACCTTCCTGTCCAAGTCTCTTTAGCTGGGATAATTTAGCTGAGTCCTAAGAGAGTTCAAATGCCTCCTGATCAGGTTGAAACTATTTTTATAAGAATGGATTCAAAACCCATGACTGTAATGGGTTCAGTATTGCTCCTCCCAGTCTACACAGTTGGCTGTAGTATTCCGATTCCTGTATTCTGTAGGTGTTTATAATGGATGTATTGATCTAGTCCATGAGCAAATAATTTGGATCATCAGAACAGCATGCATGGTGGTTTTGATGGGGGACATCTGCACACCCAGCTCATAATGAGTGCTGCAATGCACCCTTGAGGCCATTCCACAGAAGTGGTGAGAGGGGCGGTGTGAGTTGCACTTACTCCACCCACTTCTGGATCTCATATGAGAGCAGAATCTGTGCATATCAATAGAATGTTTACATTGAATATTGCAGCTGTCACTTCTGGGCCACAATTCAAAAATGGTGGCAGCCGTTCCTAAGTCAACTGTGCTGTCAACAAATCTGCTCATGAGTTACATTCTTACATGAATACGCGCTATAGGTTGGATCTAAAGAAGCTTTTCCAAGGGATGCTTCCATAAATTGGCCCCCTAAATCTCCGCTGCCCCCCAATCTGCTCTGGAGGGTTGGGTAGCCTCCCTTTGCAGAAACCTCTGCTAAATCAAAGCCTTTTCCATGTACAGTCATGCCTTGGATTGAGAGCATAATTCGTTCCGGAAACATGCTTGTAATCCAAAACACTCTTATATCAAAACGAAATTCCCCCAAAAAAATTTGTACAGAGATTTTTAATTTAAGCCGTACTACAGTACTTGTATTGCAAGACATCACTTGTATATCGAGTAAAAAAAAATTAAATAAATATTTAAAAATTTGCTTGTCTTGCAAAACACTCTCAAACCAAGTTACTTCCAATCCAAGGTATTACTGTACAGTACATAAGGCCTTCTATTCACAGAAGGGCATGTCTGGATCTAATACTATGCATTCTCATGATGTTTAACCTTTTTGCACCAAAACGTCTGTCTTCCCATTTGCACTAAACTATCTTAATTTGGACAAGCAAGCTCAGATATTAAACTATCTGTCTTCATTTTCTTATGTTGATCATTTAGTGCTAAACCATCGTCACTCTGGTGAGCAACATGCATGTACCACAACTGTTTATGCTATCTTAAAACTACTAGTGTGATTGTGAGTGATATGTGTCATCTGTGAAAATGTCTGGACCCATTACTCTAAAGTGAAGAATTTATAACATTTAGCAAATTGGCATACAATTGGAGCTCATTACAATTGTAATCGGCAGACAGATTTTCTGTCGAAATCTACTGTTCCAAGATCAAGAACTGGAAGTGAGAAATAGAATTCCCCCAGCAGGTTTCACACATGTCCCATTGCTTTTAAAAAATATTTCTACTGTATAGAATACACACACACACATACACACACACACACACACCAGTTATATAAAGAGACAATAAAGAAAAAAGATTAATTGGGCATTACATAATAACTTAGGCTCATGGTAACAGTCTCCCATCTATAATTATTAGGAAATCTATTGAAGATTAAAATAAAAGGGGTAAGATCAATACAAGATCTTATGATGTCTTACAGCTTTTACCTTAATATAATTTACAGCACAATGCCTATGCATGCTTACTTAGAATTAAGTCCAAATATGTTCAGTGGCCTTACATTCAGGTAAGGATGCATAGGATTGAAGCCTTAGATTATTTAGATGATTACATTACATTATTAAGATACTTTCATCCTAGTCTTTTACACCATTGCCAATACTTGTTTCTTGACATTGCCCTGTAGCCTAATTTCATTTCAGTATTGGACAAATGGTTTTGATTTTTCTCTCAAAACAGTTTGCTCTACATTTATTTCCTTCTCACAGGAAATAAAATAAGTGAGCTTATTCATCATAAGTATATGACACATCTTCATGCTAAATTTTGTTGCCATTCCAAATATTCATGCATGTTGGGTTTTTTTAATTCTTCCAGGAAGTTTTAATTTGGGGAGTGGGTGGAGTGTTGCACTGTTGCAAATCCCACCCACTTTGGGCTCCCTGGCACTGCCCACTGCCCGCATGTGGCCCGAGGCAGATTACCCCCCAAAGGGACTGTGGCCCTCAACATAATAAAGGTTCCCCACCCCTGTCTTAAAATAACCAGAGCAAGCTGGGTTCAGCTGACACAGGTCAGAACCTAATAGCCTATGTGTCATCTCACCCGGAAACAATCCAGATCAGCTGCAACGTATGTCACCAAACAGGATGATGTGCAGCACAGCAATGTGTTCAAAATGGCCCCCACTTCCCCCAATCCCCCAGCTGAGCCTGGCTTGCTGCAGATGTTTTTAAGTACCCAGGAGACCACCTGGAAGAATAATTGGCATGCGCTAACAGTCCTGTTTGCGTTCATCTGTGATTGCATCTGCATTTCTGCATGCAGACGCCCTGGCTTTGAATGTTTGGCCTGATGATGGCACCTCTAGCTTGGATCACATTTAGGATGTAGGCTTTCTTATCTGGGAGATTGGGCTAGCCACATGGGGCAGGCCAGGGGAAGCAGGTCATTGAGAATGCAGCAAATGTCGCTTTCTGTGCTGTAATAGAATTTGATCGGAACTGTACAGATGCATCTGTTCCTCCCCCACCCCCACCTTCCGCTGTTCTCCTGCACAGGTTGAAAATGGCTTTGTAAACCTACCCCACGATGATAATTTCATTGAGAGCCAGACATTTCAGACGTGACACTGATCTTTAATCCCCTCTGGACTGGCAGTGCTGGGATGTCAAACCCGCAGCCTCTGGATACGACACGGGGGGGGGGGGTTGGAGAGTAAACGATCACATCAGCTGTTCTTTTAATCCTTTAATGACCAAGAGAGGTGAATGACTGTTTGTGTGATTTAATTTCTTCTCCCCTGAGTTTGTCAAGGATCCAGTGTGGAGTATGATGCCGTTTTGTAGACAAGTTGCAGTTTTTCTTTTTCTTTTCTTTTTTTTAATTATTTGCAGAGTTGGCTCAGTCAGGGTTGACACTTGTAGCTGCTTGCCCCAAGGCGTAAGTGTCATAGAGATGGACGACTCTATCCGTTTCACTTTCTCCCACATTCAGTTTTTTAAATCTCACATTCTTTCCACCCCATTTATGAAGAAATGTGCAAATTTGGTAAGTTCTTAATAAACAACGAACCGAACAAAGTTCTCACCCATCTACACCGGCCAAATTCATTAAGTACAGCTATTTCCAGCATGCCTGCTATGTAGCTGTTGGATGAGGAGCATGTCAGAAAAAAAGGAGTGGCACCCCTAATCCAACATGGTTAATAAATATTTACCCAGGCATTCAAATGAAGACTTTAAAGAACTAAACTCCCAAGGCCTGCAGAGGCCTGGATGGACAAATTTATTTTATGAAGAAGAAATGGGTGGATTTTGGGAAGTTCTTATATTTAAAAAAAAGCACTGAACAAAATTCTCACCCATCTGTAGTAACTGTTGTGGTAGAGGAATGAGTGGGTACACCTGCATCCGCCATGCTCATAACATAACACCTGATGTGGCCAGTCCATGAAGTCGTCCATACATGCAGAGGGATAAATTATGCTCTCTTTTGTTACTTTGTGGGGTGGGAGTGGAATTACTCACATTCCATCTTCTGTACCTACAGACACAACTTGGAGTGCCTGCATAACCATCTGAACTGGGCCATAGTAATTCCTATGACAATAGCAACTGCCATCATGATTTAACACCCATGAATTATCAACTATGTGAAAGGCACTGTGTACAAAACAAAGTGCAGGTAATTCTCAAATTCTGAGTGGCATCTCCCAGACAGCAGGTCATGAAGATTTTATTGGCATATTTGAGCAGAGAAATCCTTGGATTCTGTGATCAAAACTAGAGCTGGAAGACGTGCGGTGGGTTGCACATTTTGTGAAAACATTTGGCAGCTGCAAAAAGCTGCCTTTGCTCCCTTTCAGAGCAAGCCCTAAAAAGACCTAAAAAGCAAAAGCGTTCACCCATTCCAAATAGGCTGGCCACTTACGCATCGCCAAAAAAAGAGGAATGGCAAAGAGGGCATGGATTTTGTATCAAATTAGCATATGCTAATTTGTATTACCATATGTAGATGCAGATTTAGAAATATTTACTAAATTAAATCAGAATACAAATACATCTCACCATAGTGGGGAAGACAGGTTATTTGTGTGCTTTCTCAGTGTGATGTCTAGATGCTGTTGGTGGGGAACTTTACGGCCACAGCTCTGCCTTCTCACGTGTGTTTATCTTTAAATTTTTAAATTTTATACTGTTTTAAATGTATTTTATTCTGTGTTTTATCCTGTTGTACATTGCCCAGAGTGGCCTGGTTGCCGGCCAGATGGGTGATCCATAAATGGAACAAATAAATAAATAAATAAATAAATCAGGTTTGGAATACACAGCCCTTCAGATTGAGGATGCTTGTGCTGACAGCCCTTTGAACAGAGGACTGTCCTTTGTAAAGTAGGACACACTGGCTTAGCCATCCTAATTCAGTGGGAGAATCATGATTATTAAGGCAGCATTGGCCCCATTCTAATTCAGCTTCCTTTGACCTCAGTGATTTATGTAATGGTACCATTTATCCAGTGGTAGGGATGCCTTAAAAACCCTCACCCTGTCTAGTAAGATAAAAAGCCAGCTCTGGCTATATCATATTGTGATGCCACCATCTTCATTGCATGATCAACAATTGGATGAGACCCTTATTCCCAGCAAGAACACCCAAATGTTGTATGTGTGTGTGGAATGGAACAGAAGCAGCAGCAGATCAAGGAACAGACAATTATATCAAGTGAGAAAAGGGGGTGACAAAATATTTTGCCTGTCAAAACAACAACACTTTATATCCCCACCCCGCAGATGGAACAGGTTACCATGATAAAGTATACCAAGGGCGGGCAACTTCGGGCAGTACGGGGGCCATTTTCAGCTCTGGACCTCCCCCATAGGCCACCCCCTCCCCACAAAGACATTAAAATGGCATCCATACTGGCTACAGAGCATCCAGAGGATCAAAATTAGCTTGTTTGCAATTTTGACCTTTTTGACATTCGCATTCCACTATGGACACCATTTTTTAAAAATAAAAATAAAAAAATGAGTTTGTGGGGCAGTAGAGGCCACATGCATCCTGTGAGCCACATGTCGCCCACCCCTGAAGTGCAGGCAATCTCACATGCTGTAAATAAATAAAGAGTATAGCATATACACAAACACTGAAAAGCAGCCATGATTTCCTATCAATACATGGCAGGTGAGCAACTGAGGTGCTGAAGGTCATTGATTGGAGACGTAGACGGTGCATGTCAAAAGTGGCTACCTAAGGAAGCCACTGAATAACATTGTCACAAAGTCAAGTTCTAATAAGCAGTTGTGATTTGGGGTGCTAAAAAAAAAAAAAAGGATTGAGGCCCATTCCCCCAGCCCCCAA
The DNA here is from genome assembly GCA_021292165.1 of Shinisaurus crocodilurus. Lineage (NCBI taxonomy): Eukaryota > Metazoa > Chordata > Lepidosauria > Squamata > Shinisauridae > Shinisaurus > Shinisaurus crocodilurus. Next base: position 244,109,297 of record CM037877.1, read on the forward strand.
ATCCATGCTCTGTCCTAGCCTTCCCAAACCTGTTGCTTTCCAGATGTTTTCGACAACACTCAGCATTCCCCACGCTGGCTAGGGTTGAAGTCCAAAACTTCTGGCGGGCACCAAGTTGGGGAAGGCTGTTCTGTCCCACTCCTTCAGCTTCTTACTTCCTTCTAGTGTTTGCCATTCGGTCATCAGTCATACTTCCATGTCATGATTTTGTAAATGCCGCTCAATCTCTCCCTCTGCTCCCCCCCCC